>CANSZD010003076.1:0-665000 GCA_947648045.1 Beta corolliflora | reverse complement strand
GTGCTGCTAGTGGACCTAGTGAAGTGGTGGCAGTTTCGCATGATGAAGTGATGAGGTGTGGGTGCTCGTGACGCGCCTGGTGGCAAGTCAGACGTGAAGACTGAAGAGGCGTAAGGTGTGAGAGAGATGAGGATAGGAGAATGTTGACTGAATGAGGAGAGGAGAGGCGTTAGATTTGAGATGAGGAGTGAGAGGGAGCTTAACTTGTAGGGTTTGGATATTTTAGAGAATAGATCAGACAAGCAGTTGCGTTTTCTTTTAAAAAAATTCGGATTTTCGAATTATTTGAAAAGTCAAAATCCGATATGTATCCAATCAAAGAATCCGATTTTTTTTTCCGGATATCCGATCGAAAATATCTGATAATTAAAAATCAGATCGGATATCCGAATTTTCGGATCGGATCATCGGATTGTCGGATCAGATTACTCGGATCAGATTCTCTTGCACAACCCTAATACTGATATTAATAATACTCCATTAAACCCGTGGCCCAGATGAAAGAAGAAGAAAACTCACCCCCTTAAGAAAAGCACCATATCTTCTCTTTATTTCTCCTCCAAATCCTTCATTTTTCTGATTTTCTCTATCTCTCTCCTCCACATCCTTTAGCTAGGAGGACAATAATCGTGTACCTCCAAATTATAAGATTCCTTTTTTTTAGCATTGAAGGAGGACAAGAATTGTGTACCTTACAAGTCAAATGAGGCTGCGTTCTACAATTAAATGACAATAAGATTTTTTTTAGAAAAAATTAATCCGAAACATACAATAATTGTTATTCCTAATCTTTGTCATTACCACTCCAGCGGTTCCTTTTTGTTTTCCCCATTGAGCTTTGTTCACTTTTTGAATTTGTAGTTGGATGGAGTTCATAAAGACAAAAACGGTATGCTTAAAAGAACTAACAAACTCAACAGGACAGATTTAATTAGGCCATCACTAAGAGTATTACAGGTGAGATAACAACTTATCTTCTATTCAATTCACGAACTTTTGCACTTGGTCCTTTAATGAGTCACTTAAGTTATCAAAAGACGAGACGATATGCATGATGTGGGATTGAGTATAATTCTAGAGAGAGAAAGTGAGAGAGAGAGAACCCATCAGCACCAATTCCCAAAACAAACCCCACCGCCCTTACGGCCCAAAGTGAGGTAACCTGCAGTCCTCCAAATGAAAGCCTTGTGGTTCCCGATGAAGACTTGCGATCAGCCCAGGTTCTACCGGAAGCCCAGCGCCCACCCTCGAGATCTCCGGAGCTGCGACCACCAGACCCCTTGCCAGGTAACACCCAATCTTCGTCATTTAAGGATGCTCTTGCAGCTGGACCCTCCATGGAGGCCATATCTAAGTTGGATATCATCCCTCTCCCAATGCCTTCTCTTCCCTTTGCTGTTAGTGATGTGTCATATTTATATATAGTTTTTAGGTGCATTTAGGTTGCATTTTAGAGCATGTAGATTCATATTTAGGTTCATATTGCATCATATTCTTAAGTTATGTTATTCTACTCCTATTTGGTATGTTTCGTGTTTTTGATGAATTTCAGGTATTGAGAACGTATTTGGAGTATGATTAGCTAAGCTCGAGGATTAGGAGCACCTGGAAGGAAGCTACAATGCATAAGGATCATTTGGATATGTTACAGTACGAGTTTGAGCGAAAACAAAGTGGAAAATCATTGGAAGAAATGTGAAAAAGGAGTTACGTCTACTCTTCTGATCATAACTTCTGATGTACTTATGAGAATTGAATAATTCCAGCATATTTAGAAGCTATACTTGAAGAGATTTCCAACGATAGGTGGCACGCTCTTAGGAGACTTCTAGCCAAGAAGTTATGCGTTTCGGAAGTTCAGACTCTTTTGCTGGAATCTATTTTCGTACGCGCGGATCACTAATTCCGCCCATTTAATGAATATTTCGGCTTTCCTTATCTTGTAACTTACATTCCTAGTCTTATTAGGTTACTTAATATTATTTAGATTAGGAAAAACTCTATCTCTTCCCATTCTCTCCATTACGTTATTTTATAAGTTTTAGTTTAGTTTTCTTCTACCTTTTCCTCTCTAGCTTTTTTATAAACCCTAGTTTCTCTTTTTCTTCATAAATTCATGAGTTATATTAGTTTATTTCATTGATTTCTTTAATTATGTTTTCCTTTATAGATTTAGTGTTTAATATTAATTCCATGATTGAGTAGTTTTTATTTCTAAGGTTTGGCAATCTATGGTTAGTTATATGCTATGAAGCTTGATTGATGTTGTTGATGTTTGATTAGTCATTGATATTTCTAATTGATTAGGTTTATTTTGTTAATCTTGCAATCTGATCAATTGTCTGATTAAATATTGCCAATAATGAGTCATAGATCGAGAGATAATACTCTTTAGAGGCTTACCTACAATTAGCAAATCTGATTATGTTAGCGACCGTACTGCATATGTTGATTTGAGAGCGTTAAGACCCGATCGTAGGATTAACATGTGCTCTAGATATCTGATTAATTGAACTATTGATGATATTGTGATAGATTATATATATGAACATGGTGAATTATAACCCTAGATCTTTTTAGTTTAATTTTCGTAGTTTGATTAGTTTAGAATTTTAATTAAAATATCTCTGGTCTTGTTTAGTTTTTCCAAACATTAGAAGTTAGATTTGAAACGACAATCTCTCTGTGGATTCGACCCTACTTACCCTACTACATTATTAGAAGGTTTTGCTATAAAGTATTTTTGACAGGTGTACGACAGCCTATCAGTTAGCCATGATAATTTAAATGAGGAAGAAGAAATTCTTATCCCTATCTCTTGCAATGAATACACTGAAATGGTGAAACCTTGGGAAACTGCATTAATTTGTAAAGTCCTAAGTTTCTTCTCCCATTAATTTTTAAGGAAGGAATTAATGAAAATTTGGAGTGGAATGGTACTATGGAATTACTGACATTAGGAAAGGGGTTTTATTGCAATTAATGTAACTCTATAGTGGAGAAGTCTGCCATCCTTGCAGGGGGACCCTGGTTCATTCTTGGAACCATGGTTTGAACCCAACAACAAAAATCGTGTTTTAAGCCATCGACAACGGCTATTAATTTGTTTCCTGTATGGATTCAGTTACCTGAGTTGCCAGCGGAATTATTTAACGTTGAAGTGTTGAAGAAAATTGGGAATGTTGTGGGTAGAACTGTAAAGATTGACGCACATATACTTCAAATTGAAAAAAGACGATTTGCTGCGATTTGCGTGTTGGTTGAAGGTGGTAGGAAAATGCCAAGTAGAGCCTGGATTGGAAACAATGGTCAAGAATTAATATACACGGAGGGGCCATGGTTTTGCACTGGATGTAGGAAGGTGGGTCATCAATGGAGAAATTGTCCTAATAAAATGTTTCAACCCAAAGATAAACTCACTGAAACATTGATAAATGGTGTTAACAACTCCGATTGCGCATTGTCCGACAAATCCGGTTCAAGCTGGCTGGGAAGTTGTCAGAAATAAAAAAACAAAGGAAACCCAAAGTCAATGTCCATACCCCAACAACTAAGCGACACGTGCCCATGCCTCGCTGGATGCCAAAAAAGAAGGGAGGTGAAGGAAATATGACGGCAGAAAGTGGGAAAGTCCCCAATAAATTAAACAGGTGGTGTCCAAAATATTAAAACCTTGCCATGTGGATGAGATGTTGCGGGAACCTTCTATTGTTCAGAGTCTCACTCCAACCCCCACCTCAAATCCAATTCATTTGCTGCTTTGGCAGTGTTAAAAGATCTTGAGGATCACACTCTCTCCATACCTAAAATCTCATCTCACTCTAAAAAAGGGGAAACTGGAGTTATCCCATCAATCCCCTCCCGAAATCCCTCCCCCAGCCCCTTCCCTACTTCTGTGAACCTGCCTCCCCAGGCTCTAGCTATGGCTTCCTAAAAAAACCCCACAAACTCCAGTTCAAAATAACCCCTCACCATGCGACCCTCCCAAAAACCAAAGCCATAAAATTCAAACTGTTAGTTTACCAAACTCTCTCTCTTCACAAAAAATCGAATGTGATGGAATTCCCGGTGGAATTAGACCTCTCAGGCCATGCATCTCCCCCACAATCTCCTCCATCCCCTCCATCTCCGCCTCGGATGCAACTAGTATCCCCTCTTTTCGAGCCAATTCGGTTCTCACGCCTAGTAAGACCACTACTCCCGGAGCTCAACACGGGGTATGTGGATTATCTCCTCCCCGATTCGCTTATGGAGCCGAGGGAGTACCATACGTACCTCTCTCTCCAAGAGGTCAAGGCACTGATTTACAACCCAAAAGCACGCCTGAAGAAGATCAAACATCTTATGATGTATGCAAACTCAGAATTTCTTCCAGCACATCTCCCACAAATTCAAGATGCCGGTAATCTTCCCCAGTTAATGCACATATTTCTGGACTGGTTTCTCTTGAAAGAGGTAGAAATAGAGTCCGACGAACTAAACTTAATGCATAATTTGAGGCCTTGGATCGATCCGGTGCCATTATTCTCTCTCATAAGACACAATAGTTCTTTTCAAAAATACCCATGTAACTCTACAAGCCCTCGGCAACACGGACGCGGTTCTTTGCGTGTGTCTAGCCAGACCACAGAAACAGTTGGGCATAACAACCCTTTGGAAAGAGGTAAGCGGGTTAAGAAACCCTAGGCAATCCGAGGTGGTGTTTTGGCCTCACAAGAGAATGTGGACCAATCCGGAAACTGGGGTAGAGTTCGATCCTTGGAAAATAGGAAACGAGGAGATCTTTGCGATACTCCTAGCGAAACCAACCTTGTCTAGTGGAATGAATATCCTTTTTTGGAATGTGAGAGGGATTGGGAGACCCTCATTTAAGCCAAATTTCCGGCTCTTAGTCCAACAACATAATCCGGTGTTCGTGATTTTGGTGGAAACGGGGGTGGGATGGGACAGGTCGGCTGGTATTATTCGTGGACTCAGGTTTGATGCATGACACTTTAAGGAACCACAAGGCTTCGTGGGAGGAATCCTTCTCCTATGGAAGTCAAACTTACTTGATTTTCAAGTCATTGGAGAAGGAATGCAGGGAGTATACGGTGTCATTAAGGTACATTCAAAATTTCGAATCATTCTTCTTTCATTTTATCGTCTATATATGCTAGCACTAAGTTATGGAAAATAAAAGAATTGTGGCATGACTTGATAAATTTTGCTGCTCAACTTGATAAACCATGACTTATAGTAGGAGATTTTAATGAGATAATTAGTCAATAAGATAAACTAGGAGGTCGCCCTATTTGTAGGTCTAGACGGAGTTGTATGCTAATACTATGGATGCTTGTAATTTGGTTGATATTGGCTTCAGTGGTCCTAAATTTACTTGGTCTAATCAAAGAAAGAGGAATCCAATTTTTCAAAGAATTGATAGAGGTTGGGCAAATCCTGAGTGGCTTAATATGTTTCCAATTGCTAACTTGTGGCACCTTCCAAAAATAGCATTTGATCATTGTCCCCTTTTGATTAAGCTAGATAATGCTCATGTGAAGTCTGGTCTCAAACCGTTTAGGTTCGAACCAATGTGGCTTACTCATGAGAATTTTCTTGAAATGTTGTCCCAAAATTGGCATGTTGATTCGGATGTTCAATCTAGCCTTGAATCCCTGAGTACTACCCTGACCCTGTGGAATATGAATGTTTTTGGAAATGTGTATCAAAGAAAGAAGACTGTTTTAGCTAGGCTGAGTGAGGTTAAGGCTACCTCCAACGTAATCTTTATTCAAATTTCCACCAAAATCTTGAAAATGATCTCCAAAATGAAATAACTCAAATCCTAATACAAGAAGAGTGGCTATGGTGTGTCAAAAGTAGGATGGATAGGTTGGGGGAAGGGGAAAGGAATACTAGGTTCTTTCATCGAAGTGTTGTGATCAAGAGAAATGCGTCGCGGATTTTGTGCCTCAGAGATGATGTGGGAATCAAATTGAGGATATTGAGGAGATTAAAAGGTTAATTACTAGATTTTATAAAGGTCTTTACTCTATGATCAAATCCAGTGTCATAAGGAAAGGATGGGAGGGTAAGAGAGAGTTTTGTTCCTTCCATTGAGGAAATTAAGCAGCAACATGTTCAGTGTGAAACCTTTGAAGACCCTGGGTCCTAATGGGTATCACCCCATATTTTTTCAAAAACTTGGACCATTGTGGGAAATGATATATGTAGAGATATTCAGACTTGGGTTCCGTAAGTAATGTGTCCAGGAATCCCTATGCAATGCCCTTATTTGTCTTATACCTAAACAAGCATCTCCGGAGACTGTTAAGCAATTTAGGCCCATTAGTTTGTGAAATACCTTGTATAAACTTGTCTCCAAAATAACGGTTAATCGCCTGAAACCTCTAATTCCTTCATGGATTTCTAAGAACCAAAACAGTTTCATTAAGGGGAGGGGTCTGGACATAAACTTGGTTGTAGTTTCGGAAGTTCTTTATTCTATGCACTTAAAAAAAGGGAAGTGGGGTTGGTTTACTTTGATGATTGATCTTGAAAAAGCCTATGATAGGATTGAGTGGAGCTTTGTTAGGATGTGTCTTATTTATCATGAATTAGATATGCCTTCAATTAACCTCATTATGATTGTATTTCCAAGGCCTCGTCTGCTATCCTTGTAAATGGAACCAAATCGGATACTTTCTTGCAGTCTAGGGGTCTTCGTCAGGGGGACCCCATGTCTCCTTATTTGTTCAATATATGTCTGGAGGCTCTGTCTCAGGCAATTCATAGAGAGTGTGGGGAGGCCAATTGGACCCCCTTTTGGGTAGGTAAGCATCGTGTTCCAATATCTCATCTCTTGTTTGCGGATGATCTTCTTTTGTTTGGATGGGTAGATGAGTCTACGCCATTTGCTGTCTGGAGTGTGTTAGAGAATTTATTTTCTCAAAAAACACCCATGTTGACAATCGAACACAGTTTCAAGAGACTCTTTCTATTAATGAATCACCAAATTTAGGGCTTTACTTAGGGCTGCCTATCTCTCATAAGAGACTTTCTTATGCCCATGTCTAGTTTGTGGTGGATAAGGTTAGAGTCCGTCTTGCTAATTTGAAAATGATATATCTTTCTAGAGCAGGTAGGTTGTCTCATTACATCCACCTTATCCACAATCCCGACGTATTATATGCCGGCATCTATGCTTCCTGCTGCTACGTTAGCTGAACTAGACAGGATTTATTTGTAATAACTTCTTATGGGATGAGACTCAGGAGAGTAAAAAACTTCATCTGGTGAATAAGGATACGACCTTCATGCCTAAAGATCAAGGGGGTTTGGGTATCAGGTGTCAAAAGCTTGTGAACACGGCCTATATGGCTAAGTTGGGCTGGAAGTTAGCCCAAGATCAGTCAAGTTTAGCGCAGGAGTGTATTCAGTCAAAATGTTTTCACGATAATTATGTCACAAAATTTCAAAATGGTTCTGTAGTATGGAAATCAAAATTGTAGGAAAAGGGTGGGATCTACTCAAGCAACACATGGAGTGGAGCTTGGGAAATGGGAAGGATATTAATTTTTGGACTGATAATTGGCTCCTAGTTGGTCCTATTAGAGTCAGTGTCCATGGCCCCCTTAATTTGGACGAGGAGAATCTTAAAGTAGCTAATCTTAGCTTAGTGTTGACGGGGTGTGGAATCTCCATGTTATATCCTTAGTACTCCCACCCAGAGATTATGGATAGGACGATTATGTGTACTTCCCCTCCTTTGCGTACTTCGAACAAGGACCTCCTCATCCCTACTTTTGTCACGCTCAAAGGCTTCTCTCTCACGTCAGCGTATAATGCCCAACTTTGTCTAAATAGCCTCAATAGTAATATGAGGTGGTTATGGAAGGGTCAAATAATGGAACCTAAAATAAAAAAAATTGTGGCTAAGCTGGCGAGATCGCCTCCCTCACATGAATCTTCTTGCTCAAAGACAAATCATCCCCCAACTCCCTGTGCCCTCGTCGTAAAACTCCAGATGAAAATTGTGTTCATCAATTTTAAGAATGTCTCTACTCAATTGATGTGTGGATCCAAGCGGGCATACATAGTGACCTCCCCCTCCCTCTTACTCATTGGCTTCAAAATAATCTTTCTATGAACTGTACCTTTCGTAATCTTCAATGGAAGGTGGTATTCCCTTATATTTGCCACGAATTGTGGAAGGATAGAAATGAATGTGTTTTTAGGGATACAACCCCAGTGTCACCCCAACAAATCCTTTATAAAGCTACTCGTTGTGCTAGTGATTTTGTGAAAGCTACTTCTCAACATAGTGAACCCCCTCTTCTTCGTATTAGCTCCTCGCGTGTTGCCTACCCTCAATCAATGTTAATTGTTAATGTGGATGCTTCGTTTTTAAATATTCAATCTTGTGTGGGGTTGGGAGGTATTGTACGTGATTTTGAGGGAGAGTGGATTTTGGGTTTTTGTAAGAAAAGTTGTACTAATGATGCTACTATAGCCGAACTCCAAGTGATCCATGAGGTCCTTCTCATGGTGCAGGCTCAGCAGGTAACCAGTTTGATGTTATACTCAGATTGTAGAAATGCAATACAGGCCGTTGTGAATGATAATATTGTTGATAAGTATTGCAATTTGATCAACACTTGCAGGGGGTTGCTCAGTAATCTACCTGGGGTCACGCTCCAGTTCTGCGATCGACAACGGAATCAATTAGCGGATGTAATAGCTAAGAATTGTAGGATGTCGGATATGGCTTGTAATGTAGCTTAGGTTTTCTCCACTGCCCCTAGTTATTGTAGTACTCAATATATTAAGGATTGTAACAAACTCTTTTAAGTTATGATGATGCTTTCTTTAACCCAAAAAAAAAAACTCAACAGGACAAATCAGAAAAAAAAGTGTCTTCCCTTCAAAAAATAAAACGCAAAAAAAGTGTCTTATAAATTAGTGGAGTAGATGATTTAGAGTTAAAATTGATGAGCTTCATATCTATAAGTTTATGGTGAACCCATCACGTAAGTTCACTCGTAGATAGTCCCGTTTACAAAAGTTAAAAAAAGGGTAACCTTAGAAATTTAAAATCTTATTCTCATTATTAAGACCACAAAAAATTACTCCATATTTATTTGATTCTAAATTAAGCAAACTTATGAAACTCTTAGTTTATCAAATGGTGAAATGACAATAATTGAATTTAGATTGGATTCAGATTAATTTTAAATGAGATTGATCCTTTATTCTATTTGGACCGGGTTTTTATATTGACAAATCCAAGACAATATACGGCCCTCTTATTTTGGGAAGAATTGTATAGAAGTGAGATAAACTGAACTGAAATTGTGCCAAAAAGAACAGGGCCTTACTCCATTTGAAAAGAAGTTCTTTTTTTGTTTTTTTGCAATACTTGGAAAGAAGTTAGTAAGACCAAAATCTATTAAAGTTGGCATTGAAATTTGGTTATACGGTTGATACATAGGAGTACTAAGTTAACCAGACATCGAAGAATCCTTGAAGCGAGCGCTGAAGACTAGTTAACCCAAAATGAAGTAGAAAATCCCAAATCTTCATGCCAAAAACAAAATAAAACTGAGAAAAAGGTGATGATAGATTGTGGATAGAAAAAAGATCCTAAGCAAGGAGAGAAGAGATTTATTGTGAATAACTAGTGGCCAGTGGAGTGCAACAAGGGCTTATAAACGGGCCTTTATTTTCCTAGGCTCAATAATCGAAATTGCAAGAATTACCTAGTCTAGTTTATGCTTTTTGGCCCCTTTTTTCTATTGAGAAACATAAACGAAAAGAAAAAATCAGAGTATTGCATCTATTTTGAAATAAAGAAAAAACATTTTCCTATATAAGTTGGTCTAGGTACATTTCAAATTGAATTTTTGGTAACTTGGTTAATCAAATCAAAATAATGAGCAAGAAACAAAAATTTATGTTAGTTGTTCTTAAATTGGAGTAAGAGAGTTTCATAAGAATTCAATTATCTTCCTTTGAAATTTTTTTTGTAATTATTCTCCTTCAATATACTACCTATATTATTATTAAAACGTGTTAAGAGCGCTTGACACTCGCCACATGTCACCAAAATTCATATGCTGACATGGAGCCACGTATTGTATGATATTGCAGCTATTGCTTTAATTTTTTGATAAGGAAATTGTTTAATAGGATTTGATTCCCTAACTATTTAGTTAACACTGCCATCATTCTACCACTAAACAACATCTCTTTATTTGTAAATTATATCTCTTTATTACAAATAAACCCAAATATATGAAATAGTACAAAGAAACCAATCTTCATAATAATAATAATAATAATAATAATAATAATAATTATTATTATTATTATTATTATAATAATTATAATAATAATAATAATAATAATAACAATAATAATAACAATAATAATATTAATAACAATAATAACTATAATAACAATAACAATAATAACAACAACAACAACAACAACAACAACAACAACAACAACAACAACAACAACAACAACAACAACAACAACAACAACAACAACAACAACAACAATAATAATAATAATAATAATAATAATAATAATAATAATAATAATAATAATAATAATAATAATAATAATAATTTTAATAATAATAATAATAATAATAATAATAATAATAATAATAATAATAATAATAATAATAATAACATTCGTTCAACTATTCATCAAAAAATATAAAACAAGGAAATCAGCTAAGCACTATCAACACTTCATATAACAAAAAGAAAAGGAGAATTTTTCATGGCTTCTCCCTCCTTTAAGAATAAAAAAAACTCATGTGTAGATATCGTCCAGACACGCAACAGACAAGCTCTTCCAAATTCTCCGAGCGAGGTCCATGCCTCCATCATCTCTATCAAGTATCAAATACTAATGAAAGTCGTGTTTTTTCGAAATCAAACAACGTAAATCAAGTTTATTCGGGAGAACAATTAGGCAATCAATATTTGTAAGTGAAGCACTCCACAATTCAGTCGTTGTTGCAAACATTGTAATCGTTCAAAATTATAAACAACCCTATAAATGAAATTAGTTTTTTGAAACTAGCGAAATCTAGCATACAAAGTTACGTGGAGCATCGTCCAGGCCCAATAACCAGTTACAGTTCATAAGTTAAGGTGGTTTTGGCCTTTGAAATCTAGGTGAAACAAGTATGTGAGAAAGTAGAAAGGAATTTAATTAATGACATTGAAAATTAATAGACTTTGCTTGATTCAAGAGATGTGCTATTCATAAAGGTCAAGTTGAATTTGGCAAAGTGAAAGTCTGTAGTCCTCCATAAATTGCATACATGTCAAGTCCCCCTTCCCGGATTACCTATTAGCTAGAAGGAGACGAGTAGATAAAAAGGAAGGGTCCTCTAAATCCAATGTCCTTCTTGCGAGTGTGTGATAGTAATTGATTCTTGTACATAAAGTTTTTGGGTTTCACATGCATCAACTCATCATCTATTATTTCTTCCTCGTCACAAGTATTCCGCTTCAATAACCTAATTTTTGCGCCCTTAATTAATCACCCAAAACAATCAAACAATCCAAACCAAAAATCTCAGTGAAAACGAAGAGAAAGAAAATGGCAAAAGAGTATCCACTAGACCCGAAATGCTACGAAATAGTAGCAGAAATAGGAAGTGGAGTAAGCGCGATAGTATACAAAGCCACCTGCCTAACCATGCCACCACCTTCATCCACAGTTGCAATCAAGTCCATTGATCTTGATCAATCACGAGCTGATCTTGAAAGCATCCGCTTAGAAACCAAAACGATGTCGCTTCTTTCGCATCCAAACATCCTCCGAGCCCACTGTTGCTTCACCGTTGGCCGCCGCCTATGGGTGGTTATGCCTTTCATGTCTGCAGGTTCCTTACAATCCATAATATCCTCCAACTTTTCATCTGGACTACCTGAAACATGCATTGCCTTGGTCTTAAAGGAAACCCTTAAAGCCTTAAGCTACCTTCATGATCAAGGTCATGTTCATCGAGATGTTAAGGCAGGTAATGTATTAGTAGGTTACGATGGTGTTGTTAAGTTGGGTGATTTCGGGGTTTCTGCACCGGTTTACGACACTAATTTCGACTCAAGGTTGAAGGATATCGCGGGGACTCCTTATTGGATGGCTCCTGAAGTTATACATTCTCATAATGGATATGGGTTTAAAGCTGATATCTGGTCCTTTGGAATAACTGCTCTTGAGTTAGCTCATGGTAGGCCTCCTTTGTCTCATTTGCCTCCTTCAAAGTCTTTGTTGTTTAAAATAACAAAGAGGTTTCGATTCTCGGATTATGATAATAAATCCGCTAATAAGTATGACAAAGGTAGTTCCAAGAAATTCTCCAAGGCATTTAAGGATATGGTAGGGTTATGTTTACATCAAGATCCTACAAAGCGCCCTACAGCTGACAAGTTGTTAAGACATGCCTTCTTTAAAAACTGTAAGAGTAGTGATTTCTTGGTTAAGAATGTTTTGGCTGGATTACCCACTGTAGAGGAGAGGTTTAAGATGAGTAAAATGGTTAGAGTTACTTCAGTAGGGAGTAGTAGTAGTACTATTAGTACTATAGAAGAGGGTGAAACAGGGGATTTGACGAAGCAGAGGAGGGTTAGTGGGTGGAACTTTAATTTTGATGGTTTTGAGTTAGACCCAGTATATCCGGGACAAGGTAAAAATAAGGAGATCTTTGATTATGGTGGTTCCAATTCCAAAAAGGTCAGATTTCGTGGCGAGTTGATCATACCGAGTAAGCGAGTGGACTTGGATGTGTTTAGCTCGAGCTCGGCTTCTCCTGCCTTTAGTATTAGTACTCCTACAGATCAGGAGCCGGCACTGAGTCCGCCCGAGCAAGTTGAGGAGGCAGCTCAAGAGCCAATAAGTGGGGAGGAGGGGGAGGACGATGGGGTTGATAGGGAGAGTATGATGTCTGGTTTGGTTGCATTAAGGGGAAGTTTGGATGAACAAAGGAAAAATGTGAAAGAGTTGATAACTTTTCTTGGTGGGGAGACAAACAAAGAAGAGCAGATGGTGGATATAGTGGAAAGCTTGAGGAGGGAGTTGGAGCAAGAGCGAAGGAAAAACAAGGAGTTGCTTATGGAGCTGGAATTTCTTAAGGTGCTTGTCTCTGGTGGACCTCAAGATGATTGAATATTGAAAGTCGTAGGTTTAACTTAGGCAATTTTAAAGACATTTCATAAAATTGGAACCATACGACAAAACTAAGAAAAGAAAGTA
This sequence comes from Beta corolliflora, assembly GCA_947648045.1. Lineage (NCBI taxonomy): Eukaryota > Viridiplantae > Streptophyta > Magnoliopsida > Caryophyllales > Amaranthaceae > Beta > Beta corolliflora. Next base: position 651,740 of record CANSZD010003076.1, on the reverse strand, counting down.
GCTATGTATCTTCTGCCATGTTAAAAGTTGTGCTGACATTTCAAAGTCAATAGAAATGTCACAAGTTCAAGCTTACCATAATCGAGAATTAGGCACACTAGCACAGTATGTATTCAAGAGAATGACATGAAGTATGTACAATTTCATCATGTTCTTTTAAGTCATCATATCAACATTGTATACATTAAAATCTCAAGTGTATGAGTTAGTTGTATATTAATTTGACTTACTTTGTTAAGATCCCAACCTCATATACAGGGTCTCATACTAGTTAGTGTAACCATCACTCGTGTTTAAATCATGTAAAGAAGTCAGATTTAAGAAAGAGTTTGACCAACTAAATTTAAACTTAATTCAATAAGCTTAATATGAAATTTATTACAATAAACAAATAAAAAAAGGTACAATGCTATGATGAGGTCATGGGAGTTGTAAACGTTGAATTGAGTAAGTGTCTTCATCATCTGATTTAAAGCAAAAGCAAGAAGTATCCTAAACAGAAGACAATCAAAGATAACAAAGTTGATATCAAAGTAGCCTTAAAAGGAATACTTGCATGGTCCTTCCTTGAGAACATGCCCTCAATGACTGTATAACTAATGGTCAGCACATAAAATGAGAAGACTAGTTGAGCAAACATTGTATCCCAACTGATGTGACCAACAATCAATCTCGCAACTCCGACAACCAAGGAGAATAGATTTAGGATAACTGCGGTAACAATTGGAACAAGAAACATGTATGATGTTCTAAAGTCAAACTTGCCAATTTGATACCATTTAGTAGTATCATCATCTTCGGATTTGTTTGTAGGTATGAAGCTTGCTTTTCGAAGCCCCAAGGTTGTCATGACGCATTCAAGAGTTCCATAAGCATAACAAGTTACACCTTTTATCATCACAACCCTTTGCACATTCAACCATGCATTTATCGAGCCACCACTAAGAAGAACCTCGCAAACATGCTTTAGTCGCGATGATATGAAAACAAAAGCAACTGGTATGAAGAATGGATCTGAGACCTACATTTTGTTAATGAACCATAAATATCAGTAAAACCTTATAATATTGTTAAAAAATGATGTTAATAGTACTCGTGAACCAATTTACAAGTAAGTTCATTAACTAATTATTTGAGATACTTAAATGAATTACCTTTGGATACAAAGGGATTCCATAGAAAAAACAAATTGGTGGAATGATGGCAAAGCATGTTATTGGTAGAAAATCAAGGGAGCAAAAGGCAGCCCACACATAAATCATCCTCTGAAAAATTTGCATTCTCAATGTTGGTGAAGTATAAAGAAGAGGGCAATACTTGGATAGACCAATTTGAAGGAGTCCTGCAGCCCATCTCGAGCCTTGAATCAATGCTTCATTGAGATTAGTAGTGGCAGAACCTAAGAATTGTGGACTTGATGGGTTCAAGTAAACTGACTGCCACCCTTCGGTGTGTAACATAAAACCTGTCATCACATCTTCCACCACAGAGTTATATCGAAAACCAACCTGCATAAAACAACCAACATAGTCATTCATTGGTCTTCATAGATTAATTATTCTTGCTGAAGTATCTGGTTTGTTGTTTCTTAGAGATTGTTATACTAAAGTTCTGTTCTTTTGGACTGAATTGAACTGAACTGAACTAAACTGAACCGAATAAACCTGAATTGAACTGAACTGAATAAACCTGAACTGAAGTGAATGAAAACTGTTAGGGGAAACTAACTGAACTGAACTGAATAAAACTGAACTGAATAAACCTGAATCGAACTGAACTGAATTGAATTTGTCTAATTGAACTGAATTTTCATTAATTCAGTCCAAAAGAACAGAGCCTAAATACCATCTTGTCCCATATCAGTTGAAATTACATTGTTAACGTGACAAATAAAGGACTAGCAAATAGAGTTAAGAGATCAAATGGAGATACTTTTGATTGCGGCACTAAAGTAAATTAATAATTACTTGCCTTTTTACCCCATTGTGTGTCCTCTTCATAGACACAAGACGATAAGAATTGAGCTTCTACTTGTAAATAATCGGAGGAAATTTCCTTATGCTTCATTTCATTAGGCTTATCATTTTGCCCAAGAGATTTGGTAAACTCATTTGAAGAACCAAAAGTATACCTAAGTTCATTTATGTCATAGTTACCTGCATAAAGAAAGATTAAGCTAAGTCATATAATTAACATTGGTAGTTTATTATAATACCAATTTATTTCGGAGTATCATTATTCAACTTCTTATGTAAGAGAGAAAAAAAAAGGGATATTATCTTAGATAACCCTGACATATAGGCCGTTTTCCCAAATAACCCTGACATTTTTTTTTACCCAGATGACCCTAAACTTATATTTTGTCATTAAACCTAACGGAATTGTTAACGGCGTTAACTATTTTCAAACAAAAATAATTACTGCCTTTAAAAAAAAAAAAAACCAAACTCATCTCTTTCTCTCTCTTGTTCTTCATCTCTTCTCAAGCATTCATCAATGGTTTTCACCACTTTCTCCAAAGTTTCTTCCTCTTTTTTGTTTTGAAAAATTGTCATGGGATTTTGTGGTTGCAACCACGATTAACCACAACAGCGAACACCAACATCATCTTCGACCTCCATTCTCTCTCCTCTGCGTGAATCTGGGTACAAAAGGAACTCATAATTTCTCTCTCCTCTGCGTGAATCTGGGTACAAGTGAATATGGGTTTTGGGGGTTTGGGGGTTTTTGGGTTTTTCGATTTTGGGGGTTTTTGGGTTTTGGGGGTTTTGGCAGCAGCAGCAGCAGCGTTTCTTCCTCAAACATTTTTCTTTTTTTTTTTATAATTTTGTTTCCATTAATCAGGTGCAAAGCCAGCTATTACATGTCAACCAAATTCCATCAGGGATTACCACCATAACCGGCAGAATTAAAACAAGGATTGATTTCCTCTAAAACAAAAGCGTGCATATTCTTGAAGAGATATAAAAATGGAAAAGCAGATTCTCCAAAACAAGGTCATATGAGATTTCCTCTAAAACAAAAGGTAAGGAAACAAACTATAACAAAAGCCAAGCAAATTAAAATAAGGACTGATTAATGGAAACAAAATGAGAGAGAGGAAGAACAAGAGTGAGGAAATCAAATTAAAACCTATTATGGAATTTGAATTGAAGAGTAACAAGGACTTGAAGAACAAGAGAGAGAAAGTGGTGAAGAACGATAGAGAGAGGATGAAGAACATAAGAGAGAGGACGAAGAACACAAAATAGTTAACGCCGTGTCTAATTCCATCAGGTTTAATGACAAAAATCAAGTTCAGGGTTATCGGAGACAGGGCTGCCAAAGTCGGGGTTTTATTGGAAAAAGGCCTATAAGTCAGGGTTATCTGAGATAATATCCCAAAAAAAAAAAAGAATTATCTTGTATCATTGTGTGCATATAGGGTCTTGTTCAGCCAAGAATGCAAGATTGGAAAAGAAGACGTAAGTCACAAACATACCACCATCGATATGTAACCCATACAAGGCTTTCCTCTTGATGTAAAAATTTGTACCAGATAGCAATGGTCCTTGAAGTCCATCTATTCCTGGGAAGATTACCTGAAGTATACAGATAGATTAAAGATTAACAGTAATATTTATTTGTTTTCTCTAAATCAACAATGTCCCATGAAGTATACAGATTGAGCTAATTAAATCAACAACGTAATACATGTAGATCATTGATAGACAGACTTACGTCCCATGTTGTCATCATCTGACTGTCGTAAATGTCATTCTCACTGATATTGTGGAATTTTTGTGGAAATTGAACCCAAGCTAACGACCGAGAAATCTTAGAATCAACGTAAAAACACATTGCTTGGCGGGCTGAAATTGAATCATTGCAGTACATGTCACAGTCTAGGACTAGTATGTATGGAGAATTGCTCATTATGCTAGAAACCCTTTGCTGCAGCCGCCGCAGCCAACAACAACAACAACAACAAGGCAGTTTGTGCCAGTTAAATTGATTTATTTTGTGCTAATCTGTTATGCTCTGTGATAGTAATCAAGGAAGAACTATATATATTTTTTCAGAAGTACAGAATTCTTACTAGAACATTAAGAGCTCCGGCCTTGAAATGATGTGGATGAGAAGGTCTTTTCTCACGAGCAATGTATACAAGAAAAGGCATTTCTACTGAATCTGAGTTCAAGGTTGTTGCATCCTCTTCTATACATCTCTCATCTATCACCTGAATGTGGATATCAGTATATCATTAAAGCGAAGCGATATACTTAATTCATTTAAATTGATCATATAGAATATCACTTGCATAAATTAAAGTACTCCATTTCCTAGCATTTCCCATAATTTAAAGAGCTTACTGATGCGTGCATGGATGACTCCACCAAGCTATCTTTAATTGATTTCTTAGGTCGTTGCATGGTTTTACTTTACTCCTAAAGTGGAGGTTTTACATGTGACTAAAAATATGTCTTTATTTATGTTTGTTAGTTAAGTTAGTTAAATTCAATAGTTGAGTTGTTTTTAATTAAAGTTCAGTTGTAATAAGTTCTGAAATGTTAGATTATTTCGGTGCTTTAGAGTCATAGTTGTCATGGTTGTATTTTAGGAAAGTTACCTTAAGTTGGAAGGTTAGGAGTGGCGTTCAAGGGGAAGCTTGTAGCCGTATGTTCTTAATGTAATTAAGGAAAGTATTGCATATCTTTCCTTAAGTTTTTGTTTCCCTAAATTTAGCTAGATTCTAGGCTAGAATTAAGGGAGGATACTTTCCTAATTTACTAAGTGTTGGACGTGTGGTATTGTAAGCTTGGGGAGCAAGGTTTTTCTTGCTACCCCTATAAATATAACACACACCTAGTCCTTTATGGCTATGTGTGATTTGAGTTTAATCTATTCCTTGTGAATTGAAGTTTTCGGAGTGAATCCAAAGTCTAAGCAGCGAATGTAAACCCTTGTTTGATTGTCAACTTCGTTAGTTGGACTTCTACAAACCCTAGTTGTTGTTAATCCTTGGTTAGGAATTGATAACTTCATATCCTTGCTATTAATCAGTTTTTCGAGTGTCTTAAACTTATACTTTTTGAACTATACCATCATAAGTACTAAAAGAAACCATCTTTCAATCAAGAGACTTGAATTAGCCTTCCAAATTCATATCATTTTGGTGTGGCTGCTGGGATTATTCAAAAGGAAGGCTATACATCCGTCAACATGCCGGAGGACATGGATGTGATTAAAGCCCTTGCAAAGCAACTTGCATATCTCATGGAGATGCAAACTGTTACCAATGTAAACATGCTTGAATTGAAGCGTGATATGCATGAGCTGAAAAGCACTCGACCTACTACTTCTAATCCTAGTGTGAATAACCGAATGAGAGAAGAAGAGCTGAAACTTTGGTGATGAAGATGCGGAAACATACTTAGATTGGGAAAGGAGAATGAAGAGTTAGTTTGAACACAAGCAACTCGAAGATCACACACGTTTCTCCTATGCTACGCTTAAGCTTATAAGGTATGCTTCTCTTTGGTTTGAATCACTTCAATCTAGGCGTGAAACTGAAGGAAAACAACCACTTGATACTTGGACCGAATTGAAAGCTAAGTTAAAGAAAAGATTTTTTCCAAGAACAAATAAACAAGATTTGTTTTTAAAACTGAATTCTTTATATCAAGGGTCTATGAATGTTGAGAAGTACATTAAGGAATTTGAACGACTTTATATTGCTTGTGATTGTCGGGACCAAGAAGAACAAAAGATTGCTAAATTTGTGCTTGGTTTAACTAAAAACTTGCGTAATTTTGTGGAACTTCAACCCTTAACCAATTTTGATGAAGTATGTTCATTAGCATGTAAGTTGGAAAAACAACATAAAGGTTCGTCCTTTGGAGGATTTAAGATCATAAAATCCGAAACTGAAAACCCGATTGCATCTAAGGAGGGTGATTGTTCGAAAACCTCAACACAAGAAGTTGTGGATGTTTTGAGAGGTAAGCTACTTGCTGGTGGTTCTAAGGAAACTCCTCTTAAGAAAGTGGTGTGTTACAAGTGCCAAGGTTTAGGACATGTTGCTTGAAATTGTCTAAATCGTGTCTTGATAACAAGAGATGAATATTACAACTTTTTGCTGCATGAAAAGAACGAAACAGAAGAGGAAGAACAAGAGGTGGCACAACAATCACAAATGCTTGACATGGCTAGTGCCGAGTTTTGGAGTAATCAAGCTAAGTGTAGCCCGGAAAGTGCAAATTCAGTGCTGGTTTTAAGAAGACCTTTGCTTGCGGAACCTTATGAAGAACAAGGAGATGTTCAAAGAAACAATCTCTTTCATTCGAATTGCATGATTAAAAACCAGGTTTGCCCTTTCATTATTGATAGTGGTTCATGTACTAACGCTTGTTCTTTGACTATGGTGGATGCTTTACAATTGCCGAAAAGAAAACATTCTAATGCATACAAGTTGAGCTGGTTGAATGAAGATAGAGGCTTATGGGTGCGCAAATAAGCCTTGGTTAGTTTCAAGGTTGGAAATTATCATGATGAAATTTGGTGCGACGCACTACCTATGACAGCTTGCTCTTTATTGCTTGGTAGACCATGCCAAAGTGATAGACATGTTCTTCACAATGGTAAGACAAATAAATATTCTGTTTTGTTGGGAACTAAACGTTTCTTGCTGGAACCTTTACCTTCTAGGCGATATTCATCATCCCAAGCTACGGATTTAGAGAAGAAAGAAGGTGCTCATGTGTGCTTATGCTCTTGTCGTCATGAAGTGTTGGAAACCGCTGCCACAAAGTGGGAGAGACGAGATCAAATGCTGCAAATGAGAAGAGGTACTACGTTTGATGTTGGTGACAAAGTATGGCTCTCACTTCCAGCACAAAAACTCCATGTTAGCCATAAACATGGTGAGCCACTTGATGAAGAACCGTTTGATATTGTTGAACGGATCGGTTATGAGACATACAAGGTGCTTTTGGGGGATGGAGTGTGTGCTACATTTCCTTCGTGTGACTTAGTGCCTTGCTTTGCTGATCAAACTTGAGGACAAGTTCCTTTGAAGAGGGGGAGTATGATGCGTGCATGGATGACTCCACCAAGCTATCTTTAATTGCTTTCTTAGGTCGTTGCATGGTTTTACTTTACTCCTAAAGTAGAGGTTTTACATGTGACTAAAAATATGTCTTTATTTATGTTTGTTAGTTAAGTTAGTTAAATTCAATAGTTGAGTTGTTTTTAATTAAACTTCAATTGTAATAAGTTCTGAAAATGTTAGATTATTTCGGTGCTTTAGAGTCATAGTTGTCATAGTTGTATTTTAGGAAAGTTACCTTAAGTTGGAAGGTTAGGAGTGGCGTGCAAGGAGAAGCTTGTAGTCGTGTGTTCTTAATGTAATTAAGGAAAGTAATGCATATCTTTCCTTAAGTTTTTGTTTCCTTAAATTTAGCTAGATTCTAGGCTAGAATTAAGGGAGGATAGTTTCCTAATTTACTAAGTGTTGGACATGTGGTATTGTAAGCTTAGGGAGCAAGGTTTTTCTTGCTACCCCTATAAATATAACACACGCCTAGTCCTTTATGGCTATGTCTAATTTGAGTTTAATCTATTCCTTGTGAATTGAAGTTTTTGGAGTGAATCCAAAGTCTAAGCAGCGAATGCAAACCCTTGTTTGATTTTCAACTTGGTTAGTTGGACTTCTACAAACCCTAGTTGTTGTTAATCCTTGGTTAGGAATTGATAACTTCATATCCTTGCTATTAATCAGTTTTTCGAGTGTCTTAAACTTATACTTTTCGAACTACACCATCATAAGTACTAAAAGAAACCATCTTTCAATCAAGAGACTTGAATTAGCCTTCCAAATTCATATCACTTACAATATATATAATGGAAACTCACACATCATCATTATATTGGCTGCTGATTTCAATATGGGTTTCAAGACGTACTTCATCAAAAATAAACTACTCTCTTCATCTCTTAATAGGCTCTCATTTCTTTTTTACATTATTTTGAAGGCACATATTTGACCGTTCATATCTATAACTACGTAATAAGCTAAAAATTATATAAAGTTGAAATGTAGGGTGCACACATTGAGATGAATCTAACAAGATCTCACAAACCACGTGACTACATTTCTTATATCGATGAAAATTTATAGTCTCATTCTATAAAATTTGACTCTAAAATAAATAAAGCAGTTTGTTGGTTCGGACGATGCCACGGGTCATTGCAAGTAACATTATATTAAATATGTGATAAATCAAGTGAAATATAATTCAACTTCGTATAGTTTGGGAATAAATTTGGTTGCTTGCAATTTATAATTACAATCTTATCAAATGTATTGTAAAAAAATAGTGGCTGAGATTAACTTTAGTTGCTTTTATTTTATGATTACAATTTTATGAAAAGTAGAGTCTAAAAATTAGTTTTTCCTAGACTAAGTTGAGTAATGAAGCTTTGAATTTGGTAAGCATGACTTTCCTTTTCTTGGCTACCTTGTTAACAATACTTGTGGTATCTAACTAGTAGTTCTTCTAACATGATATTGTGGGCTCAAACATTGATACTTACAATTACTTTCTTTTATTATTTATGAGGAAACAATATGTACTTATTAGGCGATGACATATTGACATGGCATCATGTTATTTGTGAAGTGGAGAGTCACACATGGCGTATAATCTCTCCTCACGCATTTTTTATAATAACTATATCTATACTAATATATTAAAAGATGTTCCCAAATAAGGAATGGTGCTACGTGGCGCTTTCCCTAAGGGCGTTTTACTCCATGTCATCTACATATAAAAAAATTTAGAAATTGCATAGTATAAGGTTTGATCACGTGACTTCAAGTTTATATACTAAAGTCTTAACCACTAGACCAAGTGATATTTAGTATTATCATTTTAAAGTATAATATGAATAAATAAAAATTTTCCTTACCCGGGGTATAGCCCAAGCCTAATAACTAGTTACATATTTATATTATTATATAGAGTTTTTTGTCAGAGACAACCTTTTAAATACAACTTTTTGCGAAACCTTTTAAAAATTTTTGGGTAACTTCAAACCTTAATGAAATTTTTTTTTGTCAAAAACAACCTTGACCACAATTCTGACGTTGACTCACCGGTATCTAGTGTTGACCATACTAAGTGAATCACATGCCCCTCACGTGATTTCATTTGTCCCAAATTCCGGGTGTAGCAGTAGGGTAGCAGACACTTGGACGGCGTGATGTTGGTTGGGATCCGGTGGGGGTGCAACGACGGAGACAAAGAGGGGTGGTGCTTTTCAACACTCACTTCGAGGATAGAGAGATTGCAGCGAGAGAGAGTGCGTGAGTGCAAACGAGGGAGAAGATAGGAGTTGCGGGAGAAAGGGAGGTCAGGCGAGGCTTGCGGAAGGGTGGTGGTCAGGTGCGTCAGTGGCTAGGGAACGACGGCAGCAGTGGGGCACGGTGTTGCAGGTGGTTCGCATTACTTCATAAGGTGGCAGGCGGCGGTGGTGCTATGGGCAGTAGCCCGAAACAGGCGGTAGTGGTACTTCATAAGGTGGTGCCGTGGTGGTGAGATGATTAGAGGGGGCAAAGGGAGGGAAATGGGGGGGGGATGAAGGGCACGAGATTCTACTAAGGTCGACACCGGAATCCGGTGAGTCAACACCGGATTTCTGGTCAAGGTTGTTTTTGAAAAAAAAAAATTCATTAAGGAAAGTTGCCCAAAAAATTTTAAAAGGTTGTCTCTGACAAAAAACTCTATTATATATTGATATTGATGAAAAGCCTCTCAGTGACTCAATATCATACAAAAGCTAATTCCACTCCAAAATACGGAAAGACTTAAAATGGGCCACGTTACTACATAAAATTTTATCTATAATTATGCATTACTTCCAAACAAGATTGAATAACACGTCCACAAATTGGCAAATACTTCCAAAACATATCCTGAGAACTTGAGAAGATATTACACAGGCGGGTACATTTGCATCCAAGAACGTTTAACGCTTACTTTCAGAAATTATAATTTGAATATTTCATGCTACTAAAGATAATTAAATCAATTTAATTACCAAAAAAACAGAAAATTAAAGATAATACAATTCAACAATATACTCGATACAACAAATATAATTAAGAAGGGAAAAACCTGAACAATTGCTGGATGATCTTGAGGAGTTCTCTTAGCATCACTAACAATCTCATCTTTTTCCTTCCACCTGCGCACTCGTTGCTTAAAAATCTCATATTTCTCCTGCACATCATTATCATCTTTGATATTGAATAGAGAAATAAGAATAATTATAAAAAAAGAAGATTTTGTACAATGATGAACCAAACGTAACGAACCTTAACTATCTGTTTATCTTGAATGAACTCTTTGGTATAATTAATGTGAGTGTGTTTGGGCAACTGTTCAAAGTAAGCTTTTGGAGATATTGGCTTAATATTATAGCTCTTACAAAAAGGTAACCACCAAGTTGCAAACACCCAAGCTTGTTTCATAGCATTCAAAGTAACAGAAGCACCTCCATCATCAGATAAATAAACACTTAATTTATGAGCAGGATAATCCAAGGACATAGCAGATATAACAGTGTTCATAACCTCAAATGTAGGCTCCTTATTAGGATCAACTGTGCATATAAACACGTCGATTCCCGGTAAGGCCTCATCATCCTTAGGCAGCTTCTCCGGGAACACGGTCCGAGTTACGGGCCGCCAGTTATAGGATTGCTTCAGGATCCACATGAATGAGAGTATGAGCTCAGCAGCAAATATTACAAGCCATGGCAACCAATTTGGTACCACCGTATAGTTATTGTAGTATTTTGAATGAAACAGAAAAAAGACTGATCTATAATACAAAATGGCTGCTATGGCTAATATATGCAAACAGGCGTATGTTCTGTTGAGAATTGCCCACCTTTTGTGAACTTGGCAATGGTGAAGAGCCTCAACTTCTGATTTCTCCATTTCCTTATTTTACCCTGCTTTGCTCTTGCGGTCTTTGCATTGATTACTTTGATATTTATATCATTGAAGAATGAATTCCAACTATGAATTGGAAGATAAAAGTATCCCTACCAACTTCTGTGTGGGCCTCTAATAAGTATTACCTCCATTTTACAATACAATTTTTTTAGACCCCGCTGGGAACCCCTTGGTAAGAAGAAGGGCCTTACTAGCTTATCAACACCTATTACATGTCAGCCAGTCTAACTACACAGGTCAACGCTTGAGAGTAGGGGATATAAGAGAATCTCTACTCCCAAGCACAAGTAAATAGTGGGGTTCGGACTTCTGACCTCAAAGTCACAACTCATAAGGTGACTTCCCCACCACGTCCACCAAGCAAACTTGGTTAAATCCATTTCACAATACATACAACAGTTGTTTTTCCATGTAAGCGAATACACTTTTTTAGACAATAATATCTCTAATTGCATATAAGTAGAAATTATAAAAAGTTGATATTTGAAATTCTCGCATTGCGCGAATTTAACAAGATCCTACTTGACTATGTTTTTTTCCCTACATAATATTGAGAGAAAGATTGTCAAAATTAGTTGATTAATAGTGTTCAAATAAAAAATATTACTTCCTCCGTTCCGAATTAAATGCAACAAATCCACTTTTACGCATGCCGAGGCATAATTTTGACCACAAATATCTATAATTACATACAAGTAAAAATTATAAAAATTACATTTTATGAAAGTACGTCACGAGACGAATCTAATGTTTTTCATTATGTATAAATCACAAATCTTAGTCAAAGTGAAAAATGTGAATAGTAAAAAAGTAGAATTGTTGCATTTAATTTGGAACGGAGGAAATATATGTATTATAAAACGAATCAATATATATATATAAAGGAGGAACTTTTCGGGAGCTTAGGGAGCTCCTCAAGATTTCGAGCTCATAGAGCGCACCACGTAGGATTGCAACGTCATCAATTAATATTTTTATTTTTTTACAAAAATAGAGTTCTAGATGATTTAAATACGTATAAAGAGATTTGGATAAGTGAAAATTAGAGTTTGAATTTGAATCAACAACCTAAATTATTATATCATGAAAATTGTGTATAACTTTTGTTACATAATTCGGAATATTATAATTTTTGTATCATTGGAGAGCATTCGAAATATGCTTCGAAATAAGATCAATTTACAATATAGTTGTACAACTTATGAAATATAGAGCGCCATGTAGGATTGTCATGTCATTAATTTTTTTTTTCTTTTTTTTTTTCTAAAAATAGAGTTCTACATAGATTTAAATACATATAAGGAGTCTCAGATAAGCAAAAATTAGAGTTTCGTTTTGAATGAACAACCTAAATTATTATATTAGGTAAATTGTGTATAACTTTTGCTACCTAATTCAGAATATTATAATTTTTGTACCATTAAATAGTGCTCGAAATATGCTTTGAAATAAGATCCATTTACAATATAGTTCTACAATTTATGAAATAGAGAGCGCCACTTAAGATTGTCATGTCATTAGTTTTTTTTAAATATATTTCGAGCTCATAGAGCGCGCCACGTAGGATTGCCACGTCATCAATTTATATTTATATTTTTTACAAAAATAGAGTTCTAGATTATTTAAATACATATAAAGAGATATGGATAAGGGAAAATTAGAGTTTGAATTTGAATAAACAACCTAAATTATTATATTATGAAAATTGTGTATAACTATTGCTACATAATTCGGAATATTATAATTTTTGTACCATTGGAGAGCATTCGAAATATGATTCGAAATAAGATCCATTTACAATATAGTTGTACAACTTATGGAATATAGAGCGCCATGTAGGATTGTCATGTCATCAATTTTTATTTTTATTTTTTTTTTTCTAAAAATATAGAGTTCTACATAGATTTAAATACATATAAGGAGTCTTGGATGAGCAGAAATTAGAGTTTCGTTTTGAATGAACAACCTAAATTATTATATTATGTAAATTGTGTATAACTTTTGCTACCTAATTCAGAATATTATAATTTTTGTACCATTAAATAGTGCTCGAAATATGCTTTGAAATAAGATCCATTTACAATATAGTTATACAATTTATGAAATAGAGAGCGCCACTTAAGATTGTCATGTCATTTAGTTTTTTTTTTAAATATTTGAAAAAAATAGAATTCTACATATATTTAAATACATAAAAGAGTTTTGGATACGGGGAAATTAGAGTTACGTTTTGAATAAACAACCTAAATTATTATATTATGTAAATTGAATTTAACTTTTGCTACCTAATTTAAAACATTATAATTTTTTTACCATTGGAGAGAGCTTGAAATATGCTTCAAAATAGGATCTATTTACAATATAGTTTTACAACTCATGAAAATATATTAAATTAGATGCATTGTAGGACATTATTTAGTCTTTTTTTTAGATAAATATAATAATGGCTATAAGTATTAAGTATAGTGTATTATATGTGATTATAACATTTGATTATAGGTCCAATTTACAGGATTAAACATATTATCTTTCAAAACCTCAACCTTACTCAACCAAACTAAAACAATATAGTATTGCAACAAATTTTATTGACTAAAATCTATAGCGATAAAGTTACATATATATAATTAGAGTTTTGGATTATGTAAAAATTAGAGTTTGATTTAAATAAAACAGCCTTAGAATATTATAAAGAGCTCCACCTAAGCATGCCATGTCATTCTTATCAATTTTTAAGAAAGTATTCTTTCTGTCCTGCATCTATTAAATTATTACCCTCTACTTTCTTAAAGTATCATTCGCGTATTATTCATGTTAAAACTGTATTAGCTATTGTTAGTCATACCTGTTATTGGGATACCATTTAATAATAGACTTAGCTACAATATTCAATTGAATATTAAAAATTATAAAATTTATATATCACAATAACAAATCTAGAAATTACAGTATAATGACAAATACTTTCTCCGTTTTTCTTTTACTTCAACAATTGGTTTTTAGAGTTATATTTAAATAAAACATCCTTAGAATATTATAAAGAGCTCCAACTAAGCATGCCATGTCATTCTTATCAATTTTTAAGAAAGTATTATTTCTGTCCTGCATCAATTAAATTATTACCCTCTACTTTCTTAAAGTATCATTCGGGTATTATTCATGTTAAAACTGTATTAGCTATTGTTAGTCATGCCTATTATTGGGATACCATTTAATGATAGACTTAGCTACAATATTCAATTGAATATTAAAAATTATAAAATTTATATATCAAAATAACAAATCTAGAAATTATAGTATAATGACAAATACTTTCTCCGTTTTTTTTCTACTTCAACAATTGGTTTGGACATGGTTTTTAAGGAAATAAAAAATGGGTAGTTTAGCATAGAGGTACCTCTTTAGTTAACTAGAATATGGGACAAATAAATCCTTATTAAAGTAAACGCAACTTTATAAGGCAATTCGGGTAATTAATGATGGTTTTATTAACATAAAGTAAATGTAATATTGTCAACTATAGTTTTTTTTTTACCAAAAGTGGAATGGACCCAAAAGATGAAACTATCTAAAGTGGTAATTGTTGTAATTGAAAAAGAACGGAGGAAGTATGTAAATACAATGATCTTGAAAAATCTCATTTTACAACAACACAAAATCAACAATAATATTAACAAAAAATATACAATAAAATAAAATAAACAACAACCCGTGCAACGTACGGGCTTCAAACCTAGTATAATATATAACCTAAAAACTTTAGGTAAGGTACGTCCGTTGTATCATACTAATTACTACCTATACTAAACAAGAGCACCCAAAAATTGGTAATGATAGAGTATAAATATTAATCTTGGGCCTCAACCAAATGCTTAAGCTGAGATTAATATTTTTACTCTATCATATCAGGTAAATTTGGACTCATGCTCTCATGTTCTACGTATTTCCTCCCTGAGCACTAATAAGGTAATTAATTAGGTGACTCTTATTACCGCAGCTCAATGGTTTATTCATCTTACCAATAAAAAAATTTGGTGACCCGTGAATACTGAGTCGAGACGCGTGACGACTGAGTAAAAAAGTTAATAATGAAAGTAGGAGGAAGAGGCGTCTGGACTCAGTCGTTGTTAATGTACAAGCAGTAAAACAGAATTTGCTCAATTTTTTAACCAATGGCAGCAGCTCAAGTGCTCAACACTTCATAACACAAGTCACTGGAACTTTCTCTAGAGAGCCAAATTATTCTAATTAAGATGCGCATTCCTTCTTTTTCACTATCAAATTAAAGTATATGCAAAATTGAAATTTCCTCCCTATCACTTTTAGAGTTTTGTCTCGCATCAATAATTATAATACTCCACAAGGAAACCGAGAGAATAGAACTCTTGCAGTAACATTACATCATTCATTACGTTCTCATTTTGGTTTCTAGCATTTTGTCTACATCTTTTTGTGGTGCGTGCAACTCTTTATTACTCGTAATTCTGTTTTTATCATGTTATTTGTAGTTTTGTACCTTGAATTCTATCCAAACGAGCTATTATAGATTTATAGTGAAGGAGGAGAATTAATAAATTAAAGGCCTTTGAGTAATCTATTTATTTCTATTGCATAAGTGAAGGGGGAGAAATCTCTTATAAAAGTCTTATATATCCCTAATGAATTTAAATTATCATATATATTAAATAATATTTTCTTCTTCCTATTTATCATATATATTAAAAAAGTTAACAATGGAATTGAATTTGAAATTTCAATTAAATATTAAATTAAGGAGAATGATTTCTCTTTCATTGTTGGTGCGCAAAATCGGTTCGTTGACCTTGCAAACAAAGTCGATGGACCCAATAGTTTAGTATTGAATGCCTTGGGAGACTTAGTCCCTGGGGGTTACCGGTTTTAATTAGATAAAACCTTGCTAACGTACTCTGTTGCAATTTAATTAATGCTCAAACTACAACAAATTAATTTCAGGCGAAAAGTAATAAATAGAGCAAACAATAATTAAGCTTTTAATTAAAGTGTAAAACTCCCATACATGCCACAAACGTAGAGATGGATTTTACAACACACAAAGGATAAGCCAGGCTGGATAACTAAAGGGGAAATACACGAAGGTTGTTACCTCCATTGTTCCTTGCTTCAATCGGAGAATTAGAGATCTTGTCTAATGGCGCCAAAACATGTTCGGATGCCAAAGCTAAATCTAAAGAACTAAACTATAACCCCAGAAGGGGGTTGGGCTATGCTAACGCTAAGCTACGCTACGGAGTTAAGAAATGCAGTTTTGATGGATTGTTCGTGTGTCTTTTGCTCGATAATAGTTTCTCTATTTATAGAAAAACATTACATGTAACTTCCATGCATGCTAGGGAGGGAAAATGATTGAATCATATTTTATTCAAACCTCAACTACTTTCTGGCGCTGAATAACTGTCACCCAATAATGCACGTTCTTCATGTTGAACCGTCTTATGATTATCCTCTGATTGCTTGTTCTTTTACTGCCCTTGACTTTCATCTCTTAGTAGTCTTGATGGTCTTCCTTTGTTGATTTTGACTTATGTTGACTTCACTTAATGGGCTTTATACTTATGTTGGGCCCTTATGTTAAAGCAAGATTGAACCTTTTGAGGTTTAATTCAATGTACCACAATAAATGTTACTTGATATCTGAAAATGGTAGTAACAAATTGCCCCCCTGATTTGTGGAGTGATGCACTCAGCACTACACAAATTATAAGCAGAGAGGAACTTTGAATGGTTATAGCCAATATCATCCAATAGTATTCAGAATGTGACTTCTTCCATTGTTCAAAGATGATCAATAAATGCTCTTTTTGGATGACTAAAAGTAGTTGGGAAGAATAACCTTTCATGTATTCCTTCACCTTTCTTTCTACCTGTTGTGAAATCAATTAGGAAAGTATCTTCAAGATTCACATTAGCAAGGTTATTTGGTGATAACCAACAAGGATTTACATCGTAGGTCATGAGATCATACCAAATCTGGCATGCACATTTGTATTGTACTAAGATTCTTGATGATGATCCATCCACCATTCTGTACACTTTAACCTTCTTTTTAGTTCCTTTGACAAAGAGCCTTTTTCAGACATCTCCAAGGAATGTTAGGTTGCCACATCTCTTCTGTGATGACTTTGCCCCACGATTTGCAAACCAGAAGAGATGTCACCTGGTCAGTCCTTTCAAGTTTTGGAAATATTAATTCTTTTACGAGATCTAAATTAGACCTTATTTGGAAGGCCTTAGATTCTCTTTTATTCTTTGAGTTCTGTTGCATAATAGGATTGTCTCCAAAGTATTTTTGAATAGAGGCGGTCCATTATATAGTTTCATGCTTAGTAAACTCATTCTTATCTCCAGATATGATACTTAATGCTTTGTGGTGATTCGAGCATTTTGTTGGGTATGTCATATCTTTTGGTGCAGTTTGACGAAACATGGGACAAGATGTGTGTAATCCATTTTGGTCTAAGTCTAAGATCTCTTGGAGATCACATATATAAAGACTTAGGCGCTTTAACTGTTTAATAATTATTTCCTAATCGTTTAATTTCGTAGGAAACTAAAAACAGTTTTTTAGAGAATACAACTAATAAATAGGCGTATGATTGATTCAGTTTGGTGAATCAAAAACTTGTGCTAGAGCGAATTAATCATTGAAAATATATTATTAACAAGAATACCATTTGAGGTAACATATTGTTAATTTTGCACTATGACTTATCTTCTTGGAGATATAGTCACTAAGAACATTTTAATTAAAATGGGTAGTATCTAGAAACAACATTTTGAAATGTTCCCTACATAATATCATTACCATCATCCTGTACTCTCTAGCTTCTAACTCATACCCCGCATTGTTCTTGTTAACTCCGAAGTAATAGCCATCTTCAAGGGAGTACTTGAACTTTGCTTCAAAGAGATTTCTTTGGTAACAGCCATCCGATCCCAAGCATATCTCCTATCAATCAGCGCAGTGAACATCCAGGAAGGGAAGTGGCTTTCTTGGATAAGCAGCTTCCATAATTCACACAAACATTTAAAGTGAATTATTCTCCCTTGATGTTCGTTTTGACTCTCTTCCATCCTTACCACTTTGAGGGAGGACTTGGTACTGGAAAGAACTAGAGTTTTTGCATACATCCAGTTCATTATTTGCGGTGTTGGGAAGTTGAAGGTAATAGAGATCTCCTTTCCCCACTTTTTGCATCATCACCTCTTAGCTCTGCCACCCATCCTTCAGTAAGCACTTCCAAAGTGGTTGACCCATAATTAAATTCAAAGGGTGGCTTCGTTGATGAATCTGTTATCAACCATTCCCCTCTTTCTTCAAGCGATGCTGCCCTCCAGTTGGAGAACGTAGCTACTTTCCCTTTAAAAGGAAGTACTGCCCCCCAGTTGGAAGAGGTTGATCATCTCCATGTGGATTCTCCTGATGAGGACTCATTTCATCAGTTTAATGAAGACCCCTTGGAGACAAATCCTTTAAATGTTGAAGTTCCGAGCCCAAATTTCGAAGCAAATGTCTTCCATCGCTGGGAGTGAAATCCCAAAAGATGTTATTCCTTTAGAGGTCACACCCTTAAGGAGCAATACTGAACTTTTGACTACCTCTGTGTTCAAAGGCTCTTCATTAACTTCACAATCTACTTCTGGGACTGGCACTACTACATAAATGATCTATTGCAACCCCTAAAAACCGTTGCAATAATAGAGCTATTGCAACGGTTCAACAATCGTTGTTGTTGTTGCCGTTGCATTAGACCTATTGCAACGGTTTTTTGGCCTATTACAACGGCTACGATACAGTCGTTGCAAAAGGTGTAAATAGTCGTTGCAACAACTGTAGAACCTATTGCAATGCCTCTATTGTTAGTGCAACGCCATCCATTAGCTATTGCAACGCTCCTATTACTCATATTGTGTCCCATTTTGGCGTCTATTGCAAAGCCTCCAAATATATTGCAACACCATCGTATAACTATTGCAACGCCCTCTATAACTAATACCATACCTCATATTGACACATATTGCAACGTCTCCATAGCAAACGCAACTCCAATTTCATAATATTAGTAGAAAATTAACATATATAAAATTATATATTCATAAATTTATTTTGAAATTTTCTACCTAGAAGACAAATTATGCATAGAATATTCATGCGCCTATAGGCAAATTTACAAAAATATTATTACAAGTCTATCAACTAATAAACTAAACAAAATTCATGGTATTTCAATTCTCTTCGAGAGAATTTTTACATATAAAATGCTAATCTGTTTACTACTCTCAATCTCTCATCAACTCTTCCTTTATGTTGGCAAAAAGTGAGTCCAATAATGTTGCGGCAGTGAGGGCAGCAAGCAGCACCGTAAAAGAGAATAAAGTTGGGTTTGTGAAATTTTGAACAATTGCGTGAATTCGAGGTAACCCACGAGCTTCTTCGAGTAGTAGACTGATTCTTGTTGTCCAGTCTAATGGAATTCTTCGTGGCCCCTATTTCCTGTTATCACCATCAAACATATTTTTCATGTAATTAACACGGTTAAACATCTTAATCAGGTTTTTAAGAAATTACTAGTGGAACAAGATCTAAATCAAGAATCTAATACAAGTTTGATTTACATCTCGTTAGCCAAGTACTCCCGAAAAAGAAAAAAAGAAATATAAAAAGGAACTGAATTTGGCACTAAATGAAAGATTAATTCAAATTTGACACTTTGTGAGTTTTAGATGCTTCAACTAACAATAATTACATATGAATAATTCCAAATCAAAGGTTCTAGAACCACAATTTCCAACCATATAATACAGACTACTCTATATGCTGAACATCTGGGTGAAGGACAAGTTGATCATCCCAAAAACCAATTCAATAGAAGATCTATCCACTCCTGTTATGGTGTCAGACCTCATTACAAACCAAGGAACCTGGAAGACCGACATAATTTGGATAAACTTCAACAAAGAAGGTGCAAGGAATATTTTAGCATTGCACATTCCACAAAATTCTGAAGATTGACTTAATTGGAATAGAACAAAGAATGGGACATATAGTGCAAGGTCAGGTTATTGGTACCTCCAAAAAGAAATTTCAACCAATCAAGGCAAAACGAAGTCTTTGGGAATTAGAACGAATGTTAGCAACATCATTTTGAAAAAATGGGTGAAGAATTTCATGAATCACCTCGGGAAACAAAGAGTGGAGGAGGACACGAGATGATTCATAAACGGGATTGACACTTTGTTCATAGCAACACTTTGGGCATTGTGGCTACATAGAAATGAAATTATCTTCGAAGCGAGAAACCAAACCCAAAGAGAGTGATGAGTGTTGTAGAAGACTACATAAAAAAGTACAGGGACCTTCATCCATTCAAAACAAAGTTTCAAAGAAAAAAAATAAGAACACTAACCAAATTGAGCATGAAAAACAGGAAGGCGATCGGAATATTCGATGGATTACGGGACCATAAAACTATTTCAATACCATCGGCATTCAAACGGATGGCTCCCGGAAGCAAAATGCGAAGGAAAACAAATGGAAAGCATCTATATAGCTTGGATACAAAATGAAGACCATAATAGGTTCAAAGCTAACAAAATCTTTGATATTTCGCCTATCCAAACATAAGCATACACAATTCTTCAAGCAATCAAACACAATATTACGGGATCAAGAGAGTAAGCTATTCACATTGATAGTCAAGAGTTGATTAACGGCCTTCGGAACCCAAGTTCACCACAAGGGAGATAAAGTCCATTATCCAGGAAATAACTCAATTAGCTTCAAAATTTGTCGGTTTAAGTTGTATCAAAGTGTCAAGAGAAGAAGTGAATCTAGCTCATAATCTAGCTATTAGAGCAAAATTAGAATGAGCGGGAGTCATAGTGTATTTTTTTAGCTTGTGTCTTTTTACCTTGTTTTAACCTCTCGTAAAAAAAAAGTCCTTCATATACAACACAAAACCAAAACATCAAAATGCAAGCATACCATGAAGATGGGAATGCAAGCTTCCATTATAATTGCACCAAAATGAACAGAACAAGCATAATAACACTTATAATTTATACCTAAAATGCACTAAATTAATTTGTTCCAAAAGAAATTTTAGAAATTAATCATGGAATTAACATATAAGCACTCAAAACTCGAAAAGAAATTGTATGATCACTTGAAGCGAATTTCATCAAGAGAACCAAAATCAAGAGAAATTCCTTCAAAATTTCACGAGATGAAAATAATAAACATTATGCAAAAAACCCATTTACGAAATGAAAATGCGCTAATAACCTAATATCAAGTGACATTCAGCATCAAACCGAAATCAATGAATTGTCGGGATTTACGTAAACCGGAAATCATAAACTATGAATAAAATGAAACCCGAGAATTAGAAATGGAAATGCGCAAATACCCAAAAGTGATATCCAGCAAAAAAAACCAGAATCAAGAAATAATCAAGAATCATAAATCAAGAATAATAAAGAACGTGTAAAATAATAATAACGGAAAAAATAAATTAAACGAGGCCAAGAAAATCAACGGGAATTGTTCTTTACGTGACATTATCAATTTAAATTAGATACAAGTATCGAAGAGAAGAGGGGAGGAATTTTAAGATTTACCCTTCTTTTTTCGGTTTTTCTCCCAAAGTGAGAAGCAAACGAATTGGAGGGATAGAGAAGAAACCTAGAAATCTCTTGTAATCAGCACAACAATGGGGGAGGCAGCAGCAGCTATGGAGGCGACGGCGACGAGTAACACCGGCAGAGCAGAGATGCAGAACAACAACATCGCACGACGAAAACGAGCAGGAGTGCGACATCAATGCGTTAGAGGAGAGGGAGAAGGAACAGGAACACCGAGATGGCTCCGGCGAGGTAGTAACGCAGGAGGGGGAGAAAGAGAGTGACGAGGGAAAGAGAGGGATGAAACAAGGGTTTGGATTTCTTGGGTACAAATTATTATAGGGTTTTTATAATCTCACATGGGAAGGGAAAAAGAGAAATAATCATACCCTTATGTAATGCATACAGGTACAGTACCATATTATCCTATTGCAACGTTTATTTAGAAACCGTTGCAATAGATTGAAAGGCTGATGCACTTGACACTCTAATGCAACAGTTTACTATGACTGTTGCAAAAAACCGTTATATTATGGTCAACCGTTGCATTATACCGTTGCAATTGCTTCAAAATGTAGTAGTGTGGTTTGCCTTTCTTTCCTCGTGAATTCATTTTAGATTTCCTCTATATGAGTCCATGTCCTCATGATACCAGACTTCACTCTCTTGCTAACTTGGCTTCTCTACTTTATGATGCAGAGGGAAGCACTCAAGAAGCAAGTGTGATGAAAGAGTCTGATAGAGGGAAAGAAGTTAATTTACAAACAGCTATGATTGTGAGGGATTAGCCTGCCACTGCTGACAGTGACCACTCTTCATAATATATGAGACAGGAGGACTCTGAACATATGAAACAGGAAGAAAAAATATGGGAACTCTGCTTGACCTTGACAGATAACCCTTATGATCAGGTTTCTGCACAGGCACTTAAACATATCTTGGAATCTCTAATCTCTCAAGGCTTTGAGTATTGGATACCCTGTCTTGACTATGTCAAAGAGACCCTTCTTCTTCAACAATGCAATGCTGAAACAAGAGTTCAATCTCCAAAGTTCTCAGCCCAAAAACTTCAGGAAGAGGAAGCTTCTTTGGAAACTCAAGCCAAGTCTTTCAAAAACTTCAGTAAACAGATCCAAGATTCTTTGAGTTCTTTTGATCAGAAACTGAAGCTTCTTTCTGAGGAAAGACAATCTTTATAGAGTCGCCTGGCTGAGATCAATAAAGAGTAAATCAACCTTATCAATGAGAAGTCTTCACTTCAGAACTCCATTGATACCGAAGAGAAAAAATTGCATCAAGGACGAACCAAACTTGTCAATTTGAGGCAAGAGATGTTCAAAGATATGACTGTACAATAGAACTTGATTATCCAAAAGGAAAAACTTTGTAATGCTTGGTCAACCATTAAAAACTTTAGTTTAGCTGTTAGATAATGTTGGAATGTTTAGGACATAACATTTTATTATGTTGTAATTTTAATAGTCCTTTGCCGTTTGGAACAAATCTGCATGTTTTTGTTGAAACACAGGATCATGTTATTCCCATATAGATGGGTGACATTTCTTTAGAAATTTGTCATTCAAGGCTCTATCTTTTATGTTACCATCTATGTCCTTTAACACATATGTGTTTCCAGACATTTTCTTGTGAATGATGAAGGGGCCTTACCACTTAGGTGATCATTTACCTAATTGTGGATCTTTGTAAGCTGCTTCTGGCAGAAACATTTTCCACACTTTATCATAATCCAGGAATTATCTAGGCACTACCTTTTTGTTGTAGGCCCTAGCAACCTTTTCTTTTGGATTCTCATTTTGGCTAGAGCTTCTTCCTTAGCCTGTAGAGCATCCATAATTTCAATGTTTATCGTCTGTGAATAGTCATCTCCTAATAATCCCATTTGTTGGGCTACCCTTGATGATCTTACATTCACTTCAGATGGGATCACTAGAGTGTGTTCATAAACTAGGTTAAAAGGAGTAACTCATGTTGCTTCCCTTTTAGAGGTCCTGTAGGCCCATAGGGCATATAGCAGTAACTCATCCCATTTTCTTGGATTGTTATCTATTAGTTTTGAGATCCCTTTTACTATGATCTTATTGGTAGCTTCAGCTTGACCATTTGCTTGAGCATAGTAAGGTGTTAAATGCAACTTGGTAATCCCAAACTGATTGAGGTAATCCAGTAGGTCAGGATTCCTAAATATTGTGGCCTGATCATAGTTGATAGTTTCTGGAATTTCAAATCTTGTAAAGATTTTCTCTTCCAAGAAGTTTATTACAACCTGGGTATTAATCTTGTTGAAAGCCTGAGCCTCTACCCATTTAGTGAAGTAATCAGTCACCACTAGAATGTATGAGTGCTTCTTAGAAGATGCAGGGTTAATTTCCCCTATGGCATCTACTGCCCATCCTCTGAAAGGCCAAGGTTTAAGAATGTATTTAAGTTCCGAGGCTGGGGCCCTACTGATAGGTCCAAATCTCTGACATCTTTTGCAACCTTTAGCATAATCTATACAATCCTTTCTCATGGTGGGCCAATAAAAGCCATGCTCATGTAGCAGCCTTCTCATTTTTAGGCTGTTTTGATGAGGTCCACATAACCCCTGGTGAATCTCTGCCATGAGGATTAGAGCTTCTCCAGCATCCACACATTTTAAAAATAATCCTTATGGATCCTTTTTGTGTAGTTCACCAAATTGTATATATAACTTAGTTGCTGCCATTTTGATTCTGTTTGGCACTTTTGTCCCATTTGGGTTTTAGAGATATTGGATAATTTCATCTCTCCAGTCCTTTTCTTCTCTTAATATTGAAATTCTATAGACTTCCAGTATATTTTCTGATCCTTCCTTATCAGTTTCCCTAAGAGGCTCTAGGACTTTCTCCCGGAGAATGATATCTTCATTTTCTAAAGGTATCTCCTCCCTAGTAGAAGCTATTTGAGACATCTAATCTGCTATTTTATTTTCTTCTCTGGGAATATGTATGAAAGTGATTTCCTTAACTTGTTTAGACAACTTTTGTGCTTTCTTCCCACACTCCTGTGATACTGATAATATACTTTTGAATTCTTCATTCATTTGGTAAATGACCAACTGTGAATACCCATATATCTTTGCTTTCACTAGAGGAAAAAAGGCCAAGGACTGCGGTCAAAAGTGGCCTAAGGGCTGCGTTTTTTGACCGCAACCCTTGGCATTTTGGAAGCCCCTAATAATGGATAAAGGGCTGCGGTTATACTGAAAATCGCAACCCTTGTGACCCAAAAAACTAAAAAAAAAAACATTTTTTTGTCCCAAATGATCTCAAACAGTTATATATATATAAAACTATCATTTTTCATTACAAATTATGTTTTTAATAATAATACAACTCCTTGGGCAAGCCATCAAAATTTACAGCACTCATATCTGATTGACAAAATGGCTCCTTCCGGTCTTTCCAGAGCACACTCTCTGCTATGTGCTCCTTACTTGGAGAGCATGACAAAATTCGGGTCTGCTCTTTCATAGCTGCAAAAACAAAAAGTCCATTCAGTAACTACAGAATACAAGCTCTGAATAGCACAAGTGCAAATATAAGCAGAGCTGAAGAATATGAGCTTTTAAACATACTGGAGAACACATCAACTAAACAAGGGGAAGCTATTGTGATCAGAGACTTCAGCTCACAGATTCATGTTCTATGATTCAAGAATGATAATCATAAATGGCTAGAAAAGCTTAATGTTAGAGCATAGATAAGGTTGAGGGTTCGAGTCCCTCCTCCTGCTTTGGCTTTATTGTTTACTGTGGCAGTAAAGAGTAGACAATTTAAACCATTTTCCATGCACAATGATGACAAAGGCTTTTGCATATACCCAACTTCTCTGAGATCTTCTGCTCGAGAGGAGGAGATCCTTAAAACTATCTCTTCGTTTACTTACATTTCAAAAACAAAATATACCTGGCCTCTCTCAGATTTTCCGCACGAATGCCAAATCCAAAAGACGTATTTCCCACCATATGATCCCTGGTTGCTGTAGAACCACAAAGGTCAAATTAGACATCTAGAAGTTCCTTCTCAAACATTCTAGGTGTTATAACCAATAGATGCAGATTCCTGAAATGAAATTATGCAATGGAATCAAAAGATTAAGCAAGAAAACATGATACGTAATTTTTAAAGCGGCTAGTGCAAAAGATATTTGGTGACACAAACTTCACTGGAGATGAAAGCAGCCACCACACTAGAAAAACAACAATAACTTACTCATTAAAATAAAAACAAGCAACAAGAACATATAATTCAAGGTCACTGAGCTTGAATTCACCAAGTAACAAGAACATATAATATTAGGCACGAGAGCACATCTAGGTGAAGCAGCACATGTAAGAGAGAACAATACCAAGTCAATACAAATTTTTTATACAATCAGGAGCGATAATATAAGTTAAGCTACATCTTTACATTATTATTTTCAAATTTAAGCTATATCTTAACATTATTATTATAGAATAAAGACATATAAGAGAAGTATGACATTGGAGATGATAGGTTAAATCCAAATCAAACGTCATTGGCTTTTAGGATTCAAGTAAACAAGTAACAAAGAAACTCAGGTCCCAACACAGTTTCAGCACACAGTAACTTTACACATGTGCAACTAGATGGATAGTATATAAGTAGCAGTTGGATTTTTTTTTTATCTTTGATAGAATGGTTTGACGTGTAATTTGCACAATCCAAGATGAATCACCTAATTTCTATACAACTAAAATTATTTTTACTGCTTCAGAAACTGATTTTTATCAATCATAACTGATTTTTTCTGATTGTCTAATGTTTTTCTAGTGATTTTTTCTGGTTGAAACTCATTTTAATAAATATTACTTTTTGTAATAGTAGTGTTGCAATAAGAATAATTAACCCAAAAATGAAATTACTAGCACTCCTACACAGCTATACAAAATCAAACACAACATATCAATAGCAACTCTCACAGAACTGATATGTCACCCCTGCACTCAACCAGCTTAAATGCAATAAATCTAAAACACATCACAGATTCAACGTGCAGAAGAAACTAGACAGAACTCCAAGCATAACATTAAACCAATGAAATATTCAGTTCAATTTTCAGGATAACCACCCAACTCATTATTCAGGTTCACACTCCATTGGAACTCAAGTATCCCAAAAGAACCGGAAAGAAATTAAAATAAATAAGCGACACATGATGAGGAGATTTCCATCCCATGTTTTAGCCGGTATGATGGAAGGAAGAATGAAGGACTAAGAGATTTAGTCCCCTTCCCAATCCATGATAGTACCTCCAAATGGCCAAACCACATAATGAACTGACTAATTTAAATGGCTAATCACCTTAAATCAAATCAAACCCGGACATGTGAAACATATTCAGACTAGCAGTGGCAGAAAGCGGGAAGACTAACCTTGTCATTCTCCATCAAGATAACAAATACAGGTTCATCTTGATCAGATAGAGTATTGTATGAATAAGGGCATCCTTCA
Organism: Beta corolliflora; assembly: GCA_947648045.1. Taxonomy (NCBI): domain Eukaryota; kingdom Viridiplantae; phylum Streptophyta; class Magnoliopsida; order Caryophyllales; family Amaranthaceae; genus Beta; species Beta corolliflora. The sequence continues at coordinate 624,560 of CANSZD010003076.1, read as the reverse complement.
GAATGAGTCGGGAATTTACACGGTGGCTTGAGAGAATCAGCATAGCCGATAGATTACCAACCCTTGTTCATTGTCATCTCTTATCAAAGAGCAGAGCAGAAAACCCTAATTCCTCATTCAATTACATACTTCAATCAAGTAAAAGGAATCACAAATCAGAATAAAAATTAAAATTAGAGAAAGTAAGAGAGAGCATACTAAGTATTACGAAGTACAAAAAAAATTAAAACCCTAGAAATACAAAAACTGCAAAATCCTAACAATGAATCAAAGCACAGCTAGCCATCAAAAACAAACACAAACAATCAAGAAATCCTAACAATGTATGCAACCTTACCCTTACAATAATAGACAAGCTGTTTCCCTATTAGATACACAACCATGGTTTGCTACTTCACAATAGATTAGAAGTGTAACTTCATGAGCTAATTTATTCAAGGTTTTTTTATCATCCAAGAGTCAAAACTGAGTGAGTCATTGACTCCATTGGAATTGGACTGATGGTGACCAACAGTATTGTGCATCTCAGATTTAAAAGTTAATGAATTACATCCTGAATCTAATATTTTAGCATTTGCTGGTCAAATATCAAGTTGTTCGTTGTACAGTTTTTATAATTTATATGTTTACTATTTCAGGTAATGCAACAATGGAGAGACTTAAGCAAGCACTGACATTATCAGGTCAGGAATATGGGGCCTTGGTCTTAGATCTGCACTGCAACATGTTTGGACCGACTACTTTATTTCTACCGCACAAACCCTAACTCAATAGTCAACACTATACATATGTATGAAAATCGACATATGCGATAAACCCTAAATAAAACATCATCAGAATCAAGATCAATCATCAAAAATACAAAATATTACCATATTAAGCTGAAGGACATTAGCGCGATTCTGGGCTTTTGTGCGACCCTGAACGGCAGCGTTTTGGTTGCGCAGGAACGCGTCATTTTGGTCTCCCATATCGCCGGAAATCTCCAACAACGAAATCAGCAACAACCACAATAAAAGCACGAAAAATTAAATTGAAGAGCAAAAAAAAGCAGGAAATTGAAGAAGAAACAAGGGTTAGGGTTTCAACGAGGAGAGAGATAAGGGGACGCGAGGCTTGCGTGAGAGAGGATATTGCAGTGGCACGGTGGCAATCGATCATGTGGCACGGTGATGCTGCGGGATTCGGCCCAAACTCAGAGGTGAGAGGGAGAGATGAGGGGCGTAACTGTGTTAGAGAGGAGATGGGAGGAGAGAGAGAATGGCTCATCTAACGCGGTTAATACGAGGGGAAAAGGAAGGCAGTTTAGGGCAAATAGAATCCTTAAGGCCCAAAAGGGCTGCGATTAGCCCAAAAACCGCAGCCCTTTTTCTTAAAGGATTGCTGTTTTAGAGATAACCGCAACCCTTCACGTTAAGGGCTGCGGTTTTCAATAAACCGCAACTCTTGCACCGCAGCCCTTGTCTTTTTTTCCACTAGTGTTTCTTGGCTCCTAATTCTAGCAGCATTTTCAATCCAATTAATAAAGCTTCATATTCAGCTCTATTGTTGGTACATGGACCTTTAAGGGTTATTGCTAGCTTAGTTGGGATCCTACCAGGAGATAAAATATATATCCCAGCTCCTGCTGTTTCTCTAGTGTTGGACCCATTAAAGAATAAGTCCATGGAAGGACATCTTCATCAATGATTCCTGAGTTACAGTAAGGATGGGTTGTCAAGAAATCAGCTAGAGCCTAACCTTTTGCTGCCTTTTGTGGCACATATATTAGGTCAAATTGTAGTAAATGTAAACTCCATTTGCTTAACCTTCCTTTTATAAAAGGTTGAGGTATCATATATTCTATGACATCTGTTGGAGATACTATTTCTACTGTAAAAGCCATGAAATAATGTATGAGTTTAACTGATGCATCATATAAACACAGACACCATTTCTCTGCCATGGTATGCCTTTTTTCTGTATCATGCAGGATTCTGCTTAGGTAGAATATGGCCTGCTCATGTCCCTTTTTATTTTCTTGAGTGAGGAGACTACCAATGGAATCTTCATAGGCTGATAGATACAGTCTTAATGGTTTTTCATTTTGCCTTGGAGGAATCAATACAGGAGGACTTGCCAAATCATGTTTGATTTGGTCAAAGGCCTTTTGATGCTCCTCTTCCCATTTGAATTCTGACTCATGTTTTAATCTTAGCAGAGGTGAAAACTTTTTAGTTTTTCCAGCTAAATTAGCCATGAATCTTCTGACATAATTGACCTGTCCAAAGAATCTTTGCAATTCCTTTTTATTAGAAGGTGGTTTGACTGCTAATACTGCATTTGCCTTATTCTGGTCAATTTTCATTCCATTCTTGTGAATGAGGAATCCTAAAAAGTTACTAGCTTTAACTCCAAATGCACATTTGAGTGGATTCATTTTCAGGTGATATTCTCTCATTCTGGTGAATGACTTAACCAAATGCTATTTATGTCCTAAAAAGTCATTTGACTTTACAAGTATGTCATCCACATAAACTTCCATGATTTTACCAATCATGTCCTTAAAGATTGCATCCATTGCTCGCTGGTATGTGGCTCTAGTATTTTTTAATCCAAATGGCATGGCCACATATTCAAACAAGTCTAATGACTTTGGACATCAAAGGTTGTTTTGTTACAGTCTTCATGTGCAATCCTTAACTGGTGATATCCTGCATAACCATCCATAGAAGATATGTATTCATATCTTGATGCGGCATCTATTAGAATCGGCATGGGGTATTGATCTTTAGGTGACTTTATTTAGATCCCTAAAGATTCATATCTTGCCATTTTTCTTACCGCAACTATTAGGAGATCAACAATTGGCAAGGCCTGGAACTTCTGAGGAGCTATCTCCCTTGTATAGGCTTTATCGGGGTATTGATCTTTAGGTGTAGCTTTATCAATGCCATGTCATAATGCTCCCATTAAAAGTCTTTAAATTCTTGGAAAAATTGATTCTAATAATCCAACTTTGGCCTCAAATTAACAACCTTTATTATTATTTCTTAATCCAACCTTTTATCCCAAACCTCATAATGTACCATGTGAGATCCTTGGAAGGTAAATTTTCTCCTTTAATCTCCCTCCCTTTCCCCCCTCCCTCCCTCCCTCCCCCCGCATATTGGCAAGGCCTTGTGAACTTTGTCTTGAGGAGTTTGTCTATCTCCCCCCCCACCGCTGTATAGGCTTTATCCGTCCCTCCCCACCTCCTATGAACACCTCCACCCTGCCAATCTCCTAGGTGCCCTACTTCGCCGCGCGACTGCCCCCCCCCCCCCTTCATCCCCATTGTTAATAAGTCATCGATTAAGTCTTTAATAGGTAGTTTATGCTCTACTATTTGCCTATCAATGCCGGGCATGTCATAATGCTCCTATGTAAAAAAGCCGGAAGGGTGGGGTGGCGGGGGGGTTTTAATTATTTGTTTTAAATATTTTAATTAAAATTAAAATTGATTAATTAGAACACACACGTGTTTAATTAACCTATTTCAATGGTCTTTCAAGTCAAGGCTCAATAGGAGATCGTACTAAAAGGTTGGATTATTAAATAATAATCAAAAGGTTGGATTAATTTGAACGACCCAAAGGTTGGATTATTAAATTATTTTTTTTTTTTTTTTTTTTTTTTTTTTTTTTTTTTTTTTTTTTTTTGGGGTTGGGGGGGGGCGGTTTTTGTAGTAACACGCGGATTTTCATTGTCCCCTAAATTTATTTCTTCTAGTGGATCATGAACCTCCTGTTTAATATCATCACTTTTCGCCCATACTTTTTCATCCCCCTCTTCTAAGGATTCAGTTTCGTATAAAGTTGAGCAACATGCATTAGAATTTATAAGAAAATCCTCTTGGTATCTTCTAAAAACTAAATCTTTCATTACTTGATCAACAATAGGGGTAAACCCCTTACAGCATTCTTCTTGGTTTATAAACATAATAAACTTATATAAGAAAAATACATCATAACTCTATAAACTAATAAGAGCTAGGGGCTGATCATAGTCTGGCGCATATTGAACATATTCATATTTTGATTGAATGTCTTCAACTTCTGGGACGTCCTCGACTTCTTCAATGAGAATTGCACCTGAGTCTTCCATCTATTGGTGAGTTTGTGACTCAAGTTGTAGAGCAACCTCAATTTTGATAGTAGGAACTGACTTTAGAGAGTCCCTAATAAAAACAGAATCAGGAGATGTAATTAGACAAACTTCATCATCTGCTTGAACCATTTCATAATGTCACCATTCCACAAAATTAATACTTGGTGGAGTGATGATGGAATAGCATACTTATGATGTAACCAATTTCTTCCTAAAATTGCATTATAATTAGTGCCACTTTCGACTATGAAGAAACCAATATTGGTAGTTTAAGTTCATAATCTAATCTTTAGGATAGCCATTCCTTCCACTTTTTCTGACCAACCAGAAAAATCAGTTATGTTGATTTGTATATTATACAAATCGTTTCTAGTTTTTCCTAGCTTTCTAAACACAGAGAGTGGCATAATATTAACAGTAGCTACAGTGTCCACCAATACTTTGCCTAATCGAACTCCCTCAAAATCAACATTTAGAAATAAAGCTTTAGTGTGCCTATTGTCAACATCAACTGACCTAAAGATTTTATCTATGATTAATTTCTCTAGGTTAGCTTTTAGAGATGTCTTGTTCGGCACTTTCTTGTGAGGTGCATTTAAATAGGATGACAAACTTCGGGAAGAAGTAACTTTAAATTTACATGCCCTCTCTTCTCTGTCAACTTCATCTGCCCATGATGTGGTGTTGGTCTAGAATTCTAATTGATATTCTGACTTTTCAAACTCTGTTGGTAGCATGACCACGTTACACTGCACGTTTTGGCTCTCTCTTATTTCTGTTTGAGGCTCATTCATCAGCTGATCTCCATCCAACATCAAGTCACTATCTGACACCAGTAAGTCTAAATCTTCAGATCCAAACTCTGAATCATAATCCTCATTAAATCCATTTTCTAGTATCTCTTTCATAAGAGAGTCACCTCCTTGAGGCTGATGGTCATCATTCTTTGTAGATGATTCACCACATTGTTCCTCTTCCAGAGGTAACAATTTAGTGATGCCAGCTGTAGTGCCTCTTCATCAATTCTTATATTTGCAATAAGGGACTCCTGCATATCTTGATTGCTAATTTGAGCCCTGGCTGCAGCAGTTTTTGCACTTAGCTATTTCATCTTTGAGGTCCTACTCTTAGGTAAATTTTGGACATCTTGTAATGGTAATGGCTTAACTGCTGGTTTGATTTCTATCTCCCCTTGGTCCCTATGGGACTTCACCCTTCTTTTAAGAATTTTGGGAACATGAGTTTGACTTGGCTCCCTTTCTTTTCCTTTTGAGGGAGGGCCTAAACTGGGGCTATCATATTTTCTTGGTCCTTGACTTCTGGACCTTTTCTGGAATGGACGCTGATAAGCAGGCACATAAGTAGGATCATTTGGAATGATATGAGTCCTAACCATTTTGAAGGTTAGCCTGTCTGCACATTGTGAGCACATTCCATTCCTCATAGCCTTCAACCCTTGTATTGCCCTCGTCTGCAATGGGAATTTTTGCGCAGCTTCCTTATATGTTTTAGCTCTTTCCTCATGCATTACTGGGTTTGGAGTTGGATTAGACTTAGCAGGCGCCTTAGCTTTGGCTAAGTTGGCCTTATATTGTTCTAGCTCCATGGCATGTTGTTCCATTTATGAGACAACCAATCTTTTAAGATTTAATTGCCTAGTCAAGAATCCTCTGAACACTTAGCACTGGTCTGTTGTATGTGACCCATTTATATGCCATCTGCACATATCCTCCAACCCTTCTTCATTGGCAATATTTGGCATAACTAAGATTCCTTCATCAAGCAATCTGTTGAAGAGCGGGTTACCTATTTCAGTAGCTTGAGATGCCTGCAAGGTAACAGTAAACACATTATTAGCTTCTACCATACCACAGAAAAGTTCAAATGGTTCATCCATTCCAACTGCATTCACATCTTCATCATCAGGAAACATGATATTTTTGTTATCAATTTCATCCTGGATCTTATTTCTAAAAACAATGCACTCAGAAGTATCATGAGTTACTGCACCATGCCATTTACAGTATTTTTTACCCTTAACTTCTTCAGCGGTTCTTAATCTATGTCTTCCTACCAATTTTATCTTTTTGTTAGATAACAACCAGTCAAAAATAGCATTAGCTTTCTTGGCATCAAAAGTATACGTCCTCTTTTGTCCAAATTTCATATCCTTTGGAGCCAGAAACTCTTTCTTCTCTAAAGGAGAACATTTGTAAGGTACTCCATGAATGATTTCTGCCACGTCCACTTCTTGTGCAGTTTCAAAGTGGAAGGGCTCCTCATTCTGAGCAAAGAAACTTTGGTGCCTTGCTGCACTTTCAGCTTGTAGGTTTCTTTCATACCTTACGGCTAACTCTGCTAATTCCACAAAATCACTAAAGGCATGACCATCAAACCTCTTTCTAAACTGAATTAACATTCCTTCTTGAGCCATTTGTACAAATTCTCTTTCAGGAATGGTAACATGACACCTAATCTTAGCCATATTGAATCTAGATAGGTAGTCTTCCACAGACTCTCCTAACTTCTGTTGGATTCTGGCCAGATCACTTAGGGTCACTCCTAGTTCAGTGCGTGTAAAATGATTTGTAGATTGCACTTGCATGTCCTGCCAAGAGTGAATGGAATTGGGTGGTAAATTGGTGTACTACCAAAAAGCAGTCTCAGTAAGAGACGTGGAAAACATTCTTAGTTTTAAGAAATCATTGTCATCCGCTTCTCTACACTAACAATTGAACCTAACTAAATGTTCTTCAGTAGAAACTCTATCGTTTCCAGAAAACAAAGTAAAGTCAGGTATCTTAAAAGTTCTAGGAAATGGATTTGCCCTATCAATCCATTCAGGGTAAGGTTTTTGACCTATCTGCATCTGATTTCTCCTAGAGGTATCACCCACTAATCTTTGAACTAGTGCCTCAACCTGCATTGCGAATGGATCCTGCCTTCCTGGATATCCCATATTCCCATATCCCATGTTTCCTACATGATCATATGCAGGGTTAGCATTAGGGTTGAAAGGTTGATTTTGATAACCTCCCATGGGAATTTCCTGGTTGTGCATGAAGGTAGGATTGGCTGCTCCTTGTGCCATTTGTGGTGGAAGTGTGTTTCTATTCGTGGGCATCCCTTGATGATAAGCACCAGTTGCTTGAGCAAATGGAGCTTGGGGCTGACCGAACCCTGGAATATTCCCATAATAAGGAGTACCAGCCATAGTTGGTTGGTTAGGGGGTATATAGGTATATGGTGTAGAAGGAGTACCAGCCATAGTTGGTTGGTTAGGAGGTATATAGGCATATGGTGTACTATTGTTGTTTGCAACAAAAGTACCTTGCCTCTGTCCTCCTTGTGACGATGGTCCAGGTTGGTGTGTGTTGTCACCAACTTGTCCACCACCCATGGAAAGCAAAGGTTGACGATGTCCTGACGCCTGATGCCAGCCTGGCTCCACGCCCGCTGCCATTCCATCACTTCTCCTTAGATTTCCATGATTACCCTCTCCATGGCTCATGGGTATTGCCCTTGTTTGATGCACATGAGAAGAAGTTTGTGGATCACTTGGGATAATTGGATTCCTTGTTACAGGATGGGAGAAATGTACCCTTAGAAGGTAACCTATTGGAGGAACATCTGGCTTTGTGCCACAACTTTCCCTTGCTCTATTTAACGGAACCTCTTCTAAGGCCTTAACTAGTTTCTCATTTAACTGATAGTGTTTTTCGACTAGTGGTTCTAGGCGAGTAACTACCTCAGTGGCAAGAGACTTGGACATTGCCGTGAAAGTTGCACTCATAGTATCATTGATATCTACAAGTATCCTATCAATTTGCCTAGAGTTAATATCTCTATTCTCTTCACTTATCCTTTGGAGGATATATGTGAAGACCCTGGCAGACTCATGGGCTAGAGTTATGTAGTTCGAGTCAAATTGTTATCTCTAACTCTCTCTGACTTTTAATAGTAAATTCTTTACTACCTCCGTGAATTTTCCATACATTTGGTGTATAAGTCCACGACCAGTACTACTTGGAGATAAGCCATCCCTTGGTGGGGCCTCTCCAATTGACTTTTCATGACTATGGTGAATTGGTTCTCCATTGCTACCATGTACCCTTAGGGGTGTGCACAGGGTAGGGTCGGACCGGAATGAGGATCGGACCGGATCAGAATTTGGACCGGACCGAAGATTCCGGTTCGGTCCCCGATCCACCGAAAATCAGGATTCCGGTCCACCCGTCTGGTCCAGTCCAAACCCGGAAAATTCCGGTCCGGACCGGTGGACCGGAATTTCTGTATTTTTAGTAAAAAAATAGTTTAAAGGTCAAAAATAATTTCAAAGTTATGAAGTTACAAAGCTAAAATCCTACTCTTTATTAACTTTAAGATTATTGTTGTTAGAATTATTAAACTTTAATGTATCTAATTTATAAATATGTATAAATCTAAATAAAAAAAGATTTTTTTTAAAAAAAAAATGCAAATACCGGTCCAACAGGTCTAAAACCGGACCGGAAAAATTCCGGTCCGGACCCCGGAAAATTTCGGATTCTGGTCCACTGATCCAGCCGGTTCCGGTCCGGTCCGATCCTGGACCGATGAATACCCCTATGTACCCTTGTCTCTGGAGGGACAGAAGAATTAGTTTCCATGTTGTGGAAATTAGATTCACCCTGAGCAACTTCTTTATTCTTCTTAGAACGTGTTTCCGGCATTTTAGTATAAACAACAATAACCGTTTTTTACAGTTAATTTTTAAAAAGTATGAAGAAGAAATTTCATAATTTGATTATGAATCTCCTTCTCCCACTGTCGTCGCCAAAAAACTTGTTGGTGCAAAATCAGTTCGTTGACCTTGCAAACAAGTCAATGGACACCCAATAGTTTAGTATTGAATGCCTTGGGAGACTTAGTCCCTGGGGGTTACCGGTTTTAATTAGATAAAACATTGCTAACGTACTCTGTTGCAATTTAATTAATGCTCAAACTACAACAAATTAATTTCAGGCGAAAAGCAATAAATAGAGCAAACAATAATTAAGCTTTTAATTAAAGTGTAAATCTCCCATACATGCCACAAACTTAGAGATGGATATTACAACACACAAGGAATAAGCCAGGCTGGACAACTAAAGGGGAAAACACGAAGATTGTTACCTCCATTCGGAGAATTAGAGATCTTGTCTAATGGCGCCAAAACATGTTCGGATGCCAAAGCTAAATCTAAAGAACTAAACTATAACACCAGAAGGGAGTTGAGCTATGCTAACGCTAAGCTACGCTACGGAATTAAGAAATGCAGTTTTGATGGATTGTTTGTGTGTCTTTTGCTCGATAATAGTTTCTCTATTTATAGAAAAACATTACATGTAACTTCCATGCATGCTAGGGAGGGAAAATGTTTGAATCATATTTGATTCAAACCTCAACTACTTTCTGGCGCTGAATAACTGTCACCCTATAATGCACGTTCTTCTTCATGTTGAACCGTCTTATGATTATCCTCTGATTGCTTGTTCTTTTACTGCCCTTGACTTTCATCTCTTAGTAGTCTTGATGATCTTCCTTTGTTGATCTTGACTTCTGTTGACTTCACTTAATGGGCTTTATACTTATGTTGGGCCCTTATGTTAAAGCAAAATTGAACCTTTTGAGGTTTAATTTAATGTACCACAATAAATGTTACTTGACATCTGAAAAATGGTAGTAACACTTACATATGTGTGAAAACTCTGATTAAAATTGAAATTGACAATATAACTTGATTGACACAATTAGAAGAAAAAATAAAAACTTGAATTTCATATTAATAATTATACTGATAATATTTTAAAACCTAAATATTGATTAGTATTCGGTGATCTCTATCATATAAATCAATTTTTTTCACTTTATTAATATTTAACAATTGAACCTGAAACACAAATTATTCCACTTTATTTGAGCACAAGCTTTCTTCTGCTTTATATTTCCTTCTCTTAGTACTATATTTGAATAATGATGAACAAATAACTAAAAAACCAACGAAACATTGATTTAATAAAGCATATTAAAAAATTAAAAATAATTAAATATATTTGTTCGAATTAATTTTTTATAACACTGATTAATAACTAATTGAGAAATAAAAAACGTTAACATGAGACGCACGCATAGCGTGCAAAAAATGCTAGTACTAATATATTAAAAGGTGTTCTTAACCAAGGAACGGGACTAAGTGGCGCTCTCCTTTAGGCTGTTTTACTGCACGTGATCTATTTACAAAAAAAAAATAGTAAATGCATTGTATAGGATTTGATCCCATGACTTCAAGTTTATATACTAAAGTCTTAACCATAAACCCAATGATATTTGGTGATATCATTGTAAAATAAATTAAAATATTAATAATGAAAACTATAAATACTGGGGGCATAGGCTGGGCCTACAAACTAGTTTGTTACTTATTTCTAGTCCATTCCCTTCACTAAGTAAACAACATATTTTTATAATAGAAAAAATTAATAGGAATAATTTCATCTTTGGCCGGTCTTCTCATAATAGTCCCACCTTTTAATAATATGGGAATAATCCCACTTTTGAGGAATGTCAGACCAAAATGGATTATTACCTATTGTTAACCTGCAAATGCAGGTTTAATAACCTAAATAGCCAATTAAAAACTACTTTAATATGTTTTAAAATTATACTATTAATTAAACGCTTAAATCTAATTATTTGATTATAAACTCACTAAAATAATTTGAACCACCAGGGGCATCAGTGCACCACCCCTCCCCTCTCCCTCCCTTTCCCCTTCCAATTCATTTCAAAAAACCTTTCTAAGCATCCGGAGGTGAAAGTGCGACATTGAGTTGCAATCGTGAAATTCTCGACAGGGGTATTAAGGTGTGACAACAGAAAGAAGTCGTGGAGGAGGGTTACGCCGAGCAGTTTGCAGCAGGTTGGCTTGACGAGGTGGAGGGCTGGTGGAAGAGTGGTTTTGGGGGTGGGGTGGAGCCGTGGAGGGTTAGGGGTTTTTTTTTTTAAATAAAGATATAATTGCTTTTGAAAATGAAACAAGAGTCAATAAGTAATTTTTTAGCCAGTCAATCATGTAACTTGTTGAAATGACACAATTTGGGAAGACATGGATCATAAGTGGAATCATTCCTAGATTATTAAAAGGTGGGACTAGTATGAGAGGACCAACCAAAGATAGAGTTGTTCCTATTAATTTTTCCTTAATATTTTTATTAATTCTTACACACCAATTCCTTCTTTACGTCATCCTCTAATCTCCAAACTCCTATTCCAATATACAAATCGCCCCTTAAATACACAAAGCACGTAGGTGACAGTTTGGCAGGCCCGGCCCTGGGGGTTGGCAAGAGGGACAACCACCCAGAGCCCTGACTTTGAAGGGGACCAAATGTGAAAGTTTTATAAGTGAAAAGACTTTAAAAGGAAGGTAGGTCTTTTTACATGTGCTAGCTGTCACACAAAACTAAGAGAAACCTGTACTACCAATTCTCTCTCCCCCAACATTAAATTTTAAGTGTACAGCTTTTCAGGCAACTTCATCCTTTTATTTATTTCATTCAAATTTATTTCTATGGGAAAATGTATTTACTCATCGTGTTCCAGCTTTTCTTTTGCTTGTCTTGGTAAAAGTATTTTCTTCTAGTATCAATGTATCATTGTACATTGATGGGATTGGTGTATTTGCATTCTTCTATTCCCGCTATCCTTTTGAGAGATTATCAATTTTTGATTTAATTTTATCATGTATTAACTTTATATTTTAATACTTCCTTCATCAGATAATATAAAGTAGTTCCTATTTCTTATTTTTTATGAAAATTAATGAAAGTGGAACATATTATGATTTGTGCTTGATAATCAAAATAGAAAGATAAAAAATTAGAAAACTAAAAAAAAGATAACAATAACTATACTATGGGTCAAATGGAGTATATTTTTAAGTGATGTATTTTTCAATTTTTTTACTCACATTATTTTCACTTAACACGTTTATTAACACATAATTTGACCGTTAATATGTCTTCATCAAATGATTTGTATAAATTATGAGTTTGAATCGCAAAACGTATTTTATATCTTCTTTAGGTACTTATTTTGTCATGTTATGTTATTGGTAATACTATACATTACTCAAAAATCGAGAATTACTAATTATTCCATTAGAATTAAAGGGCCCTATGTCTTATCTCGTCTTGGGCCCATAAATTGTTAGGACCGGGCCTGCAGTGTGGCACGGACTTTATTTGTTCTTCAGAATGACTATGGCTCATGAGTCATGAGTATCCAGTAATTACACCCAAAAAAGAAGTGATCAAGATCCCAATATAGGAGAATAACTATGGCTCGAGTATCCGGTAATTACGTAAAGTTGCAAACTGTTTTGGTGGGCCTTTATCAATTCTATGATTCAAGAGCATGTGGCAATATCCATATATATCAATTATCATTACTCCCACAACCTACTTTTTTGGCAAAGGCAAAGCAATAATACTCCTCTCTCTATCTTGGAATAGTATAAGGGTCATCCATCATTTGGTTCACTATATTTGGGTTCCAAGAAATAGAATCTATTACTAATTCTCTTTTTTCTTGTTTAGTTCAACCTCTCATCAATGCGTTAACTTACCATTACTTGATGGTAACCATTTTTGTTATCATTCTCCTCCTCTATTGTGTCAATTCTTTTTTCATTTTATATCTTAAACCAAATGACCCCTAAATATATTTTTATTTGTCCCAAATTAGTTTGAACACTTTTATTTTTAGCATTGTCCCACTATTATCATATTATTTTTCTAGCATCTTTTTGGCTCACAAACTCCTATCATATCTACTTTCCAATAAAAAAAAATACGCCAATAAGGCCCTATTCTTTTGGTAATTTTGGTCCAGCTCAGACTCTTAAATTAAATTCAGTTCAATCCGATACACTTAAATTAAATGAAATTCAGTTCAATCAGGTACACTTAAATTAAATAAAGTTCAGTTCAATACACTTAAATTAAGTTAAATGCAGTTCAATTCTATTCAATACACTTAAATTAAATTAAATGCAGTTCAATTCTATTCAATACACTTAAGTTCAATTCGTTTCAGCTTTAATTTTACTACTACTACTACCACCACCACTATCATCACCACTATTCAAAACTTTCTCTCTTCGTTTCCTAAAGATCTTCTTGTTCACTGTAGCAAAAAATACCAAACAAAGAGAAGAGAGCGTAAAAGTGAGTCTTTTTTATCCAAATAGGATAGAGAATGTAGTTGTTAGAGAGTGTAAAATTATCCGAGTGGTACAAGTGGGATACGGTTGTGTGAAAAGGGAAACCTTTATTATCAAATATGGAATAAAGAAAAAGAACGGAGATACTTTGGAAACAGATTAAAACGAACAATAGAAAGAACTTTAGGAAACAGATGGATTACATGATTATTTTTTTAGTATATATCAATAATAAACACATTTCTACGGGGAAAAACAATTAACGATATTCGAAATGAAGCATTGCACAGAGTCAAGAACATATTAAAAAAGGAATTTGATGTTGATAATAGTTAATTTTAAACATGTAGCAAATACATTAGAAAAGAAATCAAATTTTAAAACAAAATTTGCAGTGAAATTAATTGATTCTCTCTCCGTTTTTTGGGAGGTGTGCTTTTTTACATGGAACAAGAAAAATATCCAAAAGTTAAAGAGTCGAAACTTAAATCTAAAAGTAAGGGGAAAATACAAAAGGTAGAGACAAGGAGGGTTCATATAGAAAAATAATCAAATATCTCAACTTAAAAAAAAAACCCAAAATCCAATTAAAATAAATCAAAGGTAGTAGTAAAGTATAACATTAAAATCTACATATATATAATTCAAGGCAAAAGAAATATAGATTTTGTTTAATTTAAGGCCATGTTGCCATATATACTCCACGTGAGGCAAAAATATTTCAGTACTCTTATACTACCTCCGTTTCTTTTTAATTGTTACACTTTGACATTTTACACTATTCACAAATTTCACTTTGATCATCGTTTGTGATTTATACGTGAATAAAATTATAGTCATGTGGGATCTTGTTAGATTTCTCCTAATACGTACTTAATTAATATGTAGTTTTTATGATTTTTATAAATACAAAACTAGAGATATTACTCCTCAAAGTTTTGCATTGGCATGCGTAAAAAGTGTAAGTGTAACAATTAAAAAGAACGGAGGGAGTATTAAACCAAAAAAAGCTCTAAAATTTTTATAACCTTCATATTTAACACCACTATACTATTTAATTGCATCGGTTATATTATTACACATTAAACTAAATTTCAAAACAAGATTGTATTATAGTCTTTGTAATTAATTATATATTTATATACTTTCTCCCTTCTAAAATAAATGAAACACTTACCATTTTAGGCTGTTTTAAAATAATAAAACATTACTTTATTCGATATTCACTTCTTTCTATTCTCTCTCCTCATCCCATGGGTCCCTCTTTTTCTTTCTCTCTATCTCTCTCCTCTCCTAAATCCCCGTACCAAGGCCCTACATTTCAATTAAAACAGAACGGATGAAGTATATGTATTTTCTTAAAATCGAGGGTTATATTGATCAATAATTTATATTATAATTTACTAACGAGATTGGGCATGAACTTTTGCTTTATTTTATCATTTCAATATTTATTTTATTTGAAACAACTGGTAGAAATTCTAGGATTTTGTCTTTACTCTTTATTTTTATTATTGGGTGATTCTTGCATATTTAACTTTTTTAGATTCGTAATCGTAAGTGACTTGGTGCAACTTTTTTTAGGGGGTGGTGTGAATTGTGACCCACGATAAGCTCTACTCATACAAATATTTTTTTTTTTGGTGAACGAGAGCTTAAATAAATAGTTTAAATGTCGGTTACAACGTTAACATAGAAATTCTTACAAAACTAGGAGGGGAGGGGAACATCCTCATACAAATATATATTTGGTACCTCTAATTGCTACTTTTCATATTTACTGTGAGTGTCGACTTTCATTTAAATATATTGGATAGTATATTTGCTAATATATGATTCTTTGTCATCTCATAATACAAAAGCTAAATTTATATGCATATATGATATCTCTTGTAGTTTTTCTTTTCAAAACTATAAGTCTAATACCTATTTTGGCATTCGTTAAACAGTACCTCCACAATAATTGGTTTCAAAAACAGTTATTACGAAAGAAAAGCAAAAGAAACAATCCCATGAATTAATAAACAAGAGACAACATTTATTAATCAACATTCGTTCATTAAATTAACCCTATTTATTTCTTCTTGTAGCTGACGCTTTTTCTACCCTTATCTCTAAAGCAGTTAGAGAATATCGAATCCATGGGGCTCGAATTTGTGCTGCTGCCCCTAGAGTTTCACACTTATTTTTCGCCGATGACAGTATACTTTTTGCTAAAGCAACTGTTAGAGAATGCTCTGTGATAGCTGATTTAATCAGCCTATATGAGAGGGCATCTAGTCAAAATGTCAATCTTGATAAAACGGATGTTGTTTTTAGCAAATGTGTGGATGTGAATCGGAGACAAGAAATTGTGACTATTTTGGGGGTTAAATAAGTTGATAAGCATGAGAAGTATTGGGGCTACCAACAATCATCGGCAAGTCGAAAAAAATGATTTTTGCATCTCTTAAGGAGCGCATTTGGAAGAAAATGCAAGGGTGGAACGAAAAATTATTATCGAAGCCTGGGAAGGAGGTAATGATTAAAGTTGTGGTTCAAGCCATTCCGACATATATGATGAGCATTTTCAAAATTCCAGAGGGTCTTATCGATGAAATTCACTCTATGATTGCACGTTTTTGGTGGGGTACAAATGAGTCAACCCGGAAAATGCACTGGCTCTCATGGGATGCTCTTTGTAAACCCAAGGCTATGGGAGGTTTGGGTTTTCGGGATTTAAAGGTCTTCAACCAGGCTCTTCTTGCAAAGCAAATTTGGAGACTCCAAGAGAATCCAAATTCCTTGTTATCTGCTATTTTGAAGGCTCGATATTTCAAGCATTATGGCGTGATGGATGCTCGAAGAGGTTTCGACCCGAGTTATTCATGGCGAAGTTTATGGGGAGCTAAATCCTTGTTGCTTGAAGGCCTTAAGTGGCGCATAGGAGATGGAAAAATGATTGATGCGTGGAGTGAAGTTTGGATTCCTGGGACCTCAACTCCTCCTGTACCACGATCCATGGCAGCAAAAAATTGTATTAAAAAGGTAGAGGATTGCATTGATGGGGCTGGTAGAGTATGGAATGAATCTTTGGTGAATGAGTGTTTTAGTGAAGCTGATAGCAAACTAATTATTCAAACACCCCTCTCCCTTTTTCCTTCGACTGACAAGCGGTATTGGAGTCCAACAAAATCTGGAGTATACTCGGTGAAATCAGGTTATTGGGTGGGTATCTTAGGGTGCCAAAATGCGGAGCAGAATGATTCTAGTGACTTGTGGAGATTAGTTTGGAACTTGGGAGGTCCCCTAAAACTTTCCCATTTTGTTTGGCAAGCGTGCAAAGGTAGTATGGCCGTCAAAGAGATCCTTTACAAGCGTCACATTGCCCATGATGAGTTGTGTATGTGCTGTGGTATGGAGGTTGAATCAATCAACCATGTTCTCTTTCAGTGCGAAGCGACGCGGAGTACATGGGAGACTAGCAAGTTTTGGCGGATTGTTAGGTCTTCACCTGAAGGGTCTTTTGCATCAAATTTTCTGTGGTGGATGAACAAAGTTGGAAGGGAAGAGGTGCGTGGCATTATGTCAATTGCTTGGGCGATGTGGTTTTACCGAAACAAATTTGTCTATGCTCAAGAGTCTTTGGATGGCGTCTCTATGGCAGCATCTTTTGCTCAACTTATGTCTAGCTATTGTATGTACTCGAATGTTTTCCCTTCTACCACCCACAATGTACAGCAGCAGGTCTCGGCTTCATCATGGAGTACCCCCCCCAAGGTATTGTCAAAGTTAATGTGGATGCGCATGTAGTGCAAGGCTCATACGTGAGTTTTGGAGTAGTGATTAGGGACATGCATGGTTTGATTCTTATGACAGCTACTAAGAAGCAATTTATGGAGTGGGATGCCCCTATGGTCGAAGCAGCAGCTGCACGTTATGGGCTTCAAGTGGCTAGACGCTCGGGCTATGACAACATTTGGTTGGAGAGTGATGCTCTTGAAGTGGTCTCTTCAGTCAACAATAGTGTGCAGGGTGTTTCTCCACTTTCTTGTTTTATGATGATATTAAGATGTTGTCCTCCTATTTTAGAAGTTTTCGTTTTTCTCATGTTAGGAGAGCCGGGAATACCGTAGCTCATCTAGTGGCAAGATGGGATACTAGTGGTAGCACTGAACTTGTATGTTTTGATCCGTTTCCCCAAAGTATTTTAACTTTGGCGGAACTCGATTTGCAATAATATGCCCGGGCTAACTTTCATCTCTTGGTATAATCGTATTGCCTCCTTTGCTTGTTTAATTGGAACAAGGCTTCCAATCATCATATCAATACCATTAATCTCAATGTCACCCTGCATCTTAACCTCTTCTGTAGACCCATCTACCTCATTAATACCAAATTAAATTATAATCATCCTCTTTAAACACCAATAACAAATATTTTCTAGTTTTGTTATTTTTAGTTCTATCTTTCATCCAGTGTCAAAAAAAAAACAAATATTTTCTAACCCTTTTAGAATATAAGTAAACGTTGAAACTTCCCTTAAGTCTTCCCAAGACAAGAAAAATCAATAATCTTGTCCATGATTTAGTAACACCATATTTTTTCATAAACCCAAAAATTCATGATAAAAACAATTTTCATAAGTAACAATAAATGAGCTTAGACATCCCTCGAAAACGCATACATCTTTGTCGACCACGTTTTCTTCATCTAAATCAGGGAAATCCACCTTAATCTCTATTATATAAGGGAAGGGGGAAGCTATGGTGTCCCCAAAGGAGAGACTATTTTACCCCCTTCCCTTTCTAAATTACAAAACCAATTTCAAAACCAAAGTAGGGCTTCAAAAAAAAATAAAGGAAATAAAATTACAACAAAAATACATCCTTTTTTCCGGCAAATTCTACAAAAAAAAAATACTAAATTAACGCCTAAAATCACGCTGTGGTTAGATAAACACACCTATAATCACTTCGTAATTAACGCCTTAAATCACATTGTGGTTAGATAAAACACACCTATTTAATTCAGCCAAGCGGTGAATATAAATTGAAGACCTATGTTGTCTTCTCAAACAAACAAAAACAAAACATTTGGTCAAGCAGTTTTTTTAGTTTCCTAACAGCAACAAGATCCAAACAAAGGAGTGAGAAAGAGGGAAACAGAGCATAACTAACAAGAATTCAATTAAATAAACATCAACAACAACTAAAGAGGCTGAAACAACACCCAGAGGGCGGCTTCTACCGTCGGCGACAGCACAAGCAAAAGATGCTGCAACAGTAATGGCGCGTCGTGACTGCAGCACGACATCAACGCAAACAGAGGAGAGAGAAAATGGAATGAGGTTCTTAGGATTTCCAAGAATTTTCAAGGGATTGTCCTTCTTGAGATAGCAAATCAACACTATATAATGTCGGACTCCTTGAAACTTTGCAGTTTGCATATATGCATGTAGGAGATGTAAAGGTCTAAAGAAGAAACAGAGAAGTAGAAATTAAGAGATATATTCTCTTTTCATATAGAGTAGAAATGTAGAGTGGCAATGTTTAAAGAGCTTAAAAGCCTAAGCCATCAAGTTGTGGCAAATGATAGATTATGAGTTTATGACATATTAGAAAAAAGTTTATAATTTTTTTTTATTGTTGCTCTTTACATAATTTTTTTTTGTTTATTGTTTGTTTTTACAGGTTAGTTTATAATACACTTTTATTGTTCCTATCAGATGAGTCTATGATACTTTGACAAAAAAAAAAATGGCTACTCTTTCTCTCCAAATGAGAGGTGGGACTTCTGTGTCTGCAAACTAGATTTAAAAGATGAAATGCTTTAAAATTCCAAAATTTTGTAATATTGGACTGTCATATGCCTTTTTTTTATATTTCAAAATTTTACGCTTTTTTTATGATCTAACAAAAAAATTGAATAGAACTACTAATGAATTTTACTCTACTAATGAAAGTATTGATCGAGACCACCTAGAGGAAAACTATGCTTTGAAGCCTTATTGCTTATGTTCGTAATCACTCACAAGTCAACTAAAATCATAGAATTGCATAATTCACGTTATACAAATCACTCAAATGAGGAAACTTTACAAAAACTAAAAAATTCACTTCCAAACTACAACCAATACATTACAACGTCAATACATACTCACAAAAACATTCACAAAAATTCACTTACAAATCACTATGTTCTCAAGTAGCTAAGAATTGAAGAGGGAGAAAGATGAGTGCAATATATTTGTCTCTTTTTGTCATGGGACACATGGGGATGTTTAGAGCTTTGCCTTAAAATTATTGCTACTTCACGCTTATTCACTTAAAATTGTAATGCTAATTGATAGTGCTAATTGACTTAAAATTGTTATGCTACATGATAGTTGGTTGACTTAGATTTATCTTACTACTCTAAGTTGGTTCTATAATCTTTTATTGTTTTATATATTTCTCTCTTTATGCACACTTATAAAATTGTTTATAAGTGTAAACTATCTGAAAGCAACTGTACCAACCTTTATAATAGAGATTTTTTTTGAATGAATGATTATTCTATCTAAATAATTTTTAAGAACTTGATAGCATTTTTGCAAATGCACAAATTATCAAGAAAAAAAGGTTGCAATTTCAGTTCCACAATGTTGATTACATATTTGAAGTTCACTGGGCTAATGAGTGTGCTTGAATTTTCAGGGAAATTAGTTAAAGTCAACAAAAAAAAGTAGCTAGAGATGCAATTTCATTATTATACTTATTTATTAAAGTGTTTTAAAATACTATTTGTAAGTATTTCAAAAAATCTTATTCACAAAATTGAGGTGAACTTAGATACGCACTTTTGTTTTTAGTTTGTTTTACTACTGAGTAACAGTTATGCCCAAAAATATCGTCGCACGCATCACGTGCATAAAAAGCTAGTTACTCCATATTATGTCACATAGATCAAAGCTAATAATAACATCGCTAACGTTTGTGACAAAATGTAAGCAATTGTTTAAGACGCCACATTACTTACATTACTTTCCTACTTTGAGAGGATCTAACTAATCTAAGGGGCTCCACGATCCTAATTTGAAGCTATATATTATTCCTTGAATTCCCATATCATTATTAAGTCATAAGTACCAAATATACAGGCCCGGCCCTGTGCCGGTCCAAAATGGGACTCAGCACAGGGCCTCACATTTAAATGGGGCCCCAGATTTTGAAAAAAAAAAAACTTATCTCTTTACTGTACAATCCTGAATCATGTACTTCTCTCTCTCTAATATCTGAACTTTTTATCTCTCTCCTGACCTCTTTCTCTCTCTCTCTCCTCACTTTTTCCCTCTCAATATCTGAACTTTCTATCTCTCTCCTTACCTCTTTCTCTCTCTCCTCACTTTTTCCCATAAACCTCTGTACTACTTTTATGAAGCAAACGTGGTGGATCGCTTGTTAGTTCATTTGCTGAGCTGATGGGTAGGCAGGATGGGTGTTCGAGGGGTAAAGGTGGGTCGATGCATTTTTATAAGAAGGATTCTGGGTTTTATGGGGGTCATGGAATTGTGAGTGCTCAGGTACCTTTGAGAGTTGGGTTGGCTTTTGCGCAGAAGTATAATAAAGAGGATTGTGTTAGTTTTGCATTGTATGGTGATGGTGCTGCTAATCAAGGTCAATTGTTTGAGGCTTTGAATATGGCTGCTCTTTGGATCTGCCTGCCATTTTAGTCTGCGAGAACAATCACTGTAAGTCAGATTGCATTTCATTTCTCTTGTTTGTTTCATATGATGTATGCCTTTTGTTTTGTAATTGTGTGTTTCAACAATCGTAATTCGAATCGGTTGTTAAATGAGGGGAATTGGTTACAATTTTAGTACATTGGTTGTTGTGTTTTGTGATTTTAGGCCAATGGTTGAATTGTGGGAATTTGGTTGATATCTTTGTGAATTGAGAGGATGGGAGAATATATGGTTGCTGGTAGTATTGTGCATTGTGGCAATTTGGTTAATAAATATATCCGGCGACGATAAGGAAAACGTGTGAATCCGGGTTTGATGGAGTATGGACTTGAATAAATTTAGATAATGAGTGTTCTTCTTAATTTTGTTGGGTTTGAGATTTTTTAATATGTTTTTAGTAATTTATATATGTTTTTAGTAATTTAATTGTGCCTTTGAATATTTTTGAAACAATTTAGAAACCTATAGGATAGATTTTATAGGGCCTATTTTTGAACATCAGCACAGGGCCTCACTTTTGTTTGGGCCGGGGCTGCAAATATACACGGCCTTATAATTGTCGGTTTTTTCATCATAACAGAACCCAGAAGCAACAGTACTGACATTATACGGATTGGTGATATAATCAGGGTTTAACTCAGCAGAACTAGAATCTCACCAAGATACAGGTATTTTCAGTCAGCAGAACCAGAGTTATGGCTCATCATGAAGACATGAAGTTCCATAAAACCCTGTACTTTCACATTACAGATGCAGTTTGAAGTTTGAAGCAGGCAATTCAGTTAAAGCAAATATTAGAGAAGGTATAGTTATTCATGACAAGTAAGCAAACACAAATTAGCACAAACTAAGAGGTTGTTTGGTTGCAACCTATTTCCCTTGGAAATACAATTTCCTAGGAAATAGCCTAATGATATTGTGTTTGGTTGGCAAAAGCATTGGAAATGAGAATTCCAAGGAAATGGAAATTCCTACAAAGTGTAGGAAATTATTAACCAACCCCCCTTGGTAAATGCAAATTCCCGTGTCAATTACAAATACCCATGCTCAACCAAACACACATACTTATTTCCTAGGAAATGGAAGAATGGAATTTATTTCCAATGAATTTAGATTTCCTGTGGGAATTAACTTCCCATGGCAACCAAACGACACCTAAGCAATTGGGTTCACAAATCTGATAAGACAGTATTTTGCGGTAAGGTTTCTGTTGACCCTGTCAAAACTTTTATATTCTCTGAACCACACATAAAAGTAAAAGCACAAAACAAAAACAGCTAATGAAGCAGGGATACAATCACGGAACTCACAATTGTCCCTCGTGGAAGTTAGTCCAAAGACATCAACGGATCCCCGTCTCGAACCACAATATTCTCATATCCACCAACTTCGTAGTGAGCTCATTGTTTGTATCAATCGGAAGCTCATCAACGCAACAATAAGTAGGCTTGCAGTAAGCATGGAGGAAAAGAATATGTAAGCCACTACAATGAAAAATTAAATCATCAATACGTTGCACAAAGGTGAATGATTATCTTCCACTCTAATACTAACGTTTCTTCCTATTCTCACCTCGATTCCACTAGAATATTCCGCCACTCCCCTTTTTGTTACAACTCATAACAAAGACATCATTGACAAGGAAATATGAAAACCAAGTATACATCCATTCTCAAAGCACAAAAGGCAAATACAACAATGCAAAGACCAATTCTGCATGTTGTCTGTGATGTCTGTGACAGCTAAAAAGACAATACAAGTATTTCAAGGTGACAGGGAAAAAAATGGAGCAACTCTCGGTTCAGTCACAGTTTAAATAAGTATAACCCGGCCACTTATTTATAAAGACCTTGGTTTGCAGTGAAGTCAAATTAGATGGTCCTAAACTCTGTATAGATCATATGAGCTCCGACCATAACAGACTATTACCCCAATACCTAAAATGCGACTCCCACCAGCGCAAGTACCAACAGTCACATCTCCACGACCTTGCCAATATAACTGCAAAGAGGTTGCTTCGACAAATTTCTTGATCGGAAAGGTGAGTGACTGGTCTACTATTTACAGCAAACAAGCAGAAAGGATCACATAGTAAGTTGGTTGGTTTAATTCACTTTCACTTACCTACTAAAGCAGAAAAGTTCGTATAATCAGATCTTCGGTTTAGAAAGATACAAAATTTCATATAAGATGTGGATAAGTACAAGAAAGAAGTTCTAAGTAGCAGCTTGGGTGCAATCAACATCAAAATTTTCATGTAATTGTGGTTCCAATGGAATAAAATTAGAAGTTTTTCGAGTTTTTGTCAAGTATTCTATGCAATTTGGTAAATTGTTTTGTCTTGTATATATGCTAATGTTCCCGGTAATTACAGACATCAATTTGGTAAAATTATAGATCATTTGCATCAACTTTTTGTCAAGTGTAACTTGTAAATCGAATAGCTAATTAACACAACCAAAGTAACCTTGTAAATTACAAAGAATGACAAAGAATAGCTAATTCTTGAAAATGACAGTAGCTAAATCTTGTAAATGCTACAACTAAACCATCTGGTTAAACTTACAACTAAATCTTCTAATGACAGTAGCTAATTTTTGTCAAGTGTAACCTGTAAATCAGAATAGCTAATTCTTGAAAATTCAGAGTAACAATGACATCTGGAACACCAATTCACCATATTCTAATCTAGTGCGCAGATTAATGATATTTTTAGATAGTAGTAATCTCTGTTTGATGAATAAAATTTGAGAAATAAAAGGAGTAATCTTTGCTCAATCACACTCTAAACTACTAATTGACTTTAATGACAAAAAAAGGGACCCTAATTCTAGTTATAAGTTCTTGGATGTATTGCAAAAATATCATCTAACTAATGCGAAAATCTAAATATTATGAGAAGTAGGTGATCAATGGCCTACAAGTAATTGGCATCACCTTCGCTCCTATGATGTGGAATCAAATCACTTCCGTTGCAAGAGGAATCTCGACAACTAGTATTCCATCCAACTATCCAGCAATTTCATCTACCTTCTTACTTTGGACTTCTTTTTGTCTTCCCAACCATCTTCTCCGATCTCGATCGCGCCTTAAGCCTCCTACACCCAATTGGAACAAGGCTTGGAATAACCATTTGAATATCATGAATCTTAAGGTCACCCTGAATCTTAACCTCCTCTATATACCCATCTACCTCATCATACCAAAATAAACCATAATCATTCTTACCACGGACACACAATGATAACAAGTACCTTTTTACCCTTTTAGAATAAAACAGAACGTTCAAACCTCCGAAACTTTCCACGTATAATGGAAAAATCAATAATCTTGTCCATGAATTTAGAACACCGTATTCTTTCATAACCCATAATTGTTGATCAAAACAATCTCATTGAGAAACAACAATCAACGTGCTTATACATCCCTCCAAAACAAACACATTGTTGACCTCATATTTTTCATCTAAATCAGGGAAATCCATCTGACTCCATTCTTCATCATGTAGATCAAAGCTAATAATCATATTCACATCGTTACAATTCGTGTAAAAATTTAAGCAATTGTTTAAGACGCCGAAACCAATATTCGTCCATTGTTCTCCTACGCCTGGAGGATCTAAACGTTTCCACGATCCTAATCTCAAACTATAAATCATTCCTTCAACTCCTAAATGACCATGATATTCTTTCCAGTGCCAAACATACATGACCTTGTAATCGTCGTTCTTTTCATCATAACTGTTAATTGGTGCCTTGATTTCTTGGTGAAGAAGAAGGGGAGAAAGAGGCTCGAAGCTCAGCCCGGACGAGCGAAGCCGAGTCCGGTCACGAGGCAGCAGCCCGGACGGGCGTGCATTGGGCCCGGGCGGGAGTGCATTGGGCCCGAGCGGTCTGTGTAGCCCGGGCGGGCAAGTTGGCAGCTCGGGCGGGCTGGCCTTTCCCCCTACATTCTGCCTTCGAGGCAGAACTTAGTGCAAAACCCTGCACCGGGCGGACAGGTGTTGGGCCCGAGCGGGCTGTCTGGCCCGGGCGGGCAGCTTGCCCTGTTTCGCGATTTCGTGTTTCAATCTTGATTTTTCCGGATTTAATGTTTTGGGTTTTGGGTCATTTTGTAACCTTTAGGATGTCATATATAAGGCATCTTAAAGTCATTTAGAACCCTAAGATTCAAATTAGCCACAAAATATAACTCTCTCACGCTCCTCCTCTCTCTCTTCTTCTCCATTGTAATTCCTCCATTAGAGAGGCTAAAGAAAACTCCAAGGTTCTTGCTTGTGGATGTAGGTCAAGGTTGACCGAACCACGTTAGATCTTTGTCTCTCTTTATTGCTTACTTTTCTCACTTAAAGTTTACAACTTTGCATTTATTGTTGAACTTGAAGTTAACTAGCAAACCCTAGGTCCTAGAAATTGCATTTATTTCTAACAATTGGTATCAAGAGCTTAAGGTTTGGGAGGTTTCTAGTTGATTTCTTTGAAGAATATGTCAACAATGAAGCTTGATATTGAGAAGTTTGATAGGTCCATCAACTTTGGACTATGGCAAGTGAAGATGAAGGCAATCTTGATTCAAAATGGTGTTCACAAGGCTCTAGAGGGCAAGGTTAAGAAGCATACTACTATGACCGAAGAGAAATGGGAAGAATTGGATTTGAAGGCCTTATCGGCTATACAACTTTGCCTCTCGAATGAAGTATTGAGGGAAGTTGTTAAGGAGGACTCGGCGGCGGGTCTATGGTTGAAGTTGGAGTCTCTTTACATGGCAAAGAGTGTCACCAACCGACTTCTACTCATGAGTAGATTGTATGACCTTCGACTTGAGGAAGGTAATTCTCTTAAGTCTCATATTGATGAGTTTTATTCTATTGTGATGGATCTTCAAAATATTGATGTGACTTTGGATGATGAAGATTTGGCTATTTGGTTGTTGTGTTCATTGACATCTTCATACAAGCATTTTAGGGAAACTATCTTGTATGGTAGAGATGATTTGAGTATTGATGATGTTAGGGATGCTTTGAAATAAAGGGAGTTGATTGATAATCAATTGACATCTAAATCATCAAACTCTAGTGATGGCTTGTTTGTTAGGGGTAGATCAAATGATGTTGCATCTACTAGTCAAGGTGGTAATGGTGGTAAGAATAGGGGGCGTTCTAAGTCAAAGAAGCCCAATTCTAATAAGCACAAGAGTTGTAATTATTGTCATCTAAAGGGTCACATTAAGTCCGAATGCTACAAGTTGAAAAACAAGCAATCGGGAGATAGTAAGCCCGGGAAAGGCAAAGAACCCATGAACTCCGCCGATGTAAGCTATGTTGATTCCGATGGCGAAAGTGGAGCTTTGGTTGTTACTCATGATAGGCTCAAGAGCAAGAGTGAATGGATAATGGACTCGGGATGTTCTTTTCATGTGACACCCTACAAAGACATGTTCACCTCATATGAGGAGTATAATGGAGGCACGGTCACCATGGGAAATAATGCAACTTGCAAGGTGATTGGCATAGGGTCCGTGGATATCAAGATGTTTGATGGCACGGTTAGAACATTGTCCAAAGTCCGCCATGCTCCGAAAATGAAGAAGAACTTGATCTCTCTTGGTACTCTTGACAACAATGGGTGTAAGTACATAGCGGAAGGTGGAGTATTGAAGGTTATTAGGGGTGCACTTGTGTTGATGAAGGGTATTAAAAGGGGAAGCTTGTATGTGCTACAAGGTTCTATGGTTAGTGGTTCGGTAAATGTCTCCACCGGCACTATGAGTGACGATGATACCAAGCTTTGGCATTTGAGGCTTGGTCATATGGGAGAGCAAGGAATGTCCGAACTTTACAAGCAAGGATTGCTAGATAATGTGAAGCTTGGCAACCTTGGCTTTTGTGAGCATTGTGTGTTTGGTAAACACAAGCGGGTTAGCTTCAAGCCCGTAATACACAACACCAAAGGACCTCTTGATTACATCCATTCGGATTTGTGGGGTCCCTCTAGGAAGACTTCTTTGGGTGGTTGTAGTTATTTGTTCACAATAATTGATGATTTCTCTAGGAAGGTGTGGTCGTTCTTTCTCAAGCACAAGGATGGTGTGTTTGATGTGTTTCTTCAATGGAAGACTATGATTGAGAAGAAGACCGACAAGAAGATCAAGGTTTTGAGAACCGACAATGGCCTAGAGTTTGTTGAAAAGAAGTTCACTAAGTATTGTCTTGATGAAGACATTGTTCGTCATAGAACTTATGTTGGGAGGCCTCAACAAAACGGTGTTGCGGAGAGGATGAATAGGACTCTCCTAGAGAGGGCAAGATGTATGCTCTCCCAAGCCAAGTTGGGGAAGATCTTTTGGGCCGAAGCGGTTGCAACGACATGCTATTTGGTGAACCGGTCTCCTCACTCCGCCCTTAACTTTAAATCTCCTCAAGAGGTATGGTTCGGAACTCCTTGTGATTATTCTAATTTGAAAGTTTTTGCTTGTCCGGCCTATATTCATGTAAATGAGGATAAACTTGAACCTAGAGCTAGAAAATGTGTATTTGTTGGCTATGGTTTGGGGGTTAAGGGATATAGAGTTTGGTGTGAAAAATCTAGGAGGGTAATAACTTCTAGAGATGTTGTGTTTGATGAATCATGTATGATCACACCGGAGAAGGAGCTTGCTATTTGTAATGATGTAGGTTCATCTCATGACACCGAGGAGAAGGTGGAGCTTGAAAGTGCTTCACATGGTGATGCTCTCACCCAAGAGAGGCATGTTGAGGGTTCACCACAAACCCAACGCAAGACACTTGCTAGTGAGAGACAAAGAAGGCAAATCAAGCCTCCTCAAAGATATGTTGAGGAGTGTGACTATGTGCAATATGCTCTCACCGTGGCAAATGAGGTAGAGACCTTTGATGATCCATGCTCCTACAAGGAAGCAATGTCTCTACCCGATTCAAGCAAGTGGTTGATGGCAATGAAGCAAGAGATGGAGTCTTTGCACAAGAACACTACTTGGGAGTTAGTTGTTGCACCTAAGAAGAAGAAGATCGTTGGGTGTAAATGGGTGTACAAGAAAAAAGAGGGTACACCGGATTCGAGAGGTCCCGTCTACAAGGCAAGAGTTGTGGCAAGGGGTTTCACTCAAGTTAAGGGTGTTGATTTTCATGAAGTATTCTCACCGGTTGTGAAGCACTCGTTCATTAGAGTTTTGCTTGCCTTGGTAGCTATGGAAGACTTGGAGCTACACCAACTTGATGTTAAGACCGCTTTCCTCCATGGGGACTTGGAGGAGGAAATCTACATGAAGCAACCGGAAGGTTTTGAAGTTGAAGGGAAAGAAGAGCATGTGTGCCGTTTGGTGAAGTCATTGTATGGGTTGAAGCAATCTCCTAAGCAATGGTATAGGCGATTTGATTCGTTTATGTTGGCTCATGAATTCACAAGAAGCTCCTATGATAGTTGTGTCTACTACAAAGAGCTAGTAAGTGGTTCCTTCATTTACCTTTTGCTTTATGTTGATGATATGTTGGTTGCTTGCAAGCATTTGATTAAGGTCAACAATTTGAAGAAGTTGTTGAGTAGTGAGTTTGATATGAAGAATCTTGGTGAAGCCAAGAAGATACTTGGGATGGAGATTTGGAGAGATCGATCTAAGGGGGCATTGTACCTTAGCCAAAGGAGGTACATTGAGAAGGTTCTTGAGAGATTCTCAATGAGCAATGCAAAGCCCGTTTCTACTCCTCTCGGTTCTCACTTCAAGCTCTCAAAAGAGCTTTGTCCTCAATCCGAAGAAGAAGAAAGGGTCATGGCTCACATCCCCTATACTAGTGCCGTTGGGAGTGTGATGTATGCCATGGTATGTTCTAGGCCAGACATTGCTCAAGCGGTGAGCATGGTGAGCCGTTATATGTCAAGGCCCGGGAAAGGGCATTGGGAAGCTTTGAAATGGCTTCTAAGGTACTTGAAGGGTACCTCACACATTTGTTTGGAGTTTGGCCAAGATGCAAATGGTGTGATTGGGTATTGTGATTCGGATTATGGTGGAGACTTGGATGATCGGAAATCAACTTCGGGTTATGTGTTTACCTTGGGAGGTACGGCCGTGAGTTGGCAATCTTCGCTACAAGATGTTGTAGCTCTTTCAACTACGGAAGCGGAGTTCATGGCGATTACCGAGGCATTCAAGGAGGCAAAGTGGATCAAAGGTTTGGTTGGGGAGATTAGCTCGTGTTCTAAGGAGGTGCCCGTATTTTGTGATAGCCAAAGTGCCATTCACTTGGCTAAGAATCAAAACACTTTCCATAGAAGAACGAAGCATATTGATGTGAAGTACAACTTCATCCGGAATGTCATTGATAAGAAGGAGTTGACATTGATGAAGATTCGTACCGAGGAGAACCCCTCCGACATGTTGACAAAGGCTTTGCCAACCACTAAGTTCACTTTGTGTGTGAACTTGGTGGGTCTCTCCTCTTGTTTGTTGTAGGCCCCTATGGGGTAGAGCCTTGGATTTTGTTTAGTATTTTTGGTGTTATTGGAGGTGATTGGAGAAATTCAAGTCAAGGTGGAGAATTGTTAATTGGTGCCTTGATTTCTTGGCGAAGAAGAAGGGGAGAAAGAGGCTCGAAGCTTGAAGCTTAGCCCGGACGAGCGAAGCCGAGCCCGGCCACGAGGCAGCAGCTCGGGCGGGCAAGTTGGCAGCTCGGGTGGGCTGACCTTTCCCCCTACATTCTGCCTTCGAGGCAGAACTTAGTGCAAAACCCTGCACCGGGCGGGCAGACTGTCTGGCCCGGGCGGGCAGCTTGCCCTGTTTTGCGATTTCGTGTTTCAATCCGGATTTTTCCAGATTTAATGTTTTGGATTTTGGGTCATTTTGTAACCTTTAGGATGTCATATATAAGGCATCCTAAAGTCATTTAGAACCCTAAGATTCAAATTAGCCACAAAATATAACTCTCTCACTCTCCTCCTCTCTCTCTTCTTCTCCATTGTAATTCCTCCATTAGAGAGGCTAAAGAAAACTCCAAGGTTCTTGCTTGTGGATGTAGGTCAAGGTTAACCGAACCACGTTAAATCTTTGTCTCTCTTTATTGCTTACTTTTCTCACTTAAAGTTTACAACTTTGCATTTATTGTTGAACTTGAAGTGAACTAGCAAACCCTAGGTCCTAGAAATTGTATTTATTTATAACAATAACCAAACGCTGAAGCAACTGATATATAACACATACTCAAGTAACGGTGCCTACTTATCTCATTGTCAGCAAAAGGAAGGATCTTTACGGCTGTTGGATTTGTCGGGTTGAACAGACAATAATTGTTCCTATACAAACCACTGCTAATGCAAAGTAAGCCATTGCACGAACCGACTAATCTTGGGGGTGAGACGTACTGGAACGCAGGAGGGAAAGCGAGTTCGATGGGACGAGGCGATAAGCCTCTAAGATCATCGACAAGGTAGAGGGAACTTCCAGAAGTAAAGATGAGTAGAGTGTTAAATTCAGTAGGGTATTGTAGGGAGTTGTTTAGATGTTGTTTGATGAATTTTGAGTTGTTGATGTAATTTTGCCATTCGTTGTTCATGGATTTGAATCGAACAAGTGATTTTACATCTAGTTTTTCAACAATGTTGGAGAGAACATGATCGGGAATACGTGACATTATTTTGTTCTGATTTGTTTGGTTTTGGGGAGAATAGGAGGATCAATGATTCTGCCTTCAGAATTTATAGAGTAATAGTTATTTATGAGGCTATGACAACTAGGGCTGGTTGGTTATCAAGTACACTCGGATAAAAATTTATCATAGCATAGCCCTCTCTCCAATTCTCTTTTAGTGTTTTTATTTTTCTAGATCTCTTAGGAAATTAGACTATTTCAGACCCTTTCCTTAGTTTTCAGGGTTAGTTTCTACTTTGCAGCTTTTCCATATGTGGAATTTTTTTTTTGAGGGGAACCATATGTGGGAATTAGGAAACCTATTACGAAACTATCTCTAAAAGATATCTTATTTACAATATTAATCAAATATTTATTGGAAATATTCCTAAGATAATATTTACCTAAGATATATCTACTCTAATATCTCTTGCACAAGTAGGGGAGGAGGGGAAATTAGGAATCCCACTTTACAAGGGGCAACAATTGAACTCTTCTCACAAAGGTGGAAGGAAAACCAACAAGGCCAACTTCGATTTTTTTTATGTATATTGACATTCAATATATACATTGGTTTGAGAATAGAACTATAATATTAAATTAGATTAACATATAGGTTATTGATCATGATGGTTATATCTTGCGGCTAATACTAAAGTTATATTAATTATAAATACAACGGTTTTTTCACCAGGTACCCCTGTGGTTTTTCAAAATTCATGGGGTACCCCTGCTTTTTAAAAAATGCATCAGGTACCCTTACTATTTCAATAAAATTCACGAAATTCCCTTAATGACTAACGATGTTAAGTTTTCATTAGTCATTAACCCTAATTCACCCCTCTAACCCTAAACCATAACCCTAAACCCTAAACCTAACTCCCTAACCCTAACCCCTAACCCTAACCCCCTAACCCTAACCTCTTAACCCTAACCCTAACCCTCCCCCCACCACACCCCCCTCCCCCACCACCCCATCAACCCCCTCCCCCACCCCCCAGCCCCCCTCCCCCTTCCCCCCAGCCCCGCAACCCCTTCCCTCCCCCTCTCGGCCACCGCACACAGGAGACCACCGCACCGCACACGCTTTTTCCTTCTCTCTCTTCGCACAAGCAACCACTGACCATGACCCCCATCACCCGC
Source organism: Beta corolliflora (assembly GCA_947648045.1). Taxonomy (NCBI): domain Eukaryota; kingdom Viridiplantae; phylum Streptophyta; class Magnoliopsida; order Caryophyllales; family Amaranthaceae; genus Beta; species Beta corolliflora. The sequence continues at coordinate 592,704 of CANSZD010003076.1, read as the reverse complement.
AACACACAGCGGACCCCCATCCCCCGCAAAGACACATCACACAACGCAGACCACGACACACGGAAATCGATGGGGTAGGGGAAATTCGAAGGAAATCGACGGGGGGGGGAATTCGAAGGAAATCGAAGGGGGTGGGGGAAATTGACGAGGGAGAGGGGAATTCGAAATCGATGGGGGTGGGGGAAATCGACGGGGTGGGGGGAAATCGACGGGGTGGGGGGAAGGGGAGGGGGCTGGGTGGGGGGATGGGAGGGGGCCGCTGGGGGTGGTGGGAGGGTGGGGTGGGGAGGGTTGTTGGGTGGGTGGGGTTAGGGTTTGAAGTTAGGGGGTTAGGTAGGGTTATAAGTTAGGGTTTAGTTAGTTAATTACGATTAATTAGGGTTTAATTAGGGTTAAAGGGGTGAATTAGGGTTAATGACTAACGGAAACTGAACACCGTTAGTCATTAAGGGCATTTCGTGAATTTTATTGAAATAAGTAAATGCAGTTTTTTAAAAGAAAGATGCATGCTACGAATTTTAAAACCACAAGTGCGTTCTAGTGAAAAAACCGTAAATACAAGGATAACATTGTCAAAATCCCATGAATAAGAATATAGTAGATTTTATTTCATCATATATCTCTAAAAAAATTGCTCGGACACTCCACGAGAACTTGTAAAAGTGAAAAGAACATCAACTTATACATATAGATCTAATTGTATAAACGAGATGTAACAAAAAATATATACTCAAAATTTTGATGCCACATTTTATTATTTTCACTAAGAACACAACAAAGGAATATCTCATAGAAATGTAAAGCTAGTCTTTCATCACAAATTTCCTTATTTTATCTTCTTATTTACAAACATAGAAAATTGAAATCTAACTACCTAATCATGGCCCCTCAAAAAAAAAAAAAAAAACTACCTAATCATGGAAATTTTCAAATGATACGTCTTGACCAAAATATAGAGACAGAATTTTGAAATAGTGACAAAAATTAATGAGGTCTTAAGCCTCATCAAGCCTGTAAATCTTTATTTTCTCTGACATTGTTTCCTTCTCCTACGCAATCTCTTTCTCTGAGTTTGGATCTTGACCAAACAATTCCGTTACAATGCAAATTCATCTCAAGCACGTCCTTTTCTTACTTTTGTTACTATCCCTTCTAAAATGGGGTAGCTAAGAACTAAGAGAAAGAAGGAGAGGAAAAGCTGCCCAAACATTTCATCGCAATTGTTGTTGATTATTGCCCTTCTTAATCCGCCAATAAATGACACCAAATTTAGTACCACGAGAATGACAAGAGGAACCATGAACATAGCTGCCCCTTGGAAATCAAACTTGCCCTTCTCATATTTTTCAAGCTTTTCCTTGTCCACAGCCTTGTTAGTTAATCGGAAACTAGCCTTTTGTATGCCGATCTTTTTCATTATTGCATCCATTGTTCCGAATAAGGAAGCTGTTACCGATTTGATGATCCAAATTCTGATCTCATTCCACCATGTTTTGATGGATTCATCACTTGAGAGAACCTCATATAGATGTTGAAGAAGGGAGGATGCAAATATTACCACGAAAACCCCAATCCATGGATCCGATACCTTCAAAGTCACAAACATTTAGAACACTAGTATAGTATGTCAAAATAATAATATGTTTTGTATGATTCTCAAACTTGGAGCTTACCTTGGGAAAAACGGGAACACCCTTCAATAGGCATACTGGAAGGACAATGCCATATATTAAGAATGAAACTCCAAAAAGGGCTGAAAATGTGAAGTAACCGTAGCACATGCTTTGTAATATAGACATCCTCGAAGTGGCATAAGTTAGAGGGCTAAACTTTGATATGCCAACTCCAAGTAATCCGGAGGCCCATTTCATTAGTTGAACCATGGCATCTTTCATGTCAATCGTCGTGCACCCTAAGAAGCAGGGTCTTTTTGGGTAAAGATACACGGAAATCCATCCTTTGCAATGTAAGAGATATCCGGTAAATGTACTCTCCAACAAACACTCGTACGAATATCCAATCTGTATGAAAAGTTGTTCAGAATTTGATACTTAATATGACTATACAGTAAGGGTTATTTTCAAGTAAGTATATATATAGCATATGAAATACTTGCCTTATTACCCCATTCAGTGTTTGATTCATATGCACAAGTAGCCAAATTTTTAGCCTCTTCTAACAAGTCATCTCTTGTCAATCCCTTCAAGGCCATATTTTGCTTTGAGTTTGAACTAACTGACGCGATGAATTTTGTGGAGGAGCCGAAGGCCTTCTCTGGTTGATTAATGAGAAATTCATCTACATATGCAAGAAAATTTAGTCACCTAATGCACACAATTCCATTTCTCATGATCATAGTTTATTAAAGACTTTTATGTCACCTTCTTTATGAGGTTGTCCATACAATGCTTTCCTCTTCAAGTAATACCCAGTTCCTGTCAAGACGGTTCCTCCAATACCATCCATTCCTTGCCATTTTGTCTACATTCAAAACAATTGCCAACAAGGTTTTTATCAGTAAGAGGTGTTAGCTAACTAAGCTCATACTTGCCTAGCTTTGTTATGTGTTGTATACTTTTTCAACAGAAAATGGGGAAAGAGAGGATTTGATTTTACCACTAGTCCAATCTTAGCTCAACCAACTAATTGAGGTGGTTTTGTTAACTTAGTTTGAGAAAAAATATCGAAAAAAAGTGTACCTTGTACGCGGATCTGGCTTGGCCATCATAGATATCATTTTTACTAGTGTTGTAGAAAATTTGTGGGTATTGCACAAATGCAAGCGAAGGAGCCAGTTTTGGGTCAAGATGAAAGCACATAGATTGACGAGCAGAGGTTGGATCATTGCAGTACATATCACAGTCCAACACCAATAAGTAAGGCCCGTTGCTCAATAAACCTGATACTCTGAGCTGCAAAGGTTTAAGAATTCAAGTCAATTAATTGTGATTAGTTGTTCAAATTAAGTTAAATGAATGTGCTCCTATAAATCATAAATGTTGATCATTGCATATAGGAGATTAATTAGAGGAAAAATGATTAGTAAATAGAAGGATGCATGCTTACAAGAGCGTTAAGAGCTCCGGCTTTGAAACGATGAGGACGACTTGGTCTTTTTTCCCTGGATACGTAGACCAAAAGGGGCATTTTCACTTCACCTTCTCCATTTTGCTTGTTGTCATGTATAATCTGACATATATAGTGAAAAATACGTACATATAACACCAGTTCAGTTTGAGCACCAGTGATATTGGGCTTAAAAAAACAGTACTGTTTTTATCCTTAAAATTTTGTATATCAGTAAGATTACTAAAGGAGTAATATAGTACCTCAACGCAAGGGGAACGATCATGTGCCATGGTGCATTTGCTTTCATCTTCACTTGCTTTCTCCACATAATTCTTGAAAGCTTCATATTTTGACTGTAATTCAATTTTTGTAGTCAAAATCAATCAGGATCCAGGATTTTTTTGGTAATTATAAAGTTTTATTCATAATGATGCTTTCAACTCCTTTTTGGCTTTACAGCAGGAGGGAGTGAATGAAGAGGCAGAGGATGGTGCACAGATAGCAACTGACCAGGGGAAGAGTAATGAGAATGATATTGACCAGGTTGAGATCAATGGAAGATTGGTATGGATGCAGGTGGTAATGGGTTTTCTATTTGTATTGGTGGTGAACAAGCAATGGCTAAGGAGCAGGGGGTGCCATCCTCTTCCTCCAATGGATAGAATCCTTGCTTGGAATGTGAGAGGTATAAACAACAGAGCTAAATTGAATGAGGTAAGGTACTTCTTTTCTTCTCATGATGTTAAGCTGTTTAGCCTCCTTGAAACTAGGGTTCAATCCCCTAAGTTAGGTGATGTTTATACAATGTTGTGCCCTGGTTGGTGTTTTACTCACAACAACAGCTGTCACAATAATGGTAGGATAGTCCTAGGGTGGTGCCCATTGTCTTTTATTGTTAACATAGTTTGTGTTAATAGTCAATTCATTCACTGCAATGTTAAACCTAAGAACTGTGCACAGTTTGATTGCACTTTTGTCTATGGGTTTAATGATCAGAATAGCATAATGGAGCTTTGGAATTGTCTTAAAAGGTTTGCTAGTGACAATAGTAAACCTTGGATCCTAATGGGGGATTTTAATGCCCTGAGTAGTATGGATGACAGGATTGGTTCAGTTGTTAGATATTCTGAAATCGCTCCCATGATGGAATGTATGAGAGTCTGTAATTTGGTTGATGTAAAGGCTACGGGTAGGTATTTTACATGGACTAACAAGTAAGATGGTGATCAGAGGGTATTCTCTCACATTGATAGAGTCTTTGCAAATCCAGAGTGGATAGACAAGTATAGTACGTATAGCTGAGGTTGCTTTCCTTCCTGAAGGTAATTTTGACCACACGCCTATGTTGTTGAGTGTTTATAAGGAAGTGAGCTGCAAGAAACCTTCCATAACATGTGGTGCAGCCATAGTTCCATATTAGCCACTGTTGCTCAGAATTGGCAGATTCCAGTGAGAGGTTGTGCTATGTACAGGGTACAACAGAAATTGAAGAAAGTTAAAGAAGCTTTGAATGTTCTCAATAGGATAGGCTTTGGGGATGTTGAAGCTACAGTTATCAAGGCTAGAATGGAATTGTTGGAGGCTCAGGATGCTATGCACAGAAACCCTGGTAACAGTATGCTTGTAAATAGAGAAAAAGCTGCTAATGATTTATTTCAAGTGGCTAAACAGAATCAAAACTCCCTGCTGAGGCAAAAATGTAAAATAGCTTGGTTAAAAGATGGAGATGATGATTGTAAGATCTTCTACCAAGTTATTAAAGCTAGGAGGTATAAGAATAAAATTCTGTCTATTCATACATCTTCTGGTGAATGGGTGAATGAAAAAGAGAAAGTTGATACTACTTTCTTGGAAATATTACCAGAGTTTATTTGCTAGTCAAAGGCTAAAACAGGTTGTTCTGAGAGCTCTTCTTGACAGGGGTAGGAAGCTTTCTCCAGCTCATCTCAACATTATAAACTCTGAGTTTACAGGGGAAGATGTGAAAAGAGTTTTGTTCAGGATAGGCTGATGGGTTTAACAGCAAATTCTTCAAGCATTGCTGGGACATTGTGAGTGAAGATGTGACAGAAGTTGTTTTGGATTTTTTCAAAACAGGAAAACTTCTGAAGGCTATGAATGTTACAACTCTGACTCTGGTTCCTAAGATGGATTGCCCTGGCTCTGTCTCTGACTTTAGACCCATTGCTTGCTGTACCATATTATATAAGTGTATCACTAAGCTAATTAGTGAAAAGCTTAATAGGGTGTTACCTGATATTATTTCTTCTAGCCAAGGAGCCTTTGTGGCTGGTAGGAGCATTCTTAGCAATGTCATGATTTGCCAGGATTTGATCAAGGTCTACAATAGGAAGTCTACTAGAGCTAGTTGCATGATGAAGCTAGACCTTAGAAAGGCTTATAATACAGTAAATTGGGAGTTTATTCAGCAAATGCTTGAAGGGGTTGGTTTTCCTAGTTACTTTGTGGAGCAAATTATGGTTTGTGTAAGAACTCCTACTTTTTCTATCATGATCAATGGCTCACTTACTGGTTTTTTTAAGTCTCATAGAGGGCTCAGGCAATGAGACCCTATGTCTCCTTTGCTTTTTGCCTTAGGAATGGACTATCTAGACAGGATTCTTTCTTATGTTGGTGAAATTGATGGTTTTAAATACCATGTGAGATGTAAAGAACTCAAGCTGATACACTTGTGGTTTGCTGATGACCTGTTACTCTTCTGCAATGGAGACTTCAGGTCTATATATACCTTGTTGCAGGGTTTTCAGATGTTCTCTAATGCCTCAGGCTTGGAGGTGAACAGAAGTAAATCTGAAATTTACTATGCTGGAATGACTACTCAGGAGATCAATAGGCTAGGGTGACTGATGTTAGTGGCTTCTCTTGTGGTATTTTACCTTTTAAATACCTTAGAGTCCCTATTTCTACAGCAAAACTGAAGGCTAGAGATTGTCAAGGGCTTATGGATAAGATGACTGGAAGAATTCGAACATGGAGCACTAGAAGTCTTTCATTTGCAGCAAGGTCTCAACTTGTTCAGAGTGTTCTGATGAGTATGCACATTTATTGGGGGCAGATTTTCTTGCTACCTAAAGCTGTGATTAATGACATAAATGGCATATGTAGAAGCTATTTATGGACAGGGAGCTGCAATGATGGTAGGCCTAGTGCAGTTAACTGGGCTAGTGTGTGCAAGGACAAGAAGACAGGAGGCTTGGGTTTCAGAGATATAGGGCTATGGAATATGGCTGCTATCTGCAAGCTAGCTTGGCAGGTTGCCCAAGAGAAGGAAAACCTATGGGTTAAATGGGTTAATTGTGTATATATTCAAGGAACCCATTGGCATGCTTATGAAGCTCCAACTACAGCTAGCTGGGCTTGGAAGGTGGTCTGAAAGGCCAAGAATGATATTATCTCAAAGTTGCAGTGCATTCAATGGATGCAGGACACAAGTTTCAGCATCAAGCAAATTTACGTAAGACTCGTGCCGATGCTACACAGGTCCAGTGGAGTCGTGTTGTGTGGAATAGGTATTCCATACCTAAAAACATATTCATTATGTGGTTAGCGGTTCAAAATAGATTGAAGACTAAGCATAGATTAATGAAGATGGGTGTTTGTGGTGATGATCTCTGTTATCTTTGCTTACAACACAGTGAAGTTCAATCTCAATTTTTTTTTTATTGTGCCTTCAGTCGAAGATGTATAGAGGAGATAATGCAATGGCTAGGTTTACAGTGGCGTGGTAGGAATGTTTCTCAGATTTGCAGGTGGTTGAAAAGTAGTAATGCAGGAACAAAATTCAGGAGGCAGGTTGGTTTGGCTGCTGTGCAGGCAACAATTTATAAGATTTGGATGAATATAAACCTTGCTTGTTGGGATTCAATTGTGCATACTATAGATCATACAGTCAAAGAGATCAAATTTAATGTAAAAAACAGAATTGTACAGATCATGAGTAGTAAAGTGACTGGGAGAGATAGATTGTGGATTGAGAGCTTGTAAATGCTGGGATTGTCCAGTTTAGGCGTGTTGGGTTGATGTTCCCAACTTAAGTGTAAGTTTTGTTTTGGCTATTTTATTCTTAATTACTTAAAAAAATGATGCTTTCAACTATTGATGTATCAGAAAGTCTTGGATCGACCAAGTTCACAATAACTTATTGTGAACCCAATCTGATTATATCATACGAAAACTGACTATATCATAGAAAAACTAACTATATAAAAAATTGACTACACAAAATGATTATATCGTACAAAAACTGACTATATATGACATAATAACTTACTATATCATATTATCATATGATACCTGGTGCACAATTGTGCACCGGGTCTATTCAAGCTTTTTTTTATTGAAGTATGCATTTTTTAATTGGTTGTACATAATGATTATATATATATTGTTGATAATAATGGAAAAACAACTCAAAATAAATGATATGACTGAAAGTAAATATAATAACGCCATTCCCTAAGAATAATAATAATAGTAATAATAGTAATAATTGATACTATTGCCGATGTGTGCTAAATAATCCATATACTCAAAAGTCAATGTTGTTGTGAGCAAATAGTTGAGTATGAATTATTTAGCCTAGACCGACAATAATAGAGATTTTACTAGAAAATCGAAAATCAAAAATCGAAAATCAAAAGTTGACAAAAACAGTGGTAATACCTTGAGCACCAATTCATCAGCCTTAAACTCCTGATTCCAATCAAGTCTTTCCCCATCACAAAAAGAAGAGAAGAAAGCCTGAGGACACCTAGTCTTGATGCCATACTTACTACAAAAAGGAAGCCAAACCTTAGCAAACTTAGAAGCCTCCTTAATAGCCTCCCTAGTCAAGGGAGAACCTCCATCATCAGAAAGATAAACACCCAATTTCTCTGCCGGGTAATCCAGCGCCATCGCCGAAAGCACCGTGTTCATCACCTCTAACACCGGCTCCTTTATTGGGTCAGCTGTGCATATGAACACGTCCACCCCTGGAAGCTCCTCCTCCTTGATGGAATCCCATCCAGCCACATCTCGCAACACAGGCCGCCATCGGAAGGCCTGTGTTAATGCCCATACAAAGCCTAAAACAACCTCTGCCGTGGTTAGTAAGGTCCATGGAACTAGGCCTGCTTTTGTGGTAAAGAACGATGTAAAGCGGTAGTAGAATAAAGCAAGGATGGCTAAGGAGTGCAAGAGTATGTGGAAACGGCTAAGTATTGCTCTTGTTGTTTGGACTTTGCAAATGTGGCGAGAAGACATTTTTAGAGAGAAAGGGTGTGTGTGTGTGTGTGTAGATGACTTCAATGGTGGTTATAGATGGAGTGTAAGGTATTCTGACAAGATGATATACTATGGTATATTTTGTGGAGAAAGCATACAATAATATCAATGTTGAATGTGCACGAGGCACACGAGATGGCCGAGGTTAAGACTTTCTGTTTCCCATGTGACTGTGATGTTTTTTTCTAATACTTTTATAGACTAGGTGGGGCGTATTCATTTGGATTATGCTGCTTTTAAACTATCTTTCCTTGATCTGAAATACCTGGATTTTAGGTAAAATTGGCCTCAAGACCCTGAACTATAGCTCGGGTGCACCCAACACCACCAACTACGACTAGTAGCCTAAACACCACCAACTATGGGGTGGGGTGCATTCCGTACCATAAATGAGGCCGGAAGCCTAAAATGTTGCCGATAAAATGTTGTCGATGACGGTGGGTTTTTATGGTACATACTGCACCCCGCCAACCGAGGCCGGAAGCCTAAAATGTTGCCGATGACGGTGGTTTTTTATGGTACAGACTGCACCCCATCCCGTAGTTAGTGGTACGGACTGCACCCAACCCCGTAGTTGGTGGTGTTTAGGCTACTAGTCGTAGTTGGTGGTGTTGGGTGCACCCAAGCTATAGTTCAGGGTGTTGAGGCCAATTTTGCCTGGATTTTATTGGTTGACATCAACGGTCTCAGCTAGTTTTATCTATATGGGGTAGGTATGAACTAAAAACTATAGCAAGGACCAAGGCGGCAATAACAATCTTATTGCAAAATTTGGGTCAATAGTTTACATTTATATGTCGCATATCTCTAATTGACTTAAAATTAGACATTCTTTTATAACCTTAGACTATCAATATTATTCGTGTATTCAAACTTCATGGGATATTTTACTTCCTCTGATAAATCAAACAAGTACTTAATCTCAACTAGTTTTGATCCCGTGTAATGTATGTAACGTTGGTTATGTGAGGTGGAAGTAGGGGGAAACAACTTTCTTCTTAACTACCCCCTTGGTGAATAGTATGGTAAATGACGAATCATAGCCTAAAATTCTTAAGAAATTGAATTGTTAATTACTAACTAGAAAAATTGTCTAGCTAATCCCTTTCACGATCCAGAACCTGTCAAAAAAAAAAGAATTCACTTCTCCACATAACCGAGAGTAATGGTAACAGGCAGATAAGCAGCAATAAGTTCAAAACCAAAATTTAAAATCTCCTATCAAGATTTTGCTTTGGTTCTACAAGACTGACTAGAGTCTTGACCTCTAATGACAAATTTAGCTCATTTATTTGGCTCTTCAACTAGAAACGCTTAAAACATAAGCTAAAAGATGGCTGTCAAAAATCCACCATTAGCTCCTGTACATCTGCATCGTGTATAAAGATCCCTATTCCATGTAAAGCGCTTGAAAATTTCAACTCTAAAGCCTGCACCATGTAATTACAACACCTGATGTTAAAGATTTACAAGAATTTAACTTCTATGTGTATCTATATACTCGTGGAGGGATCCCGCGAACTTGGCAGTCAAAGTGAATACAGGAATTTAACTTCTACGTGTATCTATACACTCGTGGAGGGATCCCACGGACTTGGCAGTCAAAGAGAATGGGACAGGTATCGCAACAGTCAGGCCTTTGCCACGACTAGGTGATTAGCAATCCCGTTGATATGCTGAAAAAGAAGAAAATAAGTTTCATGATAGGCATATATCTTCTGGTTAAAAGTCCAGAAACCTTACATAGATAATGGAACAGGTTTCCCAATTCAGAGTACATAGAGGAAAAAATAGGATCATTTTTTCATGCTTAGATAAAAGAATAACTCTAAATGCCTTACTAAGAGAACAAGATAGCAAAAACTCTACTTATCCTTTCTAAACTTTACTTATCCTTACTAAGAGAACAAAAGATCAAATATGTGCATTTCTCTCCTTCACTATGTCGGACCAACTCTCTCTCTTCCTAGGTATCTCTTTCTTCTCTGCTCTTTTTTCCTTCACTCTCTTAGCCCAACTCTATCTCTTCCTGTATATTTGGTACGCTATGGCTGGAAAATAAAATATTAAGATAAAGAAGGTGAGGGAACAATCCATATCAATGGACTAGTTTTATAAAGGCATAGCATAGGTTATTGTTATACAACCTGTATATGTATTGTGTACATATAATAGGTTTGTTGTACACCCTAAATATTCATTCTTGTACATACAAAAGTTGTTTCATGTATATGCCATAGGGTTTTATTGTAAATCTGGAAATTCATTTTCAGCTTGTACATGCAGAAGTTGTTTCATGTACATCCAGGATATATCATGCAGATCCAAGAACTATATCATCAGGGGGCGGATCCAGCGTGGGTTCAGTGGGTTCAACTGAACCCACGTGGATCCGGGAAAAAAACTGGAAAATAGAGGGAAAAAGATTAACGCTTATATATTTGCCACGCAAAATAACTCACTGACGTAGCAGAGAGCTCAGTGGTAAAGTGACTGGAACATCTCAACTGCTTCAGGTCGCGGGTTAGAATCCCCGCAAGATGGTACAACAAGTCTTCTTTTGTTTTTTCTCCTCCTTTTATCTTTTATCTGTTATCTTTTATCTTCTATTACTATTTACTACAACGTATGTGTGCTTGTGTCTATTTATTGGTCTTCCTTTCTTCATCTTCCCTTTACTTGTTACTCTCCTTTATATTTGTAAATCTCTCCCTCCAACCAAGTACTAATATAGTACTCCCTTGACAGAAGGGTGACCTAACTTTTCTTTATAGCTTAAAAAAAATAGTATTAGGTAACCGTTAGTATTTTATACACCGGATACACAATAAATATATTTGTAAAACGATTTTACTTTTACCGAAAATGAGTCACTTTTAAAGTCAATTTAAATCACTTTAAACTTCATTTTGTGCTAGTTGCTAATTTTTTTCATTGTCGTAACGTAAATTGTTTTTTTTGCCAAACTCGATTACTTTATAAGAAATTAATAGTCTTTTGTTAGTAAAAGTATTGAATTAGTTATTTTTTAGGAAAAATGGATCAGAATACCCCCAACTTTGGCCCGTCCGCTTTTAATACCCCCAACTATGAGTTATTTTTAAATACCCCCAACTATTGGGGAGGTATGCCAAAAATGCACCCAGATGACCGGTAACCTGTTGGTAAGGTAACTTTTTTTATTTTTTATTTCTCTTTTATTTTCTCTATTAGCTTTTGTAAACCAAAACTCCCACCACCCCCACCCCTACCCTCCTCTGCTCATCCCACCACCCACTCCCACCTTCCCTCACCCCACTACCACCCACTGCCACCTCCCTGTCGATTTCCTTCCATTTTCTCTCTCCTCTTTCTTTCCCTTCAACTTCCCCCCTCTCCCCAGCATAAGCCATAGCAGAAGAACAGGAGAGAGAAAAAACAAGGGAGAAAGTTCAAGACTGTGTTTTCTACAACCTAGATATTGTCACTTTTTGTGCAAATTTTAGAGAGAAAGTGGAATAAAAAATTCTAATGGTTTTTTCAGCAAAATCCAACAACAATGAAGGTTGGGGAATGGGACTTTTGTTAATCTTGATTCATCATCACCCAGATGGTAGTGGTGATGATGCTGATAATGTTCATCATTCTCCTTTCACCAAGAAAAAAGCTTCATTTTCTCTCTCCTCTTCTTCTCCTTCTTTTGCTGCAAAATCTACGAATATACAGCTTTCTAAAACTCAGTCTACTCTTTCAATTTGATTTTTACCACTCTTCTTCTGTTTACTCTTTCTACCTTTGAACCCAACTCTGTTCTTCACCACCACCACCATGCTCATCCATTATCTCGAAGATTTCTTACACAACAAGAGAGTAAAAAACACAGTAACACCAACAAAAGTAATTCAGTTTTTAGTTATTTTTTGAGTAGCAGTGCGTGGTAGGGGGTGTAACAAAAGATCTCAATCGTCGAATTCACGACCAGAAACTTGCTCTTGATATTGTTCGATTGCCGCAAGATTGGGATGATTTTGGTGATGATTTCGAGAGGCCGTTGGGGGTGAGGGATGAGCAGTGGGTGGTGGGGGGAGCGATGGTTCTTGGGGGGTAGGGGAGGGGGCCCGGGGTGTGGGAACGGTGGTAGTGGGGGTGAGGGAAGGTGGCGGTAGGTGGTTGGGGGGTAGGGGTGGTGGGATGAGCGAGAGGAGGGTGGTGGGTGTTTTGGTTTACCAGTTCATCCGGTCATGATAGGTAAATGGTGCATTTTTGGCGGACCTCCCCAATAGTTGGGGGTATTTAAAAATAACTCATAGTTGGGGGTATTAAAAGTGGACGGGCCAAAGTTTGGGGTATTCTGATCCATTTTTCCTATTTTTTAAGGGCGTAATAAGAATGAAAGTTGTGCTAAGTACAATTATTGAAAGTTTTGTTTTTCCTGTAGAAAATGTAACTCAAGATAATAAAATATAATTTGTAATTTATGTTCGAAGAACTCCGAACCCACGTGGCTTAATTCCTGGATCCGCCACTAATAATATCTGAAGGAATTAAAAAATAAATATAAATAGAAAATATTAGAAGATAATAAAGTTAATTATTTTAGTAATCTATTTTCGTAGAGAAAAAAATAATAGGACAAATATGGCTATAACTAAAATATATTAATCCTAGAGGACACAGTAAAGTACAAAGCAATCCAAATCCATTTAGGATTAGGATGGCGTCAAAGAGAAAGAGGAGAATTAGTTCTCCTAACTAACCTATACTCTTCTATTATATATAGGATATAATATTAGGTTAGGTAACCAATCCATTAGCGTCTTTCACTAGAGAGAAAAGAAACCTTAAATCTATTCTCCCAACCGCGCCTATACCACCTAAAACAAGAGATTTCTCTCGTTCTACAAACGTGTGTTCAACGTGCTCGTGGACGATTAGAGGAGCAACACTGGGCTCTCGATCTTCAAAAGCTGCATACAACAGGGAAATCACGCTACAAAGGTTTGATATTTAATCCCTATTAAATGATTCATATGTTTGATTATGTTTGCGATCCTATGATAGATGTTAGGAAATTGTTTCCTGAAATTCCGCTATATGCATCTATATATTCCTACAATATCATGTGCATCCTTAAACTAAATCTTGTACATTCAGAACATATTTCATGTACATCTTAAGTTGAAAGATGCGAGGAAAAGAAAGAATACCTGGCCCACAAAGTAGAGGTGGTCGGTGGGTGTAAACTATTTTTTAGGTGGCTTATTGGTTTGATTAAAAATTAGCTCAATTTAAAGTTGACCATCGCACAGTTTCAATTATTGGTATCAATAACCGAAAATGATACCATCTAACCTTTTAATTTAAGAATCAACAAGGAGGAGCCTTGAATCTAGGCATTCTAATAGAAAGAGAGAGAAATGGGCTGATAGTGAGAGGAGATAGAAATGGCTGACAAATTGATGTAAAGGTAAGATTGTAATCTAGGTTACTGTTGGGTCCCAAACGATCTCGATAGCGCCTTAAGCCTCCTACACCCAATTGGAACAAGGCTTGGAATAACCATTTGAATATCATAAATCTTAAGGTCACATTGAATCTTAACCTCCTTTATATACCCATCTACCTACCAAAATAAACCATAATCATTCTTACCACTTACAAACAATGATAACAAGTATCTTTTTACTCTTTTAGAATAAAACAGAACGTTCAAACCTCCGAAACTTTCCACATATAATGGAAAAATCAATAATCTTGTCCATGAATTTGTAACACCGTATTCTTTCATAACCCATAATTATTGATCAAAACAATCTCGTTGAGGAACCACATTATTGACCTTATATTTTTCATCTAAATCAGGGAAATCCATCTGACTCCATTCTTCATCATGTAGATCAAAGCTAATAATAACATTCACATCGTTACTATTCGTGTAAAAATTTAAGCAATTGTTTAAGACGCCGAAACCAATATTCGTCCATTGTGCTCCTACGTCTGGAGGATCTAAGCGTTTCCACTATCCTAATTTCAAACTATAAATCATTCCATCCGATGAGGTTTGGGTGGTGGTTCCCCCTCCGATGCTTAAGTCAGATATCAGGAGTTGTAAGAGAAAGTAGAGATAGAGAGAGAAAGTGAAAGAGTAGTTTTACAGAGTAACTTTGCACTGTTTGCATTGAATGATCTTTCTCCTGATTTCAGGGGTATTTATAGTGATAGCAAGATGACAGCTATCCTTAAAATCTGACCTAGAATGGTGGCTCCTGATTGGTTGGGGAATCAGAACATGACACGTGGCAGGCCATGATTTGTGAAGATTTATTAACCACTCTCCTGCAGCCACCTTACAGTCTTTGGGTTCCGACTTGGGCCAGAAAATAAACCTTTTAACCCAACTGAGTATAGCCCAGAGATTAAGTCTTCTTTCTATATTAACTTGGGGGAGGACACGTGTACGGCTCAGATGAGCCCAAGTGTCTTCAAAGGGACAGTAGATTATAGGCTACAACATTTGCCCCTAAAAGGGTTTCACTGTTGGCCCATCTGACGGTTAAGGCCCTTTTACCCAAGGTAGCTTTAATAGGCCCTTCTGACGGTTAAGGCCCTTTTACCCAAGGCAGCTTTATTTGAAATGGAGGAAATGACGCGCCTTTTCCTGGGTTTTACCGGTCATAATCGACCGTTTTAGCCTTCTTTCGGTCATCCTTGACCTGCTCTACAGGTTTCTTACCCCGCCTATAAATAACATTGGGGTAAGAACATTAAATCATTTCACACCTTGAGCGAATTTTTCTTGAGAGAGAAGCTCTGCCAATTTTTCCAAGAGAGAGAGTGATTGCCCGTCCTCAGCTTTCTTCACCGACTCGTCCAGGCGCTTTAACAGGTATCTATTCTTTGTTCTCTTTACTCTTCTTTATTCTTTATTCTTTCTTAGAAAATCAATAAAATGGAATCATCTTCATCAAATAATCATGGTCGTCCAAGAGCTTGTCTTGACCCTAGAACCGATACTTCTTCTTCGGCGCATTCTAGAGTTGGGCCTCTTTTGGCCAAGTATATATTTTTTTATGGTTTTGGCCGAGAAAGTCAGACAACCCAGTCTTTACCTGTGCAGGGTAATCTGGCGCGCGTCAAGCAAACGGCCCGTCTAAGACGAAAGGTAATAATCCCGTCAAATAGTTCGGATATGGAGGAATCTACCGGACGAAGTTCCGGATGAGACGAGGGAGGTCCAAAGTGCTTGGGCCTTTAGGCGGCCCCCTTTCCCCTAGTCGCAGCTTTGAGGAGTCCCAAATAAACCCTGAAGCCAGTCCTTCTGGCCGGGACACTGAGATGGAGAAAACTGGTGAAGACGATAACAGCAGGGATTCTGGTGCTGCCGATGAGTCAGACGAAGCCTCCACTACTTCGTCTGAGATTAGAAAACGATTAGGTCCCCTCTCTGACCCCGCATTTATTTTAGCCAATCGCAAATGGTTAGAGAAAATAGGGTCGGACCCTAGCTATTTATCCAACTTCATGCCCATGCCGGGCTTTTCCTTCGTCATCCCTAATAAGGAGGCCACTATTTTGAGCACTCCCAAAAAATCATTTTACGCCTACAAGCCGGTTACGGGCGCGGGGTTAAGATTCCCCCTCCATGAGTTTATAGAGCAAGTGCTTCGTTATTACAACATCGGCCACAACCAACTGGCTCCCAACGCCTGGCACAACGTCTTGACGTTCATAGCCGTCTGCGAGTTGCGCGGCCTGGCCCTCTCTATTCAAGCCTTTACCCACATTCATTATGCGGCCAAAATTCCTGGTGCCGTGGATGGAACATGGCTCAGCATCTGCAACCGTCCTGGCTTTCTAACAGCCTGGGGCAAACCGTCAAAGATGCATGAATGGAAGGCCGATTTTATATATCTAAGGGTGGCGGGCGCGGATGTGTCGTTGTGCACCGCACCCGGCCAAAGATAAAATTTCTCCTACTCTCTTTTACACTAAGCTAGTATAATGGAAGTAGGGGTCGTATCCACAGGGAAACAGGGACGAGTTTAATACTTAGCGTGATTCAAAACCTAGATTAAGCTAAGGGCCGAGAAACCTAATAATAATAACAAAGGGGGGTTTCAAGTAGATTATAGCTAAACTACAACTAACTAGCATATAAACAAGATGAGAAATCAATATGGGAAGATCTTGAATCCGATTAACATCCACTTCAATTCATTATCGATCCTTGAACCTCAACTCTAATTATTTCCATAATTATCTATTGCTGAGAATTAATCTCGCATTCTCCTTATTCTTAGTTGAATAGCACGATCAGCGTGACTATAAAACCCTAACTAAAGGATAACCTAGTCCGATCGTGTCTAAGTTCAATCCAATAGCAGCAATAAACACAGAGAACCAACGGACACCGCTAACGTCATACAAGCGATAAACATTCAACAGTTAATTCAATTTCCCCAAGAAATAACCAAGACGATCTGCATTTAAGTTACTCCCTAGTTTGCTACCAATTGATAAAAGAATAAAACAATCTGATTCTATTCTTAAATCTAGCATTAGATTAATTATACAATCAAACTAGTAACGTTCCTAGCATAATCATGCAAAAATCATAGAAAGCAAGCATAGAAATTAAACCATAATCAAAGAAACTAAATAGAGAGGAAAGATCTCACAATAATGCTTGAAGCTCCATATTAATCTCGTTCAAGAACGGTTCAAGCTACAATCGGCATAGCATAAGCCAATCCCATAATTGAAATCTACAAAAACTAAACTAGATAATAAAAACTAAAAAGAGAAGACAACAAGAGAGGAGTGGAGTTTTGGAGACTCCCTCTCCTTGTGGCTGCTGCCCCCTAGGTCCAAAAACAAAGTTTAGTATTTATACTAAGGCTCAAAAGTCAGCCGACAATTACACCGACCTAGGGATCGCGAGGTGCGAGTCTGGTCGCACCGTGCGAAGAGTGCTCTGTCTACCGCACATTTGGCTGGGCAAGGCAGGTCGCACCGTGCGAAGGATCTCGCGAGGTGCGAGCAAGCAGGTCGCGAGGTGCGACCTAGCTCGCGAGGTGCGAGCTGCTTTGCTTCGAGCGCGTGCCTGGGCTTGCGCCGGGCGAGCGCCGGGCGAGAGCCGGGCGATGATGGAGCGCCGGGCCGGGCGCTTTGCTTCGAGCGCGTGCGGCTTACGATGATGGAGCGCCGGGCGACTTAGGCTGCTTGCCCAGGCGAGCATGCGATGCGGGCCGGGTGAACGTGCACGCGAGAGCTGGGCGATGATGCCGAGCTTGCTAGGCATGCGGTGCTTGGGCTTGCGATGCTGGGCATGCTTCGTTGTTGAGATGGTGCAATGCTATTGAGCTACACCTAGGAACACTTCCAAGTATATAACTCAAACCCATTTTACCACAAAATCTCGAAACACATGACACTAACACTAATTATCTCGTATAACTCCCAACTTCCGCTAAGGGCTAAGTATAATACAAATGTAAACAATTATGATCAAAACCTCTAGCGAAGTGCACCCAAAATAACGTACATACACCGTATAACATGAGCGTATCAAATACCCCCACACTTGAACTTTACTCGACCTCGAGTAAACTCAAAAATGAGAAATACCAATTAAATCATCACCCAAATTATCAACACCAACCTCTCTCTCCACCAACTACATCATCATCATCACATCTTAATGAAATACGCTCAAAACCTAAACGTAAGGGATAATGACTCCCCCACACTTAGATTCAAGCTCACCTGAAATATATTAAGATGTAACAACAACAATAACCAGCAAACGACAACCAAAATGTGAGCTCAAATCCTGAAGGATCTCAAAGGAGTTGAACTCACTCAAACGCCACAATGAAAATGACAGCTCGCCTAAAACCTCAAAAGATAAACTAAAACTACTACTACTACAACTAATTTAGAATAGCAAGCCATGGAACAAAGACAAAAAGGGATAAATTCCATGCTTACTCCCAAAAACAAACAATCAACCAAAAGAATGTGAAAGCCAAAATAAATCTTCACAAAATCAAGGATGAAATAACCAACCCAAACCCGAAAACGCTTTCCACCTTATGACACCATCTCCGGCAAATGAGTTTTCCAAATACATATTTCTCTCTTAATCTCTCATTTTGGCTAGGAGCCCTTTCGGGTTTTCATCCTAGCTTCTCACATTTTTTTCATCTCACCATCTTACCCGCTCAACTAGCTCTTTTTTGCATAGGCCGCCCTTTCGGGTTTTCGACCTATCCGAGCCCCCCAATTTTGCCCGAGTCGCCCGCCCTTGCGGGTTTTCAACTCAGCGGGATTCTTTTCATCACTTTTTTTTTTATATTCTTTTTTTTTTCATTTTTTTTTTTCATTTTCATTTTTTTTTCAAATTGAAAGTAATATATACAACATAGATACATGAGAATGAGAATACCCTCCCCCCTACTTAAACTACACATTGTCCTCAATGTGTCGACAATTAGAAGAAAAAGTAAACTGAAAATGGGGGGGGATTTGAAAATCGGGTAAATCGAAGATCGAATGCTCAAAACTCATGAAAAGCAATCCGTCAAACTCAAACTTCTTAACAACACCAACTCAAATCTCATAAATCAACTCACAACCCTCTCCCTCGAATCACTCAAACAAATGACAAATTCAAAATTTTAAATTCTTGAAATTTGCACCTAATTTAAGAGATCGAAAAGATTCATTAACAATCTCAACCCTCTAGTTGTACCAACTCCTAGCTATTGAAGTCCTCCCAACGGGTTTTCTTTTGTGGATTTTGGTTCCAAGCGGATTAAGATTGGTTGTGGATCTTTTTAGTGGGTGGGCGGTGGGTGAAAGAAAATTTGTTGTGGTGGTGGAAATTTGATGAGAAATAAAGAAAAAGAAATAAAATAAAAAGGGGTCTCGGGTTGCCTCCCGAGAAGCGCTGTTGTTTAAAGTCGTGAGCTCGACTTAGTACCTTAAGCTTAATCATTGGGTTGTGCTCCATGTGTGACAATGGTGGTTCCATGTCAATCTCCACTTCAAGTACCTGCAAAATTGATTGAGAAGAACTCTTGCAATGCATCGTTAATACCTAGCTTATTACAACATGGTTGAGCATATAACATCAGATTATATCCAAAACCTAGCATTAAGTCAACAACAAACATCAACTAGTAGTACTCCTAGCTAATCCAAGTCATGACCATTAATAAAAATATTTAAAGCTAGACAATAACCAAGATATAGAGTAAATCTTACAATAAACCGTCAAAAGCTTCAATCAACCATTCCCAAGAGAGTTTAAGCAACAAGTTCCATGCTTCTTGTCCAAAATACAAAACTGAAATACATAGAGCTCAATGGAAGATGAAAACTAGAAACTAAAACAAAAAGGGAATTCTTTATATGAGTGGCCAACCAAAAACAAAGAGCACAAGCAATACCATGCATCCAAAAATCACGCTAAATACAAACAAGTAACACCGTTTCCCCGGCAACGGCGCCAAAATTTGGGCGGGGGCGGATGTGTCGTTGTGCACCGCACCCGGCCAAAGATAAAATTTCTCCTACTCTCTTTTACACTAAGTTAGTATAATGGAAGTAGGGGTCGTATCCACAGGGAAACAGGGACGAGTTTAATACTTAGCGTGATTCAAAACCTAGATTAAGCTAAGGGCCGAGAAACCTAATAATAATAACAAAGGGGGGTTTCAAGTAGATTATAGCTAAACTACAACTAACTAGCATATAAACAAGATGAGAAATCAATATGGGAAGATCTTGAATCCGATTAACATCCACTTCAATTCATTATCGATCCTTGAACCTCAACTCTAATTATTTCCATGATTATCTATTGCTGAGAATTAATCTCGCATTCTCCTTATTCTTAGTTGAATAGCACGATCAGCGTGACTATAAAACCCTAACTAAAGGATAACCTAGTCCGATCGCGTCTAAGTTCAATCCAATAGCAGCAATAAACACAGAGAACCAACAGACCTGCTAACGTCATACAAGCGATAAACATTCAACAGTTAATTCAATTTCCCCAAGAAATAACCAAGACGATCTGCATCTAAGTTACTCCCTAGTTTGCTACCAATTGATAAAAGAATAAAACAATCCGATTCTATTCTTAAATCTAGCATTAGATTAATTACACAATCTAACTAGTAACGTTCCTAGCATAATCATGCAAAAATCATAGAAAGCAAGCATAGAAATTAAACCATAATCAAAGAAACTAAATAGAGAGGAAAGATCTCACAATAATGCTTGAAGCTCCATATTAATCTCGTTCAAGAACGGTTCAAGCTACAATCGGCATAGCATAAGCCAATCCCATAATTGAAATCTACAAAAACTAAACTAGAAAATAAAAACTAAAAAGAGAAGACAACAAGAGAGGAGTGGAGTTTTGGAGACTCCCTCTCCTTGTGGCTGCTGCCCCCTAGGTCCAAAAACAAAGTTTAGTATTTATACTAAGGCTCAAAAGTCAGCCGACAATTACACCGACCTAGGGGTCGCGAGGTGCGAGTCTGGTCGCACCGGGCGAAGAGTGCTCTGTCTACCGCACATTTGGCTGGGCAAGGCAGGTCGCACCGTGCGAAGGATCTCGCGAGGTGCGAGCAAGCAGGTCGCGAGGTGCGACCTAGCTCGCGAGGTGCGAGCTGCTGTGCTGGGCAGCCTTGCTTCGAGCGCGCGCTGGGCTTGCTATGGGCGAGCGCTGGGCGAGAGCTGGGCGATGATGGAACGCTGGGCTGGGCAGCTTGCTTAGAGCGTGCGCTGGCTTACGATGATGGAGCGCTGGGCGACTTGGCTGCTGCTTGGGCGAGCATGCGATGCGGCTGGTGAACGTGCACGCGAGAGCTGGACGATGATGCCGAGCTTGCTAGGCATGCGGTGCTTGGGCTTGCGATGCTGGGCATGCTTCGTTGTTGAGATGGTGCAATGCTATTGAGCTACACCTAGGAACACTTCCAAGTATATAACTCAAACCTATTTTACCACAAAATCTCGAAACACATGACACTAACACTAATTATCTCGTATAACTCCCAACTTCCGCTAAGGGCTAAGTATAATACAAATGTGAGCAACTATGATCAAAACCTCTAGCGAAGTGCACCCAAAATAACGTACATACACCGTATAACATGAGCGTATCAAAGGGCGGCCAACGACTCGACCACGGAGAGCTACCGTTTCTATAACCGAGCCGTCACAAATACTGGACGAAAGCAGTCCTGGCTGGAGCTGGAGGACAAGTATGACGAGGAGGTAGTGGAGTACTTTAGAATAAAGAAGTACTCCGGGCCTAGGCCATAAATCCTTTAAAGGACCAATTAACCTGGATACCCTTTAAGGAAATGTTTTATAATGACGACTTCTTGGTTGCCGCCAGGCTGCATTGTTAGCCGATGATATAGGTATCCATTCAAATCCCCAAGTAAAACTCTTCGTTCATAATTCATTAGACTAACCAATTTTTTGTCTTTTTGCCGCGGACTCGGCGTAACACGTCTCAAGGCTTCTTGGACTGGGAGACATAAGCATGTCTAAATTCACGTACAATCTATGGAAGGAATATGCCAAAAGCAAGGTCTGAAAAGAGGGCTGAGACACTTGGTAAATTATATATATATATATATATATATATATATATATTAAATATATATATATTATGTATATATATATATATATATATATATATATATATATATATATATATATATATATATATATATATATTTTTTTTTTTTTTTTTTTTTTTATATATTTTAAGGCGAGGATCATTCTAGCTCGTCCGGAATTGGCATCCAATCTTTGGACGAGAATCACCCAAAGAAGGAAAACGTCCAAGCATGGACGTTCACCTTTGGGACATTCTCGTCTGAGATTCTTAAAATCTTTGGACGAGTACTATTCGGACTCGTCCAAGTAATCGTAACTTTCTCTGGACGAGGATAGCCCGAAGAAGGAAAGTGTCCATGCTAGGACGGCCACCTTCATGGGGTCCCACTCGTCTAAGATTTATAAAGTCTTTGGACGAGTACCATTCGAACTCGTCCAAGTAATCGTAACTTTCTCTGGACGAGGATAGCCCGAAGAAGGAAAGCGTCCATACTAGGACGGCCACCTTCTTGGGGCCATACTCGTCTGAGAGGTTTTGTAGTCTTTGGACGAGTACCATTTTGGACTCGTCCAAGTTATAGTACCTTTCCCTAGACGAGGATAGCCCGAGGAAGGAAAGCGTCCATGCTAGGACGACCACCTTCTTGGGGCCATACTCGTCTGAGAGGTTTTGAGTTCTGAAGCTGGATGAATAGTTGATTTCCTATCCTTGGATGGGGTCATGTCCGTCCAATTTTGGGACGGCTTCCTTCTTTGCATCAACTTCGTCTGTATTCAGAATTTTGTTCGGACGAGGTTCCCTTAGGAGAGGTGTTCATTTTAAGACGCCTTCCTTCTTTGGGTGATTTTCGTCTGAAGCTTTGCAATTTGATTTAGATTTTGATCTGTGGACGTCCGTCATTTTAACTTGATTGTTTGTTTGCAGAAAAATGCTCCTACAAACAAACTCCCTCCTGGGAAGTCATCTTCGTCCAAGAAGAGGCCTACAACGGCCACGGACCAGCCTCAAGCCAAAAAACCTAAGGGCTTTGTAAGAAAGAAGACAGAGAAGGCTACTCCGAGTGCTGGAGTGGAAGAAAAGACCATGCCTCCCCCTAAAGATAAAGCTCTTAAGGCGGGGCCTTCTGCTGCCGCTCCGGAGTGGGGAGTGGGACAAAATTCGACCTTCGCTGGTCGGGCTTAGACGCTTTGCCTTCTGACTCGGCCAAAGTCAGACCAGACTTGGCCGAAGTCAGACCAGAGTCAGCCTTGGCTTTGGTGGTGCCGGGGCAGGAGACGGCTGTCGAGAAATATCCGGGCTTCACCGGCTCGGTAGCGAAGCCGGGTCTCCCGAGATGCCCTTCGTCTGTTAGGGACGGCATCCATCTCGTCCCGGTGAGTCGTTTTACTCAAATAGAGTTAGGACGGTGCGGGTCGGCGGACAGTCTATGAGTCCGTCCAATAGACAAGCCATCGTCTTTCCCATCTAGATAACTGACTATCCCCCTCTTTCAGATAAGGGCAAAGGCCAAGCTCTACCCTCAGCTCCTCCCACCTTAGACTCGGACGAGGAGTCTTCTCCCGCTTTTGCCAAAATGTCAAAGGCAGAAAGAGAACGGCTTAAGCAGGAACTCTTCAAGTGTTACCCTGAATCCTATATCAAAGGATTAAGGGGAGCATCGGCCGGGCATGTGGGCTACATGTCTCAACTGGCTATTGAGGTATAACTTACTGCCGCTTTTGTTTAATAGTGTATTTCTTTTTGAAACTCATCTAATGATTTGTTTTACTTTCATTGCCCCAGCTTTTTGCTCGCAGCATGCTTACCGAAGAATGGGCGAGAGAGCTTCGAAAAGAGAACAAGAAGCTCGTCCACCTTGCTACAACGGCAGGCGACAAGACCATCCATGACATTGAGATGGTTAATACCCTTCATCGTCAATCCCTGGATGCTTTGGAGAAGAGGTCAGCTAACCTGGAGTCCGAGAACAAGAATTATCTTGTTACCATCCAAGATCTATACAAGGAGCTGGACCATTTGAAGATGGTTATAGATACTGTTTCTACTGATCTGAAGAGTGAAAGAGATGTTGCTCTCCTTGCCGCCGTTGAATTGAGAAGGGAGAACATTCTCCTAAGGGCGAAGACTGCCCGTCCGGAAAGGGGAGCGGCCCAGAGCTTTTGGACGATGCCAAGGAAGGATTGGCTCAAGTTGTTGAAACGTCTAAAGACTGGGCCGTCAAGGCCTTTGAGATGCTGGCGGAAGCTGATGAGGTCCCCAGCTTCGTGCGTCATCTGGAGTATCAGCAGAGCGTCCATCGTGCTATGGTTTGTGCCGAGGAACCTCCGGAGTTTCTTGACTCCGACGACGAAGCTGCAGCTGAGGAGAACCCTGAAGACGACCAAGAAACTCGTGCTGAAGATGATACCTAGCTTTAGGTTTATTTTTCTAAGTTTCGGGCTTGTCGCCGTTGTAGCCTTAACTCCTCGCCTTAAGTCAGAAATCTTTTTGCCAATGATATATATGAAAGATTTTTTTGCCAATTGCTTGTCTTTTATCTTTCTAAGTGTTGAATGAGCTTTGTCCTGAATGTTGGACGATCCTTTCAAATGTTTAAGGAAATAACAACGTGCTTGCCTTTAGATGACCGAAAATCTTTTTTGGACTCGTCCTGAACTTTTTGGACGGCCTACTATATTTAATTGAACTGCGCATGCCACTTCTGATCCTTGCCCTTGGACGATTGCAAATCTCTCAAAAAGTGCCCAAGTGCTTATAGAGGATCGTCCTGGAACTCTAGATGGTCTTCTCCTTTTAGACGAGCCATACTTGAGGGATTTCTTGAGTTGGTAACACTCATCCTGCAGTATCTAAATATTACAAAGGCATTTCAAGTTTGTCCTGGTTTTAGACGACCTTCTCTCCTTAGCTCGTCCTATAGGCTTGTCTCATCCCCCCCTTCGTGGGCTAAGCTCCACCATAAACGATGGACGAGTCATAGTCCAAGAAGGAGAGCGGCCATGCTTGGCCAAGCCGGCTGAATTTGCTAAGGACGAGCTTTAGAGACATGGTCTAAGAATTTCCTAGCCGCCTTCCTTGAGGGAGCAACACTCGTCCGAAAGTAGCGATCCCTTACTAGGGTCTTTACTACTAAGCTGACCGTATATTTGAAAATAAGTATCCTTTACCAAGGGCTTATTTCTGGTCAGCTTTCTCTAAGAGACTTCGAAGTTTCTCTTACTAGAGATTTTGTCAAATTGATTGCCAATGTATGTTATCAACCTTTAGGTCGTTATACTTTTGGCCGGTCTCTTCGAGGGAGTGATGTTCGGCATAGAAATGAGTATTTTTTGTTCCAAGTTATTGTCACTTTTAGACTAGTAACTGATTTAATGCCCCAAAGTGAACCAACTTGGTGAAAATAATCATGAGAAAACAGACGATAAGATATTAGGAATTGTATTATATGAATTTTGCTTGACTAAGTGCCAAGATACATGTATACAATTCTTTTTTCTTGTCTGTGCCGTGGCACTTTGGACTGACTACAACTTTCCGCTAGATTCCTAACGATGATGGAGTTAAACGTGGTACTTCTTCAGATTATCTGAGTTCCAAGTGCGCTGTATAATCCGTCCATCCAGATCTTGGAGACGAAAAGTGCCACTGCGCAGCTCTTCTATAATCAGATGAGGTCCTTCCCAATTTGGAGTTAGCTTTCCCATCTCCTTGGCTCGTCCAACAGCCTCCATCTTCCTAAGAACAAGATCGCCCACCTTGAGTTGTCGTCTTGTGACTCTCTTGTTAAATTCCCGAGCCATGCGCAACTTGTACAATTGCATTCTTAGCAAGGCATTGCCCCGGACTTCTGGGACTTGATCCAAAGCCGTGCGCAATGCAGCCCAGTTGGCATCTTCTGTGTACAACATAACTCGTAGGGTGGGTTCTTCAATCTCAATGGGCAAGACGGCTTCAGTGCCATAAACTAACATGAAGGGTGTCTCCCTTGTAGAATTTTTGGCAGTTGTTCTGATGGACCCTAACACTAGCTGCAGTTCTTCAACCCATTGTCCTTTGGCATTATCCAACTTCCTTTTGATTCCATTAGATAGAATCTTGTTGAAGGACTCCACTTGCCCATTGGCCTGTGGGTGGGCAACAGCAGCAAAGTGAGCCTTGATTTCTCGTTCTGCCAACCAATCTCTCAGTTTAGGTGTTTCAAACTGAGGGCCATTATCAAAGACGATGGATTGTGGCATGCCAAAACGAGTTATAATACTCTTCCAAATGAAGCTCTTGACATCGTTTGTAGTTATTCCTCGCATGGCTTCAGCTTCTATCCATTTAGTGAAATAGTCCACTGCAACTATCACAAACTTCTTTTGCCCCGCGGCCATGGGGAAAGGTCCTAGAATATCCATGCCCCATTTGGCAAAAGGCAGAGGAAACAAGATAGGAGTTAGATAGTTGGACGGCTTCTGATGCAGGTTCCCATGTTTCTGACAACTATCACACTTCTTTGCATAGACGAGGGCATCCTCCTTTAAGGTCGGCCAGTAGTACCCCGTCCTTAAAGCCTTTTCACCCAATGCTCTTCCCCCAATGTGAGATGCACAAGCTCCTTCATGGAGTTCCTTCAGAACCTCTAGACCATCTTCTCTGGTGATGCACTTGAGGAGGGGGCGGTTGAATGACTTCTTGTAAAGGGTCTCATCCCATAATTCAAACCACTTGTCTCGAGCCTTCACATACTTGGCCTCCACAGGATCTGATGGCAGCCATCCTGTTTTCTTGTATTCTATTATGGGCTCCATCCATACTGCTCCTCGGCTAAGGAACATGATTTGCTCTTGGTCAATACTCTTTTTGGGTTTTACTTCCCAAAAAACGTTTCTGGCGCATCACCTTCGCCCGAGCCGGCCAATTTTGAGAGAGCATCCGCTTGATGATTTTCTGGACCTTGGCACTTGGTCGAGAACAAATCGTTTCAAAGGCTCCACCTCATCTTTAATCAGACGCATATATTTGCTCATCGATGCTTCTTTACATTCAAAATCTCCGTTGACTTGACTGACAACCAAGAGGTAGTCTGATTTGGCCTCAATTTCCGTGGCTCCCGCTTTACACATTTTGATTCCAAATGAAGTGCTTCATATTCAGTTTCGTTATTGGACGCTTGGAATTGGAATCTTAGCGCATATTCAAATTTGTCTCCTTCCGGAGATTGACAAATGATTCTTGCCCCGCATCCATTAACTGTTGACGACCCATCAACCATGAGCGTCCAATGCTTCCTTCCTTCAGCTGGATCAGAGATTGGCTCAACAGCTGGTCGAGTGAGCTCAACTATAAAATCTGCCAAGGCTTGCCCCTTAATGGCTTTCCTTGGTTCAAATGATATATCGAACATGTTAAGCTCAACAGCCCATTTTAGCATTCGTCCGGCGGCTTCCATCTTCTGCAGAACTTGCTTCAAGGGTTGATCAGTGTAGACGAGTATACTGTGCGCCAAGAAATAGGGCCTTAACTTTCTGCTCGCCATGACGAGGGCCAATCCAAACTTCTCAACTGGAGTATACCTATTTTCCGCATCCTTGAGCACATGGCTCACAAAGTATATGGGGACTTGGACGGACTCTCTTTCGGCCGGTGGGGCGGCACTCACACTCGAGTGGACACGGCCCGGTATACAAATAGTTTCTCCCCCTCACTGGATCGACCCAGCCTAGGCGAGCCGAAGGTGATCTTTGACCCGCCAAGGGCTTGCTTCGCCTCTGCTTGTCCATTCAAACTTGGCCTTTTTCTTTATCGTGGCGAAGAAGTGATGGCACTTGTCACCTGACTTGGACAAGAAACGTCCAAGGGCAGCCAAGCAACCCGTCAATCGCTGGACTTCCTTTATCTTTGCCGGAGACTTCATGTCTAAAATGGCTTGGATCTTCTCTGGGTTGGCTTCTATTCCCCTCTGATCTACCAAGAAACCTAAGAACTTCCCTGACAAAACCCCAAAGACACATTTAATGGGGTTCAGCTTTAACTTGTATTTCCTGAGAGTTTCGAAAGTTTCTCTCAAATCACCAACATGACTCTCTTCTTTCCAGCTCTTGACTATCATATCATCAATATAGGCTTCCATGTTTCTTCCCAACTATGGCTGAAAGACTGTATTGATCAATCTTTGAAAGGTGGTCGGGGCATTACGGAGGCCAAAAGGCATCCTTAGCCAGCTATACAAGCCTTTCTCAGTAATGAAGGACGTTTTGTCCTGATCCTCTGACCACATAGGGATTTGATGAAAACCTGAATAAGCGTCCATGAAGCTTAATAAAGCGTGGCCGGCGGTGGAGTCGACTAGACAATCCAACTTAGGCAAAGGAAAACTGTCCTTGGGACATGCCTTGTTTAGATCGGTGTAGTCCACACACATCCTCCAAGTGCCATTAGGCTTTGGCACCATGACCACATTTGCTATCCATTCTGGATGATGGGTTTCTTTGATGAATTTCGACTCCAACAACTTCTGAACTTCCTGGTCGACCGCCTGATTCCTGGCCGGTCCTAAAGGCCTTTTCTTCTGACGAATAGGTTTTAAATTTGGATCAACATTCAGCCGATGGACGGCTATTTCTGGATCAATTCCAGGCATTTCTTCAACACATTAAGCGAACACATCTTGAAATTCTTTCAGCAAGCTGATTAAAAGGCCCCTCAACTCAGGAGAGAGCGAGGACCCAATCTTCAAAATTCTTTCTGGACGAGCCTCATCCAAACAGATATCTTCAGGGACCTCAACTGGCTCTGGACGCTCTAGTGCTAGTCCCATGATGGCCATCACTTCCTCAGACGAGGGAGGTTCTTCCTTGACGGGCTCATACTTCCTTTTCTTGCTTGGGAGATGTTCAGACGTTTTCCTTGAGGGGGCGAGGGGCATCTGAGGACTCTCAATTGTCCTCCTAGGCTCCCTTTCATTCTCGGACGCCTTCCTTTCTCCAGCCACCTTCGTCTTATCTTTCCCAATTTCAGACGCTTTCTGTTTGCCACCGATCTTTGTCTGCTCTTCATCACATGCTTTCCATGATGACGGCTTAAGGGTAGTTATATAACATTCCCTAGTCACCTGCTGGTCTCCATACAAGGAGCCAATTTTGCCGTCATCACACTCATACTTCATAAGCATCAAATGAGTTACTATTACTGCTTTTACGCGGTTCAGCGTAGGCCGTCCAAGGATGACATTATAGGCTGTCAAATCTCGGACGACCAAGAACTTGACAAACAAAGTCCGCGAAGCCTCCTTCTCTCCAACCCGGACAGGCAACGTGACTGTTCCCATGGGATGAATAACTCCTCCCCCAAACCCTATGATGGGATGGTGGACGGGAACCAAGTTCTTTTCGTCGAACTTTAATCTGGACAAACAATCAGCACTAATGATGTCCGTCGAGCTTCCAGTATCAATTAGAATCCTTCTTACCCTTAGGTTTGCTATCTTCATTTCCACAACCAAAGGATCATCATGGCGAGTCCTCAGCTTGCCCCGATCTTGCTCACCGACCACCACCTTTGGGAAGGGCTCGGCCTTTGCTCGATCGCCCAACAAGACTTGGCCAAGCTCCCTAAGGTAGTTTTTGCACCCTCTATTGGTTGGTCCTCCAAAGAAGAAATCCTCCGGGAATTACGAGAACGACATCCTCGTCTGTGCTCTCACTCTCCTTCTTCTTAGTCTGCCAATTGTCTCTCCTCTGGAACTTCTTTCCCCCTTGGGGTAAGTATGAGTTCATCTTTCCTTTACGGGCTAGATCTTCCAAAGCCCTCTTAAGGTGTTTACATTCATTGGTTTCATGGCCGCAGTCCTTGTGAAAGTGACAATACTTGCTCTTGTCTCTATTTCTGTAAGGAGTCTTCATCTCGGCTGGAGCTTTCAGCTCATATTGATCTTTTATCTCCATGAGAGTGGAGTATTGGTCCTTGCTGAATTCAATTGGGTTGGATGAAGAAGGCTCAGATGCTTTCCTTTTG
The DNA here is from genome assembly GCA_947648045.1 of Beta corolliflora. Taxonomy (NCBI): domain Eukaryota; kingdom Viridiplantae; phylum Streptophyta; class Magnoliopsida; order Caryophyllales; family Amaranthaceae; genus Beta; species Beta corolliflora. Next base: position 562,724 of record CANSZD010003076.1, on the reverse strand, counting down.
CTTCTTCTGGACAAAGTGGTGGTAGAGGCTATGGCCCAAGTCTCGGCCTTTTTGGGGTTGCCCTTTCTTGGCTGGGCAACCTCTTCAGGCTTCTTAGAGTCGGGGTGCTTGGCCTCGGCACATACTTCGCAAGAGCATGTATAAAAGCTTCGCTTCCTTTAAAGCTTCGGAAGAGTGGTGATTTTCTTCTTGACAAGATCAAACTTAAAACTTCCTGGCCTTAGTCCTCTGATAAAGGCGTCAAAGGCCACCCTTCGGCATTAAGATCTTGAATCTAAAGGGCTTCTAGATTGAATCTCTTGACAAAGCTTCTGAGAGCTTCTTTAGGTCCTTGGACGATCTTTCCCAAGTGCATGCTTGTTTTTTGCTCTTGCTTATTAGCAACAAAGTGACTAGTAAATAAGAAACTGAGCTCAGTAAAATTGTTGACTGAATTGGATGGAAGGTTGTTAAACCACTTCTGAGCTACACCCTTCAGGGTAGCCGGGAAATTCTTACACCAAGTAGCATCATCTACTCCTTGGACGTACATCTGATGTTTGTAAGCGGACAAGTGATCATCAGGATCGGTTGTTCCATCAAAAGGCTCTATCGTTGGAAGTTTTACCTTTGGGAAAGGGGGCGCCTCCATGATCCTGGCCGAGAACGGAGTAGGCCAATTGATCCGGAGGGCTCCCAACTGTCCCTCAATGGGTATGAACTCCTTGCGATATTCTTTCAACACAGGATTAGATGAAGTATTTGCTGGTACTGGTCGCTTATGGACCATTGGTTGAACTATTATCTTCTCTTGTCTTGGACGAACAAGGGAAGTCCCTAGACTTCTTCCTTCCGTTCTGGATGGCATCCTCAGAGGAGGGTCTCTCAAATAAGGGGTAGACCCCGTGGCCGACCGTTGTAGAGCCGCTGCACCCTCTTTGCCTCTAGGTATTCTCTGGCATCTGTTTCCATTCGATGCCCACTTGGGCGAGCCTGATCCTGGGTCCTAACCACCAGATTCCAGTCCATCTTCCTCCGCTGTTCACTGCCTTCTGGCTGCTTTCCTCTGGCCATCCTCTCCTGAGGGTTCCTGACGAATAGGTCGACTAGGACCCGGACGATCTTCTTGGGAACGCCCCTTGAGAGGAACTAGATTGTTAGCGGCTGGCTCAGGGTTAAGCCGGAAAAACAGCATGTTGCTCTTGATCTGTTCATGGACGACTATCTTTGCCTGGAAATCATTCAAGGCATTCTCTAGATGGGCGGCAGTCACTGGACGTTCAAGATTCTCTTGAATGACAGGCTGCTGGCTTGGTCCAGTAACTTGGACGATGGACGGGGGTCTATCCCTTCCTCGAGGCGGTCTCTCGTGTTCTACTGTGTCTTCGACATTAACCTGAAGACTTCGGTTTCTGGCAAGGTTGGACGATTGACAATCCGGTCATCGCTTGCGTCTCCCCACGGGACGGCGCCAAATGTTTTGTCTCCTTGTCCAACAAGTAAGCTGTAGATTGAGCTTTCTTGTTTAGCAAGTAAACTAGTATCCCTTAGATGTTCTTCCTTGGAGACTTGTGCAACAAATGTCTGAATCAACCTAGTCCAAGCCTGAGCTTCACTCCCGAACCTGCAAAAAGGGACCCACCCTGGAGGTTTGGGTGGTGGTTCCCCCTCCGATGCTTAAGTCAGATATCAGGAGTTGTAAGAGAAAGTAGAGATAGAGAGAGAAAGTGAGAGAGTAGTTTTACAGAGTAACTTTGCACTGTTTGCATTGAATGATCTTTCTCCTGATTTCAGGGGTATTTATAGTGATAGCAAGATGACAGCTATCCTTAAAATCTGACCTAGAATGGTGGCTCCTGATTGGTTGGGGAATCAGAACATGACACGTGGCAGGTTATGATTTGTGAAGATTTATTAACCACTCTCCTGCAGCCACCTTACAGTGCTGGGTTCTCACTGTTGGGCCAGAAAATAAACCTTTTAACCCAACTGAGTATAGCCCAGAGATTAAGTCTTCTTTCTATATTAACTTGGAGGAGGACACGTGTACGGCTCAGATGAGCCCAAGTGTCTTCAAAGGGACCGTAGATTATAGGCTACAACAGTTAGTATTGTATACACCGGGTACACAATAAATATATTTGTAAAACGATTTTACTTTTACCGAAAATGAGTCACTTTTAAAGTCAATTTAAATCACTTTAAACTTCATTTTGTGCTAGTTGCTAATTTTTTTCATTGTCGTAACGTAAATGGTTTTTTTTGCCAAACTCGATTACTTTATAAGAAATTAATAGTCTTTTGTTAGTAAAAGTATTGAATTAGTTATTTTTTAAGGACGTAATAAGAATGAAAGTTGTGCTAAGTACAATTATTGAAAGTTTTGTTTTTCCTGTAGAAAATGTAACTCAAGATAATAAAATATAATTTGTAATTTATGTTCGAAGAACTCCGAACCCACGTGGCTTAATTCCTGGATCCGCCACTAATAATATCATGTGCATCCTTAAACTAAATCTTGTACATTCAGAACATATTTCATGTCCATCATAAGTTGAAAGATGCGAGGAAAAGAAAGAATATTATGGTTGTCACCGGCCCACAAAGTAGAGGTGGTCGGTGGGTGTAAACTATATTTTTAGGTGGCTTATTGGTTTGATTAAAAATTAGCTCAATTTAAAGTTGACCATCGCACAGTTTCAATTATTGGTATCAATAACCGAAAATGATACCATCTAACCTTTTAATTTAAGAATCAACAAGGAGGAGCCTTGAATCTAGGCATTCTAATAGAAAGAGAGAGAAATGGGCTGATAGTGAGAGGAGATAGAAATGGCTGACAAATTGATGTAAAAGTAAGATTGTAATCTAGCTTACTGTTGGGTCCCAAACGATCTTGATAGCGCCTTAAGCCTCCTACACCCAATTGGAACAAGGCTTGGAATAACCATTTGAATATCATGAATCTTAAGGTCACATTGAATCTTAACCTCCTCTATATACCCATCTACCTACCAAAATAAACCATAATCATTCTTACCACTTACAAACAATGATAACAAGTATCTTTTTACTCTTTTAGAATAAAACAGAACGTTCAAACCTCCGAAACTTTCCATATATAATGGAAAAATCAATAATCTTGTCCATGAATTTGTAACACCGTATTCTTTCATAACCCATAATTGTTGATCAAAACAATCTCGTTGAGGAACCACATTGTTGACCTCATATTTTTCATCTAAATCAGGGAAATCCATCTGACTCCATTCTTCATCATGTAGATCAAAGCTAATAATAACATTCACATCGTTACTATTCGTGTAAAAATTTAAGCAATTGTTTAAGACGCCGAAACCAATATTCGTCCATTGTGCTCCTACGTCTGGAGGATCTAAGCGTTTCCACGATCCTAATTTCAAACTATAAATCATTCCTTCAACTCCTAACTGACCATGGTATTCTTTCCAGTACCAAACATACATGATCTTGTAATCGTCGTTCTTTTCATCATAACCAAACGCTGAAGCAACTGATATATAACACATCCTCGAGTAACGGTGTCTACCTATCTAATTGTCCGCAAAAGGAAGGATCTTTACGGCTGTTGGATTTGTCGGGTTGAACAGACAATAATTGTTTCGATACAAACCACTGCTAATGCAAAGCTATGAAGCACGGGTACGCCTCCTAGGCACCGATTCTCGTACCCGGTACGGGTACGGGACGGATTCGCCTAGGATTCGTACCCAAACCGTATCTGAATAGGTGGGTACGCCGGTTTGAATTGGGTACGGTGGGAATGAACTCGGGTACGGGCTGGGGACGTTCTTGAAGAGAGAGAAGCGTACCCAGTCAAAATGTCGACATTATTTTTTGCTTGAAACTGCTTCAATGGCGGAAAATGACGAACATGAAGGAAAAGCTCGAAACTTGAAGGAATTTAACACCATTTCTACCATTTTCAAGCTCATTGAAAGTCTGAAACTATAACCTGTGTTTTCTTCCCTTGTTTAGCGCTACTACCCCAGTTTTTAGATTTGCATTTTCTCTCTCTGCCCTGAATTATCTCTCCCTACCAGCCCAGTAAGTTTCTCCACTTTTTTCTCTCTCCTGTTTTAAAAATATTCTCAAAGCTGTGTGTAAAAATGTCGACATTGTTGGCCTAACTTTGTTTTACTTTTTCTTTCTTTGCAGGTTATTGTTGTACACTTGTACTTATAGTATAATAATATAATTTTTAAATACTTTATAAGTTTATATGAGAGAGAAGGAGAAGAGGAGACACACATGAAGTCATCAACTACAGATAACGTTTAATATCTCAGCTGTCATCAATTCATCTATTCTTCCTCCCTTTCTTTTAATTTTTTTTTTTCTTATAAAACATTTGAGCTCACTTTTAACTATATGTGTTTTCTTATTTTTTGAATTTTGCTTCAACATTAATTAAATCGTTCATTCACCTCAAAAAGAAAAAGTTCTATTTTATTTATGGTAGTGACTTATATATAAATATTAATATTAATTTATAAATATTAATTTTTTTTTCCGAATCCAAACCTTACCAGTTTTCGGAAATTTTGATTTTGTCGTTTTCCGTCCCCGTACCCGTACCCGTATCCGTCCCCGTATCCGTGCTAATTGCAAAGTAAGCCATTGCACGAACAGACTAATGTTAGGGGTGAGACGTGCTGGAACGTAGGAGGTAAAGCGAGTTCGACGGGACGAGGCGATAAGCTTCTAAGATCATCGACAAGGTAGAGGGAACTTCCTGAAGTAAAGATGAGTAGAGTATTAAATTCAGTAGGGTATTGTAGGGAGTTCTTTAGATGTTGTTTGATGAATTTTGAGTTGTTGATGTAATTTTGCCATTCCTTGTTCATGGATTTGAATCGAACAAGTGATTTTACATCTAGTTTTTCAACAATGTTGGAGAGAACATGATCAGGAATTGTAAAAAGAAGGGTAAAGAAATGGCCAAAATCAGGCACTGTTAGTCCTGCATTTTATTTTGTTCTACTGCCAGTTGTAAGTTGTCACCTAGGATCATTCTAGGATCATGTGCCTGTTTAATGTTGTCATGTAACATACAAAATATTCTGATTTGATGCCCTAGGGTTTTGTAATAGCTGCACAGCTTTCTTACTCATGCATATATAAGCTGAGTTTGTAGTATTGTAGGCAACAAGAATGAATGAATGAATGAATGAATGAAAGAGAGGATGAAATTGCTGTTGTCAAAATGTTCTTAGACTAAAAGTCTACATGGTATCAGAGCTAAAGGTTCGAAATTTCCTCTCTTTATAAAAAACTCAGTCTTTAATGTTTCTATTAAATGCTAGAAATCAGTAGCTGCATTTACGTTATGTGTATTATCACATTTTTTGTGTTGTTCTCTTCAATATAGCAGCAACTAGCTTCTGTTTGTAGTCCATCTTAGTAAAAATTTAGTCTTTTCTGGATTTAGTAGCTGTTTACAATAATATTTTGGGATATTATCTCAGATAACCCTGACATATAGGCTTTTTTCCCAAATAACCCTGACATTTTTTTTTTACCCAGATGACCCTGAACTTGTATTTTGTCATTAAACCTGACGGAATTGTTAACGGCATTAACTATTTTCAAACAAAAATAATTACTTCCTTTTTTAAAAAAAAAAAAAACCAAACTCATCTCTTTCTCTCTCTTGTTCTTCATCTCTTCTCAAGCATTCATCAATGGTTTTCACCACTTTCTCCAAAATTTCTTCCTCTTTTTTGTTTTGAAAAATTGTCATGAATGTACAAGTGAATCTGGGTACAGTAAGATTCACCATTAATGTAAACAAGTTCGTTCAAAAGAGAATAATCAAAAATTAAACCACGATTCTCTCTCTCTCCTCACAATTCTATGGGTCATGGGATTTTGTGGTTGCAACCATGATTAACCACAACAACAACACCAACATCATCTTCGACCTCCATACTCAAAAGGAACTCAGAATTTCTCTCTCCTCTGCGTGAATCTGGGTACAAGTGAATCTGGGTTTTGGGTTTTGTGGGTTTTGGGTTTTTGGGTTTTGGGGGGTTTTGGCAGCAGCAACGTTTCTTCCTCTAACGTTTTTTTTTTTGATTATTTTGTTTCCATTAATCAAGCGCAAAGCCAACTATTACATGTCAACCAAATTCCATCAAGGATATCCACCATAACCGGCAGAATTAAAACAAGGACTGATTCACTTGTAGTCTTGTACCCAGATTTCCTCTAAAACAAAAGCCTGCATATTCTTGAAGAGATATAAAAATGGAAAAGCAGATTCTCCAAAACAAGGTTAGATGAGATTTCCTCTAAAACAAAAGGTAAGGAAACAAACTATAAGAAAAACCAAGCAAATTAAAAAAAAAGGACTGATTAATGGAAACAAAATTAGAGAGAGGAAGAACAAGAGTGAGGAAATCAAATTAAAACATATTATGGAATTTAAATTGAAGAGTAACAAAGACTTGAAGAACAAGAGAGAGAAAATGGTGAAGAACAATAGAGAGAGGATGAAGAACACAAAATAGTTAACACCGTGTCTTATTCCGTCAGGTTTAATGACAAAAATCAAGTTCAGGGTTATCGGAGACAGGGCTGCCAAAGTCGGGGTTATATTGGAAAAAGGCCTATAAGTCAGGGTTATCTGAGATAATATCCCTAATATTTTTAAAAGTATGAGTGGGACAAAAATAGAAGTGACCAGTGCCTTGTATCTGCACCCCTCAGAGGACTCAAACACTATCCATGTTGAAAAACTGGAAGGAGCAAGTAATTATAGATCTTGGAAAAGGTCTATGGAAATATGTTTAGCTTCAAAAAGAAAGCATGGTTTTGTTACAGGGGGAGAAAAGAAAGTTGCAAGTGATGAAGTTAAGGCAAAACGTGGGAAACATGTAACAATATGGTCATCTCTTGGATTTTGGCCTCTGTCACTGAACCAATAAAAAGGTCAGTCATGTTTCTTAACAGTGCCACTGAGATTTGGAAACAATTGGAGAATAGGTTCTCAGTGGCTAATGGTGCAAGAAAATATAAACTGAGTAAAGCTGTTTATAAAACAAGGCAAAATGGAAGAATAACAGCAGATTACTATACTAAAATGAGGAGTTTGTGGGAAGAGTTGGAAGCCCTAAGTGATTTTCCAGCTCTGACTCAGATGAATACTGAGGTAAGAGCATATATAGATGCTGTTAACAGGGAAGAAGAGGAGAAAAAACTATTTCAGCTCCTAAATGGACTGGATGAACACTTTGGGCAACAAAGGAGTCACATTCTCATGATGAGCCCCCTGCCTTCAGTAGATATTGCTTGTAGCATGGTGCAATAAGAAGAGTCATAGAGAGAAGTCCTGAAGCCAGTGAAGGAGGAGAATGAAGGATTTGCAATGTTTGGAAGGAAGATAGAATTAACCTGCACAAATTGTGGAAAAACTGGTCACATTGCAGATAAGTGTTGGGCTTGCAAGGCTTGTGGAAAATTTGGACACACCTATGATAAGTGTTGGAGTATAGTAGGATATCCAGCTAGGAATGGTAAAAATTTCAAGGATGGAAAGGGAAAAGGAAGAGATACATTCAGTAAAGGAGGTTTTGTGAAAGAACAAAACAAATTCCAGTCAAAGTGGAATAGAAATAAGCAAGAAGGAAGAGGTAACATACTAACATGGCTGCTAATGCCTGCAGTCAAGGTGAAGGAAGTTCAAGTGGTGGAATTGCAGCTCACCAACTTGAACAGCTGTTGAAACTCCTTCCCTTGCCATCAAAGCATGATGAGAATGATTCAAATGATGAGATGGAAGTGAACTTTGTTGAGATGGCTGAATGTAATTTAGCTCAATCTGTGAAAGAAGAGTGGATCATAGATTCAGGAGCTACACATCATATGACTGCTTGCAGAGAGTCCTTGGTGAATCAAAAAAGAGTGTCACATCAAGCCAGGATCAACTTGCCAATTGGGCAAACATCAGATGTGACCTACAGTGGAGATGTCAAGCTTGCTAATGCTTTAATGCTGAACAAAGTAATGTATGTTCCAGCATTTAAGCACAATCTTATATCTGTTCAAAAACTCACTCAGCAGCAGGGGTGTAAAGTGTCTTTCATGCCTGAATATTGCATCATTCAAGATAGTGCAAGTGAGCAAGTCAGAGGGCTTGGAAGAGCTGTGAAAGGGGTGTACTATTTGATGAATGAAGACATAAAAGAAACATTGAAACACTTGAGTGAGTATGTAAGGAAATGGAAAAGTGAAAGTGAGGCTCAAAACCTAGCTGCAAATAGTGAGCTCACCATTCCCACTATTGTTGTGAAGCAACAGAAGGTGAACTATACTACATTATGGCACCAAAGGTTGGGCCATGCTCCTGTAGACAGAATTAGTAAGATATCAGATTTGAAGGGATTTGACAAAGGAAAAGAAGAAGAGTGTCTGACTTGTCCTGTTGCCAAGTTCACCAAACTGCCATTCAAGAAAAGTGAGTCAAGAGCAGCTAGTGCCTTTGATCTTGTTCACATGGACACTTGGGGCCCTTACAAAGTGTCAACAAGACAAGGACAAAGGTATTTTCTCACCATTATAGATGATCACACTAGAGTAGTGTGGATACATGCATCTAATGAAAACAAAAGATGAAGCTTTCAAAGCCATTAGTGACTTTATTCATATGGCAAGCACACAATACAACAAGAAAGTGAGAAGAATCAGAACTGACAATGCTACTGAGTATGATGACAAGCTATGCAAACCTCTCTTTGACTCACTTGGGATCATACATGATACCAGTTGTGTTGACACACCTCAACAGATTAGCAGGGCAGAAAGAAGGTATAGGGATCTCCTTGAAATGGCAAGAGCATTGAGAATCCAAAGTGGTCTTCCAGTGCAATACTGGGGAGACTGCATCATGACAGCAGTTCATATCAACAACAGGCTTCCTACTCAAGTCCTTCATTATGACACACCATATGAGGTATTACATTCTGTCAAACCTAACTATTCTGAGTTAAAAACATTTGGTTGTTGTTTGGGCCCATTTCTTGGACCAGCCCACCTATGGCGAAGTTACTAAAATACCCCTACCTCTAGGGAAGGCAATCCTCCACCAGCTGGAGCTGACTAAAATACCCTCATTTATTGGAGGTCCCATCCTCTATAAATAGCGGTTGTCTCACCAATCAAAGGGTATTGAATTCTCACCTAGCAAACCAGAGCATCTCTCTCCAGACTTTATCTCTCTACCTCTATCTCAACTGACTTGAGCGTCGAAGGGGCGATCCCGGGACCACCCCCGGGGTAGGCTAACCTTGTTTTGCAGGTTTCCGGCGTACGGATAACGGAGCTCAGGCGTACCTTCTTGGGGGCCACATCAAATCTCACAACATATTACAATCCTTAATTTCTTAGCGAACATGGCTGCCGTCGTGGGCATAGTACAAGAAGTTACTTCGCCACCACTCAAGAAGATTCACCTTGTTGCTACTCGAAGAAAACTCACCTCATTGTTGCTCAACAATGGCCCCAACCAAGAAGACACGCTCCCAAGCCAACCGTTCCGGGAGAGCTCAAGCATCCCATATGCACCTACGGTGCTATCCCTCTATCCCAATGATGATGATTCCATCCCAATGGAGAATCCACCGCGAAGTCGGTCATCTTGCGAAGATCGGGTCGACATAAGTAGCCGACCGTCCACCCATAACCGCAATGCACGTCACCTTGATTGCGGCTCAACTTCAACAAACTCTCCAAAGAAAGTCCGATGGGTATGGCTTCCACTCGTCACGAAGAGATCATTCGTCCCTCCCGAAATGCTCAGCCTAACCGACTGGGACCTAAATAAAGGGAAGGATCTTCCAAGGGCAACTCAGCTAGGCAAGCTACTCACGTCTCTTCAAGGTTGTCAAGAAACATGTTATCACTCGGAAGAATTCGTATCGAAGAACACAAACTCATGAATACTGATCCGAAAGAGGGGTGTAATGACTCGGAATTGGAAAACCCCTCCAGAATAAACAGTGACACCCTCAAGTTTACGGTCCGGCCAACCTGCACCTACTCATCAAAGGCACCTACTCATCAACGGTACCTACTAATTCGAGGTACCCACTCATCCTTGGGCGCCCACTTGCCAAGGAAATGTGCTCGCCATAGGTGCCTACTCATCAAAGGCACCTACTCATCAACGGTACCTACTCATTCGAGGTACCCACTCATCCTTAGCGCCCACTGCCAAGGAAATGTGCTCGCCCATAGGTGCCTACTCATCAAAGGCACCTACTCATCAACGGTACCTACTCATTCAAGGTACCCACTCATCCTTGGTGCCCACTTGGCCAAGGAAATGTGCTCGGTCATAGGTGCCTGCTCATCAAAGGCACCTACTCATCAACGGTACCTACTCATTCAAGGTACCCACTCATCCTTGGCGCCCACTCGGCCAAGGAAATGTGCTCGACATAGGTGCCTACTCATCAAAGGCACCTACTCATTCAAGGTACCCACTTGGCCAAGGCATATACTCAGCCAGAGGTGTCTACTCATTCAAGGTACCCACTCATCCTTGGTGCCCACTTGGCCAAGGAATATACTCGATCATATGTGCCTACTCATCAGATGCACCTACTCATCCACGGTACCTCCATTAACTTGGCGTGTGCGAGCTACCTCCATCCAAGCACGACCCCCTTGGTCTAAAGAGCGAACTTGGACAAAGTAAATGAACTGCACATCAGGGCACCTAACTCGAAGCGATGCAGGGTACCCCAGAACATGGGTCTCCCTCGATTTCCGCTGGACGACCGCCTCGGGAAGGAATGATGCTACCCGATCCGTTCATCCAGCGTGGGGCTAATTACTTGGAACCCATTAGTTGGACAAATAAATACTCTCAAAGGAGGAAGGATGGGGCTAATAAGCCTCAGAAGTCCAAAATTTCTCCATCAGCACCCCCGCGCATAAGAGGAGCGTCCTACTAACTTAGCCAAAAACGACTAAGTATCGTTAATTGGGCACGTACTCGATATTCGAATAGTGTCATGAAACAACCTCGAGAAACATGGAGCCCCTGAACTCCCCCGAGTCGAGAAACATATTCATTGGCACCTCCTTAGCATTTTGAGTAGCGTCACTCAAATAGTAAGCCAAAATAAGGCTAAGGACCTCCCTCGACCACTTGAGGCTCATAAGCCCCCGACATCTCGAGGAGCATCACATGACCTCACTCAGCAATTTAAGGAGCGTCACTCAAACACTTAGTCAAGTATGGCTAAGTACTCATGGCACCCACTCGAACAGCACGGGCTCATCAGTCCTCATTCGAGCGGCGTCCTACTCCCTCGGTCAGCATGGAGTCCACGTACTCCTCTACCGAGCCACTCTGCACTTAGTCAAATATGGCTAAGTACTCATGGCACCACTCGGACAAAGATGGGGCTCATTAGTTCTCATCCGAGGCGGCGCCCGCTTACTCGGTCAACAGGAGCTCCCTTCCTTCCGAGTCCTATACTTGGTCAAGTATGGTAGTATGCTAGCACCTATTCGGACAACTGGGCTCATTAGCCCTCATCGAGTAGCCTCATAACCCACTTCCAACAGGAGCTCCCCTCCTTGCCGAGTCGCTTCTATACTTGGTCAAGTATGGCCTAGTATCGCCTAGCACCTATTCGGACGGCACTGGGGCTCATTAGCCACTCATCCGAGTAGCCTCATAACCCACTCGGTCAACAGGAGCTCCCTCCTTGCCGAGTAGCTTCTATACTTGGTCAAGTATGGCCTAGTATCGCCTAGCACCTATTCGGACAGCCTGGGGCTCATTAGCCCCTCATCCGAGTAGCCTCATAACCCACTCGGTCAACAGGAGCTCCCCTCCTTGCCGAGTCGCTTCTATACTTGGTCAAGTATGGCCTAGTATCAGCTAGCACCTATTCGGACAGCATGGGCTCATCAGTCCTCATTCGAGCGGCGTCCTACTCCCTCGGTCAGCATGGAGCCCACATACTCCTCTACCGAGCCACTCATGCACTTAGTCAAATATGGCTAAGTACTCATGGCACCCGCTCGGACAGCATGGGGCTCATCAGTCCTCATTCGAGCGGCGTCCTACTCCCTCGGTCAGCATGGAGTCCACGTACTCCACCACCGAGCCACTCAAACACTTAGTCAAGTATGGCTAAGTACTCATGGCACCCACTCGGACAGCATGGGCTCATCAGTCCTCATTCGAGCGGTGTCCTACTCCCTCGGTCAGCATGGAGTCCATGTACTCCTCTACCGAGCCACTCTGCACTTAGTCAAATATGGCTAAGTACTCATGGCACCCACTCGGACAGCATGGGGCTCATTAGTTCTCATCCGAGCGGCGTCCTGCTTACTCGGTCAACAGGAGCTCCCTTCCTTGCCGAGTCGCTTCTATACTTGGTCAAGTATGGCCTAGTATCAGCTAGCACCTATTCGGACAGCCTGGGGCTCATTAGCCACTCATCCGAGTAGCCTCATAACCCACTCGGTCAACAGGAGCTCCCCTCCTTACCGAGTCGCTTCTATACTTGGTCAAGTATGGCCTAGTATCAGCTAGCACCTATTCGGACAACCTGGGGCTCATTAGCCCCTCATCCGAGTATCCTCATAACCCACTCGGTCAACAGGAGCTCCCCTCCTTGCCGAGTCGCTTCTATACTTGGTCAAGTATGGCCTAGTATCAGCTAGCACCTATTCGGACAGCATGGGCTCATCAGTCCTCATTCGAGCGGCGTCCTACTCCCTCGGTCAGCATGGAGCCCACATACTCCTCTACCGAGCCACTCTGCACTTAGTCAAATATGGCTAAGTACTCATGGCATCCGCTCGGACAGCATGGGGCTCATCAGTCCTCATTCGAGCGGTGTCCTACTCCCTCGGTCAACATGGAGTCCACGTACTCCTCTACCGAGCCACTTTACACTTAGTCAAGTATGACTAAGTACTCATGGCACCTATTCGGACAGCATGGGCTCATCAGTCCTCATTCGAGCGGCGTCCTACTCCCTCGGTCAGCATGGAGCCCACATACTCCTCTACCGAGCCACTCTGCACTTAGTCAAATATGGCTAAGTACTCATGGCACCCGCTCGGACAGCATGGGGCTCATCAGTCCTCATTCGAGCGGCGTCCTACTCCCTCGGTCAGCATGGAGTCCACGTACTCCTCTACCGAGCCACTTTACACTTAGTCAAGTATGACTAAGTACTCATGGCACCCACTCGGACAGCATGGGCTCATCAGTCCTCATTCGAGCGGCGTCCTACTCCCTCAGTCAGCAGGAGACCCCCCTCTTCTTCACCGAGTCGCTCCTCTAAACTTAGCCAAGTATGACTAAGTACCTCATTGGCACCCACTCGGTCAGCATGGGGCTCATTAGCCTCTCATCCGAGTGGCGTCCGACCCACTCGGCCAGTAGGATATCCCCTCTTCTTCACCGAGTCGCTCCTCATACTTAGTCAAATTCAAGCTAAGTACGTCATTGGCACCCACTCGGTTAGCATGGGGCTCATTAGCCCCTCATCTAAGTGGCGTCCGTCCCGCTCGGCCAATAGGAGACCCCTCTCTTTGACGAGTCGCTCTTATACTTAGCCAAATTCAAGCTAAGTCTTTCATTGACACCCACTCGGACATCATGGGGCTCATTAGCCCCTCATCCGAGTGGGCATCAGACTCGCTCAGCACAAGGAGTCAGTCGGCTCAAGGACCTACTCGGCTTGGGCACCCTCTCGGCCACTTGGCCATGGGACCCCAATTGGCCATCCTCGCGTACCCGGTCGGCCAGCATCAACGCATCGGCTCGGCCAACCTAAAAGGCCCGCGGTCGGCCCGCCTCGAGTACCCAGTCGGCCTTTCGACCAAGGCACCTGGCCGGCCCTCTCGACCAAGGTACCGCGGTCGGCCCGCCTCGAGTACCCACTCGGCGAGCACTCCGCCCACCAAGCCCACGGACCTCGAGTACCCATCGTCGAGCACCAGCTCGGCCAGGAGTGTCGCTCGGCCACGGCACCCGGTCGGCCAGGGAAGTCGCTCGGCTTGGGCACCCGGTCGGCCAGGGGAGTCGCTCGGCCAGGGAACCCAGTCGGCCAGTGGAGTCGCTCAACCAGGGCACCCGATCGGCCAGGGGAATCGCTCGGCCAGGGAACCCTGTCGGCCAGGAGAGTCGCTCGGCCAGGGCACTCGGTCCGCAGGGGAGTCGCTCAGCTCGTGTGTGCCACTCGGACAACCTACAAGGACACTACCGCACTACCCACTCGGGAATTCACAAGCAGCCCCTCGGCAGTTCACGAGATCTCCCTCCTCGGGCTCAGCGAGACCCCCGTGCTTGGTTAATCCTAGCGACAGAAGATTTTCTCCACCACGATCCGGCATGAAAATTCGTGGGTCCCACTCAACATCGGCAAAAATGCAAACACTTCATTCCGCCAATCAACCGCACTAAAAATGGCGATTTTCACTCCGATTGCTTGGCGTGGGGCTAATTGTTTGGGCCCATTTCTTGGACCAGTCCACCTATGGCGAAGTTACTAAAATACCCCTACCTCTAGGGAAGGCAATCCTCTACCAGATGGAGCTGACTAAAATACCCTCATTTATTGGAGGTCCCATCCTCTATAAATAGCGATTGTCTCACCAATCAAAGGGTATTGAATTCTCACCTAGCAAACCAGAGCATCTCTCTCTAGACTTTATCTCTCTACCTCTATCTCAACTGACTTGAGCGTCGGAGGGGCGATCCCGGGACCACCCCCGGGGTAGGCTAACCTTGTTTTGCAGGTTTCCGACGTACGGATAACGGAGCTCAGGCGTACCTTCTTGGGGCCCACATCAAATCTCACAACATATTACAATCCTTAATTTCTTAGCAGAAACAGTTGTCTTGTTATTGCTAAAAATCCTGCTAGAGAACAAGATAAGTTCAAACCTAGAGGTGTACCTTGTGTATTCCTTGGCTACCCACAAAAATAGAAAGGGTATAAGTTGTTGAACTTGCTTAACAACACTGTACTTGTGAGTAGACATGTTAAATTCTATGAACATATCAATCCATACCAAGTGTTCCATTCTCATGGAGAAAAACAAACACCTCTCGAAGTGAGTGCTGATGACCTTGACCTTGGTAACTTGGATGATCTATGTAGCCCTGAAAACACAATTCATACACCCAAGACTCACATAAATCAACCTAATCTCACCACCATTCAACCAAACATCCCTTCACCACCTGATCCTCTAAGACAGTCCACTAGAGAGCATAGACCACCTGCCTGGTTAGCTGACTATCACACCACCTACCCACCTACAAAAATCAATCAAGTCACAGAAGCTCACATCTCCTCCAACTTTGCCTGCTTTCTGTCTCAAATCACCACCCAACAAGATTAATGTTACCTAATTCGCCGAACGCCTCGGATCGTGGAACGGGAACGGGAACGCGATTCGCTAGTTGGGAGAATTTGGATCGCGATAAGGTTTTTTTTCGGTACGGATTTTGGGAACATAATTCGTCGGAACATAATTCGTGCTAATATATTGATTTATTATAGATATTTTTTTAAAATATAAAATAATTTCAAATAACTTAATATATTGATTACGTTTAGCTATTCGAATTTTAATTTTTTTGGTTACATCTATTTTTTGAAACTAGCACTACATAGGGAACTAGAAAAAGAAAGTTGCAAACTATTAAAAAGAAAAAAGAAAAAGAAAGCTGCAAAAAGAAAAGGAAAGAGAAAAAAGAGAAAGGAAATTGTCAACCGTGCCAGCTGTAAATGTAGTACTAATTAAATATGCTCCTAAAAATTACCCTTCCCCACTTCTCAGTCTTTAAAAAAACTATTGCGATTCTCTCTCTCTCCAACCAAAAAAAAACGAGGCTTCTCTCTCTCCCTTTCTCTGCAACAACATACATCATCTATGGAGTCCATCAATATGTCAGTGGGCTCGCATCACGCCGGCGACCAAAAGCCCCAAAGTTTTATTCTCCTTTTCTTAACCTGGTGCCTAATTTATAGATCTAGGGTTCCACAAACCCTAACAATTGCTCTGCTTCCTTCCTCTTGCTCCAGAACGCTAATTTCGTCGACTTAGGTCGCGTTCACCACCGACTTGGTGCGCAAACGAATCACGTTTCGGAACGAGCGAACTAAAACATGATTCGCGGGGGGTAGGGGCGAATTAGGTAACCCTGAACAAGATCCCACCTCCTTCAAAAAAGCTATTACTCAAACACATTGGGTCAATGCCATGAATGATGAGTTAAATGCCCTTGAACTCAATCACATTTGGCTTATCACCGACCTTCCTCCTCACAAAAAACCTATAGGGTGTAAATGGCTCTATAAGACCAAATACAACCCAGATGGCACTATGGAAAGGCATAAAGCTAGGTTAGTAGTGCTTGGCAATAGACAAAGGTATGGAGTAGATTATGAAGAAACCTTTGCTCCAGTGGCCATTTTGGCCACTGTAAGATCATTCCTTGCAGTTGCTTCTATTCAAGGATGGATTGTTCACCAGATGGATGTTAAAAATGCATTCCTTCATGAGGATTTGCATGAAACTGTGTATATGACCTTACCACCTAGCTACAATGGTTTAGGTCATAGATTAACAGTTCAAGATGAGCCTGAAACTGTGATGAAAGACAACACCAAAGTGTGCAAACTCTTAAAATCTCTCTATGGCTTGAAACAAGCCCCTAGGCAATGGTTTGCCAAGTTGAGCTCTGCATTGAAATATTTTAATTTTCAGTAATCTAAATCTGACTACTCCTTGTTCACTAAGGTTCAAGGAAGTTCTTTCATTGCAATTCTAGTATATGTTGATGACTTACTAATTGGTGGCAATGACCTGCAGAGCATTGAAGAAACAAAACAATTCCTGACATCTCAGTTTTACATGAAAGATTTGGGGTCCTTAAGGTATTTTTTAGGCCTTGAGATTGATCATACTTCTCAAGGTTACTTTCTCTCACAAAAGAAGTACCTTGTCTTACCTGCTATAATATGACCCAATGCAAGCCACTCAAACTGCCAATGGATACTCACATCAAGTTGACTAAAGACCTTGGTGATCCCCTCCCTAATCCTACTGAATATCAACAACTTCTTGGCAAACTCATCTACCTTACTCTCACCACACCTGATATAGCTTTCCCTATTCATGTCCTTAGCAAGTTCATGCATAAACCCACCACAATTCACCTTCAAACAGCCAAAAGAATCCTCAGGTACCTAGCTGGTACTCTCTCTCAAGGTATCCTGCTTGCTGCTAACTCTCATGCTTTCCTGGCAGCCTATTGTGACAGTGACTGGGCAGGGTGTGCTACCACTAGAAGGTCCACATTTGGCTTCTGTGTTCTTCTGTGTTCTTCTGGGTAACTCACCTATATCCTAGAAGAGTAAAAGACAATATGTAGTGGCTAGATCCACTACAGAGGCTGAATACAGGTCTATGGCCATGACAGTGTGTGAGGTTATGTGGCTCCAGCAACTTCTGAAAGATCTTGGCCTCAAGCAACAGACTGCCACTCCTATTTTCTGTGACAACCAAGCAGCCTTAGCAATCTCTACCAACCCAGTCCATCATGAAAAAACCAAACATGTGGACATCGATTGTCACTTCATCAGGGACGAGGGTGTTATTCTACCTACATATGTACCTTCATCTCATCAGCTTGCAGACATATTTACCAAGCAACTTCCTGTTTCTCAGCATCATTACTACTTACTGCACAAGCTGGGAGTGACATCTTCCCACTCTCAGCTTGAGGGGGAGTGTAAAAAGAAGGGTAAAGAAATGACCAAAATCAGGCACTGTTAGTCCTGCATTTTATTTTGTTCTACTGCCAGCTGTAAGTTGTTACCTAGAATCATTCTAGGATCATGTGCCTGTTTAATGTTGTCATGTGACATACAGAATATTCTGATTTGATGCTCTAGGGTTTTGTAATAACTGCACAGCTTTCTTACTCATGCATATATAAGCTGAGTTTGTAGTATTGTAGGCAACAAGAATGAATGAATGAATGAATGAATGAAAGAGAGGATGAAATTGCTGCTGTCAAAATGTTCTTAGACTAAAAGTCTACAGGAATACGTGAAATTTTTTTTGTTATGATTGGTTTAGTTTTGGGGAGAATAGGAGGATCAATGATTTTGCCTCCAGAATTTATAGAGCAATAGATCTCGTATAAGTTTTCAAGGTTAGTTTCTTCTTTACCGCTTTTCCATATGTGGAAATCAGGAAACCTACCACGAAATTATCTCTAAAAGATATCTTATTTTTAATATTAATCAAATATTTATTGAAAATATTCCCAAGATAATATTTCCTTAAGATAATAATATATCTCTATTATATAAGGCAACTAGGGGGGACACCAAAATAATAAAAGCCCTATTTTACCCTTCCTAAATTACACAAATTACCCTCACTAAGTTATCAGTTTCTCCCATATCCTCATCCGAAAAACAAAGCCTAACTAAAATGGCAGTTTTTAACATATAAAAAAAATCAAAAAAAGGAATAAATTGGCAGTTTTTGACAATCAAAAAACCGAAATCAAAGACACAAAATCGCAATACTAAAATGGCAGTTTTTAACAAATAGAAAAAAGTAAAAGTCTTATATGGACCTGATCTACACTAAATTAGTGTGGACCTAATGCTAATTCATGTGATTTATGGAAAAAAAAAAAGTCACTATATAAAAAAATAGATATAAAAAATGAGTAGATATAGATTCTAAGGTTTGACTATGTGAAAAAAAGGTTACTATGTCACAAACTGAAAATTTTATCATGATAAACTAACATAAGAAAGTGTGACTATATTAAAAAAAACGGTCACTATGATAGAAAGTAACTATATAGTGTAACTTAAGATTTTTAAAAGATTACTATATGGGAAAAAAGGGCCACTATGTTAAATAAGTAGCTTTGGTCCACAATAATATTAGTGTGGACCAGGTCCACTCAAGACTAAGGCTCTGTTCTTTTGGACTGAATAAATGGAAATTGTCGAACGAATCGAATTAGTTGATCGATCGTGCTCGCGGATCGATCGTCGTAACTTATTCGCCGGGCTCGACTACAACTTATTGATTTTTTTATTATTATTATTATTATTATTATTATTATCATCATCATCATTATTATTGTTATTAATAATATTATTATTACTATTATTATTATTATATTCTTATTATTATTCTTATTATTATTATTATTATTATTATTATTATTATTATTATTGTTATTGTTATTATTATTATTATTATTGTTATTATTATTATTATTATTATTATTATTATTACTATTATTATTATTACTATTATTAATTTTATTATATTCTTATTATTCTTATTATTATTATTTTAATTATTATTGTTATTTTATTATTCTTCTTATTATTATTATTATTATATTATTATTATTATTATTATTTTTGGCAATGTCACTTTTAAGCTTTTGGAGGGTATTTGTTAACCCATTGAATATAAAATAAGGAGCGAGACAAGTGATAAAAAGAGTAATTTTTGGTGAAAGAAGCAAAGATAGAAAAGTAATACTCCCTCCGATTTATTTTGTTGTTCCTATTTTGAATAATTTTGTGAGAAAAATTGGTTAAAGTAGGAGAACTTTCAAAACGAGGAGTATTACTTTATGGTGGGTGAAGAACTCCAAATAAATAAGTTTAAACAATGTAGCAATTAAAAAAAGAACATTTAAGGGAAATGTAGCAATTAAAAGAAACAAAAAGAGTATTCTAAATTTCCTAATAATCTTCTTCCATACGATCTCCAACCTCGTCATTTTCTTCCACCTCATCTTCATTATTATCTTCACCATCGCCTTCATGTGCATCATTCAGTTTAACATCTCTCCAAATGAGCCTTCTAAGGCTTTTCGTCTTTCAAACATGGAAGCTTTTCGATGGTCATCAAACATCCCTACATCAACACTTCCACAAACACTTGCTTCATGTTGCCCAATTGGTATTCCAAGCTTGTGCATTTTTATGAAATTATGAAGTGTGCAAGTGGCAACAATAATAGACATCTGATACTTTTCTGACATTTGTGGCATATTATGAAGCACTTTCCACCTTTTCTTTAAGTGACCAAATGCGCATTCAATGGACATTCTCGTGATGAATGTCGATAGTTGAAATGTTCTAGCATCCCTTTAGGTGGACTCTTCTTATATTCCGGTAAGTGGTATCTAATCAAGCAACCGAGACATGTACCCAACGATTCGGGTATCCAGAATCCACCAAATAATATTTTCCTATCATTGCAACGACAATCACATTAGAATCCATAATTGTTAAGCTATGGAAGGAAAATATATACATTTACCTAGTGGTGGATGCGGAAACTTGAATTTGGAATTAGTTAAAGCATCCCTCCATACAGAATATCATGAGCACTTCCTTCCCATCCCACATGGATAAATGTGAAAATTTTATCAAACGAACAACATGCCATGACATTCCAACTTTTAGATCCCATGCGATTTCTAAATGGTACACCCTCTGCATCACTTATACAAGCTTTTATCTGAGTTCCATCTATAGCCCCAATAGCATCCTGTTCAAATTTATTGAAAAATTACATGCTATTATAATTATAATAACTATTATTAAGGCAATATGCATATAAATTAGAAAATCTACATTGACAATGATGATACTATTTGAATGTTTACCTTGAAATAAGGCCAATAGAGTGAGCTAGCCGCTACTTCCGAGACACTCGATGATCACGATGCGGTCTAATGATATCAAACGACAATACAACCAAAGCATCCAACACCGCTCTAAAATACTTGCATATTGTAGATATGGAATGCTTGAATGTATCCAGATCACGTACGATTGTCCTTTGGCTAATATGTACAAACAAATACCTACTTGCTCGGCTACACTTATGTATTTGCCATCGACTAACAAATTTCTTTCACGCATTAAGTTCACTAGTTGTACAAACATATCCCTATCAAGTCTCAATTGCACTTTGCAATTGTGGCATTTTCATTTAACAATCTAAAAATATATTCAAAGACCACTTTCCCCATTTCTCTCCTAGGTTGCCTTGTTGATGATTCCGATGATTCACTTGATTCAAGTGATCTCCTTAATTCTTCTAAAGCAACAATCATAGATGCACGTTTAATATGATCATCCATTCTACATGTGATAAAACATTTAAACATAAGTTTTGCATTCAACCGATGACATACATATTATATCATAAAATACACACACAATGTTTTATCAAGTTTGGCACCAAAGTCACACAAATTAAAACACACAAAACAATGTTCAAATAAAAATAAATTAGACATCCAAGCATAAGACCAACCACCCACCAACAAGCTAATCAAAGCGATATGCCATGTCCAAACCTCCTTTTAGAAAATACCACCTCGATCATCATTCACTAAGAAACTATCGACAAGTTTATCATCACTCAAGTACTTCATAGCATCCACAAAGTACTCATTGCCACGCTCCTCGCCACTTCCATATTTGATAGAGCATCACTAACCAATGAGCCTTTGAAGGCGCGGAGCGATGGATGAACCAATACAGCTCCGATAGTAACTCAATAACATTGTCGAAACTAGTTTGCCTTCTTTTGAGTTCAAGAATTAATGGTCTCTTCACTTTGCCGTTTGCGGAGGTGGTGGGTGTCACTTTTCGCACACTGATTTTGGGGGAGGGGATTTACTTTCTTCACAAGAAATGACAGTACGCTACCTCCACTCAAGTCTTCGTCGTATCCCCCCTTCATTTATGATAGTCAAGTCGGCCTCCGTCTCTTTAGACAAAAAGTTTGCTCCCTTAGCCATTCCCGAGTAAAACAACCACCAACACCATGCGCCACACACCGAGAAAAGTTTTTCATGTTGTCGACATTGGGTAATCCTTTCTTAGCTATAATTAAGCCATACCTAGGATGCTTCGCAATGAATAACCAAGTAGAGTATTAGAATTATCATCAATAACATTAAGGATGTATAATAATATAGGGAAAAAATTGACCGCCAAGAATGCGTCCCACCTCTCAGGCACGTTTCTAACATCCACCTCTTTAGTTTCGGGATTATATGCTAGCCACTCATATTTTTCAAGTCCATCCAAGCCTTATATTTATCCTTCAAGTCAAAATGATGATTTTGCACTTGTTTTCCACTAAGCTTCAAGTCCGTTTGTAAATTAAAAATCTTGGCAATATTTGGCCAATTATACTTGCTACATCCTCTTTCTTTCTCCTCAAGTAGAATAGTGACAATTGTCCCGACATCTTGTCCGACCATATTATTCTTGGCATTATCTTTAATTCATGATACAAATCCAACAACCCACTATCTTTAGTTTAAATAGCAACAAAATAATTAATAGCAATAACTAGCGACAATTATCATTAGTTATAAACTCATAAGTGGAAACATGTAATAGCGATAAATAGCAGACAATTATCAACAACCTAAAGTTTGCATAAATAGTTTAATGCTAAGTGTTACAATAACCAAGATATCCAAAATATGCATAGTTTTACAACCCAAAATAAGGAAAAAAATCATATGGTTCGGATACATTTGCACCCTATGAGCCATCTTCATCGGAGGGAAGTCATATGATTATTTTTGGTTGCATTTTCAAAAGTGACATTTTAACATCCTCACATTTTTTCCCTTAGCCATTTCAAAAGTTCAAGAAAGTTTCCCCGTTATACAATTTAACAAAGCCTAAAATGCTAAATCGCTAAAAACTACTTGATTTCAATCTTCAATTTCAATAGTCAAATATTGTATTTTAGGTATATTGGTTGTATAATTACGACACTATACAACCAATATACCTAAAATACAATATTACTAATATAATAAGCTACGTTTAATAGTAAGCTCGTAAAGATCGAATTACTTATGATTTTGTGCTTGTGTGGATTTTGTTCCATGAACATGGCTTTTGATGTGATGGCTATATCCGCATTCTGTCGTGATTGTAAATTTTATGTGGTTTGATATCATTATATATGTATAAGGGGTAGTATTATCGGTGAGATCATCTCAAGTTAGAGATTATTAGTATGCGAATATAAGCTATCAAATTTGGGAGTTAGTGTTTATATTATAGTTTGGAACAATTACTCAAATTTGGAACAATCACTCACAACACTAACATGCCAAATTACATTACTTAGCCGTAATAGCACTTGATAAATATAGAAAAATCGGTCTACTTTCCGATATAAATTAAGAAAAAGCAACTTAATATCAACTAGCTCAATACACAATTTGAAAAAATCAAGGGGAGGGATAGATAAGGAGGAACACAATTAGGTAATACTTGTAATTTCGAGATAAATCACATACGTCGTTTCGGGCGTTGAATCACTGGTGATAATTATGAACTCGATGAAATGGGAGAATCTGTACAATGAAAATTCATACTTAAAAAAAAATAGGAGCAAAAAATTCAGTCATAAAGTAAAAATATAATGGGAGAGAAGGAGGAATTATAAATTGACCCGGAGGAAGAAATCAGAGAAGTCACGCTTACTTCCCAAACAACTTGTATATATTTATATATATATATATATATTTATATATATATATTTTTTTTTTTAGGAGACATAAACAAAACCTAGAATATCATGGAAGAGAAAAAGCAATAGCACCAGGGGAAGTGCAATTTTCAAGCAATATAATAGCATATTCGGTAAAATCCCAAATTCATCAATAAAAAGTGGGATTTTTGTTTGAAGATATTATTCAAGTTTTATCATGATTGTAGCAACTCTTCCCCGATTGTAGCAATTTTTTTTTAAAATATATGTCAAATATAGTTTTGTAAATTTAGGAGTAGTCAAATATATGTAAATATAGTTTTGTATTTTGTAAATTAGGCAAGTCAATATTATGTTGCTTAGAATTAGAGTCATGCATGCTATTATTACTATTCTACAATATTAGGCGTGAAACATGCCATTGTTTGTATATATTGACTTCGAATAGCAATCTTGGAGAAAATATTATATTAATAATATTATTACTTCATATTCATTATTATTCTTCTTGTTATTATTAATATTACTCAATTCATAAGAATATTATTATTATTATAGCGTAAAAAAAAATATTATTATTATGCATATTATTAGTATTAGTATTAATATTATTATTATTATTATCATTATCATTATCATTAATATTATTAATTATTATCATTATCAATGATGATAAAAATATTACTCTACTTGTAATTATTAATAATACTCAATCGTATCGGTTCGCTTTAGTTGATCGATCAATTCGCCCGTACCGCCCGCCAGACTTATTCATTTCGCATCGATCGGTCGCCGATCGATCGATCGCCCGCTCGACTTATTCAAACCAAAAAGCAAACTAACTCTAAAAAAAAAAATAAAAATCATGACCACATAGACAACAGTTCCTCTTAAAGAATCAACTTTTTCCTAATTTTCTTGCTTCCATTTGAATTCTTCCCTGTTCTTCATCTTTCCCCTCCCATAAACTGCAAACAAAATCACAAGTCTAATAAAATAAAACACCACTTTTCAAAGGCCAAGAGCAACTAATTATTGAAAACAACAAAAACTCAAGACGATTAAATTCCCCTTTTCAAAGGCAAAGAGCAGGTAATGCAAATCCAAAAACAAGGCGACATTCGTATGTTGTTGGGTTCTTCATCATAATTATTAAGTGTTACCAAACCAAGAGGATCACAAACCAAACCACAAGAAGTAACAAGGGAATCACAATTCACAGTCATAAGGTAATTTTTACCTTTTAATATTATTTTTTTACTTTGTAATTAATGTGTTTGTAATCCAAATTATGAAGTAAGATAAAAGAAAAAAAAAAAGTCAGAGAACACCTAATTTTAATTTGGATAAAAAAATTCAAGTATGAGTATTATAACTTAGGATCTTAAAATTCGAACCCATAATTTAAATGGTATCCGAGATCTTTTTCTTTTTAATACTCACCCATAGATGTATCAATTCGACCTAAGGTAAATCCTAAAATTGGGAAAGTTCAACAAATGAAAGAAACCCAAGTCCAAAATTATAGGAAAACCCACACAAATTGGACGAGAACCCAAATTTTTTGAAGAAAAACCATTTTAGAAAAAAACAAACAAACACACCTTCACTCCAGAGTTGCGACAACGATAGAGTTAGGGTTGGGTCTGTCAGCAGCCACTGGGCTCCATAGGTGAAAAAGAAGATGGATTGTACCATGAGATTCCATAGGTGAATTTATATATACCATTAAATCTCATTTTTTTTGCAACAATATATGTATGTTGTAGATGCTACTCTTTGAGGGTGGGTGAAATTGAAGTCGTCGGTGTATAAAGATAAAGATTTTCTTATTGGACTTTGAATTTGGGTTGTGGATAGTCTAGAAGAAAAAACCACACTACTGTCTACTGAGGAGGGTTTGGAGGTTTGAGAAAAATCATGGTAAGGTGGGGTGGGCTTATTTTTGGGTATGCTAGCTAGCCATAGGTCTTGGCTTGGTATGTTGGATGAAGACTATTGTCATTAAAGGTGTTAAATTTGTTGTTGGTTAGGACTTGGGTCATTTAGATATGTTACGTTTTGGGTCGGTTTGATCTGGTGGGTATTATTTTTGGTCCATTTAAAGGGTCAAGTGAACAATTATATGTTAAGAGTAGTCGCAAATAGAGTTGTTTGCAAACAATTCAAATTAGTTAAAAGCTTGATTCGTTGAGAGTTGTTAGTAAATAAGTTGAGTTCAAATTCAATTCCTTCAATATTATAGTTTATGTTTAAAATGAGTTGAGTTTGGTAACAATTTGGTTCGGATTATTCTATATTATTCACGACTTTTTGGAATATTATGCAAATCATGAGCCAGATGGTTCTTGATTATCCATGACTTTTTTAAAATTTTAAAGAATCATGTTCTTTAAGAAAACTTTGTAAACAATGTTTGACGGAAATTATTACCAGAAGTAATTAAACAATATATGATTTCGCACGCATAGCGTGCATATAAGGCTAATCTACTATAATATCCCTTGCACAAGTAGGGGATGAGGGGAAATTAGGGATCCCACTCTACAAGGGGCAATAATTGAACCCTTCTCACAATTACAAGGGTGGAAGGAAAACCAACAAGGCTAACTTTGATTTTTTTTTTTATGTATATTGACATTCAATATATATTGGTTTGAGAATAAAACTATAATATTAAATTAGATTAACATATAGGTTATTTGATCATGACGGTTATATCTTACGGGTTATATTAATTGTGTTTTTATTTATAAATACAAGGGTAACATTGTCAAAATCCCCTGAATGAGTAAGAGTATAGTAGATTTTATTTCATCATATATCTCTAAAAACAAATTTCTGACCCTTTCCTTAGTTTTCAGGGTTAGTTTCTTCTTTGCAGCTTTTCCATATGTGGGAATTTATTTATTTTTTTGAGGGGAACCATATGTGGGAATTAGGAAACCTACTACGAAACTATCTCTAAAAGATATCTTATTTACAATATTAATCAAATATTTATTGGAAATATTCCTAAGATAATATTTACCTAAGATATATCTACTCTAATATCTCTTGCACAAGTAGGGGAGAAGGGGAAATTAGGAATCCCACTTTACAAGGGGCAACAATTAAACTCTTCTCACAAAGGTGGAAGGAAAACCAACAAGGCCAACTTCGATTTTTTTAATGTATATTGACATTCAATATATACATTGGTTTGAGAATAGAACTATAATATTAAATTAGATTAACATATAGGTTATTGATCATGATGGTTATATCTTGCGGCTAATACTAAAGTTATATTAATTATAAATACAAGGATAACATTGTCAAAATCCCATGAATAAGAATATAGTAGATTTTATTTCATCATATATCTCTAAAAAAATTGCTCGGACACTCCACGGGAACTTGTAAAAGTGAAAAGAACATCAACTTATACATATAGATCTAATTGTATAAACGAGATGTAACAAAAAATATATACTCAAAATTTTGATGCCACATTTTATAATTTTCACTAAGAACACAACAAAGGAATATCTCATAGAAATGTAAAGCTAGTCTTTCATCACAAATTTCCTTATTTTATCTTCTTATTTACAAACATAGAAAATTGAAATCTAACTACCTAATCATGGCCCCTCAAAAAAAAAAAAAATACCTAATCATGGAAATTTTCAAATGATACGTCTTGACCAAAATATAGAGACAGAATTTTGAAATAGTGACAAAAATTAATGAGGTCTTAAGCCTCATCAAGCCTGTAAATCTTTATTTTCTCCGACATTGTTTCCTTCTCCTACGCAATCTCTTTCTCTGAGTTTGGATCTTGACCAAACAATTCCGTTACAATGCAAATTCATCTCAAGCACGTCCTTTTCTTACTTTTGTTACTATCCCTTCTAAAATGGGGTAGCTAAGAACTAAGAGAAAGAAGGAGAGGAAAAGCTGCCCAAACATTTCATCGCAATTGTTGTTGATTATTGCCCTTCTTAATCCGCCAATAAATGACACCAAATTTAGTACCACGAGAATGACAAGAGGAACCATGAACATAGCTGCCCCTTGGAAATCAAACTTGCCCTTCTCATATTTTTCAAGCTTTTCCTTGTCCACAGCCTTGTTAGTTAATCGGAAACTAGCCTTTTGTATGCCGATCTTTTTCATTATTGCATCCATTGTTCCGAATAAGGAAGCTGTTACCGATTTGATGATCCAAATTCTGATCTCATTCCACCATGTTTTGATGGATTCATCACTTGAGAGAACCTCATATAGATGTTGAAGAAGGGAGGATGCAAATATTACCACGAAAACCCCAATCCATGGATCCGATACCTTCAAAGTCACAAACATTTAGAACACTAGAATAGTATGTCAAAATAATAATATGTTTTGTATGATTCTCAAACTTGGAGCTTACCTTGGGAAAAACGGGAACACCCTTCAATAGGCATACTGGAAGGACAATGCCATATATTAAGAATGAAACTCCAAAAAGGGCTGAAAATGTGAAGTAACCGTAGCACATGCTCTGTAATATAGACATCCTTGAAGTGGCATAAGTTAGAGGGCTAAACTTTGATATGCCAACTCCAAGTAATCCAGAGGTCCATTTCATTAGTTGAACCATGGTATCTTTCATGTCAATCGTCGCGCATCCCAAGAAGCAGGGTCTCTTTGGGTAAAGATACACAGAGATCCATCCTTTGCAATGTAAGAGATATCCGGTAAATGTACTCTCCAACAAACACTCGTACGAATATCCAATCTGTATGAAAAGTTTTTCAAATTTGATACTTAATATGACTATACAGTAAGGGTTATTTTCAAGTAAGTATATATAGCATATGAAATACTTGCCTTATTACCCCATTCAGTGTTTGATTCATATGCACAAGTAGCCAAATTTTTAGCCTCTTCTAACAAGTCGTCTCTTGTCAATCCCTTCAAGGCCATATTTTGCTTTGAGTTTGAACTAACTGACGCAATGAATTTTGTGGAGGAGCCGAAGGCCTTCTCTGGTTGATTAATGAGAAATTCATCTACATATGCAAGAAAATTTAGTCACCTAATGCACACAATTCCATTTCTCATGATCATAGTTTATTAAAGACTTTTATGTCACCTTCTTTATGAGGTTGTCCATACAATGCTTTCCTCTTCAAGTAATACCCAGTTCCTGTCAAGACGGTTCCTCCAATACCATCCATTCCTTGCCATTTTGTCTACATTCAAAACAATTGCCAACAAGGTTTTTATCAGTAAGAGGTGTTAGCTAATAAGCTCATACTTGCCTAGCTTTGTTATGTGTCGTATACTTTTTCAACAGAAAATGGGGAAAGAGAGGATTTGATTTTACCACTAGTCCAATCTTAGCTCAACCAACTAATTGAGGTGGTTTTGTTAACTTAGTTTGAGAAAAAATATCGAAAAAAAGTGTACCTTGTACGCGGATCTGGCTTGGCCATCATAGATATCATTTTTACTAGTGTTGTAGAAAATTTGTGGGTATTGCACAAATGCAAGCGAAGGAGCCAATTTTGGGTCAAGATGAAAGCACATAGATTGACGAGCAGAGGTTGGATCATTGCAGTACATATCACAGTCCAACACCAATAAGTAAGGCCCGTTGCTCAATACACCTGATACTCTGAGCTGCAAAGGTTTAAGAATTCAAGTCAATTAATTGTGATTAGTTGTTCAAATTAAGTTAAATGAATGTGCTCCTATAAATGTTGATCATTGCATATAGGAGATTAATTAGAGGAAAAATGATTAGTAAATAGAAGGATGCATGCTTACAAGAGCGTTAAGAGCTCCGGCTTTGAAACGATGAGGACGACTTGGTCTTTTTTCCCTGGATACGTAGACCAAAAGGGGAATTTTCACTTCACCTTCTCCATTTTGCTTGTTGTCATGTATAATCTGACATATATAGTGAAAAATACGTACATATAACACCAGTTCAGTTTGAGCACCAGTGATATTGGGCTTAAAAAAAAGTACTGTTTTTATCCTTAAAATTTTGTATATCAGTAAGATTACTAAAGGAGTAATATAGTACCTCAACGCAAGGGGAACGATCATGTGCCATGGTGCATTTGCTTTCATCTTCACTTGCTTTCTCCACATAATTCTTAAAAGCTTCATATTTTGACTGTAATTCAATTTTTGTAGTCAAAATCAATAAGGATCCAGGATTTTTTTAGTAATCATAAAGTTTTATTCATGATGACGCTTTCAACTATTGATGTATCAGTAAGTCTTGGATAGACCAAGTTCACAATAACTTATTGTGAACCCAATCTGATTATATTATACGAAAACTGACTATATCATAGAAAAACTAACTATACAAAAACTTGACTACACAAAAAATGATTATATCGCACAAAAATTGACTATATATGACATAATAACTTACTATATCATATTACCATATGATACCTGGTGCACAATTGTGCACTCGGTCTATTCAAGCTTTTTTATTGAAGTACGCATTTTTTAATTGGTTGTACATAATAATTATATATATATATTGTTGATAATAATGGAAAAACAACTCAAAATAAATGATATGACTGAAAGTAAATATAATAACGCCATTCCCTAATAATAATAATAATAATAGTAATAATTGATACTATTGCCGATGTGCGCTAAATAGCCCATATACTCAAAAGTCAATGTTGTTGTGAGCAAATAGTTGAGTATGAATTATTTAGCCCAGACCGACAATAATAGAGATTTTACTAGAAAATCGAAAATCAAAAGTTGACAAAAACAGTGGTAATACCTTGAGCACCAATTCATCAGCCTTAAACTCCTGATTCCAATCAAGTCTTTCCCCATCACAAAAAGAAGAGAAGAAAGCCTGAGGACACCTAGTCTTGATGCCATACTTACTACAAAAAGGAAGCCAAACCTTAGCAAACTTAGAAGCCTCCTTAATAGCCTCCCTAGTCAAGGGAGAACCTCCATCATCAGAAAGATAAACACCCAACTTCTCTGCCGGGTAATCCAGCGCCATCGCCGAAAGCACCGTGTTCATCACCTCTAACACCGGCTCCTTTATTGGGTCAGCTGTGCATATGAACACGTCCACCCCTGGAAGCTCCTCCTCCTTGATGGAATCCCATCCAGCCACATCTCGCAACACAGGCCGCCATCGGAAGGCCTGTGTTAATGCCCATACAAAGCCTAAAACAACCTCTGCCGTGGTTAGTAAGGTCCATGGAACTAGGCCTGCTTTTGTGGTAGAGAACGATGTAAAACGGTAGTAGAATAAAGCAAGGATGGCCAAGGAGTGAAAGAGTATGTGGAAACGGCTAAGTATGGCTCTTGTTGTTTGGACTTTGCAAATGTGGCGAGAAGACATTTTTAGAGAGAAAGGGTGTGTGTGTGTGTGTGTAGATGACTTCAATGGTGGTTATAGATGGAGTGTAAGGTATTCTGACAAGATGATATACTATGGTATATTTTGTGGAGAAAGCATACAATAATATCAATGTTGAATGTGCACGAGGCACACGAGATGGCCGAGGTAAAGATATTTTGTTTCCCATGTGGCTGTGATGTTTTTTCTAATATTTTTATAGACTAGGTAGTACGTATTTATGTGGATTATTTATACATTTTGTTTCCCATGTGGATGTGATGCTCTTTTTAAACTATTTTTCCTTAATTTGAAGTACGTGGATTTTATTGGATGACATCAACGGTCTCAGCAAGTTTTCTCTATATGGGGGTAGGTATAAACTATAAACTATAAACTATAAACTATAGCAAGGACCAAGGAGGCAATAACAATCTCATTGCAAAATTTGGGTCAATAGTTTACATTTATGTCGCATATCTGTAATTGACTTAAAATTAGACATTCTTTAATAACCTTAGACTATCAATATGATTCATGTGTATTCAAACTTTATGGGATATTTTACTTCCTATGATAAATCAAACAAGTACTTAATACTCAACTAGTTTTGATCCCGTGTAATGCATGTAATGTTGGTCATGTGATGGAAGTAGGGGGAAACAACTTTCTTCTTAACTACCCCCTTGGTGAATAGTATGGTAAATGACGAATCATAGCCTAAAATTCTTAAGAAATTGAATTGTTAATTACTAACTAGAAATATTGTTTAGGACAGCAAATCCCTTTCAAGATCCCAGAACCTTGTCAAAAAAAAAAAAAAAAAATTACTTCTCCACACAACCGAGAGTAATTCTGAGCCTCCTTTCAAAAAAAAAAAAAAAAAAAAAAAAGAGTAATTCTGACCAAAGGGGATGGTAACAGGCAAATAAGCTGCAATAAGTTCAAAACCAAAATTTAAAATCTCCTCGTCAAGAGTTTGCTTTGGTTCCACAAGACTGACTAGAGTCTTGACCTCTAACGACAAATTTAGCTCATCTATTTGGCTCTTCAACTAGAAACGCTTAAAACATTAGCTAAAGGATGGCTGTCAAAAATCCACTATTAGCTCCTATACATCTGCATCGTGATAAAGATCCCTATTCCATGTACAGCGCTTGAAAATTTCAACTCTAAAGCCTGCACCATGTAATTACAACACCTGATGTTAAAGATTTACAAGAATTTTATTTCTATTTGTATCTATACACTCGTGGAGGAGTCCCGCGAACTTGGCAGTCAAAGTGAATACAGGGATTTAACTTCTACGTGTATCTATACACTCGTGGAGGGATCCCGCGAACTTGGCAGTCAAAGATAATGGGACAGGTATTGCAGCAGTCAGGCCTTTGCCACGACTAGGTGATTAGCAATCCCGTTGATATGCTGAAAAAGAAGAAAATAAGTTTCATGATAGGCATATCTTCTGGTTAAAAGTCCAGAAACCTTACATAGATAATGGAACAGGTTTCCCAATTCAGAGTACATAGAGGAGAAAATAGGATCATTTTTTCATGCTTAGATAAAAGAATACCTCTAAATGCCAAACAGCTCAGTACAGAACAAGATAGCAAAAAGTCTACTTATCCTTACTAAACTCTACTTATCCTTACTAAACTCTACTTATCCTTACTAAGAGAACAAAAGGTCAAATATGTGCATTTCTCTCCTTCACTATGTCAGACCAACTCTCTCTCTTCCTAGGTATCTCTTTCTTCTCTGCTCTTTTTTCCTTCACTCTCTTAGCCCAACTCTATCTCTTCCTGTATTTGGTACGCCATGGCTGGAAAATAAAATATGAAGACAAAGAAGGTGAGGGAACAATCCATATCAATGGACTAGTTTTATAAAGGCATAGCATAGGTTATTGCTATACATCCTGTATATGTATATGTATTGTGTACATACAATAGGTTTGTTGTACACCCTAAAAATTCATTCTTGTACATACAAAAGTTGTTTCATGTATATGCCATAGGGTTTTGTTGTAAATCTGGAAATTCATTTTCAGCTTGTACATGCAGAAGTTGTTTCATGTACATCCAGGGTATATCATGCAGATCCAAGAACTATATCATGTGCATCCTTAAACTAAATCTTGTAAATTCAGAACATATTTCATGTACATCATAAGTTGAAAGATGCGAGGAAAAGAAAGAATATTATGGTTGTCACTGGCTTTAATGAAGGCTTTGGAGTTTGAAGCACAAAGTAGAGGTGGGCGGTGGGTGTAGACTATATTTTAGGTTGCTTATTTGGTTTGATAAAAAATTAGCTCAATTTAAAGTTGACCATCGCACAGTTTCAATTATTGGTATCAATAACCGAAAATGATACCATCTAACCTTTTAATTTAAGAATCAACAAGGAGGAGCCTTGAATCTAGCCATTGTAGTAGAAAGAGAGAGAAATGGGCTGATAGTGAGAGGAGATAGAAATGGCTGACAAATTGATGTAAAGGTAAGATTGTAATCTAGCTTACTGTTCGGTCCCAAACGATTCGGTATATAGCCAGACTCTAGATAAAACAACCTCAAATCTTTTGATAAAGCAGTTGGGTGAAATCATCACCTTCCAACTCCTACTTTCCCAATTTTAGCTACGCGCTAGTCATCAAAGCTTTGGCATCAAAGGAAATTATTGATACTGGAATCAGCAAGAGTTGATTTTACACTCTGGTCTTACAGAAAAACAGGGATCGAAAGGAACTATGTTATATGGACCGTTCATCTCCCATTTTCCTTATTGAGTATCCCAAGTCTGCAATGTACATTAAACATAAGAACTTTTGCAAGTCTTATCCGCGGCCATGTACCAAAATTGGACAGTTGCAACAGACTCCATTGACTCTATCTAACCATAGCTGAAGGAAAAGGCTACACTGGTCAAAGGACTGTAACAGATGAAAGATGATTGAATTTCGGAATCTGCGTTGGAAAAAGAGGTTTTTAGAGAAAGTGGCACTACTAAAATCTTTGGGACAGCCACAGGAGGTTCAAATTTTACTACTCTAATTCCTAGGATTACATTCTCAATTCACAGCTCCACATTTTGCTGTCCATTCAATCAAGCAGATTATGACACATGAGACAAACATGAGACAAACATGTGAAAAACTTGCACTTAATATAAGAAAGATAAGCTCTTATCTTACACAAAATGTATTTAGTGATTGAAATATCAATTCATTAGATATATAGGAAAGATAAAGTACAGTTCAAGAATTACCATTATAGAAGCATCTAATTCAACACAAAAATGCGTACAGAGATACTTTTAAGGGATCAGAAGATCAAGTCATTAAATATATAGCAAAGAAAAACTAGAGAAAAGAATTACCATCTTCTCCAATCCCAAACATTCACATCGAAGTTGATAGCATTTATTTAATAAATTGGCTGCACACCAAATACAGAAGCAGCCCAATCCGGATCCTGCCAGGCAAGCAGTGAAATTAGCATTGTCAATGTATTCCTCATCTTTCTGTTCAATGCGCTCATATTCTAGAGCCGGTCGTAAAGATCTTCAAAACTGCTATACAACCCAATTCTCTTCTGTTACTTCAGATTCAACCCCTCAAAGAACCTCATAGATTTCACCCTTTCATTTATGGTAAAATAGGGTGCGACCCTCAAGAGTTCTACAAAACTACGTGGCATACTCCACGACGGTCAACTGGCCTTATTTCAAGAGCGTAAATTCATTCTCTTTCTTCCTCCTCGGAGCCGCAGGGAATAACTTATTTCTATACTTATCCAAAAATGTTTCCGAAGAAAAGACGGTTTGGTTTGATAGTTTCTTGATGGTGCTCCACCACATGTCCGCCGGTCCTTCCAGATAGAAAGATGCCGGCTTCAACTTTAGATCCTCAGGGCATTTTACTACCTCCATTATTTTCTCCATATACGCTACCCAGTCTTCAAACTTTACAGAGTCCGCCTTCCCATTGTAGATGTGTGTACCATCCCTTGCAACAACCCAAGGTATATCTGATCATAAAGATTATGATAAAGGTAAATTTTACAAGAGGTTGGGGGCTCACAAACTGCAGGGCTACAATGGGAAGGCGGACTCTGTAAAGTTTGAAGATCAGGTAGCATATATGGAGAAATTATGGAGGTAGTAAAATACCCTAGAATCTAAAGGTGAAGGCGGGCATCATTCTATATGGAAGGACCGACGGATATGTGGTGGAACAACCATCAAGAAAATATCAAACCAAACTTGGGAAACAATTCTGGATAAGTTAAGAAATAAGTTCTTTCCTCCGGTTCTGAGGAGGAAGAAAGAGAATGAAATTATGTTCTTAAAACAAGGCCAATTGACAATCGTGGAGTATGCCACGAAGTTTGTAGAATTCTTGAGGTTTGCACCCGATTTTCTAGTAATGAAAGGGTGAAATCTATCAGGTTCTTTAAGGGGTTGAATCTGAAGTACCAGAAGAGAATTTTGAGGTGTATAGCAGTTTTGAAGATCTTTATGACCGGGCGGCGGCGCTAGAACATGAGCGCATTGAACAGAAATATGAGGGTTCCAAGAAGAAGAAGAAGAAGGGCGGAGAAAGATTCAAGTAAGTAGGGAACAAGAAATTCAAAGCTGATTTAGCTAGAACGTCCATAGCACTGGTTCCAGCTAAGACGGTAGAAGGAAGAAAAAAGGAATGGAAGTGCAGGAGATGTAAGAAGGAACATTATGGGAGGAACGGGGAGGGGCCGAATATCTGTTTTAAATATATGAAATCAGTATATCGAATTAAGGAGTGCCCTGTTCTAAATCAGACCAGAAACTCTCAGAATAAGTGAGTAACCTGGGCCCTTAGTTTTAAAAGGCGCACCTAGGCGCAAAGCGCACCGAGGCGCAAGGCGAAGGCGCACGCATCCCGTAGGCGAGGCGCACCACAATACTTAAAAATCAAATATAGAAGCATTATAATACTTTTTTTTTTAAAGGACATAGATATTATATTAAAGACCCATAAAAGGATAAAAGAAAGCATAATTCATCGCTAGAATACTGCAGCAAGTCAAAGTAGAAAGAAAAACAAACACAATTCAAATAATATTTCAAAACTAATTAAATAGAGAAGCATGTAAATGGATTTTTTAAATATAAAACATTAAAACTCACTGCCTCAATTGCCCAAGAAATAAAAAATGAACTCACTGCCTGAAAAAAATAAAAAAGAAAGAAGAAAGACGTCTGGCTGAATAAATAAGAAATAAAGAAAAGAAAGAAAAAAAGGAACTCCCTGCCTCAAGGGAAAAAACAAAAAGAAAGAAGAAAGAGGCGTGGAGAATAAATAAGAAAGAAAGAAGAAAACAAATAAGAAAGAAAGAACGAAAAAAAAACGAAGAAGAAAGAAAACCAAAAGACGAAGAAGAGAAGAGAAACTTACCGGCGAGGGCAACCGGCGACCAGAGAACAACCAGAAGACGAAGAAGAGAAGAGAAAGAAAACCACCGGTGACCAGAGAAGAGAAAGAAAAAGAAAAACGAAGAAGAAAGAAAACCAGAATGACGAAGAGAAACTTACCGGAGAGGGAAGCGAACCACCGGCGACCAGAGAACAACCGCCGACGACATCAAACCACCGGCGAAGGAGGAAAAGCAAGCAACGAACCAGAGACAAGGAGAAGATTCGAGTTCTAGGGTTTAGGTAAGGCAATGTCGAGGAACAACTAACAAGGATGCCAAGAAATAAGCTTTTAAAACTGAAAAACGTGGAAAAAAAGACACGTGGCCCACACGCGAGCCTAGAGACGAAAAGCGTGCGCCTCATGCGCCTCGCGCCTCCTTCAAAGGCGCGCGCTTTTGTGCGCCTCGGCGTGCCTCTCGTTTTCCGCCTCCCCTGAGCCGTAGGATGCGTTTTTCTCAACGCCTTGGCTCGCCTTGCGCCTAGGCGCGCCTTGGGCGCGCTTTTTAAAACTAAGCCTGGGCCTAGGGGACGTCTTACTCCTTCAAGCGGCAGGAGAACCGAGCTATGGACACAACAGCAAGGGAGGGGCATCCAAGGCACGGGGCAAGGTATATGCTTTGAAATCCGAACCATCAGAAGAACCGGAGATTCTAGAACAGAGAGGGAATATGATAACTAGGACGTTTGATGTGTGTGAATTACCCACTTTTCTGTTATTTGATTCGGGCGCATCCCATTCTTTTGTTTTGAATGTGTAAACCGAGTATAACCTTGTGAAACCTGAATGTTACCCTACCTGAAAAAACAACCTTCCAATGTAAATACATGCTGAGAGAATGTAGCATTAAGATAGCATAAGCGAACCTTAAAGCAGATTTGATCATATTCGACTTGGGAGTTTATGATGTGATTTTAGGAATGGATTGGTTAAGTACGAACCGAGCTATAATAGAATGTTATGCTCGGGTGGTGAAGCTCAAGCCTTTCTTAGGGAAGTTTGTACTCTGTAGCCTATAGGGAGACAGGAGGAGTAAGTACACCAAAAAGGCACTTGTGCCAGGTTACTAAACTCGATGAGACCGAGTGAAGCTAAAGGACATTCCAATAGTTCGGGAACTTCCCGATGTATTTCAAGAGGATTTAGGGGGAATTATAGACTTCCATATAGATTTGATTTTGGGGGCCACTCCGATTTCAAGGGCTCCATACAGAAAAAAAACTGTTGGAGGAGCTGTTGCAGAAAGGATACATACGACCTAGTGTGTGACCTGTACTTTTTGTCAAGAAGAAACATGGTTCCATGAGGCTTTGTATCGACTATCGGGAAATTAATAAGATCACAATACGGAATAGGTATCCCCTACCCAAGATATATGACTTGTTTGATCAGTTGAGATGAGACGGGGTATTTTCAAAGATTGATTTGAGGTTGGGATACCACGAGATGCAAATTGTGGAGGAAGATATTCCTAAAACAGCATTCCGTACCCGTTATGGACATTATGAGTTCTTATTCATGCCTTTAGGGTTGACTAATGCCCCTGCAGCTTTCATGGATTGAATGCAACGGTACTTTAAACCGTACCTAGATCAGTTCGTGGTTATCTTTATAGATGACATATTGATTTATTCAGAAAGTCGAGAAGATCATGCAGGTCATCATCTGAGAAGACCATTAGCGACGCTTACAGAACAGAAGTTGAATGCCAAGTTAAGCAAGTGTGACTTTTGGCCGGAAGAGGTAAAGTTCTTGGGTCATGAAGTGTCGAGAGAAGGATCTCAAAGTAGACAGGACTTCCACGAAAACACAACGCAGCCATATTTTTCCGGCATTCTGACACATCACTTGCATAAATCTCTCCCTCCCAATGAGAAAGAATATAAGCCACCAATCTAATTATTTTATGGAGCCAAAGAAAAGCTGATAATGTAGCAAGCGCTAACGTTCCAGTTTTGGGTTCTAGGGACTAATGATGAAGATTATCGAGCAATGCAACAAGTAATAGAGTGACGACCCAAATTTTTCTCAGAGAAAGGATTTAGAAAACCTCACCAAAATGACGTCCAAGTGCTTATTTTGGAGCGGAATCTGCAGGGTGTTCCATATATTGCCATGTTGGACCCTGAGGGGTTGAAGAAATTCCAAACTTCAGAATCTGTTTCAGCCATTTGACCCTGTTTACAAGTTCTTCCAGATCCAAGATTGCTGATTCAATGCTATCACAGGCTGTGGAATTTAGAGTTATTGTATCATTCAAGTGCATTTTCTTCACAGATCCATGTCCATGATTCTGTTCTTCAGCACAAGTAGCTACTGGAACTTCAGCTGTAACATCTTGATTATACGTACTGGAAACACCATCCGAGCAACTACGCTTCCCAATGACAGGAACCCCTACATCCAACTCCATTTGCTGCATTCCTTTCTCAGAAATATCTTTGCTCTGCTGCAACAGATCCTCGGAGTTCATTGATCTGTGTAGCAGTGGCAATGAGCTCACTGAAGTATGAGAAGAGACTGTTTGATTGAACTCCAATGATGACCTTGGTGTGACCTTGACATTTTGTTTGTCTTCATCCATCTCATCAACCAAGGATTTTACAGGTGGGGCTGCAGACACATGAAAAGAATGGGATCCTCACACAAACAAATAACTAAAAGGAAAAGATATGGACACATATAGCAGGTGCTGTCCAAGAACAATAGATAAAATAATTAAAGTGCAAAAGTAGTACTCACTTCAAACCATAATGAAGAAATAGTAAATTAGTAGGTTGGCCAATATACAAAATCATCCTATCCTACTGAAAGGCGATATATATATATATATATATATATAAATAAAAAAAATAAACTTCCTCCGTTTCAAAATACATGCAACACTTTTCAAATTGCGGACTCCGAGGCAATTTTTCTTAGTGTACAATTAAATGGGGAGGGGTATGTGATTAGACTAACAAATAATACAACTAATACATTATACCAACCCCTAGGATCCACCATCACCACCCTACCACCCGCCACCACCACCGCCACAACCATCCCGCCAACACCACCGCCACAACCACCCCGCCATCACCACCGCCAACACCATCACCACAACCATCCCGCCACCACCATCATCACCACCACAACCACCCCGCCACCCGCCAACATCACCACCACAACCACCCCGCTAACACCACCACAACCACCCCGCCAACACCACCACCACAACCATCCCGCCACCACCCTGCTAACACCCTAAAAATTTCAAAACGCTACTTTGGAGATCGAGTAAAAATTCAAACATTCAAAACCCTAAAAATTCAACAAAAATTCGAAGAAGAGAAGGAGATTGAACAATTCGGAATCCAAAACCCTAAAAATTCAAAAGAGACGAAGGAATGAACAATTCTAACGGAGGTGCTAAGAAGAAGGAAAAGAAGAAGAGAGAAAGAAGGAGATCGAAGGAGAGAAGGAGATCGAAGGAGAAAAGGAGAGAAGGAGACTGAAAGAGAAAGGATGAAGAAGGAGAACAAGGAGGAGATTGGTTCGTTCTTCGTTCTTCTTTGCTCGAAGGAGGAGATCAGCGGTGGATTCAGCGAAAACGAAGGAGATTATCAAAATTCCAACAATGGTGGCTTAGGGGTTCAGTTGGTGGTGGTGGATTTAGGAGGAGAAAGACGGTGTGAGGGAGGAGAGTGACTGGAGGTGGTTGGGAATGGGTTGGGTTTTCATGGTGGGGGTGGGGGTGGTGGGGTGAACAATGAAGGAATGGTTGTGGGTTGTGGGTTGTGGGTTGTGGGAAAAAGAGAAGAAGGGTGGTAACTGAAGAATCATGGAGTAGTTAGGGAAAGATTAAGTAGTTTAATTATTTTAAATTAGAGTATGTAATCAATATTAATTTTATAAAGTAAGGATATTTAAGTAATTTCACAGTCCAAAACTTCCCAAATAAGGAAAGAAAAAAAAAGTGTTGCATCTATTATGAAACACCCCTTAATAGAAAGTGTTGCATGTATTTTGAAACGGAGGAAGTATATAATAGGGTTGGATTCTAATGAGAACCCTCTTATGGTGAGAACCACTTAAAATGAGCAAAAACGTTATAAAATGAGCAAAAACTTCGTAAAATGAGCAAAAAAATACAAAAAATGAGCAAAACGTAAAATAAGCAAAAATGTTGTAAAATGAGCATAAAAACGTAAAATGAGCAAAATCTTCGTAAAATGAGCAAAATGAGTTGTTCTCAAGGTCCTTACCATAAGGGTGGTTCTCACATGAACCTAGATCTATATATATATATATAGAGAGGTAGGATCCACTGAAAACTAACCTTAAGTTGAAAACTGAAAACCGGTCTTTTTGCTCATTTTACAGATTTTTGCTCATTTTATGTTTTTTGCTCATTTTATGTTTTTGCTCATTTTAAGAAACTTTTGCTCATTTTAGCAAATTTTCGCTCATTTTATGAAGTTTTTGCTCATTTTATGTTTTTTGCTTATTTTATGTTTTCGCTCATTTTAAGGAACTTTTGCTCATTTTACAAATTTTTGCTCATTTTATATTTTTTGCTCATTTTATATTTTTGCTCATTTTAAGAACTTTTTGCTCATTTTATCTTTTTGCTCATTTTATGTTGCAGTTTTCAGTTTTCAGCATAAGAAGTGGTTTTCACGTGATCCTATTTCTATGTATATATATATATATATATATATATATATATATATATATATATATATATATATATATATATATATATATATATATGTAGCTTGACCGCCAGGCATTGTAAAAGGTAAAATACCTCCAGGTATCTGTAATGAACTGACATAGCCATGGCCGATTAAGGAGATGATTGGAAAATAACAGACTTTGGATTGATAATTTGAAGATGGACACTGAAATAAAAGATAATTTCAAGAATTCGAGAGGCTTGAATCTCTCCCAAGAACAAACTAAAACTCTTAACAATATTTTTCCATAATCTCACTCTCTCCAAACTATTCTATATATAGAGTTTCTTTCCTACTAACCTTCTAGCTTATTCCTCAAGCTACCATCAACTAGCATACCTAAAATGCCCCTCCCCCTTGTATCAGAGTATCACTAGTAAGAAACTTTGCTTCTATTTTACAAAATTTATATCCCTAAACACAGGGTATAAAATGAAAGAAATCACGTAAGAAAAGATTTCCATTATATTCGTCCAAAAAAACCATTTAAGAACTATTACGTATCTTTTCAATAACGCTAGTACATAGATGATAAGACAGTCGATTCACTTTGTCCCAATTGAGTAAGTATCACAAAGCTGTCCCTGATAGCTTGTTGGCGTTTGCATCTACTACATTTTATCTGAAAAAGATCCAATGAAGCTTTGGCCCAGCAGCAGCTGGCCGTCAACAGAAAGAGGCAGAAAAGGTAAAGGGGCTGCTTCTTGTAAAGATGTTGTTCCTTAAAAAAATATTTTATTTTCCCTTTATTATAGCCTTGTAGGTCTCTGGTCTCTAAGCAAGGAAAAGTACGCATAAGAGTCATGACATGTTTGGAAAGTTGCAAAGCATTCAGCAATTGAATTTAAATTCACTGCCCTTTTACTTTCTTTCCCTTCCCTATCTTTCCCACAGGTCTCTATCAGGGAGTGCTATGCTCTTATGGCTTACCAGCCTCGTAACATTGACGTTGCTCCAGATTGTAAGCAACCGAAGATGACGGCATCCCTTCCACCACCCTCGGTGCTCTTTCTCACATGCTCTCTTTATTGCCCTCTCATTCGTTCTCCGTCTACAACCAAGAAGAATCTACTTGACAGTGGCACAAGACCCATTATTTCAGTCATTTTTCAGGGCTTAAAGTTTTTTAAGGATCTTATGGATTCAAACTTTCGGGTTTGTCTTCATTGAATACACATCTTTTACTTGTTCAACATATTAAAAGGACCCTTCACTCTGCATGGATTCGAATTAGGGTCAAGGTAAGCACAGGTAATTCTAGTTCAACTTTTCAAGATGTCATTTTTCTTAAGTTTTGATTTAGTTAATTCAAATTTAGGGACTTTTTTTTATGAAGTAGGAATTTAGGTATTTTGAATGTTTTATTCAATTCAAAATTTTATTTGGTGCTTTGTTTATCATTTTGTGTGTGAATC
This sequence comes from Beta corolliflora, assembly GCA_947648045.1. Lineage (NCBI taxonomy): Eukaryota > Viridiplantae > Streptophyta > Magnoliopsida > Caryophyllales > Amaranthaceae > Beta > Beta corolliflora. Next base: position 520,166 of record CANSZD010003076.1, on the reverse strand, counting down.
TAAGCTGCTAGATGATATCTTACTTCAAATAATTTCACTTCCCCAAACGCCCTCTGTCTCATCCTTTCGTCCAAGATATGCAAGAAGCCAGAAGGTAATGATTGCCATCAGCCAATGCGCCAACCCAGTAAGTGGCAATATAGGCTCAAGCCACTTAACTGCCAACTCAATACAAGCTAGCAGGGTAGAAAAATAGTTTGGTCATAATGCAAGCTTGAGCAAAAAGAACTCAGACAAGCTCATCATTAGGTTTACAGAGCTTGAGCCAAGTCTAATATTTCGGACTCGAGCTGAGCCAAGCTTGTATATCACTGACTGACCCGAGCCTAACCAGGCTTGAGATTTTCTAGGTTTGTTATCACCCCAAAGCATGCACACAACTGCCTCACTAAACAAACCCAGGAGTCCCACTAGCAACAAGATAGCAGACTTTCTTACATTCTACTTCCACTGTTTTCAAAAACTTGCAATAGCTTGACTTGCACATTTGTTAACGTAATTATTTATTAGTAAAAATTGTAAAAGAAAATATTTTGAAAATATACATTAAGACAAATCTAATAACATTTTAAATCATAAAGCATTTCTTTTTATACATTAGTCAAAAAATATTGGTCAAAGTAAGCATGTGAATAGTGCAAAATTCTGTTGAAATTATTTGAAAACAGAGGAAGTAAAAGATTTGAAAGCTAAGCAAGCAGCAAAAGGATTAGCAAAAATACCTTGCTTCACAGGCTGAATCAAACGAGCATGAAGATGTCCATTTGGAGTTTCCTGAAGGCATTGTGGATGTAGAAGTTACAATAATGATGAACTTATTAATCAACTAAACATATACTTCTTCCGTTATCTTAGAGTTGCAACATAAGGAGGGTGCAAGGTAACAGTATATCCATGTGATAGACGAGAGATAAAGAGAGATGAAAAAGGCGTCCATGTGATGAAGAGAGAGAGAACCATATACCAAAAATGGTATGTCGCAACTATTTGAAGACATCCAAAATAGAGAAGTATTGCAACGAAAAAAACGGAGGTAGTATACATTAAGCAAAGCAACATAGGTAAACAATTTGACGAGAAAGTGTAAAAGAAGTTCTGTCATTATATTAGAGATTAAGCAACATTGTTTTGTTGTGCACAATATATCAGAAGATGAAATATTAAGCAATCACATCTTCACATTGTTGTTGTAGAACAATTTTCAGCCCTCCCCTATATCTCCTATATGATCAGTACTTGTTGCCTTTTATGTGCTACAGCACTTCCCTATATGATTATTCTCCAAAGCTATTAGAATATGCGACTTCTTAAGACCTAATAGATAATATTGAACTCTCAACACCTAATTTTCATTCGGAGGCAGAACTGCGAAGGCTGAGGCATCAAGATGTGTTGCCTTGCATGGACTCAAGGATAATTCTCACAACTTACGTTCATGTGTTGCCTTGCATTGGAAGCATTCCTAGCAATCCGAGAAGCTGATGAGAATAACAGAAAGGGCCTTGAAAAAGGAAATTTTACCTCTCTCACTATGTACTTCCCCTATATGATTGTGATGGTTGTTGTAGCTCATTAAAGAAAAAGAAACCATTGGATCATTTTTTGTCATATTGGAAAAAAACCTCAACCTGTAATTTCAAGTTTTCAACGAGTGCAAATCAGACAGCTATCTATGCTCTGGGCCAGAGTTAACTATTCAGTGCAAACAACGATCCAAGAAAGGTGAATTGGTATGTCATATATGCGAATGGTGCACTTTTGGGCTAATATAACAAAACTAGGCAGCAAATTGCCTTCTTATACCCATTCTCGTACCATGAATTAGGCAACGCTACTCTGGGCAGGTACACAAGTTAGTCTAGGAGGGATATCATGCAACATTGCTTCCAGTAGTCGAATGTTAAGGTCATGCCTTGATATGTAAGTGTCTTGGTCATGCTATTCGATAACAGGAAGCAGTTAACTGTTGAGTAACAAAGATATCAGCATATCTTTGCAGAAGAAAAGAGAAGCAAAGAATGAAGCAGTCACACGAGCCGTTACTGCACTAAAGGTTTAAGACGGACTGAAACAAACCACTTAACTCTCATTCTCGAGGACAAAAAGGAGATATGAGGTGTCAAGTTCACAAGTTAGATGATTGTGGAGACAATGGTGATTCTCATAGGCTCACATTTGCTGCTGCAGTGACCACCAATTCATGGTCTTCAAAATTCTGTGATAAGAGGACTAAGACAGGTTTTCACTTCAATTTTTCCATGCATGAGGAAAGACCATGTTCCACAAGAATGGCCTTGGGAAAGCCGTAAACAAGAAACATAGAAACCTAATCTCCTCCTATTAAGATTTGCAGCAAGGGAATTACCACTTACCAGGTTCTTTATAGATTTCCTAGCTGTGAATAAGACCGGGAGTAAAATTGTGAGACTAACAACATTGTCAGAGACTCAGGGCTAACCAGCCATACAACATGACAACTCCGATTCAAGGACAAAGACCAATAGGTCTTTTGCCAAGATGCATACAGCATGCACATACTAAACTCCAGCATGTGGTTTATATTAACAAACTCCACATTCAAGGCAGAGATACCAGCTCTGAAGGAGATTATCTATCAATACGTTTCATCTGAAGATGTAGGATTGCAGTAGGAGAAGCTTAGGGCAGGCAGATGCCCATCATGTCTCATCAAGTGAACATGCAAAAAGGACTTTTGAGCATTAGGAAAATATCAATATGAAATCCAGCAACAAGAACCATCCAGAGGACTACCAAAACAGATAATGAAAGATATCCAGATATTTTCCTAATGTTCAGAACTTCTATTTGCAACGCAATGTTCTAGCAGAAGCCAGAAAGACATAGCCCAGAGTAAGCAAAATTATCTGCTTTGCCAACTTTATAGTTCAAGTTATGCATTTAGATAGGTTGAACAATACCACAACGCATAATAACATAGTAGTAGGAAGAATTTACCGAAGATACAGGGACTGTCCAACCAAATTCAGGAGACCAATCCAAGGATGGGCGGAGATCCTTGCAGTTGACATTATAGGATGATCCTTCACCTCTGGGTGGCTCTAATAATGTAATCTACATGAGAGAGAAGTTAATTATTAATATTTGACTGTTAAAAGGGATCAATATCATGAACGCAGTTGCACAATAGCATCAAAGAATGAGTATTCAACTTTTACAATGATTTTTTTTTAAACCATGCTTTGTGCATTATCACTTTATACTTTTTACTTCAAATTTTACAACCTTCAGTAACTTGACTCGCTAAAAACCACCACCTTAACTCATCCTCCAGTGCATTTTCAGGCCAAGTGGGTTCCATTGGCCAGAGTTTCTCCCCCCCCATTTTTCCTCCTTCTATCTCCCTGGTTTGTCTTTCTCTCTTCCCTAACTGTTCTTTCCCTACTCTTTTCGCTTTTCTCACTCGCTCAATTCATCTTCACCAAGCTTTGTAAAATCATCAGCAACTTAAAGTTAACAGAAATTCCTTCACTCTCTCTCCTCCACTTCACCCACACAAACTCCCTAATAAGGGGATTCTCTCTCCTTCTTTACCTGAACTTTCGCAACAAGAGGGTGAAATAATGTTCCTGTCCAAACACCAATTAAGGATGTCTAGACTCATTGTGAAGGCAAATACAACAATTGGTCAAAAATTTGTGTGAAACAACCAACTCGAAAGAAGCCACAAATTTGCATACATATAGGGTGACTCAGTTGAAATTGGTGAATGAATGGTGAAAATGAATGTCACTAAAAGCAATTAAAGAGCTGAGGAACATCACAATGTTGTAATTTGGCCTCAATTTAACAATTCAATCAATAAAAACCCAATTTTAAACGAAGAACCCTAACCTACAAAAGTTTAACTACAATCCATACCTAATAGCAGCTACCATAATTTGCAATTTATATTTAGGGTCAATTAGGGATAAGAAGTGTGAACCTAAATTTGATCTGATGAGGAATTTTCAATTTTCAGATCGATTTGGATTAAGATGAGCTGAAATTTCTGGGTTAGAAAAATCGTGGCGAAAGAAGGTGGAAAAGGGGGGAAAACAAGAAATCCGGCATGTGGACCCCACTTGGCCTGGAAATTCACCAGAGGACAAGTTATGGTGGTGAATTTTAGCAAGTCAAGTTACTAAATATGGTAAAATTCAAAGAAAAAAGTATAAGGTATGCAGATAACGTGGTAAAAACATGGTAAAAATGTGGAATAGAAATTTCCAAAAGTATAAGTAATAAAAATATTTGATATAATCCAGAAATTCTGGGAAAAGAATATGATACAAAATATTTAAAAGTAACTAAGATAAAATAATAAAATTGCAATACACCTAGTCATAATCATAAAAAGCGTATATGTCTAAAGACTTCTGTGCGACTTTTGGAAGAAATTAGACGTTATGATATATTGTTTTGAACTTTGAAGGTGTAATAGTGTTGCGATAAGTAGTAACATTCCTACCTTCTAAACAGAGGTCATGAAGTCGATACTTCTAATGACAATAAAAAATTACTATGAGGGGCTGACATGGAAAGATGGTCTTGGAAACACCTTTTGATATACTCCATCTGTACTCAATTAATTGTCTTGTTAGGTTTAAGCACGCATATTTAGAGTATATAGTATGATATTGTAGGTTTTTTTGGGTAGATAGAGTAAAAGTATGAATAAGAAATTACTCCCTCATGCTTTTATTAGTTTACCTCTTTTTCATTTTAGGTTGTCATCTATTAGTTTTATATTATTATCTCCACCACTCCCCATGAGTAGTTACTTTTAACACTAGCCCACATAAATCTTCAATGAGATGTTGAATAAAATAACATTTCTTTTCCCTCATAAGACCCACCCAATATTTTCTCCTTAAACTCTGTGTCAAATGAAAGGCGTAAACTAATAAAAACCGGAAAGTAATTGAGTATAAGAGAGAGTTAGTAGAGGTCCCCACCTCATATGAATATGAAGATAGAATGTGAGAGAAAGATAGTAAGTGGAGAACCCCACATCACATGGGATGGATAAGTTGGGTGGGTAAATTTCTCATTTAAGAGGCCAATTATTTGCAAATTAACCACAATAGTATAGATGACAATTATTTGAAGACGGAAAGAGTATATGTAAATAGTATACAGGACAGATATTTAAGGACGGAGGGAGTATATGTATAGATATAAGCAATTAAGCACTTATGTATTTATGTGAATGCAATTGTGTCAACATGCAATGGTTTTAGAAACTGGTTACAGAAGCTAATATGGATGAATAACAGTACGTAATGGATATCGTGATGCAATTTAAAATTGCATGTGACTTGAAACACCAAGTTCAAAATCGGTTACAAAACAGGCTTTACGTAAAAAATAGCCTTGCTCTTAATGCATGGACTTGCCAAAAGCTTACACAAGATGTGAGATCATAGAGATGACTGATGAGACATAAAACATTAATACTCCCTCCACCATAATTGAAAGTTAAATAAAGGGAAAATGAGACAACAAAAACTTATTTATAGTAGTATCTCAGCTTATAACTAGGACACAGACAGAGTACTATCTCCGTCCTGATAAGGTCGAAACATTAATCGGAAAAATTATAATTATCAATGTGAAAATTAATTCCAAGGGAGCGATTGTTTACTTTCAACTGCGATGGGGGGTATCATAGAGACATTGCTAGAAAAGGCTTCAGCTATATACATCGTACAGAAACAAAGAAAATCTAGCACCCATTTCTCCAACTAAATGATTACATACACTACATGAATATATGACTATAACATGGACCAAACATATAGGTAACCTACAACACCTACTCCAACATTACCAAAACCCACGTGGAACTAAAAGAAACTAAGAAGTTCCAATATACGGCTTGTAAACCTGCTTACATGCTCTGATGTACAGTAAAGTTTGCTTAGCAAATATTCAGATGGTTATCCTTTCCCTTCCTACTATTCACCATGGGTATGGACAACACCCTATCATTATTATAAAAGTTGCACAACAACAAAAATAAAATGCATAAATGAAAAAATGCACTAGTGATATTACCTGAACCATGTCATCATCTATAATTTCAGTAATTGTTCCTGACCAGAAACAGCCATCAGAGAACCAGTCAGCCAAATCCCCAACTCTCCAAACATCAGTAACTGCAACTATGACTTCTGAGATCAAGTTTACATCAGGCAATTCCCTTTCACGAAAAAAAGCTGGAAAGTGTGGGCGCAACATCAGCTCCTTTTTTGCCTTGTGGCCACTGTTGCTCTCTGATGGGAGGCAATAAAGTGTTATTGTTTCTTCAGCTGCAAATAGAGGTGATTCGCGTTAATTAAGGTGTTTCCACAATATACAACTTAACATATTTAAGTTCATCACAACTGATTTATCTTGTCCTTACACCTACTTAAAGCCAAAAGCAGCACTCAACCAAGCTGCAGCACAAGAAATCCTTATCATAACCAGGAAAAAAGTGGAGATCACTTACATTCCTCTGGGTAGTCATAATATTCTACAACATATGCTATAATTCGGCCTTTCTTTCTGGTAATTTTCTTTATCTGAACAGAAACATAGACATGTTAATTAGAGCAACAAGCAAAACCAATTCCTTCTATATATGAAGAATTAGGCAGTTTGAAATTCACTACAGCTAATAAAAGGATGAAAAACACCACACCAAAAATATAGAAGAAAAAAAGCGGCTAAGCAAAATGATACATAGGTGCGTTCTCTTCACCTGAAGTCCTGAACTAATTTATTAAACCTGATTAGACCTAATTAGCCCTCATTTCCCTTATGTTTCACAACACTGGACTTCATCAACCTTGATTAGACCTGATTATCCATTGAACTTTTTTTTAAGATGAAAAGAACGCACCCGTAATCAACAACCATCATGGCACATATGGATTCCGACATGAAGAAGGAACAAACAACCTGGAAGGGAACTCCTTAAATCATAGAGCAGGTAGACAACTAAAATAACTCTTTATGTAGGTGGTGGAGGAACCATTTTGCAAGCAATGTATATGATTTTACGAATACTATGGCCTAAGATCAGAGTTGCAATAAGCTCAAAAACATATACAATATGATTATGAATTTATGATGCATTAATGTGACCAAGGAACCATTTTGCAAGCAATGTATATGGTTTACGAATATTATGGCCTAAGATCAGAGTTGCAATAAGCTCAAAAACCTATACAATATGATTATTATGCATTAATGCAAGATTTAATTGCCTAAGTTTAAGTGCTAGTACAGCCTCGGGGAAGGGGAGTTTACACATCCTACTGCTTGTATAGAAGCAGCGGCAACTAGTATTATAAAATATTTTACAACTTTTGCAAATGTACGGTTCCTTGCTCCTAGGTCTTGCATTCTAGTCGTTTTAGGCATTTTCTGCTAGTACACAAGTTTAAGCCTCTACAACGACTCTTGCATGTAGGGATGTGCAAAGACCACGGTCACACCTGAATTTGGACCGCACTGGACCGGACCGAAAATTGAGGTCCGGTCCTTGGTCCGCCAAAAATCCCGAGTCCAGGTTCCAAACCGGAAAGTCCGAATTTTGTTAGTTCTTTAAAAAAAATCTATTTTTTTAACTTCCTTACTTCCTTTACCCCAATTTCAAATGCAACATTAATTTCTCTAACTCCCTACCTCCCTTCTCCTTCCTCTAAGAGGTCCAAACAGATCCAAGAAGATTAAAATCGAAATACAAATGCGAAAATGATTTTCATATGCCTAAATTTTATTTTATTTTACAAAACAGGTCCAAAAAGGTCCAGACGTGGACCGGACCTGATTTTTCCGGTCCACAGGACCAGACCAGAAAAATTCGGTCAAGGCCCCAGTCCAAAAAATTCGAGAATTCTGGTCCACGAGTCCAGCCGGTCCCGGTCCAGTCCAGGACTTGTGCACACCCCTACTTGTATGTGTATTTACAAGTTACATCCCCATGCCTTTCCTTTTCATCACTAAACCTATTATAATTTTCATTGATGCTAAGACAATTGTCAGTTTGTTAATAAGTTGTCATATTTCTATCCGAAAGCAAGTAGACCATATATTGAGGGCCTTTTTAAATGTTCTCTCAACAGATCAAGGTCGAGGTGCACACATCATATATTCTCAACCTCCCTAGACTGATAGTGATTTAAAATGTCACGAAAAGTTATACTATCTCTCATGATGACTCATTAATTCTCTAAAACATAACCGAAGACACATGATCACAATGGCCTTATTTGTAACTTACAAGTAATATAGACTGGAATAACTAAGATACTCGCATATTATTAAGAAAAATAGAAAATAAGAAAACTCAGAAGAGATCACGAGGCCAAGCCCTTATCTTCATTCAAGTTTCCAACGATTCTCCCCCCTCCCCCTAACCCCCAATCTCTCTCGAAAATTTTAACAACATGAGATCCCGCTCAAGAGAATTGCTTGGGTCATTAAAGTGGGATGCCTCTTTCCTAATATCACCATATGGTAATAGATCCAAACTTATTTTATATTTGGCTAACCAAGCATTAAAAGTAACAATTTCTAATAGCATATTACTTGACTCAATGAATGGATGTTTGGAACCTAACTTAAGGTTCTAATTTTATACTAAAAACACCCCTTGTGATCTATTGTCTCTAAGGTGACACTTAACTATAATTTCCGTACATATGCTAGTTTTTCATATAAGATAAGAACCTTAATCTCTCAAATTAAACATGATTAGCCCATTTCGTCCATACTAAAACCTCCTCCTATTACTCACCCTACTTTCTTCCCTATGACATTGCACTCCACCATGACCAACGACATGTTATTTATTTCACCCAAGAAAATTTCTAAGATCTATTCAATCGACATAAATTTTAGAACATAGTAATGGAACACAAAAATTCCATATTTTCCTAGCTCCCACTACAACAAAATCATGAACATATATCTACTTAAAGCGGAAAGTGGACATCTTTAAGCAATCTGCAATCCCTCAATAGAAAAGTAAATGTGATCTTAGGTGTACAAAAATATATTCTTTTTTAAGATAAGAAATTGTATGCTATCAATTTCAACATTAGCACATTTTGTCCTACTAAGATGGTAAAACCTTCTCTTGATCTCTTACTACCCATCATAATTTCATCCCTTCGTTATCGCACACCATGACCATCAGCCATATAGCCCCACCCAGTACTTTCACCTAGCTACAATAAGAGTAGTCGGATCAATTTTATATTGGGTCACCCCAAAATCTATTTTTTCTTGGAGTACACCAACAAATTGTGAAATTACATCTAGCTGCACATTCAGCTGGTATTTCTCATCTCTCAATATCGTGTATATAATGCTAGCCAACCATATAACCAACTAAGCAAGCGAGTTTAAGATATCTCAATTCCGGTTTTATCACATTATGTACATCACTAAAAAAACATCTTGTATTCCAAAAGTACCAGCCTCCCATATACTGGCTGCCGCTTTGACCACCACCCTAGTACACCCGCAAAACCACCAAAAACCCTCTCCTTGCTCTAATATCCCCAAAACAGAACTTACCAACCCTCCTTCTATCCCATGACCACTCATTACAATAGAAGCACCACCATTCAAACACTAGCCTGAAGGCTCCACGTAAGGTGCACTGAAACCATTAACAATGAAGAAATAGAATCTTCCGCCATCAGTTAGCCACCCAAATCACCCTCCATGTCTTGTGATTCAATCTTTATATCAAATTTGACCACATAAGTCCAAGATTAAGAAGCTGAATGATCAATTCAGCCAAAAAAAGATGATGAAGTACGAGTTCAATAAATCCAACAACTTTATGGAATTCAAAGCTTCCAAACAAAGTGGATAGAAGGAGGACAATGTGGAGGTTCAACTTTCAAGAGAGAGAATCAGAGGAAGGTTGAAGAGAAGGTGAAGCCATTAGGTCTTAAGAGTTAGACTGGTTAAGCTTTTTCGTTAATTTTTACATAATCTCTACCAAATCATGACACATAGCAGGAACTTTACACCCAAAAAAGAACGAATTGAGAGAAGCCGGACTGAGTGTCATTATGGAGTTTGGAGATAGGAGATGAGGTGGAAAACTTTAACATTTAAAGTAAGCTTCGTCAAGGACTCAAACTAAATGTCTGCAATAGCTACGTGACTCATTTGTCTTCAAGCATATCAATTTACTCATATATGTGGTTATCAATAATTTAGATATCACTCTCACAGGAGTGGTTTTTTCCTTGATTTTTCAAAATAAAACATATATCTAGTAAATCCTCTTAAAATTTATCTAAGTTTTCAACAAGTTACTTCAGCAGATTGTATAAAGTAAAAACGATGAGCACGAGGAAGGCTGTGTGTGCGAAAAGATATTAGGCTACAGGCCAAATTCAATTGTGTAAGTTTAAACAAATACCTTACACCGAAACCACGCACCACGGTAACCCTGTTCAAAAGTCCTTGCCTCTGCCAACTGACCAATTTGAAAAGATAAAGAACGATGTTTTGGGCCTTTTGGCATTGCTAATCTTCAAAAGCTACCTGCATGACAATACTACAACAACTTATATAAAGAACCTATATTACCTAATAAACATCTAACCAGCAAAACTAAGACAATTTAAAACCATAAAACCCAAAATTAGGTCGATTAAATTGCCCATGATCAAGTAATTTTCCCATTCCCTTTGATTATTTTGATCCAGGTGGATCATTCACCAATTCTTAAATAATTTAAACTAAACAATAAGAATCACCGAATTTTTATATAATCATCAATTAATTGACCGTTGCAACCAATTCACAACTAAATCAACGGAAATCAATCACCAATAACCAATTTATCACACAAATCCACCAATTCAATCATTCAATGATCAATTAAACATTTTAATTTGAAAATCAAACCACACTGGCAAGCCCTAGAATTAAACTTTCCTTTTCGATTTCAACAACTAACAACCAAAAAAAATCAATCACATAAGGTTATAATCTGACCAATTTACAATCAGCTAAGGCCTAAAGTAATGATCAAACAAAATAACAACTAATTACAATGTCATCATGCAAAAAGAGTGATGAAAAAACTACCTAATTAGATGCGAGTCAGTGGCGGACTGGCGGGGCGCCGGAGCTGTGTGATGCCGACGTGTGGATGAGTAGACTGGTGGTGCAGCTGCAGCTGCAGCTGGCAAACGGTGGTGACTAGTAGAAGATCTGAATTTTGAAGAACGGGAGAAGCAGAGAGGAGAGTGATATTACACTTTACAGTGTGAAAGATGAAATGTGTCGCATTTTCTTTTCCAGTATACTACAAGTTTTTTCTTTCCCAGGCTTCGAATTACGAGAATGTGTAAGGGGCGAATTCTACGGTGCGTCAGTTAGTATTCTAGTACAATTCTTAATTTTTTTTTTTTTTTTTTTTAAAGGTAAGAAAAAAAGAGACAAACCACCAAAGGATATTATGGAAAAACTACCAGAAAACCATCTACTAAAACCAACATTAATCCAACCCTAAAATAACAATATCCCATGAAAATCTTGAGGAGGGATGTCTCGAATATGTTGGATATTTGCCAAGGGACCAAATGCCTTTACGTACCAAAGATTGCGCATCAAGATTTAATATGATTTTGAGGGCTAGGAGAAACCCAGAAGAGCCAATGAAGAAGGAGGGCAGATTAATTGTTGAAGCGTGAGAGGTCCCAGAATCCGATAATAATGCCGCCGAGGCACGAACGAACAAGGAGTTTGAAAGATCGTGGAGGAGGCCCGCGACGAGGATGGAGTCAGGTGATGATGGGGTGGTGGAAGGGAAAAGGGACCCAGGAGAAACAGCTTGTCAAGTTTCCCTTAGGGCCATTCTTTATGGAGGAATTGGCCTTGGGAGGATTCTATGAATATTGAGTGGAGGTTATTGAAAATAACATCATTCTTTCTTTCCAAATGCCCAAATAATGAAAATGAATTTTACGATTTGAGTCTTATTCCCAATGGGGGAGGGTTAGCAAGGGATTGACATTTAGAGTTTGAGGTAACCAACCTTAGCTCTTAACCCCAAAGGGGTTTAAGACATACCAAACAAAAGGTGGTAGAGACTCTTCCGCGCCCGAGCTACAATAATTAAAAGGGATATTGTCGTTAGCTAGAATTGAACGCGAGATCGTAGACAAATTAGCCATAGGAAAATTGGAGTTTCGTGGAATTGAAGCTTCCGATCCAACAAATTCCCATTTAGTCCGTGAGGAACTTTATGGGCAGCCAATGGATTAGTAAACTCTCCAAGAGGAAGGCCCCCAAATGGGTTCGCAGAAAAGGGTTCACAGAAGAGGAATTCCTTTTATGATTTTGACAATATGTTCGCAAAATAGTAGATAGTTTTGAAGATCCCAAGTTCGTTTGGAAGGATAAAATTGTTCAAAAAGAAATGTCGACTTGGTCATGGGGATCTCAAGCATGTTGATAAGGTTATCATGAGAGCACCAATTATGAAGCCAAGAGGATTTGATTACCGTCCCCAATTTTCCATCCGATGCCCTTAGGATGTTTCGCGTAGTAGGATTTTCCCCAAATGGGAGAATCTTGCGTTTAGGTAGCAGCAAAGAAAGATTGTCTTTTCAAATATTTTTCCTTTATTAGCTCGACCCATATATGGTGGGTTTGTTAGAATTTTCCAACCAAGTTTTGCAATAAATGCTTGGTTCATTGGAAGGGTTTCGTAAACCAAGGCCCCCAACAGATTGGGGGCAAATTTTATCCCGGCAACAAGCAACACTATTTTTTCCTTGTTCGCCGCCCAAAAAATTTCCTATGGATTGAGTCTATTGATTTTGCAAGATCGAGTGTAGAAGAGTTGATGCACAAGTATAGAAGGTAGGGACTCAGCTCGAGTGTATTAGAGTTAGTCCGCCACCTTGGAAAGGAAGCCCGATTCCCATAGGTAAACGTTGTTCGTTTTGCGAGAATGGAATTGAGGTCCGCTTAGTAGGACAAAAGAGCTAAAAAAACGCCCGTAACGTCCCAGGAGGAGTTAGGGAGCATATTGAATGCGGCTAGAATGGTTTTCCGGCCGGTCGAACATGTTTCAAAAGATGATGGATGACTTGGAAAATTTACAAGTTGTCCCAAAGGTCGCAATCATCTAGTGTTGTTCTTAAGTTTTTACATGCTTCATTGGATGCTTTAAAAAGAAGGGCAAAAACATAAGGCATGGAATGTTTGGTTCGAGGATGGATTTTAAATCCAATGCCCGAACCTCGAACACCGGATCAACGTTAATTTCCGATTAGAACTTCCATGCAAATAATGAACAAATATGGTGAAAGGGATCACCTTCGAAGCCCGGAGGGAACCAGGTGAAGCATTCCATTTACTTTGATTGAATAAGAAACGTTAGTGACACATTCTTTTATCCAAAGGACCCAAGTAGAAGGAAATCCAAAAGTGGTGAGTGCTTCCCGAGGAAATCCCATTCAATCTATCATGCTTTTTCCATACAAGCTTTAAAGCACACCAACCGGTTTTATTTGAGACTTTGGAAGGTGTAGAGCTTCCGTGCTATTCGTAAGTTGTCGTGGATAGAGCGATCCCGAGTGAAAGCGTTTGAGAGGGCTTATTTCTCTTTGAGAATAGGGCAACCTAACAATGATCTTGGAAATTCCTTTGTAAATCGTATTAATCAAACTAATAGGTCGAAAAGATCCGTTTCGAATATCTTTTTGGGAATGAGGGTAATGAGAGTATGGTTGAGTGAAGGTGGTAATTTGCCATGATGAAAGAAACTTGAATTGCAATAATGAGATCTTTTCTATAATGCAGGCCCGGAAAATTTTGCTCCGTAGCCATCCGAACCCGGTGTTTTATTAGGGTTAATATCGAAAATTGCCTCTTGATCTCGTTGGTAACGGAGCTAATAAAAGAGAATCCGTTTGAAACAAATGGGTAGGAAGGTAGGTCCAAAGTTCTTCGAGCACCGATATTTGATTTGAATCGATCTGGAAGGATTCGTGAGCAAATTAAAAGACATGTCGGAGTCGACCCATTGTCCTAAATCATTTCGAAACGGAAGATAGGGAATAGGTTCGAATTTTCTTCATTTTGTTATGGAAAAACGAGTTTCGACGCCTTGGGTAAGCCAAGTTTCGGGCGATTTCCCATGCCTTTTGAGTGAAGAGAAGTAATTTTCTTTGGATTATAAGTCGATCATATGTTTAATCCATATTTCATTAAAAGGTTGATGCCATAATTTGTCTTGTAATTCTTTTAGTTTATCGCATTACATTGAAGTTTATTAGCCGTGTGCTTGTACTTGGTTTTGGCCCAAGATTTAAGAGCGCTTGATGCGGCGCTTTTGAATACGAAGAAACGTGATCCCGTAATTTGAGTGTTCCAATTTTCCCGACAATAGAGCGCGAGTCCCCTCAGGACCCGAAGTTTGAAATCGAAAAGGCGGTGCCTGGTTAGGGGCATTTGGTTTGTTGAGAACAATATTGGTGCATGGTCCGATACGAAATTGCCATAAGTTAGCGTGCTTGGTGAAGTCATTATAGAATCGATTTGATATAGCCCCGTCAAGCCTTCATAATCGGTCATGTTAGACAAACCTTTCCAAGAGAAGGCTTTATGATGGCAAGGAATGTCAATTGCATGCATTTGGAGAAGATGGGGTAAGCGTCACAGACTATTTTTAAAAGGGCCCCCAAGTTTGTCTTGGTGGAGCAAAATTTCATTAAAGTCTCCTATTAAAAGCCATGGATTTTGTACTTGTAGTAAAACCGATTGAGATATGTCCAAAAGACATCTTTTCCGTATTTTGGGCGACAATAAGTCCCCATAATGGAGTAAATCTTGTTGGTGGGTTTATATAGAAATTCCAATTGGACTAGTCGATCGTGAGTAACCCGATTTTGCAAAGTTAATATTGTTGTTATTCCAACACACCCGATACCTCCCGAGTGGTTAATTGATCTATGACTATATTGTTATGAAATTGGAGCGCTTTAAGAATCCTCATTAACGTTATTTGTTAGTGTTTCTATGACGAAGATGATATCCGGCTTGTATTTATTTTTAAGATAAATTAATTCGGCCGAGCTTGAGGTTTTTACCCCCTGAATATTCCAACTCAAGATTTTCATATAGCCGTATTTTGAAAGGGCTAAGTCTTTTACCATCGAGGTGGAGCAAACTATGTGGGCCTTCGTTTTCTCGAATCCATTTAGATTGGACCCGCATTCATGAACAACATCGTAAGGTGGAATAACACCCCGCCAAGCGAGTGTCAAGCACTCGCTCTTTATGGCTTACAAGCCGCTCAAAGAGACTCCGGGCCCATATTTAAATGAAGAAACAGATGGACTAGAAGTCCAAGTTCCCCACCGAACACCGAGCTATTCATATGCGAGTGGCAAACCACGTGGCTCCATAAGGTTGTGAAAACCCATTCGAAAGGAGTAATCGAAATGAGACTCCGGGACGTAGGTTCCGTTTTGTAGTTTACCCCAAAAAGAGGAACAAACCATTGGGGTGAAAAAACACCTGCGAATGACAAGGCATTCGATTCCATAAGGTTTTGAAAACCCACCATCAAAGAAACAAAAAGTTTCTTTAGTCTTAACACAATGTCGGCATGCAAGTAGAAAGATAAGGGGAAGTTCCCAAAACACTAGATGCAACCAAATAAAAAGTAGGCAATTAATGGATGTACAATCATAATGCTCAAAAGGAAATGCGTAGCAAAATTACCCGAGCAAAAAAGTTAACATAAATGGTTGTTAGTCTAAAAGGGAAAAAGAGCAACGCGAAAACACCAAATTGGCAAGAGGCGAAAGAAACCAACCATAGGCAAACAACTCACAAGATAGAGAAATAAGATATAGAACAAAAAGTGGACGATCTCTCTAAAAGATATCTTGTTAGAGCATAAATTATCACAAGCCGACCTAATTTTGTTAAATTGAGAAGCCAAAGTAAGTGGAAAAGACCACTAAAGAAAATGTAGCGCAGTAAATCAAGGAACATGATAAATCTCAACCAAAGTACGAGGTTCCAAGGTACAGTTAGCCAAAACAATAGCAATCATAAGAACTAAGCGCTAGTGACGTTATCCAATTAAAAAAACAAGTTATAGATCATCATGTCATGATAAAGAAACAGCAATCAAAATAGGTTAATACACTTCAAGAAAGGGTCATGACCCCATGCAACAATGCAAAGGTAAACTACGCCATCCTAACTCACGAAAGGCAAATACCCCATTAAAATTAACCAAGTTCCACCGTGATGGTGAGCAAGAGAAGGACAATATTGAGAATAATACCCTTTAGAAGAGTAGTAAAGACCAAGATCATAAAAACGGAATTACCGAGACTATAGATGCAATACGGTATAGGCCTTTCAAAGGGATCAAACCTCTTCCAATTGGAGCTTAGAGCGAAAACAACAATAGGAAAATATATCATAAAGAGAGCATTCAAAGTAATCAGAAGCAAAAGAAGATTTAAGTTATATAGAGGTGTAATTAAAGAGGACATATTATAGCACCCACCAAGGAGCACCATAAATAATCGAAAAAGTGGCGAGATAAGTCTCCATATTGCTAGAGTCGAGCATTTGAAAACCACAGGGGGGCCATAACTATTGAAATCACAAGAGAAATAAGAGTCAAAATAAAATGAAACACAATCATATAGGATCATAAAAGCAACTCGCAAGAAAAAATTCTTATTTTTTATAGATAAGAGCATATTAACAAATAAGATGCAATGCCAGAAAACAAAAATCGAGGCGTAAATAGAGTGGTATTTCGAAACAAAGGCCACCCAAAAAGCAAATAATGAGAAGTGAACAAAAGAGACCAAGACATACTATAATTCAGATTACATGTGATTTTGATAAAGGCCTGAGCAATTATCATATGGGCACAAAAATTAGCCCATAAACAAAGAATAAAACTCAGGAAAAGGCACTTATTAATAACTAACAAAAGAGTAAGGTGAGAAAATGAAAATGAACCATAAATATTATGATTGCGAGAATTCAAACAAGTGCTCACAAGGAAGGCATAGAATTCCATAACGAAGTTGTACCAATTAAGTGATAAATTTTCAGACAATTACTACTCCATTTGTGTTCATAGATTACGAAGTACTACAAGGAGTTAGTGGCTCTTGGCTCCATCCTAGTGTTTATGGACATGTTTGGCAAAACTAGCGGTTTTAGTAGTAGTAAGTTGCGTGCGATAGTGAGATAGTTGGGGATAGGCTAGCTAGGTCTACTAAAAGCCAATTAGCGATTAAAGTAATTATTTAATTAGATGTGCTTGGTAAAAGTAGTTGTTGAAATTGAAAAAGGCAATATAAATGAGACTTATTCTAATATAAAATGAACTACAATAATTTCATATGCTCATTCAATAGTTAAATTTAATATTTATTTTTTCAAAGAACTTACACAAAAAAGAGTATACGACTTTTTAATTGCTCAAGGAAATGTATAAATTTAAGACAATATTCAACCCTCAAAAAATTTATATTACCTATTTTAGTTAAAATGCTTGTGGAATGAGGAGTACAAAATAATGTGAAATATTAGTTATATCTTATCTTTAAAATAAATATTTAAATCATATCCTTGCTATTGTTAATAAAAAGCAATGAATTGCCATAAAATAAAGCAATTAATAAACAGAAAAAAGAAATTAAAAATATTGGTTAACATTTCTACCTTATGTTATTATATAGTGTTTATTTGCTAGACAGCTACCTACCTATAAATCTCAAACATTACTTGTAGTAACGTTCTACAACCGCTACCCATAATCTACTACAATCGCTACCCGCTACTACAACCACTACCTTACCAAACAGCCATAATTTTCTTAA
This sequence comes from Beta corolliflora, assembly GCA_947648045.1. Taxonomy (NCBI): domain Eukaryota; kingdom Viridiplantae; phylum Streptophyta; class Magnoliopsida; order Caryophyllales; family Amaranthaceae; genus Beta; species Beta corolliflora. The sequence continues at coordinate 502,245 of CANSZD010003076.1, read as the reverse complement.
GTAGCGTTTTGATCTTGTCCAACCGCTACCCGCTACCTCAAACGCTATTGCCAAACAGGGCCTATGTTGATTTTTGCCTTAACGTTAAAGGCGGATATTGGGACATCAACAACCAGATTAAAACGATGTGAAGAAATAAAAAGGACGAAGGGGATCAACAGGGGATGACACAATGAGATGATGACGCGGAAAACCCCCAATGAAGATGGGTAAAAAAACTGTGGGTGGATATGAGTCCACCAATCCACTATATGCAACTGACACTTAGGACGAACGACAACCAGTACAACCTATTTAGATTCTAGTTAGTGAATCTAAATACAACTTGTGATGAATAAATCAAATGCGATTGAAGTAGTAAAATTCACTGAAGTGTTTTGTATGCTTAATTGTATGCTTAGAGAATAATAGCAGTAAAAGGTTTGTAACTTGTGTTTATTCTTCTGATCTTTCAGCCTTATATAGCTTCAATCTCGGCGCAATCCCTTGTAACTTGGAGGTGGTTACCAACGGCTCTCCCACGCTCTTCCAATTTTATAGCCACGTTCCTTGACTGAATCTTTGAATCACGCCCAACATATAAATCCGCAGCAAAAAAAAATGACTAGGTCTTCCTTAGTTTTCGATGGGCAGTTACACCTTCAGTCCACCTCATCGTCACGTCGTTGTTCATAGCGTCAATGTTAAACCTGTAAAATTTGACCATAACACTTAGCATTTGAATGTGAAGAATTTTGCTAAACATCGCCTTGTTTTTTCTTAGTAACGCCCTATATTTTAGTATAAAAATACAAGGTTTTTCCTTCTCTTTCCCCTCCATTCCCTCCTTCATTTCCCTACCATGCCCCTCCATTCCTCCTCACCTCTTCCATTCCCTCTCATCTCTCACTCTCATCCCTTTCCTCTTCTTCCAGGGGTGATCGATGTTATCAACAAAGAATTAATTTGTGAAATAAAGTTTAATTGTTTTTTACCCATTAAAAAGTTTTATCGTACAATGCACTATGCAGTGTGCTCCTAAATGCATCATATAAGCATATGTGACTATGGTGTCAATTGTCTCTAGGTCATCCTAATTAGATGCATCATATAAACATATGTGAACTATGGTGTCAGTTCTCGCTAGGTTGTCCTAATTAAATGCATCATACAAACACTCCTTACCTCCTTCACTAACATTTAGCACTACAAATGCGTTAGGTGACCATGAGGAGATTGAAACACTAGACATGGGAAAATAGGTGTTAGCAGTGTCCGAAGGCTTGTTTTTATAACCAGTTTATACATATTTGATTTTTATTATGGTTAAACTTTTTGTGAATTCACGAATCTTGAAGAAATAGTTGTTCTCGGGCAGATCTTGAACGTTTTACTAATTTAAAAGTTTGAATGTATGAACTGGAAACTATTATGAATTGATGAAACAAATTTAAGAGATTTATGAGGGTAAAAAAAAACAGTGAACATATCTTAAAATTGTGGTTTAAAGGTTTTTTGACATCTAGGTTAAAAAGCCAAAAAATGTCGAGGTTCGATTAATTAAACATTGATCTTAAGCAACTCACAAAATTCATAAACTCAAATTTGATTTAGCCACGCTAGCTATTGCTCGTTAAATAGGCCTACAAAGCATGTGAAGACAATCTTAAGGCCATGTTCACTTCAGCTGATTCTTACCAAACTAAACTAAACTTATTTCTGCTGAATTATTAAACTTATTATTACTGAACATAACTTGTTTTTATTAAGTTTCTACTACTCTCTATTATATCATTTACTTATGTTTTACTGAACTGTATTATTACTGCACTAGACTTATTTTTACTGAACTGACCCTATGTTTACTGAATTGAACTTATCTTTACTAAAACTATTATTTTTAAGGTGAATTGGATAGGGCCTAAATGGTTTAGAAAATAATCACAATAAAATCCTAACAATTGCTTCCCTAAAATGAAGACTAGCAAAACTAAGAAATAAAGTAAACCATAGGAAAGTAAAAAATACTTTTTGTCTAAGTATACACACTTCTAAAGCAACTCCTAATAGCCTAGTAAACTAAATTATCTCCTAATCCAATCCACTAAACTCGACCCTTAAGTCAAATTCGGCTCATACGCATAAACCAATGAGCTGGAACCATTTAAAGTAGAGTTGTCAAAAATCGACCCAACCCACCAACCCAATAATAACGAGTTGGGTCTAATATTTTAACCCATTTAGTTAAATGGGTCGAGCAAAACCAACTCGTTTAATTAGATGGGTTGGGTGAGGTTGAAATTTTGACATGAATTCAACTCATCTAACCCGTTTACTTAGATGGGTCAGGTTTGGGATGAGTTGGCCCTCTAACCCGAATATTTTTCCATCCAAAAAACCAATTTTTCAAGTTAAATGAACAATAATAAGGGTTGTATTGTATTTGTATATGTCTTCTTGTCATGTATAAAATCTCTGTACTTCGAAGTCCTTAGAATGTGAATTACTTAAGTAATTGCTAATCAGGTCGCCGTTTATGAAAAATGGAAAATGCTATTATATGGGTTAGTAGGTCGATTTCAAATCGACCCATTTATTATCAGGTTGGGTTGGTTTGAGAATCCCAACGCGTTTAACTAAACAGGTTGAATTGGGTTGAAGATTAAGCTAGCCAACCCGAACTCAACCCAGGTCGACCCATTGTCAGTCCTAATTTAAAGTCATTTATTAAAATGAAAAACTAAATAATGTAAATATATTCCTCATGTAAAACTTCACTTTTTTTGAAGGGAAGAAAAAATATCATTAATAATAAGTCATACGGGACATACAATGATAATTAAGATCTGAAAAATAGAGATTTAGCAAATCACAACAATTTTCACAATGGAACCAATTAATTTTAAGCATACTCGAGCACAACTCCAACTCCACCGCTTCAAGCTTGACGCAAGTAGTGTATTTCGATGTCTTTGCATCTTTCCAAGTGGAGACCTTTACAATTTGATTATGTGATATAATTGTTCTCAGTGACGAATTGCTAAAAAAAACTAAACCCTCATGGATCTTAATCATCTTCCAAATTATTAACACCATGAAAACAAGAAAACTCATGCAAAAATGAGAAGCAACCCACCAAGGAGGGGGTGAAAAACTCTCACAGATGAAGTAGCTAAAGAAGATAATAACCCTAAAAACTAAGGAAAAGGGTAGGAAATAGTTTAATTTTCGAAGAAATTAGACTTTTTTTGTTGGAACATTTATAGTTAAATGTGTCCATTGGGGATATGTGACGATGTTACGTTGAGTTGTTGAGGAGTTTTGAGTAACGTAATGACAAAGAAGGAAAATGAAAAACGACGCACGGTTTCAGAGTGGTGCGCCCGTACCAAACTCTCTGGAACTTTGTTTTTGCTCTGCATGAACTGGTGCGCCCGCACCATACTGGTCTGATGCGATTCTTCGCGAATCCGTTTGTGCTTCTTCGTGATGGGATGCATGCTTTCTTTCCTTTCTTCTGTAAATCTTCCTATGGTATATATATAGTAGGATGTCACATATGGAATGGGGTTAGAATCATTCATATATACTTGTTTTAGGAGATTCATTTCTAGATTTCTCTCCTTGTTCTCGTGAAACACATCCTTCAAACACATTGTAGTGTATAGAGTTTATCATCAACCAAACTCTATAGATTTCTTTTTCGTTATCTCATAAGTGTTTACCGTAAACTCGTTGATCATAGTGGGTCGGTAAAATTCTTGTAGGAAAGTGTATCTTTACGTGCTTGGAAGTTCCATTCGGTTTCACACAAATTCCATATACATATTTAACAATTTTCGTACTAGGAGGCCAAGAAAATGAAAAACCCTAGAAAGAGAATTATTGGAGAGGGAGAGAGGAGAGGAAGCGGTAATAAGTACCATCTCACTTGTTAGTGTAAAACTTCACTTTAAAAACAAGGTAAAACCAAGATTTTTATGAGAAAGCAACTAAACAAAAATACAATAAGTTGGGCTTGTACAATATCATAAGTGGAGGACTACGGGGTTTTCCTTTTCCACTGCAAAATATTATTCAATTCCCTAATATGGATCAAAATTTGCTAGTATCAGAATTTATTGATGAAAATAGAAACTGGATTCCTCATAAATTACTGCTTCATGTCCCTCAACATATTTGTGATGATGTTATTAAGATCTTTATTCCCTCTAATTCAATTCTTGATAACTTGTTTTGGGGTCTCTCTCCAAGTGGAGAATATTCAGTTTAATCAGGTGCCTTATTAGTCCAAGGGATTAATCCAGGTGAAAGTCCCAAAGTATAATATAAGTGAATTTGGAAGCATAATATTCCTCCCAAGATTAGGAATTTGTTATGGAAAACTTGTAATAATGGTCAGCCTATTAAGGATCAACTAGAACAATCTAATGTTTTCACTCCTTAACTATGTATCTTTTGTGATCATCATAAGGAAACTTCTAATCACTTCCTTTTCTTTGTAACTTTCTTCTTGACACCTTGCAATGCCTTCATGATGATTATAGTTGGCCTCTCCTGGCCCTAGATGCTAATTTAGCTCATTCTGAGACAATCTTAATATTTGTCACCAAAAGCTTTCTCAGCCAAATGACGCAACTTTATATTTCTTGGTGGTTTATTTGGTTTGCACGTAACAAAATCATTTTTAATGACACCCCTTCCAATAATGCTCGCCAAATTAGTTATATTATCTATGAATTTTTTAAGGATTGGTTTGCTTCTTCTTATTTGGATCAAGCTTTAAATCTCCGGATCAAGTCTCCTTCGATGCCTAATCCTTCTCGCATAGGGAACCGTATCTGCTGGGCTCCCCCTAGCTATGGTCAGGGTATATTTAATTTTGATGGCTCTAAACTTCAAAATAGTAAGGCTGCTTTTGGGGTTCGTAATCAGAAATCACCTTTGTGAAGTTTTGCTCGCTGGTGCCAAGTCGATTGATTATTCTTCTTCAATTATTCTAGCCGAGGCCCAGGGCCTTAGAGAAAGTATTAAGGCGACCCTTTTCCTCAACATGCATAACTGCTAAATGTGTTTCTAACGCACTTTACGGACTCTTTTAAGTTTATTTTGATCATCTTTCTCCCATTTCTTCCCTCTTTCTTTTCCATTTCTTCTTCTATTTTTATTCACTTGATCATTCTTGATCATAGTGACATTTTGCTAGATTTTTGGTCAATTTTGACAGATTTCTAGTACATTTTCTTTCACCGTGCTTTGCCATGTTTTGATTGTAGGTGTGAACATTTATGAGGTTGCAAGTTGGAAGAAACGACATGAGGCAGTGTGTTGAGACCTCCTTGCCCGCACAAAAAGAGAAGAAAAGAGGAGTTTTAGGCAGAAGCTGAGGTGCCCCGGACCACATTGGTGCGCCCGCACGGCGCACCATCCACTATGGTGTGCCCGCACGGCGCACCATCCACTATGGTGCGCCCGCACCATCCGACAATTTTGGGTTCCTTTATGTCAGTGGCTCTGGTGCGCCCGCACATGCCAAGGAGGTGTGCTCGCACCTACTTGGTGCGTCCGCACCACTCACAAAGGTGCGCCCGCATCACTCACAAAGGTGCGCCCACACCTTTCGATGGATGATTTTACCTTGAGATCAGTTTAGTTGGTGCTCCCACACCACTCACTTTGGTGCGCCCGCACCATTTATTTCCGTAAAAGTTTTGTAAGGCTTCGTGCCTATTAAAACAAGGTTATGTTTTATTATTCGGACTATGCTTTATTCTAGATTATTAGAGAGTTTATTTGGGTTTCTCCTAGAGAGAGAAACAGATTGGTTTGTCTTAGCTTTCAGATTTATAGACTAAGGTTGTTGATTTCTACACATTCAAGGTACTTTTATTAATTTATTTAAAAGTTTTCAGTTTTATTCATCATTTTCATTGTTATTCTTTATTCCTTATAGACATAGATCTTAGAGTATTGTAGTTTCATAATTGCTTATTTCTATTATATATATTAATCATCCCTTAATCATGTTTAGCACTAGATTAGTTATAAATTTCAGATTTTTGTGCTTAGATTCCATGATTAGTCAATAGTCTCCTTGTAGGCGTGATTATATTTCGCCTACGCGGTGTGAGCGCGTATTTGACTACCTCATTGGAAAGGTTTTACTGAAAACATTTTGAAGTTGCCAACAAGTTTTTAAAGGAAGACTCATAAACCTAATTGGATATTGGGAAATCGTAGGGACAACTTAGAACTTATCCAATGTAGATTTCCCCGTCATGACTCCATTAATGGTCAATGAACCATAGATTGAGTTCGAGGTGAGGGTACGAACACGGTCATAATGAACCACGTTTTCCCATTGTTGGCCTCTACTTAATATCGATTCATGTCAAGTTTTATGCAGAACAATAACCAGATAACGTTTTCATACACCCTAAAAATAAATTAGTCTATGTTGGTTCATGAAACACAAAAAAAAACTATTTTTTAGTGATATGTTATTAAGCAATCAAAATTACAAGGAACCTAACAGGTTGTCCAAATTATCCGATTAATATTATAACAGTTCCTTAGGTATTTGATTAGCAATGATAACATGTGAGGTGATGAGCATGCAAGCAGGACAATCATATTAATATATATATATATATATATATATATATATATATATATATATATATATATATATATATATATATATAAGAAAATAAATAAAAAGAGAAAAAGAGGTTAGAATATATAGGAGAACGTTTTTATATTAAAGATATACATCATGGAAAGAATTAGTTAGTAACTTCAATGAATTTATTCAAGGACCCTCAGGAGTATACCGTGGCTTGGGTCTGAGAGAATAACGACCTTCGGGAGGAGCAATCGTGAAGCCTAAAGATCGATCAAAATATGTGTGTATGTGTATGTTTGAAAGTATGTGTTTTTGTAGGTTTGTCAATGTATGTTTGTGTGTTTGTAGATATAAAAGTATGAGGGTTTTTAGAGAGAATTCGTAGGTCGAGTGTAAGGTGTGTCAAAGTGTATATTCGAAGTGTTTTTAATTTTGAAAACCGCGGCGTATTTAGAGGAAAACATTGAAAAAGATAAAAAAAAGTAAATTGTGCGTCACGCAGGGAATGCGCTAGGCGCACATCTCTGTGTGACGCACAGAGCCACGTGTCAGGCGCAAATTGGTGCGCCTGACGCGGCTTGACCTGTACGCTAGGCGCATGTGGTGCGCCAGGCACACCGCCTTGCGTCAGACACGGTTTGACAGCTCTTTTCTTAAATGCGTTTTTGAAGATTTTCTTTTATCCTTTAAATCCGGAAATCTGATTTTACGAGATAAAATCCGACTTTAACTTTGAAAATATTTATTTTCTGAAAATTAAAATAATTAATTATCATGAATAATTAAATGGGCTTTTCAAAGGATTGCGCTCAAAATATTGTTTTTTGGTCTCAAAATACAATTAATTATTAGGAATAATTAATTGGGCTTTAAAATAGGATTTTGGATCTTTTATTGCAAACAAATAAGCTTTACACTTTTAAATCAGTTTTCGACCTGGTTATTCGGACTGCTCTCCCCTTGGGTCGGACCAATTAAGACCGCGGTATGTTTCATCATGTCCTTAAACGGGGAGACACGATTATGTGCCTACACTCCTCTCTAGGGTTAGGGTGAAAGTATGAATTAAGATTCTCATGTATTATTAATGTAATTGTGATGATCTAATGATGATTATGCATTGATCTTGGTGTTTTTAAACCTTACGAAAGATATTGATCACATTTATGCTTTGGTTTTTATATTGCAAATATTCTTAATCGAATTTTAAACTCTTTTATCATCCCCATGAATCAACTTAATTTCTAGGCCAATATATTGGGTAGAAATTAAGGGGATCCTTTTATTAGGGGTTTTCCGTACTTATTGGATCTCTTAATCAATTGACTAAAGACCATTCGAGAGAGGATTTAGTTCATTGATTAAACGATTGTTATTGAGGACCAATCGAGAGAGGACTCGAGTATTTTAGAGGAAAACTAAACCTTGCATAATTGTCGCCTTTGAATCACAATTGCATTAATGACCATTGTTCCGTTTTTAATTCATACTAGTAGCCTTAAGTCCAGTGTCTTTTCATTGATATTTTCTTCTCAAATTTATTTGATAGTTTGTTTGATCTTAGTCATTAGTGTTACAAAACCATTCTTTTCAATTAGGAAATTTAAGCTTGTTAGACTTTTATTAATCCCAATTTCCCTGTGGATCGACCCTTGACTTGCATTTACTACGTTCTTAGTAATTTCTTGTTTGAAGTTATAAATATTGTTTGAAAAGTGATTTTTGGTGTTAACGACACACTAAAAACCTCTTATCAATAACATCATTGTTGAAGGAGATAATTTGACGGTTAATAATGCCATGAATAATATTTGGAAACCCCCTTGGATCATGAACTCTTTGATTCGTGATGTAGGTTTAGACGTGGCTAAGTTTCGTCACGTTGACTTCTCGCATTGCTTCCGGGAAGCAAACCAGACGGCTGATTTCATGGCTCAACGGGGTCACGATTCCTTCTCCTCGCTACTGTTTTCCCCCATATTGTGTTCCCTTCTCCCTCATCATTCATAGGGATATTTTAGACTGTCCCCCTGATGAGGGTTAATCCTATTTTTTCTTTCCTTATCAAAAAAAGTGGAGGACTATAATATTATAATAATTATAACTTCAAACCAAAGTACACATATAGTATTAGAACAATAAAGTACGTTGTCTATTTTATGCATGTGCATAGCACGAGTCTTTAAACTACTTAAAAATTAAATACAATAAGTTGTTTCCTTAGTTTTTTAAGATAGGAGGACAAAGTATATCTTTGGAATGTGAAATTTAATACTCGGTTCGTCTGATAATATAATGCTTATTTCCTGTTTGGGTGTCCTTAAATATATATAGTGCTTGTTTTTTTAATTCCACATTTTTCCATGATTTGCCTAGAAAATTCGTGCCACCATCATTTATTTACTTCTTACAATTAGTTTTCTGCTTTGTTTATTAATAATCCCAAGGGTTGAATTAGTCATACATTTAATGCTCTTTCACCAATGATTCTCCATTCTCTCTTATAAAATCAACTTTTCCCCCATAAATTTATTTAAAATAAACAAAAACTCTTTACTTTCCTCTTTGATTCTACAACTTACCTTAATTACGATGAAAAAAATAGAATCAAGCATTATATTGTGGGACGGAGGGAATACTAATAAAGAAATAAACTTTTTGAAAAATTACAAAGGTATAAGGCCCGGTTCTTTTAGAATGGGAGAAACTGAACTAAACTGCGAGAAAGATGAACACGAGAGAGTGCCTGAACTAAACCGAACTATATTGAGCGGAAATGCGAGAAACTGAACTGAATTGCGAGAAACTGAACAAAACTGAAAATAAGTCCAAAAGAACCGGGCCTAAAAGTGTATCTTGGTCTTGCATGACATAACCACAAGTATAAATAATTTCTTATTATAGCAAAATAACAAAGTTTGTCACGAAAATAAATTCATAAGTTATTTGGTAGAAAAACTTATAATGAAATGGTCCTTTTCATTATTGTATTTGTTTCGAGTTGTTATTTGGTAGAAAAACTAAAAAATATATATGGAAATGAGATTAAGTTGTTTCCACTTTTTTGTTGTTGATTTTCAAAATAAACATCATTTACATAAGTTTGATTGTTTTCAAGCTCACTGTGTAGTCTATACCTTGCTAGTTCTAAATTCTTAAAATAAAAAACTCAAATATACTTATAGCTGAATACCAAATTGACCCTAACTTATTTATGTTTTGCATTTCTCTTACATGTACATTTAATTGAAGTACATTTAATTGACAACCTTGTTTAATTGTTCTCTTGCTTTTGGCGCAGGAAGAGTTCCCGCATTGCACTCTTTAGAAACGGTAAAAAGGAGAATCCTTGGTCAGCCCAGACGATAACTTTGAGCAATCTTCCACCAATTGCTTGGCCTACTATTGGAGGGGGAGGATGAAGTTTCAAGTTCACCCACATGACCTTTCCACTCTTTCTCAACTGAGCAATTTTTATTACGTACTTTGGCTGCTATGTGAGAAATTTTATTATGTATAATTTAGGAATAATTTATGAATTATTTATTGAAATTTGAAAAGATGTAAAAGAAGTACAATACAGCTTGTGGAGCTGGACCTGGCAGCTGGCAGCAGGTGCTGCTGCTTTATGCAAGCTAGTAGCTAATTTTTTTTTATTTTGGATTTCCACTAGCTGATCCGGTTCTTGCTGGGAACCGGATCAGTTAGTGTGGTCTGATTTTTTTTTAAATTAAACTTATACTTAACTGATCCGGTTTTCCATTAAAACCGGATCAGTTAATTATTAACTGATTCGGTTTAGGACCAGATCAATTAATAATTGTGAACTGCTGCGAGCCCACCCGATCCGGACCAAAACCGGATCTGTAAGCCCGATTTTGACCGGATCGGATGGGCTTTTTTCCACTAGTGACAATTAGTTATGGGAGTGAGCAATGTGGGTACTTAAATTTGATATTCTCTAGAGTAGAGAGGTGATCAACATTGACCCGGCATGCGAGTCGACCCGAAACTTAGTGGATTGTGGTTATCACATTTTGACCAGCAATGGGAGACCGACCCCTTTTTTTGGGCAAAAAAGACAGGGCATGGACAATCCAAATTTGGAATCAAAGGTTAAATTTTGACAAGACCCGAAAACGATCAGAAAAGTTCGCTTGGCTCGACCAAAAGTAGCGTGTTATGGCACGAAAAAGTTGGCCCTACCAAGGCTTTGGCCTTAAGTGGGCCACTTTTCTGGGTACTAGTGGTTTGCCCGCGCGCTACGCGCGCGCATGGCTTGGATTAGCTAGATTGACACCAATGTCGGTCAAATGGCCTACAATTATTTCTTGTTATTATAAAAATTGTCGAATAATTGTCACGAGAAGCACATATTTTTTCTTCGGGTAATCTCGATTTTTTCATATAGTAATATATATTGCTACTTTTAGTTTCAGTCAAGAAAATTTCATTTCCCCTTCACATTTTTCACTCCATATAGCTATATTCCCCCCATGTTATTCCTCTTTTTTGCTAGTGAATCTTCCTTAGACTATCCAGATGAAAACTAATTATATTTAGAAAAAGCTTTAATCCCTTTATATATAATACCAAATTTTAACAAAATAACATTTTAAAATGGGACATACCAAACAAGCTCCATGTATGTACACATATTGTACAAAAATGCTTTGACAAAGCTAAATTTTTGATGTTTGAACATTTCAATTTCAACACTCGGGAACATGATTTATATAGGAAGATGCGCGCGTTACTCCAAAATGTCATATTGATTACAATTAAGTGCTTGTATAATCTTTTATTTGAACCACATATTTAATAAATTGTTGTGGAGGAGAATTTCAATGTGCATTTATGCCCATTTTCATGCTTCAAATTCGAACAAATAGTTTATATTGATTGTATAAAGACAGAAGAGACTACTTGTATACGCTTTGATAGGGTAAGGTATATGAATAGAAGTACAAGCACAACGTCTAAATAAAATGCACAACGATTTTTGTCGGGCGGACTGGTGTTCCTATCAGCAGCCCGTTGATTGACACAAGAAGTAATCACAAGCCGATTAATCCCACCAAATGAATTTCAAAATCCAGCTTAGAACTTGGCTCCTTGAGAGTGAAGTTACAGGGCCTACTTGCATCACGATGTGTTTAATACTAAGTCATTATTAATGGTTTCAAAATCCAGAGTTCCCTGCAATGTAATTGTATAGCTTTATAAGATTCATAGACAGCTTTATCAATATTTATAGGTTTTACAAATTGTCTTCATAACATGTCTTTGTACAAACACCCGAGTAAATTAGGCTAAAATAACTATTACTATTATGACCCAGCAATCTTTGTAAGCATTATTATTTGCATAGTGAAGTATCAAAAATGGAAAGCAAATAGAGAAAAGAGAAGAGCAAAAGACTGTGGTGCTGATTTGTATTAGGACTTAGCACTGACTTATTGAACCCTAACTGTATATTTTTTTAAGCATGAACATGATAGCAATAAAATCTATTTGATTGTTATAGATAAGTATATATGGAGGAAAACTAATTTCGGCATACAAATATGCTTCTTTTTTTGACAACGAATTGCAACAATGTTATTGATACATATAAAAAAGGGACGGCAAAAGATTAAAAAATGTAACATCCAAATGAAGCAAAGAAATAAAGGCAAGAAGACAAAGATAAAGATTACCTGGAGAATGGTCATTTCCTCTTTCTGTCCCGTTTTCCTCTCTCTTTCTTGTTAGAAAGAAAGGAAAATGGAGGTATTGGGTGGCCGAACTGGATGGTTCCAAAACCAAAGTCATGGTGGTCAAATTAGACCACCAAACACCATATCATCAAGTACCTATAATACAAAACAATATTGAAGTTATAATTTAGATTCTTCAATTTGTTAATAGGGGATAATTTGATGCACTGTAATTTTGGCAGACACAACAACATGCCAGGACACACCCAAAATAGACAAGAGTAGCAGAAATTGGTTCACACTTTAGAGATCGACTTTCTATCATTATATTTAGCTTGTCATTTGTATCTTAAAAATTAAGCATCACTCTGATTGTACTCCCTCTAATCCAAACAAAGGATTACCTTAGCTTCTAAAATAAAATATAAATCTACTAATGATATGTGGAACTGATGACACTAAAATATCAAGAACTAAATTAGGTTAAATAATACAAATATCAATGCCACTTCAAAGTACCAATGAAGTTTTGACCAAAAATATAAGCAACTGGCTAGTATATATGCCAGTTGATTTATTAATTCATATTTCTGATGAAAGTCTTGCTAACTATTAGGGTCCTTCACCCTTTAAAGTTCTAGATAATTATCAGACTGCAAAATCATTACTACGATCAAATGATCATCTTAGGGTCCTTCACCCCCTAAAGTTTTGGCTAATGGTATAATTAATTATAGTCAATATGGGAAATATAGAATTCTATTTTTATTAACTTAATAGTGGCCTAATTTTAAAAATCAATGCAATGATTGATTCCTGCAGGGTTCTATTGACACAATGTACATTTCTAAATATCAAGCAGCATCACTATAATAGCATTATAATGGAGGATTAATCTTTGACATATGGTGCTTCCACAGACCAAGGAGGACTACTTAAAACAAAATGCTTCATCTGCAAGAAGTTTCCTCAACATATTCAGAAATTGAAGTACATGAATGTGTACAAGTCCAAATCATCCAATTTATTAGTCTATATAAATCTACTCTAAAGATTCAGTTGTCTAAATAAGTTATCAAAAAGTTGGTGCAGAAATAAATGTTATAGCTGGCATGCTCCCTAACCAATATAAACATGAAACTTCCATGTTCATGGATCAAAATTTCTTCCCATCTGAATCAGCAAAAACACTTCATCTATATATAGGTCCTCAAGGCCAAAGCTAAGGCAACACCTAGCATCTTCTCAAATAGCAAACAAGAAGGAGAAAGGATAGACAAAGAAGGTGTAACTATAACACCCGAGTATATCGTCACCAATGCGCATCCAGGGCCAACAACTGTCCTCAATAACCAACACAAGTTCTTTCGGCGCATTTTGTCCTCACTCATGCGCACCCCGAGAAACTTCCCAGGAGGTCACCCATCCCTGGACTACTCCCAGCCAAGCACGCTTAACTGTGAAGTAACTAAAGAAATGAGCTCCCTAAAAGAAAGATGCATCTTGTTGGAATGAGTAGCCTGCTAAATCCCTTTAAAGCAATCATGAGGGGTATTACATACACCCCCACTTGAGAACAGTAACGCCCTCGTTGCGCCTGAGGACTCCACATATTCGGCATACGGCCTGTGGGTCGCCCCAGCCTGGAAACTGATCATCGGAGACTCCAGATATTCGGCCTAACGACCTCTGGGTCGCTCCTTATGATAATGCAGCCCCAGAATCCTCCCCCACTAGGCGCCTGAGGACTCCTAATATTCGACCTGAAATATTTAGGGTAAAAGCCACCAAAGCATGTGTTAAACTTATTTACTGGGTTTATCTGGAGTCTCCGGCGATCAGTTTCCAGGCTGGGGCGACCCACAGGTCGTTGTGGCCGAATATGTGGAGTCCTCAGGCGCAACGAGGGCGTTGCTGTTCTCAAGTGGGGGTGTATATAATACCCCTCATGATTGCTTTAAAGCGATTTAGCAGGCTACTCATTCCAACAAGATGCATCTTTCTTTTAGGGAGCTCATTTCCTTAGTTACTCCACAGTTAAGCGTGCTTGGCTGGGAGTAGTCCAGGGATGGGTGACCTCCTGGGAAGTTTTTCAGGGTGCGCATGAGTGAGGACAAAATGCGTCGGAAGAACTTGTGTTGGTTATTGAGGACAGTTGTTGGCCCTGGATGCGCATTGGTGACGATATACTCGACTCCGTATGGGTCGTGGTGTTACAGTAACTACCTCGATACTATCTATCATGGGCATTAGCGGTACTTCACCAGTAGCTACTACTGCTGAAAGTTTTGATGGATGAAGACCTTTACCAAGAAGAGGCAAATCAAGACATTCATAGCAACAAAAGTTTCCCATTCCGTTGTTCATGTACTGCCAAAAGCTTCCTCAAACTGGAATTAGTCAGCAGAATATAACAATTAATTAATTTAGCCAAAAGAAACAAATGATATATAGAAAAGAAAATGGAAAGAATATAGATAAAAAGATGCTTTCGTGAGGTTGTATCAATATGTTTAGGGTCGTCTTGTGTTGCAGTAATGAAAGGTGAGCGGTATCGACAAACCATTGATGGATAAGCTCAGTTAAATCAAGAAAATATAAAAACAACCAGAACTTATTGAAAAGGATGATAAATATATACTTGCCTAATGCTAGTCTGAGTTAAGTCGAAAGCTCAATCTTCGTCTTTTCAGCATATTCAGTTAAATGGCAGATTCACATAATACATAAAAGCTATATCAAATATTCAAATGTATCGTGAAGTGGGAACATATTCAAAGGTTCCTGTCATGATTGCTATTTTCTGTTTAACTATTATGTTTGAACCCAAATTACCAATAAAATGCCATCAATTCAGCTGAATTCAATCAAAAGCACTCAAATTACCATGTATAATTGAAAAGGCTCCAAAATTCAATAACCTAAAATTATAAAAGAAAGACCAACCCAATACTTGACGGAGAATCGTGCGGTTTAGATGTAAATAGTTTCCAATTACTTGATATCGTAAATAGCAAAAAAAAAACCGAACCTTGGAAACAACAATGCAATTACTAGAAATACGTTTTACTACTTTACGATTGTACTTGACCAACTAATACCAACGCTTTCTCTCTTTTCAGTTGGTACAAGAGTGATTTGATCCACAAATTCCACAAAATATAGGTAAAGATTAGAACAATGCAATTAAGACTCAATGGAAGAAGAGTTTGTACGTTGATTTATTCTCCACTGTTTTGCACCTTTTATGAGAACCACAGAAATAAGCTCTCTAGAAAAATACAAAGACATGACAGGAAAGGATGCTATCCAATGCAGCCCATAACGCTAAAATCTAGAGCCAGTTGCATAAGTTATTGACAAAATATCAAGATCAAAGAAACCAAAGTCAATAAAACAAGATAAGAAAAGTAATATATATAGGAGAAATTGTGGTAAACCTTCACATATCTACTCAAAACTTGCACCTTCAAATGACAATTACTGCATTAGATTATGTTTGTATTAGACATTTAAGAGGTCATATCATCCAAAATGCAAGAAACAATCAAGACAACCAATACCAATGCACCAAAATGGTAGTCAGCAGTCCAAACTCCAGATGATAACAGTAAAATCTGAAACCAATTACAAAAAGAAAATGGGATAGAAGAAAGCAATGTAAATAACACCAATAAAAGGGACCAAAAAAAGGGAAGGAATTATGGTCAGAGCTTTACAATTACTAATTGTTGCTGATGTCAAAATACCAAAGGTGAACTGAGAAGTCTCACAAACATCAAGAAAATTTGGATGTCATTAATAAGAGCATATTAAAGAAATCGATATCTCTTGGTATCTTAGAGAGTGTTTGGCTGGGCTATAAACATTCTCCGGGAAAAGTGGTTTTTCGTGTTTTCTTAGTTTGGTTTGTAACGAAATAAAAAAGTTCCTTCTCAAATGGTAAAAAACAGTTTTTTCAAGGGTAAAGCATCATTATTTTAAAGGGAAGTAATGTCGCATTTTCCTCTCTATACCTTACCTTTCTCTTTATTTCCTCCCATCTGCCCTCCCCCTTCAATATTCATTCTTCCTTTTCTCGCCAACTTTTTGTGCAAGTAACCAAACAAAGGAAAACTAATATTTGATTGTGTTCCCCTAGAAAATGTTTTTCATGGGAAATCATGTTTCGCTGAAAATGTTTCTTGTCTAGCCAAAACAGAAGGTTTCCCCAGCATAGTGTGTTAATATGATGCAGAGATGCAAGAATTATGATTTCATTAGATCTAGATTCTAATCCTAGACTATATTCCTTTCCAATTGCCTGAACTACTGCACAAATCAAGTATAACTTAAGAGCATGCACTCAAGATTCAAAAATTGCAACTATTTTGAGAAATAAAATAAAAAGATGATAGATTTTCAAACTATAAAGCTCTAGAAAAAAAATATTGAAGTGAAAGGACATAAAGTATAGTTCATTAAGATACTTACTTTATTTAGGGAGCCAAGCTGTACAACTCCATATGGAACAACAGCTGCTACAACAATAGTCTGCAGGAAAAATGATTTTCACAATGAGTGAAAGTTTTGATCCATGTAAGTAAGAGTTATGCGTAAACTAAAATATCATTGATTGTTGCTCAAAGAAGCAAGTTCTTTCCCAAAATACACATACACTTATGAAGAGTTTATAATGAAGCTCAGAGAATAGCCATGTAATCCCCCGTAAATTTATGGGTTTTATGAATATATTTTAATGTATAGTTATTTATATTTAAATATATTTTAGTATTTTAACGATTTATTTCTTTAAGGTTGATTATTTAAAAGTCAAATAAATTATTTTGATGATTTATGCAAGTCAAATATTTATTAAAGTCATGCTTTGAAAAGTATTTGAAATGTTTGAAATACTTTTTGGATTTGAAAAAGGATTTCTAATTGGGTATGAGGAGCCCAAACACTCTTAGACTTGGAAAAGGATTTATAATCCTAGCCCAACTACCTTTTCCTAAGCCCACAAAAGGAAAACTATATAAACCCCATAAACCCCAAAATTTTCCCCACACATTATTTTCTCTCTCCTCCTTCCTCCCACAATTTTCGACTTTCTCTCTCTTCCTCCGGTTTTCCTCCTCTTCCCTTCGGCTCTCGTCTTCGGCCCTCCTCCGTCGATGGCACAGCGCCGCTGCCACCGTGGCTTCGTTCGTCGCGCGTCCTTCTCTCTTCTTTGCTTTGGCGGAGAATTATCTCTAGGCGACTTTTAAGTCTGTTAAAGTGGCCTATCAGTTTGTCTACACAAGGTACGTACATACCTATGTGTTGTTTGATGTAGTATCATGATTTTAGGAAAGAAAAGTTATGTAGTATCATGTATAGGAACTTTTGTGAGTTCATATATGATTTCTATTATGATTGGATTTTTACATGTTTTATGCCTGTGTGCGAACATGTTGATTTTAAGAATTATTTATGAGTTGAATATCATGTGTTGTATCGAATATTGATGCAAGCATGTTGGTTGGGAACGTTATTTATTAATTCACAAGGTGGAATTAATATATTTATTGAGTTGAATCATGTGTTCTCTTATATTATTATTTTCACTACTTTATGAGGACTGTGGGCCTTATTTGGTAAGTTGATAATTTATGCCTATGAAAGGTGAGTTGGTTGTTGGCTAGGTTCAACAAATAAGAAGGATTGAAATAAGAAGGAATTAATCTTGGGTTGTAAGTTGTATGATCAATTATTTAATCCTAAGATAAAAAGGAGTTAAGTGTGAATGTTTGATTATATGTTATCTGTATTGCTTGTGTGTCATAACAAGTGATAATTGGTAAATCATGTAAAGTGTAACGTGGATAGTAATAAACTTTAAACTGGTGCACGTCTGAAGTTGGACAATCAGGAGTTGGGGTACATGGTGAGTGTGCCATGGCTTTTTTCTGGGAATTGGATTGATCACCGTTCCTATTTATTTTAAAGGTTCCTCGATATCGTAGGTCATTTTGGAATACGGAGTCGCGCCCGTATTTCGTCTTCCTAGGTGAAGGCTGGTTTTTAGTTAGACAACCCGGTCCAATAACTATTCCATTAAAGTATTAAAAAGATGGTTAAAGTGTAGTTCAGTAAAAGTTGTCTGCAGATTGTTAGATTGTTATGTTATTATTTATCCCTGCTTATCATTTATTAGTATCATGTTAGGAATGTTTATGTATTATTATGTAGTACTCAGCTTTGCTGATTACGTGCTTTGTTTGTATGTGTTGATCATGGCTTTGCCTTATTGATCCTGTGATGACTCATTTTGGTGAGCAGTCTCTAGGGATAAATAGTGCATAGTCCATCTAACAGGTTCGAAGATGGTGCATCGTTGGGATCGGGATTGGAGAGCTTGTGTAGATCATTTATAATACTTTGAGTTTAAACTTTTCGTAGTTGGTTTTGGTTTTAAGTTTGACTTTGACTTTGTTGGTTTGACTTTTGGAGTTGACTTTGTAGTTGACTAAGTTTTATTTATAAAGTTTATTATTATGTTTTCCGCTGTAAAATTCTGAATAAGCCGATACGTTTTCACACGGGCGATAATACTTTGATAATTCTCTATGTTTTATATTAAAAAGGTATTTTAGAAAAGAGAGAATTGTCGGGGTGTTACAAAGTGGTATCTAGGAGCTTTAGGTTTTTATTGGCCTTTCGTGCCAACTTTAAGTCTTTAGGCGCCTATCTAGCTAGTACTTAAAATGAATTTCTTAGAATTGAGCTCCTACTTATTCATGGTATTTAAACTACCTTCGAAAATTCTTTTTCAAGATTCTAATATTATTCTGATTCGAATTTATTTTTAAAGGGGTCCGAATTTTTTTTTTTATGGTGTCCGAATTTTTTTTTTTATGTTCGGATTTTCGAACTATATATTTTTTTATGTTCGTTTTTCGGTTCCTTACAAATTCGAAAAATTATTCGTTTAAATTATTTTCAATACTCTAGGTTATTTTATTATTTTATGAAAGATGGGTAGTATAGGAAGGGCATATAGGATAGAAATATTATATGTCTGCATTAAATAGTTAGTTTAGCATGATTATATTTTTCTTCCCTGCTAACTGTTTATGTTGTTCCTATGCTTTATGTTGTTGGTTATTCTTACTTATTATTTATTGTTGGGATTATACGTTAAGTGAGAGTACCAATTGCTTATAGAAGTTAAATTTATTTGTTATAGATCTCTAGCCATGTCTGATAGAGAAGATACTAGAGTAGGGAGCTACTACAACCCTATTGTGTTGAGTGATGATGAGAGTGATGGAGGTTATGAGTCTGACAGTGATAGTTACACCAGCCTAGAGATCATTATGTGTTGTGTTTTAAAAGTAGGCATTCCTGATAGCAATGATGAGGTTATTCAGGAGTTTGATCGTACTAGAGGGCAAACCTGAAAGGACATCTACAGTGTTACTTGAAGATCTTATCTGAGCGATGTGATTGATGCATAGTTGGAAGAAAATAGACCTCAATCCAAAAAGATTCGAAGATCTACTAGACCTAGGAATTCAGGTTATTATTATTATAGTAAAGACTCTGGAGACTTTGAAGATGAAATGTTTACTCCATAAAAGTATAAAGAAAATAAGGATAGGGATGCTAATGTAACTCCATAGAGTATTTATTTATGTTCTAAGGTTAGTAGTTGAATGAGTAGCTAAGCTACAATGGTTTAAATGTCCTTCTTTAGCATCTTTATATTATCAAGGAATAAGTTGGTTATTTTGGATTGGAAAAATATTCTTATTATCGTTTGAGGAATAAAAGTAAAGATTTAGCTACCCAAGTGAGCAAGAATTTATTTTGGCACGTGAACGGGAATATTTTATTTTATCTTATTGTTGTGATAGAATTTTTATTCATTGATCCTCACTTGTGTATTCTTGATGCGAATATTTTTCATGGATGATTATGTGGCTGATGATGATTATTCTGTGATATTGTTGTAACTTCATGAGAAATTGTTTGTTGATGCGATCTTTATGGTCAAATCAAATGTTGCCTTCATAGAGAATGGCATGTAAGTTATGTATCGAAACCTAGAGTAGAGTTACGTTAAAATTTTAGGTCGCGCAGTAAAATGGCTAACAACGATAACGATTTAGCTTCTGTTATTCGCCTATTGGCGGAGAATTAACTCAAGAAAGAGCTGAGCGTCCCGATCCTGCTAGGGACATGTTTGAGAGACTAGCTAAGATTAAGCCACCGTACTTTAAGGGGCAAGCTGACCCTACCTTCTTAGAAAGTTGGATTATGGAGTTTGAAAAGATTTTAGGAGCTGTAAAGTAGGTCAAGCTATATTGTATTTGAAAGATGAGGCTGACTTATGGTGGAAAGAAAATGAAAATAGACTTAGTGTTGTGGAAGGGTTTAATTGGGATTCTTTTATTGCTTTAAGAGGAAAATTTTACCCTACTTTTATGAGGAAGCAAAAGGCTCAGGAGTTCATAAACCTTAATTAGGATGGGGAGTATGACCACTTCTGAGTATTATAACAAGTTCATAGCATTGTCTAGATTTGCACCTGAGGTAGTAGCCACTGAAGAGCTAAAGGCTCAAAGGTTTGAGCAAGGTTTGATTGAGGAAATCCAATTGGGGTTAGGTGGTGAAAATTTTGCATCCCTAGATGTTGTTTGTGCAAGAGCCGCCCATATTTATGGTCTTCAATTGAGGCGTGATAAGAAGAATGTTGTAGTGGGTGAGAAAAGAAAGGATTTTAAAGCTGGAGGAAATCAGGAGAACTTTTAGAAGAATAGAAATGGGAATGGGAATTTCCAAGAAAGGAATGGTCAAGGCTTTAATGGTAAGGGCTAGTCTGAGAGAAGTTACAACTGTAAGAAGTGTAATAAGAACCACCCTGGTAGAGACTGTAAAGGGGATCTAGTGACCTGTCATTATTGTCGACGTAGTTTCTAGTACTTTTTCTATTAACTCCGTTCTCGTTAAAGCGTTATTTGATTCTGGGGCGACTTATTCGTTTGTTTCGTCGTCTGTCATTAAGAGTCTGGGGTTGGTAGATTTTGAGGTAATTGATTTGCCTATTAGTATACCTACTGGTGAGACCATAAGGTGTACCAAACTATTTAAAGATTTACCTCTGAAGATAGGAGACTGTGTTTTTCCTTCTAATTTGATAGAGTTTAATCTGGGAGACCTAGATGTAATTCTGGGGATGGATCGGCTAAGTTTATACAAGGCCAAGATAGACTGTGAAGTTCAAAAAAGTAGTCTTAAGAAACCCTTTGGGGAAGTTGACCTCGTATAGACGTTTTGGGAAGTTCAAGAACTTTGGGGTTATTTCTGCGATGCAAGTGAAGAAATTGATGCAGAAGGGGTGTGAGCTATTAATCTGTAGTGTGCAAGATGTGAGTACAGAAGTTGGGGTAAATATTGAGGATGTTCCAATCGTAAAGGAGTTTATGGATGTGTTTCCGAGTGAGATTTCGGGTATGCCGCCTGCTAGAGCTGTTGAGTTCACCATAGACTTAGTTCCTGGAACTGCACCTATATCTAAAGCACCCTATAGAATGGCACCTCCTGAGATGAGTGAGTTGAAGATGCAGTTGCAAGAGCTGTTCGATAAGGGTTATATTAGGCCTAGTGCATCACCTTGGAGAGCTCCTGTGTTGTTTGTTAAGAAGAAAGATGGGAGTATGAGGTTGTGTATCGATTATAGGGAATTGAATAATGTAACCATCAAGAACAAGTATCCTTTGCCTAGGATAGATGATCTATTCGATCAATTGAATGGAGCAAGCGTGTTCTCGAAGATTGAATTACGTTCGGGGTATCACCAGTTGAGGGTAGCCGATAAGGATATACCTAAGACTGCATTTAGGACTCGTTATGGTCACTATGAGTTCACTGTAATGCCTTTTGGGTTAACCAATGCACCTGCCATATTTATGGACTTGATGAATAGGATTTTCCATGAGTTCTTAGATAAGTTCGTTGTGGTATTCATTGATGATATCCTGATCTATTCGAAGAATGAAAAAGAACATGATGAGCACTTGATGATTATATTGGAGACGCTTAGGAAAAATCAATTGTATGCCAAGTTCTCTAAGTGTGAGTTTTGTATGGAGAAAGTAGCATTTTTGGGTCATTATGTGTCTAAGGAAGGAGTCTTTGTAGATCCTGCCAGGATTCAAGCTGTGAGTGAGTGGCCAACTCCAAAGAATGTGTCTGATATCCGAAGTTTCCTAGGTCTAGCTGGCTATTATAGGAGATTTGTGAGAGATTTCGCGAAGATAGCGAGGCCAATCACCAATTTGATGAAAAAGGAGTCAAAATTCGAGTGGAGTGAGAAGTGTGAGGAAGCTTTTCAGAGTTTAAAAGAGTGTTTGACCTCCGCACCTGTTTTGATCCTGCCCGATGGGAACAAGGGATTTGAGGTGTATAGTGATGCTTCAAAGAATGGTTTGGGATGTGTGTTGCAGCAGAATGGGAAGGTGATCGCGTATGCATCGCGTCAGTTGAAACCTTATGAGGCTAATTACCCTACCCATGATCTAAAGTTAGCTGCTATTGTGTTCGCTTTGAAAATTTGGAGACATTACCTTTATGGGGCAACATGCAAGATCTTTACTGACCATAAAAGTTTAAAGTACGTTTTCACCCTGAAAGACCTCAATATGAGGCAGAGAAGATGGTTAGAGTTGATTAAGGATTATGATTTAGACATCCAATATCATGAGGGGGAAAGCAAATGTAGTTGATGATGCGTTGAGTAGAAAGTTGAGCCATAGCATGTATGACTTGGTAGTTCCTGAGGAATTGTGTCGAGATATGCAAAGGCTTAGCCTAGAAATTTAAAATCCTGGGGAGATCGAGGCAAGATTGAGTGCTTTGTCATTGGGGTTGTCAGTTTTCGATGAGATCAAAGAGGGTCAAGTTGGAGATAAGCACCTAGATAAGATTAAGGAGAAGATCAAGTAAGATAAGGAAGTCGGTTTTAAGATCCATGATGATGGTAGCCTGAGGTTCAAGGGAAGGTGGTGTGTACCACAAAAATGTGATGAGCTTAAAAGACGTCTTATGGATGAGGGGCATAATACGCCGTATTCTGTGCACCCTGAGGGTGACAAGCTGTATAAAGACCTTAAGCAGATCTATTGGTGGCCAAATATGAAGCGTGAGGTCACTGAATTCATGTCAAGATGTCTAGCTTGTCAGAAAGTGAAGATAGGTTATAAGAGACCAATGGGGTAAGTTCAATCCTTAGAGGTAGTATAACAATAGTTATCATGCGAGCAGTAAGATGGGTTCTTTTGAGGCACTGTATGGAAATAAGTGTAGAAGTCCCATTTGCTGGAATGATTTTAGTGAGAATATAGTATTGGGGACAAAATTTATTGAGGAGACTGTTAAGAATGTCAAGTTGATTCAGGATAGAATCCAGGCTGCTCAAGATAGGCAAAAGAGTTATGCCATTTTAAAAGCAAAGAGAAGATGAGTTTGCAGTAGGTGAGAGTATTTCTGAAAGTATCACCAACTAAGGGCGTGATGAGATTTGGGAAAAAGGGCAAATTAAGTGCCAAATATGTAGGTCCATATGAGATTCTGCAAAGAATTGGGAAGGTAGCTTATAGGTTGGCTTTGCCAATGGAGTTCGAGAAGATGCACGATGTGTTTCATATTTCCCAACTCAAGCGTTATATACCTGATGAGCGTCATGTTTTGGAGCCTGAGAAAATCCAAATCGATAGTGGCCTCACATATGAGGAAATGCCTGTGAAAATTCTTGATAAGAAGGTGCGTAGTACACGCAATAAGGATGTCAATATCGTGAAAGTACTTTGGTCGAACCATGAGTCTGAAGAGGCAACATGGGAAGCTGAAGATGAAATGAAGAAGAAGTATCCGGATTTATTCCCTAAGGTGAGTTACGAGGGCGTAACTCGTTTTCTTTAAGGGGGGTAGAATGCGATAGAATTTCGCGCTCTTTACCTATTTTTATGGAATTTTTATGCATTTTTATGCTTATTTTGGCGATTTGCACATATTGGTGCAAAATAAATTGATTCTCCGCATTAAAAAAGGTGTTCATGAGTAACACAAGTGTTTTTAAGATGGCAAAAGAGTGCACATGAGTGGCACAAGTATTTCTCCAATGGGAGTTGAGTTAAAAACTTTTGAAAATGTGTGAGTTTTTCGTGTCAAGTTTCAGGACGAAACTTCTTTTAAGAGGGGTAGACTGTAATCCCCCGTAAATTTATGGGTTTTATGAATATATTTTAATGTATAGTTATTTATATTTAAATATATTTTAGTATTTTAACGATTTATTTCTTTAAGATTTACTATTTGAAAGTCAAAGAAATTATTTTGATGATTTATGCAAGTCAAATATTTATTAAAGTCATGCCTTGAAAAGTATTTGAAATGTTTGAAATACTTTTTGGATTTGAAAAAGGATTTCTAATTGGGTATGAGGAGCCCAAACACTCCTAGACTTGGAAAAGGATTTATAATCCTAGCCCAACTACCTTTTCCTAAGCCCACAAAAGGAAAACTATATAAACCCCATAAACCCCAAAATTTTCCCCACACATTATTTTCTCTCTCCTCCTTCCTCCCACATTTTTCGGCATTCTCTCTCTTCCTCCGGTTTTCCTCCTCTTCCCTTCGGCTCTCGTCTTCGGCCCTCCTCCGTCGACGGCACAGCGCCGCTGCCACCGCCGACTACCGCCGGCGAGCCACCAACACCGCGGCTTCGTTCGTCGCGCGTCCTTCTCTCTTCTTTGCTTTGGCGGAGAATTATCTCTAGGCGACTTTTAAGTCTGTTAAAGTGGCCTATCAGTTTGTCTACACAAGGTACGTACATACCTATGTGTTGTTTGATGTAGTATCATGATTTTAGGAAAGAAAAGTTATGTAGTATCATGTATAGGAACTTTTGTGAGTTCATATATGATTTCTATTATGATTGTGTAATCCCCCATATTTTTAAGATATTTAATTAAATAGTTTTAATCATTTTTGAATTATTAAAGCTATTTAATTTCAGTATTTCAGAGCAGAAGGGTATTTTGGTCATTTTACCAAAAGAGTATTTGAGTATTTTCACAAAGAAGTATTTGAGTCTTTTCAAGAAAGTATTTTAGTAATATTAGTGAGAAGATTATTTTGGCAATTTCATTATCAAATGTATTTCGGTAATTTGATGAGTAAGGGTATTTTAGTCTTTTACCAAAAAAGACCACCACTATAAAAAGGGAAACCCTAGGTTTTCCCCATCATTTTCAGATTTTCACAAGCCACCTTCTTTATAAAATTAAGGAGTAAGGAGGAGTTCTCCCTCTCTCAAACTCTAGTACTTCATCTTCAACCATTTCTTCAAAGTTCAAGCTTTAAGTTAGTTTTTGTTTTGAAAATTGTAGGAGAATCTTGCAAATAACAAAAGGAAGCAAAGAAGTTAAATTTTTCTGATTTTATTTTCTCTCTCTCTCCTGCGTTTTCCGGCCACCACGGTGATGGCTCGCCGGCGGGCTTGACGTGGCTGCGTGGACCACCGCTTGTGTGCCGCGGTGGTGGCGAAGAACGGGCCTTGACGTGGGCGGCTGTCCCACCTGTCGTGGCGAGCAGCCGGCGTGCCGGCCGGTGTTGGCGCTGGCCGGTGATGGTGCCGGTTGGTGTTATTTCCAAATTTTTGTGGTTTTCGAACCACATGTAAAAAAAAAAAATTCTTTTGGTTATTATTTAGTAAATAATTTGCAGCAGTAGTTAAATTAATAAATTGGTAATTTTTATGAAGTTTTAAGTATTAGTTTATAGTGGGTTTTGCCTACTAGTAAAGGTTTTTAAGTTTATGACTCAAAAATAGTTTTAAAGCATTTTTGAAGAAAAATCAGCTTTGTTATTATTTTAAAGTGCTGATTTTTATTTGTTAGTAGCCTTGAATTGTTGTTGGTGAGTACTAATTGATAGTACGTTGTTGTTGGTAGGTTTCAAGCATAGTAAAAGCAAGTCAAGCTTTTGAATTGTTGATTTTTGTGTGTTATCAAGGTACATACACTTTGACCTTTGACTTTAGTATTTAAAAGTTTATTTATTGAGCATGAGGAGTAAGGAGAGGCTTATGCCTTATAATTGTTTGAGTACATATTGAGAACTTAGAAAGGAGATAAGGAATGGAACTTTTGAGTTATTTCTATATTTGAAAAGCATGTGATCGATGATAATTGCTTTTGAGCATGATTAAAGTTATTTAAATTTATTCTTGAAGCTAGGGCTTGCATGAGAATATTTATTGAGCAAGGCCTCATTAGAAGTTATATATTTTATTGAGCAAGGTCTCATTAGAAGTTATTTATTTTGTTGAGCAAGGTCTCACAAGTTTTAAGTTATTGAGCAAGGTCTCACAAGTAGTTGAATCATTGAGCAAGGACTCAATTGATTGGATCATGGATCCTTATGAAAGTAAGAAAGGACTCATGGAGTCATTAAAGTAATAAGATGAGCAAGGTCTCAAAGGATTTAGAATCGAGTTACTAATGGTATTTGTTGCATTCACTTGTTAAAGAAAGATAAGAAATTAAATTATTTGCTAGATGTATTATTATTGTGATTGTGTCTCACATAATGGGCTTTGGTAATAAAACTCTTGGGATGGATCCCCCATGAGTATTGAACATAAGGATGGAGTTAGTGTGAAACTACACTCCTGCATATAGCTTAGCATGACGATGCTAACGCTTTTATTTTATCAAGCAAGTTTATGGAATTCCAATTATCAAGATCTTTGAGTGGACTAGGTATCACTCGTACTCTTTATCTCTGAGATGTTGAGTCTAGAGGCTCACTCTCACCCTCTTTCATTACTAACAAGCTTAAAATTCTCGAGTCAAGTTATTTAAAGTTCATGGAACTTTAGTAAGAGGTGTGGGATTTCTTACACAAGGAATAGTAGCCCGTATGATTCCAAGAGGAGGACGGTGCCCGTTCATTGCCAAATAATATTAAAAAGAAGTATTTAGTAAGTTCAGTTATGTGCTAGTTGCATGTAGTGTCACAAGAAGAGCAAGCCGAAGTTGTTTGAGGATTTCATGCATCATTATTTGCATTAGTTTAGTAGTGTTATGTACTCAGTGTTGCTGATGTATATGTTTCCTTGTTTTCTTTTGGTTGTTGTTTTTCCTCAACAACCCTGTGATGACCCATTTGGCGAGCAGAGCTTAGAGGAGAAGTTTCAGGTACAAGTTCTTGGTGTGCATGGGAATCATAAGCATCCGGATGGGAATTATAGTACACGAGTACTTTCTTATATATTTAAGTTATTTTGAATTATATGTTTGACTTTACTTGACCATTGGGGTCAAGGTTTGCCTTGTTTGAAAATGGGACTATTATGGGATAGTTTCCGAGTTGTAACTCATTTACATACTTTCTTATTTCAGTTGTATTAAAGTATTTCCAGTTTATTTTAAAAGACTTCCGCTGTATTCTCTGATTAGCCTTACGTATTATCATGCGTGGCATAACAACTCCCGCAATTCCTCCTAGTATATATAAGGAGAAGTCGTGGGGGTGTTATAAAAGTGGTTACCAGAGCTATATTACCTTTATTTTACAAAAGTTTTCGAACTTAAAAAGTATTTCAAAGTCGAATTGCAAAGGGAAGGGAATTGCATATGCATATGAACACTGCATCGCATTAGTCTCTAAGTGTTTATGTGCCTTAGATTAGTAAGTGTTCTAAGGTCTAGTAGCATTTTTGATGTGTTTTATGTGACTAAGTATTTGATTGCAACGTGATTGGCATTTTCTACTTGCATAGATTCCAGTTTTGACTGAAAGGTGTAGTATGACTACAAATTAGTGCTAGTTTTGCTTTGAGTTACTACTCTAGTAAGAGAGTTAGTATGAAAGCTCCTTAGAAAGGAAATTGAGAATTCAATGTCAGCATGGCATTTGCTTAGTAGTTTTGACCTATATTGGGGTCCAATAAGTGATTTTTAAGTCGAATTTTTTTTTCTTGGGCAGATCAATGGTCGATAGAAACGCTAGAGTTGATGCTCAGCTATGGAATTTAGTCCGAGTGACTACGAATTTAGCTAGGAGAGTCCCTTCGAAAAAGAAGTCTGTTGATTGGTTTAAGAGGGTTAGTGATAGTAAACCGCCTTCTTATGATGGGAAAGGCGATCCTGTCAAGCTTGAGAACTGGTTTAGGGACTTTGAGAAGCTATTCGATGCTATCCAATGTCCAGATAATAGGAAGGTAGCTATAGCTGCGTACTACCTCAAGGAGGAAGCCGATTTTTGGTGGTCGCAACATAAGGAGACGTTAATGGCAAGGCCTGACTTTGATTGGAAGGCTTTCGGAGGAGCTATGAAGGAGAAATTTTATCCCAATTTCTTGAGGAGGCAAAAGGCCAGTGAGTTTGATGAGTTGAAGCAAGGTGACATGACTGTGGAGCAGTACTATGAGAAGTTTGTTGGATTGATGAAGTTTGCTCCAGAGTTAGTACCTACTGAGGAGAGAAAGGCTATTAGGTTTGAGACTGGACTTAATCTTGAGGTGAAGCTTGGGCTAGGAGGTTCAACTTTCAGGACCTTAGAGGAAGTGTACGATAGAGCTGCTCATTTAGGTTCCTATTTGAAACAAGCTGGAGTTGAAAGCTCAAACAACAAGAGAAAGGAGAATCCTAGTCAGAATTTCCAGAGGAACGATAAGAAGTTCAAGCCTCAACATAACTTTCACCAAGGAGGACAATCTAGTGGCCAAAGGAATGGGGGCCAGTATCAACAACAGAAGGGTGGAAATGGTCCTAATAAGGGAAGGAAAGGAGACGAACGTGTGTATTTCTGCAAGAAGTGCCCCTACAATCATCCTGGAAAGGATTGCGAAGGAAAGCTAGTGGAGTGTAACTACTGCCACAAATTGGGTCACCGAGAGTATGAGTGCTTCTCCAAGAACCCTGAGTTGAATACTGACAAGGGCAAGAGCGGAAACCAGTTTGGTCAGGGCAATCGAAACCATTCAGGAGGCAACAACTATCAAGGTGGGAACAAGCAAAATGGGAACAACAAGACCGTTTTGAGTGGAGCTGGTCCTAGTGTGCCTGCAGTGGCAATATTGAATGTCATAAGTGCTAGAGAAGCTGAGACGTCTAAGGACGTAGTTACGGGTAATGTTTCTATAAATTCCATTTTTGCTAAAGCTTTATTTGATTCAGGAGCCGAGTGTTCATTTGTTTTAAAATTAGTTGTTTCAAAATATGGCTTAGAAAACCCTAGGGATGTTGAAATTCCTATTATGTTACCATCTGGGGAAGTAGTAACTTGCTCAAGAGTATATGAGAACGTCCTTGTGAGAATTGCGGATGTAGACTTTGAAACCAACCTCATAGAGTTTCCATTGGAAGACTTGGAGATCATTTTAGGAATGGATTGGCTTAAGGAGTATAAAGCTGAGATTCTATGTGGAGAACAAAAAGTGAGATTGAGGAATAAGAACGGGAAAAAGGTGACTTTCAAGACTAAACCACAAGAAGGTAGAATTAAGATCATTTCATCCTTAAGTTTGGTAAAGCAAGTGAGTAAGGGAGCTTCGTTATTCTTGTGTAGTGTGCAGAGGTTGGAAGAAGAGAAGCTTAAGATAGAACATGTGAAGGTGGTGAATGAGTTTCCGGACGTATTTCGGAAGATGTACCTGGAATGCCACCTCAAAGGGAGTTAGAATTCACCATAGACTTAGTTCCCGAACCGCCCCTATATCAAAAGCACCCTATAGAATGGCTCCAGCAGAGATGAAGGAGCTCAACAAGCAACTAAAGGAATTACTCGAGAAAGGGTACATTAGACCTAGTTATTCCCCATGGGGAGCGCCTGTTTTGTTCGTAAAGAAGAAGGATGGGAGCTTGAGGCTATGTATCGATTATAGAGATCTCAACAAGGTGACTATTAAGAATAAGTATCCGTTACCGAGGATTGACGACCTATTCGATCAATTAAGAGGAGCTGGAATATTTTCGAAGATAGACTTGAGGTCAGGGTATCACCAGTTGCAAATTGGGGAGAAGGACATACCAAAGACTGCCTTTAGGACGAGGTATGGTCACTATGAGTTCACCGTGATGCCATTTGGTTTAACCAATGCACCAACGATGTTTATGGACCTCATGAATAGAGTGTTTCGAGAGTATTTGGACAAATTTGTAGTTGTATTCATCGATGATATCCTTATCTACTCGAAGAACAAGGAGGAGCATGAAGAGCACTTGAGATTGGTATTATCTACACTTAGGGAGCATCAGCTTTACGCAAAGTTCTCGAAGTGTGAATTTTGGATGGAAGAAGTGGCGTTTCTTGGCCACATTGTGTCAAAGAAGGGAATTTCCGTAGATCCGTCGAAGATAACCGCAGTGAGCGAATGGCCTACACCTAGGAATATTACTAATATAAGGAGTTTCTTGGGTCTAGCTGGCTACTATAGACGTTTTGTGAAGGATTTTTCGAGGGTAGCCAAACCAATGACTAGTCTTATGAAGAAGGATACAAAGTTCATATGGACCGAGGAGTGTGAGAAAACTTTTAAGAAGCTTAAGGAGTTGTTGACTACAGCTCCGATCTTGACGTTGCCAGAGGAGAATGTTGAGTTGGAGGTATGTAATGACGCTTCGAAAAATGGTTTAGGGTGTGTGTTGATGCAAAACCGAAAGGTTATAGCTTACGCTTCTAGGAAATTGAAACCGTACGAAGTGAATTACCCAACCCATGATCTAGAGTTAGCCGCAATAGTGTTTGCTTTGAAGATTTGGCGACACTACTTGTATGGAGTGAAGGTGAAGTTGTACACGGATCACAAGAGTCTGAAGTATTTGTATACTCAAAAAGCTTTGAATATGAGGCAGAGAAGATGGTTGGAGTTGGTTAATGACTACGATATTGAGATCTTATACCATGAAGGAAAGGCAAACGTCGTTGCCGATGCGCTAAGTCGCAAGTCTAGCCATAGTATAAGTACTTTGGTACTTCCAGATAAGTTGTGTAATGAGTTTAGGAAGCTCAACATTGAAGTTGTTGGGAGTGGTGGAGTGGAAGCATGCTTAAATGCCATTTCAATTCAGTCAACATTGAATGAAGAAATTTTGAAGGCTCAAGAAGGGAATGAGGAAATGGAGAAGATCAAGAAGCTGATCGAGGAGAAGAAGACAAAGGAGTTTAGCATCCATGACGATGGAAGTGTCCGATTCAATGGAAGGTGGTGTATACCTTCGAGTTGCACCGAGTTGAAAGAGAAAGTGATGAAAGAAGGGCACAACACGACTTATTCTATCCACCCTGGAGGAGATAAGTTGTATAAGGACTTGAAGCTAATGTTCTGGTGGAACAATATGAAGAGAGAAGTGGCTGAATTTGTTGCTAGGTGTTTGACTTGCCAGAAGGTGAAGAGCGAACACAAGAGACCTCAAGGAACGATTCAACCGTTACCAGTGCCTGAGTGAAAGTGGGATGACATAGCAATGGATTTCGTTGTAGGTCTTCCCAAGACAGCGAAAGGATTCACCAAAGTGTGGGTGATTGTAGATAGACTAACTAAAGTAGCAAAATTTGTCCCGATGAAGGACAATTGGTCGATGGAACAGTGTGGTAAAGTATATGTGGACCAAGTGGTGAGGCATCATGGAGTTCCTTCCATTATTGTGTCTGATAGGGATTCAAGATTCTTATCTCATTTTTGGGAAGCATTACAGAAAGCTTTTGGGACCGATGTGCTTAAGAGTACAACTTTTCATCCAAAGAATCGATGGTCAATCAGAGAGAACCATTCAGACTCTCCAGGACATGTTGAGAGCGTGTGCCTTAGATTACCCTAAGACTTGGGATGAGATGTTGGCTTTAATAGAATTCTCATACAATAATAGTTACCATTCTAGCATTAAGATGGCTCCTTTCGAAGCCCTATACGGTCCGAAAATGTCGCAATCCACAGGCTTTGGAATGATATTAGCGAGACGGTTACTTTAGGACCGCAAATGATTGAAGATACCGTGAATCAAGTGAGATATATCCGTGAGAAGATGAGGGCGGCCCAGGATCGTCAAAAGGCCTATGCAGATCAGAATAGAAGAGATAGTGAGTATCAAGTAGGCGAGAAAGTCTTACTAAAGGTGTCACCTATGAAAGGAGTGATGCGTTTTGGGCAAAAAGGAAAGCTTAGCCCGAAGTTTATAGATCCCTATGACATTATTGAAAGAATTGGAAGATTAGCTTATCGTTTGGATTTGCCGAATAACTTGGGAAAGGTGCATAATGTGTTCCATGTATCCCAACTAAAGAGATATGTACCCGATAAGTCTCACGTATTAGATCCCGAGATTATAGAAGTGGATGAGACACTTTCTTTTGAAGAAAGACCAGTGAAGATCTTGGACTCTAAGGTGAGGAGTAAAAGAAATAAAGATATAAAGATACTCAAGGTTTTGTGGTCTAACCAGCGTACCGAAGAGGCTACCTGGGAAACTGAAGATGAGATGAGAAAGAAGTATCCTGAGCTCTTCGACTAGGTGAGTTGAGTTCCGGGACGTAACTCCTTTAAAGGGGGTAGAGTGCGTGCGTGCATTTTTGCTAGAAATTATGCGCATTTTGCTAGAAATTAGTAAGAATTTGTTGCATTTGTGCACGATTTTTCTTAAGTTTTCAAGGAAAACTTTTCAAGCGAAGTAAGCATTTCATAGTTTAAACATTCAAGGCAAAAGTTTTATTTAGTAGCGTATTATTTGGCTACTTGTTTTATTTAGTAGCATATTATTTGGCTACTTCTTAAGAAAGAACTATATTAGGGCGTAATGCTCATAAGTTTTCAAGCTGAAAGCTTAGAGAAGAGAGGAGGTTTTATTTAAGTTTCGGGACGAAACTTCTTTTAAGGGGGGTAGACTGTAATCCCCCATATTTTTAAGATATTTAATTAAATAGTTTTAATCATTTTTGAATTATTAAAGCTATTTAATTTCAGTATTTCGAAGCAGAAGGGTATTTTGGTCATTTTACCAAAAAGAGTATTTGAGTATTTTCACAAAGAAGTATTTGAGTCTTTTCAAGAAAGTATTTTAGTAATATTAGTGAGAAGATTATTTTGGCAATTTCATTATCAAATGTATTTCGGTAATTTGATGAGTAAGGGTATTTTAGTCTTTTACCCAAAAAGACCACCACTATAAAAAGGGAAACCCTAAGTTTTCCCCATTATTTTCAGATTTTCACAAGCCACCTTCTTCAGAAAATTAAGGAGTAAGGAGGAGTTCTCCCTCTCTCAAACTCTAGTACTTCATCTTCAACCATTTCTTCAAAGTTCAAGCTTTAAGTTAGTTTTTGTTTTGAAAATTGTAGGAGAATCTTGCAAATAACAAAAGGAAGCAAAGAAGTTAAATTTTCGATTTTTTTCTCGTTTCGGCACCACGGATGGCTGCGAAGAGGCGGCCGTTGGTTATTTATTTTTTGGTTTCGAACCACATGTAAAATTTTGGTTATTATTTAGTAAATAATTTGCAGCAGTAGTTAAATTAATAAATTGGTAATTTTTATGAAGTTTTAAGTATTAGTTTATAGTGGGTTTTGCCTACTAGTAAAGGTTTTCAAGTTTATGACTAAAATAGTTTTAAAAGCATTTTGAAGAAAAACAACTTTTATTATTTTAAACTGATTTTTATTTGTTAGTAGCTTATTGTTTTGTAGTACTAATTGATAGTAGTTGTTGTAGGTTTAAGCATAGTAAAAGCAAGTAAGCTTTTGAATTGTTGATTTTGTGTTATAAGTACATACTTGACTTTAGTATTTAAAGGTTTATTTATTGAGCATGAGAAAGGAGGCTTATGCCTTATAATTGTTGAGTACATATTGAGAACTTAGAAAGGAGATTAGAATGGAACTTTGAGTTATTTATATTTGAAAAGCATGTGATGATATAATCTTAGCATGATTAAAGTTATTTAAATTTATTCTAAGCTAGGCTTATGAGAATATTTATTGAGCAAGGTCTATTAGAAGTTATATATTTTATGAGCAAGGTCTCATTAGAAGTTATTTATTTTGTTGAGCAAGGTCTCACAAGTTTTAAGTTATTGAGCAAGGTCTCACAAGTAGTTGAATCATTGAGCAAGGACTCAATTGATTGGATCATGGATCCTTATGAAAGTAAGAAAGGACTCATGGAGTCATTAAAGTAATAAGATGAGCAAGGTCTCAAAGGATTTAGAATCGAGTTACTTATGGTATTTGTTGCATTCACTTGTTAAAGAAAGATAAAAATTAAATTATTTGCTAGATGTATTATTATTGTGATTGTGTCTCACATAATGGGCTTTGGCAATAAAACTCTTGGATGGATCCCCATGAGTATTGAACATAAGGGGAGTTAGTGTGAAACTACACTTCATATAGCTTAGCATGACGATACTAACGCTTTTATTTTATCAAGCAAGTTTATGGAATTCCAATTATCAAGATCTTTGAGTGGACTAGGTGTCACTCGTATTCTTTATCTCTGAGATGTTGAGTCTAGAGGCTCACTCTCACCCTCTTTCATTACTAACAAGCTTAAAATTCTCGAGTCAAGTTATTTAAAGTTCATGGAACTTTAGTAAGAGGTGTGGGATTTCTTACACAAGGAATAGTAGCCCGTATGATTCCAAGAGGAGGACGGTGCCCGTTCATTGCCAAATAATATTAAAAAGAAGTATTTAGTAAGTTCAGTTATGTGCTAGTCGCATGTAGTGTCACAAGAAGAGCAAGCCGAAGTTGTTTGAGGATTTCATGCATCATTATTTGTATTAGTTTAGTAGTGTTATGTACTCAGTGTTGCTGATGTATGTGTTTCCTTGTTTTCTTTTGGTTGTTGTTTTTCCTCAACAACACTGTGATGACCCATTTGGCGAGCAGAGCTTAGAGGAGAAGTTTCAGGTACAAGTTCTTGGTGTGCATGGGAATCATAAGCATCCGGATGGGAATTATAGTACACGAGTACTTTCTTATATATTTAAGTTATTTTGAATTATATGTTTGACTTTACTTGACCATTGGGGTCAAGGTTTGACTTGTTTGAAGATGGACTATTATGGGATAGTTTCAGTTGTAACTCATTTACATACTTTCTTATTTCACTGTATTAAAGTATTTCCAGTTTATTTTAAAAGACTTCCGCTGTATTCTCTGATTAGCCTTACGTATTATCATGCGTGGCATAACAACTCCCGCAATTTCTCCTAGTATATATATGGAGAAGTCGTGGGGGTGTTATAGATTGGATTTTTACATGTTTTATGCCTGTGTGCGAACATGTTGATTTTAAGAATTATTTATGAGTTGAATATCATGTTTGTATGGAATATTGATGCAAGCATGTTGGTTGGGAACTTTATTTTTTAATTCACAAGGTGGAATTAATTTATTTATTGAGTTGAATCATGTGTTCCCTTATATTATTATTTTCACTACTTTATGAGGACTGTGGGCCTTATTTGGTAAGTTGATAATTTATGTCTATGAAAGGTAAGTTGGTTGTTGGCTAGGTTCAACAAATAAGAAGGATTGAAATAAGAAGGAATTAATCTTGGGTTGTAAGTTGTATGATCACTTATTTAATCCTAAGATAAAAAGGAGTTAAGTGTGAATGTTTGATTATATGTTATCTGTATTGCTTGTGTGTCATAACAAGTGATAATTGGTAAATCATGTAAAGTGTAACGTGTATAGTAATAAACTTTAGACTGGTGCACGTCTGAAGTTGGACAATCGGAGTTGGGGTACATGGTGAGCGTGCCATGGCTTTTTCTTGGGAATTGGATTGATCACCGTTCCTATTTATTTTAAAGGTTCCTCGATATCGTAGGTCATTTTGGAATACGGAGTCACGCCCGTATTTCGTCTTCCTAGGTGATGGCTGATTTTTAGTTAGACAACTCGGTCCAATAACTATTCCATTAAAGTATTAAAAAGATGGTTAAAGTGTAGTTCAGTAAAAGTTGTCTGCAGATTGTTAGATTGTTATGTTATTATTTATCCCTGCTTATCATTTATTAGTATCATGTTAGGAATGTTTATGTATTATTATGTAGTACTCATCTTTGCTGATTACGTGCTTTGTTTGTATGTGTTGATCATGGCTTTGCCTTATTGATCCTGTGATGACCCATTTTGGTGAGCAATCTCTAGGGATCAATAGTGCATAGTCCATCTAACAGGTTCGAAGATGGTGCATCATTGGGATCGGGATTGGAGAGCTTGTGTAGATCATTTATAATACTTTGAGTTTATACTTTTCGTAGTTGGTTTTGGTTTTAAGTTTGACTTTGACTTTGTTGGTTTGACTTTTGGAGTTGACTTTGTAGTTGACTAAGTTTTATTTATAAAGTTTATTATTATGTTTTCCGCTGCAAAATTCTGAATAAGCCGATACGTTTTCACACGGGCGATAATAATTTGATAATAATTTGATAATTCTCTATGTTTTATATTAAAAAGGTATTTTAGAAAAGAGAGAATTGTCGGGGTGTTACAAGCCATACCTTGATTCCAGCTGCAAACTGAGCTTGCCATCCATCACAAAGTTGGGAGGCAGCAAATTCAACAGATGCAAAAGGAGATAAGTGGATAACTAGATATACATATACTAAACAGGCTTATGATATAAACTGCCATTAATGAATGGCAACACACCTCCAGTGGTGAGCAGGAAGTCACTGCTTGTTCACCATAAAAAACCCAACGATGATTCCCTGTAACAGCCACCTGGCCAACAGTCATGTTCAAGCAATTACATTAAATAAACTTCCACAAAAATTCACAAGAACACACCCTTATAAAAAAATATCCCTAAACTTTATCCTCCATAATTGCTTGAAAATTTTCAAAAATTAACCCTAAAACAGAAAAATAAAATAAAAAACCCCGAATTCAAAAAATTAACGAAATAAAACCCTAGAAATCGATTAGAGGAAAGGAAAGAGAATTTACAAACTTTCTAATTGTTAACAACTTTATGACAAAAGATATTATCCTAGCCATCTCCTCCAATTGCTAGCAACTTTCTGTAAAAAAATTACATTAAATTACAACACTTTAAATCTCAACTTGCTTCACAAGATCAAACACACGAAAAAAACGAAATTAAGACCATAACCCAGAAATTGCATTATGTAGAAGAAGAACCCAAACCCAGAAATTGCAAAAAATTGTATCAAAAACTAAAATCTATCAATACAGTGGTTCATTCCTTCAATTCAAATTAGATCAAAGACTTAAAAAAGTAAAAATACAAAAATCGAAAAAAAAAATCAAGAACCCTAGCTGAAAATATCACAAACACAATACAAAATTAGCAACAATACAAAAAAATCCAAAGCAAAACACAATACTACAATTCAGATTGAAGAGAAGAGCGAGAATTACCTTTAATGCGCTCCATAACTCCATAGCAATTTCCCTAAAAAAAAATAATTCCATAGCAATGGGAAAAAAAACAGAGAGAGGAGAGAGAGACAGCAAAAGAGGCGAGAAAGAGGAGAGAGGAGAGAGGAGAGAGGAGAGAGACGTGAAGAAGAGGAGAGACAGAAAAGATCGTGAGGCTCA
Organism: Beta corolliflora; assembly: GCA_947648045.1. Lineage (NCBI taxonomy): Eukaryota > Viridiplantae > Streptophyta > Magnoliopsida > Caryophyllales > Amaranthaceae > Beta > Beta corolliflora. The sequence continues at coordinate 464,340 of CANSZD010003076.1, read as the reverse complement.
GATGGAAGAAAAGATTAAGGGCTGATAGGGGGTGTAAGTTCAGTTTTCGGTTCGGTTTTGAGACAAAACCAAACCAAACCGAAACAAATTCGGTTTTAACATTTCAAGTCCAAATCCAAACCGAAATTTATCCCAAACCAAACCAAATCGAAATTTAAAAACCAAAATCGAACCAATCCAAACCAAATCGAAACTTTTTTGTTCCAAAATTTGAATCAAACCGAAATTACATAATAGAGTACAAAAATCGTAGCTTTATATATCATAATTGTAAATTATTACAAAGAATAAAGATTTCGTAACTTTATCATTATTGTAACATTGTAAATACGAAAATAATTGAACATAATAACGAAAAAAATGACCTTCATAATCATTTGTAACATTCAAATAATAATATAATGAAATGGAGTAGATCTTCAATCTTCAAATAACGAAAATAATGAATGTGCACTGAGATATGTTCTTCGATCTTTAGTGAGAAATGGAGGAGACCACCAGTGAGAGGAAAGATATTCTTCAACCTTCAGTCTGGAGCACCGCTGAGAAGATAGAGAAACAGAAGAGAGGGAGATGCCGGAGATCAACTGGAGGAGAGAGAGAAACAGAGAAGAGGAAGGAATGGAGCGAGAGGAGAGAGAAACGGCTGAGGGAGAGTTAGGGTTTTGTTAGGAGAGTTAGTGTCCTTAGGGTTTTCTTAGGAGTTAGATGTGGAGCTTGTAAGAAAATGGGTCTAAAACCATCAAAGGCCCATATCACATAGATAATTCGGTTTGGTTTGGTTTTTTTCGGTTTTTCAAAATAAAAACCAAACCAAGCCAAACCGAAAAACCGTTTTTTTTTTTTATTTTTCCAATCCAAACCAAACCGATTTTGAAAAAAAATCAAACCAAATTACTAATTCGGTTTGGTTTGGTTCGGTTTTCGGTTTTTAACCAAATAACTTACACCCCTAAGGGCTGAGATTTGCCAAAGCTTAGGAACAGTGAATTGCAAGGAATCGTGACTCAGGTCACTATTGATTTCTACAGTAGCTACATTTGCTACTTTTAAAAGGTTATGGAAAATATATCCCAATCTAGCCCATGATCACCTCTATTCTGGAGATCATCTACACTTTTAACAAAACATAGAATCATTTTTCTTTTTGATTTTATTTTTTATCATTATTTATAAATCGAAAACCCTATGATGGATGCCCTAACAAGTGAAACACACCCACCCACCCACCATTTCACTCCGTAGCCCCTCGTAAGTCGTACGAAAAAGTTTTTACGAAAAAGTTTTTACGAAAACTTTACCTCACAATCACAGAAGTAAATACTACTTTCTACTTATTTTTTTTGCCATGAATTTCTACTCAAACAGAATATAAAAAACGCCTCCATTTATAGATAGTGTAACAAATAGACAGATTGATACTCATACTAGAATAATAAAGTTTATTATTATGATTATTATATTATTATATAAAATAAAAAAAGTTATAATTGTTGTGCCTTTGCGCTGCAGCTCGACCTCAAAAATCCCAATTCTCTTCCTCTTTCTTCTTCTCTTCTATATCTCTCTTTTATATTTCTTCTACAAAATTTTCCAATAAAACTTTCGCTTCTTTCTCGTCTCAAACATTTCAGGTTCGTCTTCTCTAATCGATCTGTTACTTACACTCTTCTTTCTTCCGATTCTATTTTCTAATATTTTTCATCCTTTACCTCTTTTCCCCAATTTTATTGCTCGAGCTTTTTTTTATGGAGTTAGGGTTTTTCAGATTAAGATCTTTTTTTTTATATAAATTAATCCCGCCCTTCTTATTGTTTCTGTTAATCGAGATAATCGAATTTGGATACACTAATGTTAGGTTTATTTTTGGTTAGGGTTTTGCTTCAGGGAACCTTTTTTTTAGGGTACATGCAAATTCGAGTTTCCATTAATGGTGTTTTTGCTTTTGTTTATGAATAGGTTTTTCTTTTTTGTTTGATTTGATTTGAGATTTGTGATTAAATTTCATTTTTTGCTGAGAAATTTGTCAATCGTAGTATTTTTGATCTCTTTTTTGTTCGTTAAGTTTTTTTCGCAGTGCTTGACAGTGTACATGCCGAAATTTTCTGCCTTTGAATTGTTTTTTTTTTGACTTTGTGTTGTTTTATGAATTTGCATTAGTTTTACAGTGGGAGAAGCTGAAAGAGTATAGAGGGGAGGGGTTTTAGGTTAGGTTATGGCTGCAAACGTGACTGAGGACTCTGTTGGTGGAAGGTCATTGGAGGAATTGTCGACTGTGCAACGCAGCCAATCAAGTGATGAAATGGTTGAATTTCGCTCTTCGGACCAGGTTGAGAATGGCGTCCCCTCGACTTCACCTCCGTATTGGGATGCTGATGACAGTGATGATGATGGAGGTATTTTCAGCCTAATGCTGCTGTATCTTTCAGCTTTATTTTGGCTTTTTTTCTGAGCAATGTTAATCAGTAATATCACAAATTGCAAAGGTATTAGAATTAGATAATAACACTCTATTTATTTTGTGTTGCTTTTAGTTATTATGGTCCTTTGGTGCTTGCTGATGTGATAATTCTACCTAGAAGACTAGAACTAATACACAAGCATATATCTGATTTGTGTGCTGTTGCATACTGCTCACTGGATCAGTGAAGGGAATATATTGTTCTGTCATGAATATGTTGGAGCTGCTTGTCGCCCTGTTTCTACAAGTCACTTGATTTTGTTTGCTGAAATTTGGCTCCCTTATATTGTACCCCATTGTTGGGGCTACTTCCCACTATCAACCCTTGTTGTCGTTTTGGTTTTTGGAAGGTATACAAGACCTTGAGTAGGAATGCTTTGATTCCCATCAATCAGCTGATTATGATGTAATTACATGTTACTTCTCGAGTTCTCGAGGAACTATCAGAAATTTGGTTGATGCTGCCATTGTCACAAAAGACTTGTACAAAAATCTCAAGTTCAGAAGCAATTTTGAATGCGTTTGACACAGAAGTTATGGCAAGTCCGCCAAAGATATTAAACTTAACGAAACCACTTGCTTACCTACCACTCTCTTCGTTGGCGCTTTAGGATTTGTATCAATGGGAATGCATGATTAGCTTAATTGGATGGTATTATGACTTATTTAAAGCATAGCTGTGTGGAAGGGACTGCCTTAGATACAATAGGAAAGTGCTTTCTGTGCCGTGTCATTGAAACTGAGGCGTTACAGTTACTTGTCTGTAATTTTTAATATTTTTGCATATTGCTCAAAGTTTGTAGAACTTATAGAAGGATTCACTTTTTCGTGTATTATTATAGAAAATCCTGTCATGTGTAAGGACTTTTTTGAAATCTTATGATGGAAAGGAGAACCCATGTATTGTTTGAGACTTCATACGACTACGAGCGCTCATGATGAACGGGAACTCTCATAAAGGTCATGCTTCCTGTGTGTAACTCTTAAACCTGAAAAAATTTGGGGGAAACCTCTTCTTTTAATTGCCAGCAAGTTCTTCCTTATGAATGTGCAAAGTCTCAAATATCTTTCTCATAATTAAACTAAACCCAAACTGTGCGAGTTGCAACGCTGATGGCATATGGATAGTATAGAGCTATCAATTAGAAAGATTAAGTTAACGTGTACAAAGGAGAGGTTAAGTATTTCTATTTGCTCATTAGAAAGTGTCTTGACTTCTGGAACACCTGTTTATGTATGCTTTCAAATTATGATGGCTCACACAGGAGATACTGTTGAGAAAATTATTCTATGCACGTATGTCTCTTGATGAAATGGTTTGTATTTCTCTGAAACAACTCCTTTCAGTCTATGCTGTTTAGGGGGTCCATTGCGATCATTTGGACCACTACATGTCGAATGTTTGAGGTTGCTTTTGTATATGGGTTGGTGTTCTATCAGCTGGTTTTCCTGTCTGATGCCCTCTTTTCTGTTTTCCTTTTGAGCATTTAATCTTACATCTTGTTTATGATATGTCTTTCCATTCTAGTTACCCCTCGTTTAGTTGGTATGGTCTTCTTTTTGATGTACGACTAGGTATGCTGTTACTAATTTGTTCATTGGAGCAAAGAAAGTGAAAAGTAGCGAAGTATCCTGTATCCGTGTTGCTACTTGTGCTTTTCCGATCAAGATAATTTCCCAGTTAGCATATTTGAGATCTTCGTTTCCATTCTTGCAGGGCCTAAGCCTAAAGAGCTGTATGGTAAGTACACATGGAGGATTGATAAGTTTTCGCAGATCAACAAGAGAGAGCTTCGCAGTAATGCATTTGAAGTTGGCGGCTACAAATGGTTAGTTTCTTTTTGTAGTTTGATATTTGGTTGCTATCCTTGTTTCCTATTTTTCTCACTTATGACTTATGGTCTCTTAGGTTAAATCTTTTATGTATGTATTGAGCAGACCAACTTATTTCATATTTTTCATGCTCATAGTTCTTGGCTTCTGTTTGCTCATGTGTGTTCTGTAAGGGTGGTGATTGTCTTCAATCTATGATTTTTACCTGATATTGATGCTTTCTACCATCCATCTATATAATACAGATTTTGATCAGTTCCATTTGTACATTTAAAGCTAATCCTATCAATGTTTCAAACATTCTGTCAAGTTATGCATGTTTCTCTTAGAACATATTGTTCTATATGAAACAGACATTCAATGTAAATGTCGTAATTATATTAATGTGCTAACAGGATAATTGCTCCATGTATTTACGAGTACCTTGCAATATGCAACCCATTGTCAAGTTTGCTTTGCTGATGGGTTTGATGGTTAGCCATTTTGTAGATTGATATTCATTTTGTTATTTAGTACTGTAAGTTAGGGTTAGTAATGTCCGAGTATTAGTTATGGGGTTTGGATTCAGTGATTTAAATATTCTGTAAGTATGACGTCGCTTCTGCTTTTCGCAGGTACATCTTGATATATCCTCAGGGCTGTGATGTCTGTAACCATCTCTCCTTGTTTCTTTGTGTTGCTAACCATGATAAGCTTCTTCCAGGTTTGGTTGAGTTGTCTATTAATATTCTTCATGGCTTTGCTTTGCTGACCCTCCCTTTAGTCTACTGATATTTCGAGTTCCGCTCACTTAAATGTTTCTCCTTTTTTGGTGGAGCAGGATGGAGTCATTTTGCTCAATTCACTATCGCTGTTGTGAATAAAGATGCAAAAAAATCAAAATATTCTGGTCAGTGGTCCAGAACTGATGTTTTACTTGACATGCAACTGCGTCTTGAATGGTTTTCCTGATATTGATATGAGATGCATAAATTGTCGCAGATACATTACATCGTTTCTGGAAAAAAGAGCATGATTGGGGGTGGAAAAAGTTTATGGAGCTATCTAAAGTGTCGGATGGTTTTGTGGATGCAGACACACTTACCATTAAGGCTCAAGTTCAAGTGATCAGGTAGTTTGCATTTTTTTTTGGTGCCTCCTAGGATGAAAAAAGAATGTTATTGATCTGAAAAGTAGGAAGTATTTCTGTCGGTTGATAAGACATTTTCCTATATATAAGATAGTCACAATTTGTTAATGTAGAAAGAGAATGTTATTGGTGACTCTGTTGAACATTAGCTGTCTGGGTTTTTGAAACTTGTAACCACATTACAGTCTTGAAGTAGTTTCTTGCCCCTCTCAATTCTTATGCAAACGCTGATTGTAAAGATTTGCATGGTTGACAGTCACTACAACAAGCCTTTACCATCTTTCAAAATTTGCTTTGTCCACTTTTTTCCAGTTAAACTTCACAATTTTACCGTGTAAAATTGAAATGTGAGATCTTGTTAGATTTTTTAATATGTTTTTTGGAAATATTCATTTTCTATTATTATTATGAAAGATAATCAATGGTTTAAGTTTTTCCTCGTGAAATAATTTTGCATATACTACAAAGCACGGGAGTATGTTGTTGTTAATTGCTTGGAACTTTGGAACTCAGTTGTGTTACCATAACCACTATGATGTGCTTGCTTGTTAGCTATTATTTTCTACAAGCAAAGGTCATGATATTATTTTCTAGTATTATTTGTTGGCTTATTAGCTTCTATGTGAAAGGGTTATCTCATCCCTTCAGATATTCAGCTGGCATATTGAAGTAGTAAATGACAGTCCTTTTTATTCGTGCCAGCGACTTGATCTTCAGTGCTCTGTTGTGTATGTTATTAAGCTGGAGCTGTGTAAAGAAATGGCCAAGTTGTTTTAGATCTGTGGTTGATAGTTGACTAATGGAAATCTTGTGGCTTGGCAATGTGATTGACCTTTATGACAAATTTTTTATCAAGAACTTTTAAGGAGGATCTCTTTGTTCTTAAATTCAAGGCATGAAGTTGTGTTTGGCTGTAGTTGATTTTGATGAGTCTCTCTCATTGAGCATTCATTTTGTAAGATGTAGTTGGGGAAAGTTTATTTCGTATTTGATGAAAAAGCTATGTACTATTATTTGAGCGTATTGGATTGCTGGTGTGTATTGGTTGTAGGGAGAAGGCAGATCGGCCATTTCGTTGTCTCGACTGTCTGTATAGAAGAGAACTTGTTCGAGTGTACCTAACCAATGTTGAGCAGATCTGCCGGCGTTTTGTTGAAGAGAGAAGAGGAAAGCTGGGAAAGCTGATAGAGGACAAAGCTAGGTGGTCAAGGTGTGTTTCTCTATCATTATGAAATTGCTGGCTGAGTTGTGAAACTGTTATGACATACATTCCACAGTTAAAGATGACTCAGTCTATAATTATTTTCTATATGTTCTTCACTGATGGAATAAAATGTTGCTGTACCTGGTGTTCACCTCACATTTTCAGTTTATGTATGATGTGGTTTTCTCATCCATCTATCATGTGCTTTATTTTCAAGTTTTCTTGGTTCCACACTGCATTTATTTTTAGTATATTCTTGCAATCAGAAGTTCGGAGCTCATTTGATGTAATTATTTGCATTAATATTATTGGATTTATAGTTGCTATACTGCATTTATTATTAGTATATTCTTGCAATTCCAAAGTTTGGAGTTCATCTGATGTGATTTTTGCACTGACATTATTGGACATATAGTTGCTTTGGTCTTTGTGAACAAATTTTTGTCTATATTTTTTTTAATCAAATTTGAGTGGATATCTTTTCCAAATCTATTGTTATGTTTGTTATTTATTGGTTTCTATGCTGGCAGTTTTTGTGCATTTTGGCTAGGAATGGATCAGAATACAAGGCGTCGCATGTCAAGGGAGAAGAAAGAGATGATATTAAAAGTTGTTGTGAAACATTTTTTTATAGAGAAGGAGGTCACATCTACTTTAGTTATGGACTCATTGTACAGTGGGCTGAAAGCTCTTGAAGGTCAAAGCAAAGGCAAAAAAGGAACGGAAAAGTTACTAGAGGGTGAAGATACACCTGCTCCGATTGTTCGAGTGGAGAAGGATGTGTTTGTTTTGGTAGATGATGTCTTATTACTACTTGAGAGGGCTGCCATGGAACCATTGCCTCCAAAGGATGACAAGGGTCCTCAGAACCGCACGAAGGTGAGTTATATCTTAGAAAGTGTGTGTGTGGGGTGGGTGGGTGTTTATCTTTAACTTCTAATCACTACTTTTTACTGGGGCTCTCTAGCAGTCGCATTTCTAAATATGGTTGCTAGTTGGGGATTCAACTTTAGTCCTTAGGTCTCTTATCTACTTGTTGATCTAACATTTTGGTTTGCATGGTTTTCCTGTATATTTTGGTTTAAAATCCTCATCACTGTATCCTTGGTGTTTCTTTCCGTTTTCCGAATTTGAGGTCCTATTTTTTATGTGCATGCAGTCTTTGACCATGAATCTGACTAAGAATTTTCTTGTATTCTTGTTCAACGTGGAGTTATTTACATGCTTTCTTTTTAAGCATACTGATGGAATTTGGGATTGTACTTTCCAATTTCCATTTTTGATAATGAGGACTAGACTTATCTGAAGCACAAACTTGCCATTAATACCGTCTAATTGATTTTGATGTTTGCTTGTTATAATTTAGATATCTTAATTATACCAACTTTACCACTGGTTTGTTGGGTCCGCAATTAAGTCTACTGTATTGTGAAAGTATGTTGTTGAAAGCATAGAGGTTTTCTAAGTGGCCCGACTTAGAGAACTGCTTGTTTTGTTATGTTTATTTGTTATGCGTCGCGCTGCAAGCAGTCATGAGACTTGAACACTGAATGATGTCCTGATCTTGTGACTGTATACCTGGGATCTTAATTAATGTATTGCTTTGGAGGGAGGAAGATTGTTGACCCCTTGCACTGTTGTTCTTTACTTTATCACTATCTCTTGTTTGTCGATGCAATTGTTTGAGAAAATTTGATACATCTAGAGCTTTGTGTAGGATGGAGGTAGTGGAGAGGATCCCAACAAAGACTCGATTGAGCGTGATGAGAGGCGTTTGACGGAACTAGGCCGAAGGACGGTGGAAATTTTTGTGCTTGCTCATATTTTCAGGTCTTTGTTCCTATAAAAGTATATTTGAACTCCAAATGTCTTTCCAATGGCATGCTGTTACTAAAACATCTTTCAACAATACAGCAATAAAATTGAAGTGGCCTACCAGGAAGCTGTCGCGTTAAAGAGACAAGAGGAACTCATTCGTGAAGAGGAGGCTGCGTGGCTGGCTGAGAGTGAGAAGGCCAAGCGAGGTGCTGGAGATAAGGACAAAAAATCAAAGAAAAAACAGGTTGCTTTTTATTATGCAACAATTGATTTTTGAAACTTCTAGTAGTCTGAAGCTGACTCCCAAATGTTTGAAAAACTAGAGTGGGAAATTAGATATTATATTTGGTTTTGGCTCTCCTTGAATGATAAGGAGACGAGATATGAGATTCCTCCAAATTGTGTTTTCATTTCAGTTGGTGTGTTTATATTACGCTGAAATGACAAAATGCGATAACTTCTTCATTTGATTTAGAGCTATGATACCCTGGATACTCTTGCAGAAAACTTTAGTTTATTGAGGCTACTCCACTGTTTCCGTCACTCAGGTCTACCATTAAGATGGTAGCTATTGTAGTTTGTTGCATGTCATCCATCATGCTCTACTTTGTCTGGCCTTCTTTTAATACTGAATAAATTTTTGGTGTTGAATTCTAAATGTTTCTGTCAGCACTTGGCATACTTTTTATGCTTTCTGTGTTGATATGGCTAAATTTGTTCACAAAAAAACCTGATTGTTATGTTCCATTTATTGGACAAAAGGGCAAGCAAAAGCGGAACAATCGTAAGGGAAAAGACAAAATGAAGGATGACAAACCTGTTGTCGCAGTGCAAGACAAACAACTGTATGAAAATCTGACTGCTGGAAAGAAAGACCCACTGGAGTCTGAAACTATGGCTGACAAGGATGATGCACTTGAAGATGTATCTGATGTGTCTGATTCCGTGGAATGTGCTGCGGACATGCTACAGCCTGATTTAGAAGACAGAGATGTGAGTCCTGTTAACTGGGATACAGATACATCAGAGATTCACCCCCCTGCTGAAGCCAGTGGTAGTGAAATTAGCAGTATATCAACTGTACAAAATGGAATGGCAGATAAGAGGAGTTCATATATTATGGATGATAGCTCCTCCACATGCTCTACAGATTCTGCCCCTTCCGTAGTTATGAATGGATCATGCAGAACAATTTATTTTACAGACTACAAAAGTCTGAAATCACCATCAAGGTAAATGTCTGCCCACTGTGCGTTTTAAACCAAACAAGATTTAGGTTTGACTCTGGAATCTGGTTTTGTAGAGGAAAGAATCAGCGAGGTAAGGGGACATCTGAGGAATATGGTGGTGCAAATGAGGCAGATAGCCGGCCATGTGAACCTGCTGAAGTTGGTTTCCAGAATGATGCTTCTCCTAGTCGCAAAGCAGTTGAGTCCGAGGGTGCTGTCACTTCCTTGCAGGATAGGACAAAGTGGCCGGAGTTGAATGCTGTAAAGAAAGTGAGTGCACTCTGCATTTGTATCGTCTGTTATCTTGTTGCTGTCTGATATAAAGGATCTCATAGTTCTTATCTTCTTATGATGCATTTGCTCATCACTTTTCATTCTTGGATGTTACCTTAACTATTCTGGTTGTTGCTTTAAATGATTTATTACTTTTTAAATTCGATTCTGGCTGATGTTGATTTAATTATTGCTCTTAAAAGAGTTTGGTGACTGATCAGGTAAAGCCCATAATTTAAACTACTCTTGAGTCTGGTTTGTTTTGCTTCTGTGATTGGGTCTTCTATGCTTTCCCATCTTGCAGTGATTCCTCTTCTGCATATCACGTGCTTTGATTCTTCCAAACAACCTTACTTTTATATCATCTGCAAACTTCGTCAATTTATTACATTTTAATATTTAAGTTTCTCTGCTGTTGTGCCAATGTGGTTGCTATGTTAATTCAGCAGGAAGAGGAGGTTGTGTTGCTGCAGAGAAAGCCAAGCAAAAAGGACAATAAGGACCATGTTGATATAGTACTATCTCAGGAAAAAGTGGCAGTGGCACCGCACCCCTCTAAGAGCCCTCCTAGAAATTCAACGCCACCACTTGCCGTTCCACCAAATTATAACGTGAAAAGTACTCATATTGATCTGGTTCCATCAAAGAAAACGTCTTTAAACCGGCAACAACAAACTGACAAGGCAACATCAAGTGCATCATCCTATACAGCTACTGCATCTAAACCCGATTCCACAAGGGCCACTGTTCTGAAACCAGCAGAGAAGCTTACTGGACAGCAGACCGCAGGATTGTCAAGGCCGTCAAGCGCTCCTCTTATTCCTGGGTCTCTCCCTGCTGCTCCGGCTGTTTCCATGGTGCAAGCAGCAGCCTCAAGCGCTCCTTTATTGTCCCGTTCTAGTAGTGCTGCTGGTCGCTTGGGTCCGGACCCTTCCCCTGCAGCAGCCCATCCTTATGTTCCACAGTCCTATAGGAATGCCATTATGGGTAATTCCTATAGTGCAAGTGCTACTGGTTTGACGTATCCCTGTCAGCCAAGTAGTGCAATGGTAAACACACCAACATCATTTGCACAACAGCCCGCTTTGGTACCCAATTCTGTATATCTCTCTCCGGCATCTGAAAGGATGGAACCCAACGGTGTCAGTTCAGGCATGTCATATAATGCAGCTCCTCAGGATGAGGCTCGAAGTCAACCATGGATGGAGAGCCCCCAGAGAGATGTTAATAGAAGATTGATGTATGATTCTCAATCCATGCATAATGATATTCCAAACTTTGATTTGTATCGACCCATGAACAGTGTACATCATGAACTCTTCCCATCGGGGTTGTTAGCTGGTACTTCCGGTCGTCAAGTCCAGAGTGCGCTGGCTGATGAATTTCCCCACCTCGACATTATCAATGATCTACTTGATGATGAGCAGGTCATTGGGAGGGCTTCCCATGGGAACATGGTTTATCAGGGTCTTGGCAGTGGTCCCACTCTTTTCAGTCGGCAGTTGAGTTACCCTACTGATATTAGCCAATTGAGTGAAGCGGGCTCTCTGGGAAGTTCTTGTAGGTTTGACAGATCAAGGAGTTACCCTGATGATAGCTTCCAGCAAGATTATGGTGCTAGCAGTCCTTATGATTCAGTCAGAGAGTTTATCCCCCAAGGTAATCCTATGCCTTACATGAATAATGGGCAGGTTGATAGTTTAGTGCCGAATCAGTGGCAGTTGTTGGGTCCTGATCTGTCATTGCTGGGCATGAGGAGTTCTGGGGTGGATGGTTACTCGTATAATATTCCAGACTACTCAAATATGGCGTGTGGCGTAAATAGTTATGCTATGTTCCGGCCTTCAAATGGACATTGAGAAGCCATTTTATCCAAAATATGTAATAAGTATTGAAGGGAATCTGGTCTTGGAATTGGGTGATTGTAATCTGTCTCATGAGAAACAACATTCTGTAAAGAGCGATGCTGGCTTATTTGCTTTCAGTTTTTTAGTTGATACACATGAGGCTTCCTTTCTTTTGTCTCTGGGCATTCTTTTAGGGGTCCAATCTGCAATCCTTGGTTTTTGCTATGTCAGCTCATCAAGTGCTATTAGCCTTGTTTTTTAAAGCTTTAATTCCAAAATTTTCTCCCCTTGCTAAGATATTGGTGTTCTCGAAAACAAGTTGTGTTCTAACTTGTCTTTCTCTCGAGCTTGTTGTAACTTGCAATGCACAAGGAGCTCCGATAGATCAATTGTGTGAGTATCCCTATTGATCCTTTGGTCCGACAGGTAATATTATGTTATACTATAATTATGTTTATAAAATTATTATAAACGGTAATAAAATCATTATGTTTATTTTATGCGAGAATTTTAAGAGCATGATCAATAGTTGTCCTTTTGTTGTGGCCACCAATTACATTATATTATAATTTAACTTCCTCTTATGCCTTCGTGTTTTCGGATCTTTATAAATTATGGACAATTCCTCACTCCTGCTTATTTTTCTTTTCTTTCTCCCATTTTTTATATTATAGTTTTATCACTTCTCCTCATGGCCACATAAAAAGAAAACCATCGGCCTTACTCTAATGCTAATTTTCATAGTATTAGATCAGGGGCGGATCCAGGATTTTGAATCTGAGGGATCCTGACCAGATCATCTCGGAACATAATAAAGAAATGGGACAGTAATTTCATGACACACGTTGAGAATGAAAAGCTGAATTTTTGAATGACAAAGCTAAAACTTTACACATAACACATCGATTATTATAAAATACTTTCGTTGATATATATTTTAATAAAAGGTATAATAGTTTGTACTTAAAAAATATACGTAGAGATCAACAAGTTCTCATTGTCCTATATTAATAAAATTGGAAAATCGAGTTGTAGGTTCGGAAACCAAATTGTTTTGCTTCGAACCAATGTGGCTAATTCACCTGGAATTTCATTCTATGCTTACTAGGGAGTGGCCTAAAGGGGGGACTGTCTTAGAGAAGAACCTTGATCATATGCAAAAAACTTTGAGAGCTTGGAATATTGAGGTGTTTGGTAATATTCATAGACGTAAAGCCAAAGCCATGTCAAGACTTAGAGGCACTCAAGCTTACTTGCAATCCAATCCTAGGTCGCGTTACCACCAAAATGTGGAGGACCTTCAAAATGAAATATGCCAAATCTTGGACCAAGAGGATGCTCTTTGGAGAGCTAAGAGTAGGGAGAAATGGAATGCCCATGGAGATAGAAACACCACCTTTTTCCACCGATCTGTTGAGTTAGAAAGACAAAGAAGTAAAATCCTTTCCTTAACTAACTCAGTTGGCTTGACCCTCACGATCCCAAATGAGATTGAAGAACACATAAACAATTTCTTTTCCACGTTGTACTCCACAGAACAAAATCTTTCTCGGAATATGTATGTTCCTATATCTTCGGGGGTTTCCATAGCCATGTGTCCTATCCCAGAGGAAATTCGCCGAGCCCTTTTCGCAATGAAAGGCCTCAAAGCCCCGGGCCCCGATGGATTTCAACCAATCTTCTTTCAAAAGAACTGGGATGTGGTTGGTCCAATCAATTGCTCGAATATCCTGAAATGGTTTGTTGAAGGGGCAATTCCGCATGACCTTAATCGAGCCTTAATTTGCCTCATTCCGAAAGTCCCTTTTTCCTAAACAGTTAAACAACTTCGCTCAATTAGTCTATGTAATACCACCTACAAACTTGTGACTAAGATTCTTGTCAATAGGTTAAAAGATCTCATCCCAAACTAGATCTCACCTAATCAGAATAGTTTCATAAAGGGGAGGGGTCCGGATAGGGGTGCTAATGAGCCAGGGTAGCTCGCAAACTGTTCGAACTCGGCTCGGTCAATGCTTGGCTCGAGAGGACTCAACTTGAGTTTGGGATCGGCTCGAGACTTTAACGAGCCGAGCCTCAGCCTAGTGGAGTTCGGCTCGAAAGTTCGCAAAGATGTTCGAAAAATTTTAAAGTATAATTTTTTATACATTGATTTTTAATCCAACTTGGATTTCCCAAAAAAAAAAAAAAAAACAACATAAAGCCCTATTTTAAGCCCACCTCAAAAATATAAACCTAGATAAAAGTTTTAGCCCAATTGAAAAATGCAAACCAAATAGAGAACTCCCTAAAGAATGAATGACGCATACTTTACTTCCTAGCCGTTCAAGAACAAGGGTTTTTGAAAAACCCTAAATCTCCCAAGTCCAGCTTCACACACTTGACGGCGATTAACTTGGTCTTCGACTCTTCGGCGGCGAGCAGAGTCTTCTTCGGCGGTTAATTAAAGCAACGTGGTCTTCTTCGTATCTCTTCTTCGGCGGCGAGCAGAGTATCTCTTCGTGACTATTAAAGCAACGTGGTCTTCTTCAGCAGGCGAGCAGGATGACAGGTATTCTTTCTAATTTTCGTTCTTTTAGTTTTCTTTTTCGATTTTATCTGGATTTTTCGAGCAGTATACATTGATTTTTGGTTTTTTTCGTATTATTTTTTGAGCAGCATACTATTTTTCAATTTTATCTGAATTCTAAGAATGATTTGTTCTATAATTCTATGTGGTGATCTGAATTTCTGTTGAATTATCTAACTCTGAATTTTTCATTTGTATCATCTGAATTTCTGTTGAACTATCCGTTAATTTTTTGGTTAAATTTTTTATTGTGATTGATTGTTTATGCACATTGCTTCAAAGAGCTAGCTAATTTTGCCTAAGTTCTGGATTTCGATATATTCAGGAAATTAAAATAAGGTTGTTCCATTAGGTGAGGTAGTTTTGTGACTGATTTTGAATTTGTTCTGCAAACATACTGTGAATCATGTTGACAGTAACATGTGGTTTAAAATCATAACAACACATATTTAACAAAATTAGATGGAAAAAGAAGACATTTATGCACATTGTGAAGCACTGGGAGGATGCTATGTCGTCCCAGATTAGTGATTTTCATCTTCCTTTTGCAGAACTATTTGTTAATTTATTTTTGTTGTTTTATGTTTATGGATATGGTTTTTATAGCTAATCATAATTTCATATTTGTAGTTCGTTGATGAAGATGAACCAAAAGAAATCATGATTCCCATTCCATAAATTGCGTTCTTCTATGAGGTTATTTTCCCACTCTTCTCTAATCTTATACTTCCTCCGTTTCACAATACATGCACCATTTCTCATATGAGCACTATTCATCAACCAACTTTGACAATCTTTCTCTCAAAATTATGTAAGAAAAAATATAGTCAAGTGGGGTCTTGTTAAATTCGTCTCAATACGAGGAATTCAAATATCAACTTTTTATAATTTTTACCTATACACAATTAATGATATTATTATCGAAAGAAGTGCATTGGAGTGCGTGAAAAAACAAATGGTGCATGTATTGTGAAGCGGAGGTAGTACTTTCTATGAATTAAATGAATAAGTTATGATTTTACAAACTAATATCTTTGTAAATATTGTTTTAATGAATATGTTAAACATATTTTCTAGGTGTTACGAGAGAAAAAGAACCATGGAGAATGGCTTGGACTTGGAAATGAATGTCAACGGAAGAAGATAAAGTTGTCGTTTGCGTGTTTAAATATCAAATGAGATATTTGTGTAAAACTTTGTTAAAGTTGTGACTCGTGAACTTTGTTAAGTTTGTTGTGAACTATTTTTTTTTAAGTTCAAAGTATGCATTTTGTTTATTGTATAAAGCTGGAATTTGGAATTATATTGCATTGCACAAAGCAGGGCCGTTGAAATGCTAGAAAATGTTCTCGAGCTTTTTCGAGCCGAATAGTTCGCGAACCTTCTCGAGCCGAACGTTTTTTTTTTCGAGCTCGAGCCGAGTCCGGATTTTCGAGCTCGAGTTGAGCTCGGTCCTTCGCTTTCTCGAGCCAAACCTGACCAGGTTCTGTCTCGGTTCAACTCGTTAACACCCCTAGGTCCGGATGTGAACCTAGTGGTTGCTTTCGAAGTTCTCCACTCTATGCATAAGAAAAAAGGAAAAAAATAGGTGATTTGTGCTTAAGGTGGACTTAGAAAAGGCCTATGATCGCATGGAATGGAGCTTTGTTAGGGAGTGCCTTATTGACTTAAAACTAGACGCCTAGTCTGTTAATCTTATCATGGAATATATTTCCCATGCATCGTCTTTTGTGTTGGTTAATGGAAAAAGATCGAGGCCCTTCAATCATACTAGGGGTTTGAGACAAGGAGATCCCATGTCTCTTTATCTCTTTAATATATGCATTGATTTCTTGTCCAACTCTATTAATAAAGCCTGCTTGCAAAAGGTGTGGACCCCATTTTGGGTAGGTAGAGACAAAGTTCCCATTTCTCATCTTTTGTTTGCTGATGATCTCTTGTTATTTGGAAGAGTGGATGAAACGACCACATTCACTATGAGAAGTATCCTTCAGGATTTCTGCCAAGTGTTAGGGCAAAAAATTAATAAGGATAAGAGTCGTCTCACATTCTCACCAAATACCTCTCCATAACATAGAACCCTCTTCCAAGATACCATTCTATCCGTCAAAGTGAAAACCTGGATATGTACTTAGCCCTCCCATTAACTCATAAAAGACCTAAAAGGAGTGAAATTCAATTTGTCATTGATAAAGTGCGGGGAGGCTTGCTTCGTGGAAAACGTCCTTCGTGTCTAAAGCAGGGCGGCTATGTCTTATCACTTCTACCTTGAATACGATGTCCTCATATTATATGCAAGCCACCGCCCTCCCTGTTTATGTTCATCAATCGCTTGATAAAATTTGTAGAGATTTCCTTTGGGGTAGCTCGGAGACAGAGAAAGCATCATTTAGTGTCAAAAGAGAAAATATCTAGCTCAAAAGCCTTGGGAGGTCTTGGAATTAGGAACCATGGGCATTTAAACTCAGCATATATGGTTAAGTTAGCTTGGAAAATTAGTCAGGGTCCTGATAATTTGGCTAGGAAATGTATCATGTTTAAATATGTACACCCTACATACATTACTAGCATGAAAAAAGGGTATGTCTTGTGGAGAGGTCTAAACAAGGGCTGGAAATTGTTAAATGAGTACATTGCATGGAATATGGGGAGTGGAAGTGAGATTTGTTTTTGGGGGATAATTGGGTAGAGGGCCGATCTCCTAGATCCTACATGAGTGGCCCCCTAGAGAAACATGAGTTGAACCTTAAGGTTAGTGATATGTGTGTGGATGGTAGGTGGGACTTTCAGCGTCTGTCCATCTTACTCCCACCAGAGGTTATGGATATGATTGGGGACATGCATCCCCCTCAGGATCACTTGCAAGATAATATGTTTTCTACCATGTTGACACATAAGGGCTTCTTTATAGCCAAAGCGTATGAGGCGAATCTCTCCAATCAACCACTATTGGATCAGCCTCATTTATTATGGCTCTGGAAGTGCCCCACGCTCCCGAAAATTAAAATTTTCATGTGGTTATTATATCTTTCTCGGATACATTGTTGTGTCCATCTCTTCCAATGCAGCATTATCCAAAGCCCGACGTGTCCAAGGGGCTGCCACGATGATGAATATGCCCTTCACGCGATTTTTTCGTGTACCCATGCCAAGCAAGTTTGGATCTTACTCCTCTCAATATGGATAACCAACAACCTTGGAGATCCATATTAAAAAATATTCATTCCCCTTGTACCTTGGGGAGTCTTCCATGGCGCACTTGTTTTCATTTATATGTTTTGAAATCGGAAAGTGCAAATGAGTTTGTGTTCCGACCATCCGACTTGTCCTGACTTCCACGGTCCGAGCCTAGGACCTGGCCTCCACTACGGAAGGCCTACTTATTTTCTCAAAGCAATGTGTGTTTTGTAAGCCCTAATGTGTGTAATCCCACCCCAGTCCAGTCTTCAACCTACGGGTTAGTTTCGCGTTTGTGGACGCTTCATTTGCAACAAAAAGTCATTCCGGCAACGGGCACCTAGTAACGCATTCCTTGTCTTGGGTTTTAAGGTTCGAGAGAAAGGTTAGTGTGCGGGAAATGTTTTATCAGAGCTTAGGAGTATTAGGGAAGTTATTGGGGTGGCTAAAGAGAATTCATCCACAAGATTGTTATATTTTCGATTGTACCACTGCCTTAATATGCTTAACCACCCACCGGTTTTATCAATATGCACTCGAATATTTTGTCTCAATGTAGGGAGCTCCCAGAGTTTGACGGGTGCGGTACACTTTTATCCCAAGGAATCAAAACCAAGTGGCGAACAAGATGGCGAAGGAGTGCGGGCTAGTTCCTTAGAAAGTAATGTAACTAGGATTATTCATAATCCCCCTAGTTATTGTATGAGTGACTTGAACTGTTATGTATTGTGGATTCCAAGTTTAATTTTAATTGAATGGTTGCTTTTGGAAAAAAAAAAAGAAAAGAGATCAACAAGTTCAACATATTACATAATAATATTTTTTAACTTGGTCAAATTTAGTATATAAAAAGTGCATAATCTAGTCAAAATTGTTGTATTTGTTTGAAAATGAATCAAGTAATTTTTGAAAATTTATGATAGGTAAATCGATGTTAAAAATTAAGAGTTGTACATAAAACTAATTAAGACAATGGATGTCAAACAAGAAGCAAAAAAAAAAAGAATAAGTTTTCAGCTTTCAGGTGAACCAAAAGGCATTCATTTAAAAAAAAAAAAAAAAAGAAAAAAAGAAAGATATAAGCAAAAACTTAGAAACAGAAAAAAAAGAAGAACAAAAACTTACGAAGGGGGATCGGACCGCAAATTTGTAGGTGCACTAGAGACTAGAGACATGATGCTCTCTGTGCACGTGTTCAATAACGACAACGTTTTGCCCTCAAATAAATTTAAAAAAAAAAAAAAATATGAAGTTTGTTCCTCAGTTTATTGCGGCGGCAGTAACTCATTTATCCCACTTTCTTCTCATAATTGTACATTACGTGGATTCCATTATCTTATGATGTTCTTTTTAAATTTTAGTGTAGTTCTTTTTTGTTTGTGTTTTACAACACGTATCTTATGATGTTCTTTTTAATTTTTAGTGTAGTTCTTTTTCCTTTTTGTGTTCATTTTTTTATTTTTTATTTTTTTGCATTGTGTGTTTTAGTGGTTGTTTGGTATACATGGGAATTTAATTTCAATAAAAAGTTTCATAGTTAATGAATAAAGGAACATATGATCCCCTTATAATTTATTGAAACATATCTTTTATATACCATTTTTTGTGAGAAATAATCTTTATAATTTTTCTGATAACTTAAGACCTTACATTTTTATTTTTCTACGAGATATAAAAAAAACTATTAAAAATCACAAAAATGAATAAAAACATAAAAAGAACATGAAGATATCAGATAAAGAACATCATACTGATTATAAAAGAACATGCGCATATAAGAGTTGAGAAACAAAAAATCTGTTAAAAATCACAAAAATGAATGAAAACATTAAAAGAACATGAAGGTATCAAACAAGAACATCATATTGACTATAAATGAACATGTACATATAAGACTTGGGAAATAAAAAACTATTAATAATCACAAATATGAATAAAAACATTAAAAGAACACGAAGATATCAAACAAAGAACATCACACTTAATATAAAAGAACATGTGCATATAAGACTTGAGAAACAAAAAACTATATAAAAAAATTACGAGAATAAAAATAAAAAATACGAAAAGAACATGAAGGTATAAAATAAAGAATATCATAGTCATTGTAAAAGAACATCAGCACATCACTTATATTGTTACATGCATTGTATCATTTTTTTTAAATATTTTTTTAGTTAATTTATCATGCATGACATGTGTTATGTCAAAAACAAAAGAAATAAATTTACTAACAAATGATATTAATGTATCATTTCAAATCGAAAGATATTGATTCTTAATTGTTCTTCTAACTTACTTGACATGTTGGTGATTTAAGTGTGCAATGAAGAAATTGTGAAAGTCATTTCCCTCTTTAATGTTAAATCTCATTAGTTCTATAGAAATGCTAAGGAGAGATTTTCCAACTCTAGAGATATAGAAGCCCTTGAGAAGATGATTGAAGATACATTCATTTTATGTTTTTCCCTCCATTTGTAAGCTAATTTTTTTTCAAACCAAAATCCATAAAAACCCATTTTTCAGTTACAAATAATGAGTTTTTCTCCATTTGCATGTAGATTGTTAGAAACTGACAATTGCAATGGCAAAAAGAAACTGATTTCAAGGTTGTGCCGTGGTAGGAGACCACTGACTTGAAAAAACCGTTACACACACGCTCAGACCCGGTTCCAAAAGATAAGCTCCAGCTCTATTCCCAAAACGCAGATCCCAGGCCCAGGCGGGCGGCGCGCGCGCGTGTGTGTGTGGTAGCAAGCCCAAGTCCAAGCATGATAACCAACCACAAAAGCATCTCAAATAACCAACTCAATAAGTATAAGAAGCACCAATGACTGCTTGAGAATCACAATGAAGAGAGACAGGTGCACCCTGTCCTCCCCATAATGGAACATCAGACAACAGATTTATCAACCATTCAGCTTCTTGCCCTGCCAACTCGAGGGCAATGAACTCTGACTCGATGGTGGAACGTGCTATACAAGTATGCTTCGAAAACTTCCACGATATAGCACCACCACCAAGGGTAAACACATAACCACTAGTTGAACTAATCTCATCATTACCTGAAATCCAATTTGCATCACAAAATCCTTCAAGTACAGCAGGAAATTTAGAATAATGCAAACAAAAATCAACAGTTCCTTTTAGGTATATGAGAAGACGATAAAGAGCATTCCAATGTTCATTACTAGGGTAATGAGTATATCGACTCAGTCTACTCACTGCATAAGCTATGTCAGGTCGAGTATAGTTCATGAGGTACATCAAACTACCTATGACTTTTGCATATTCACTTTGAGAGACACTTTCACCTAAGTTCTTGGTCAAATGAATACTAGGGTCATAGGGAGTACTCACTGGAACAAGATCAAAGGAGTTAAACTTTTTAAGCTCCTTTTCCACATAATGAGACTGACTAAGGGAAATGCGACCGGAGATTTTCTTAAGTCTTACTCCTAAAATCACACCAGCTTTTCCCAAATTCTTCATCTTAAATTTTGATGACAAGAAAAGTTTAGCATCATTAACAACCTTTAAATCGCTGCCAAAAATCAGCATGTCATCCACATAGAGACATATAATAACACAACATGATCCTATCAATTTGGAATATACACAGGAGTAAGAGTTGTTGACAATGAAGCCATTTGACACAACAGTGCTTGTTTGAGACCATATAAGAACTTCCTCAACTTACACACCTTATCTTCTTGACATTGCACCACGAAACCCTCGGGTTGAGACATGTAAATCTCCTCCTCTAAGTCACCATTCAGGTTAACAGTCTTAACATCCATTTGATGTATAATTAAATCATGAATAGCAGCAAGAGCTAGCAGTGTCCTAATTGTGGCTATCTTAGTCACAGGAGAATAAGTGTCAAAGTAATCTAGTTCTTTCCTTTGAGTAAAGCCCCTAATGACAAGTCTGGCTTTAAACCTATTAATAGTCCCGTCAGGTCTCAACTTCTTTTTAAAGATCCATTTACTATCTATGGTCTTTGACCCCTTAGGTAAGTCAGTTAACTCCCAAGTAGAGTTAGACACTATGGAATCTAACTTGCTCTTAATGGCCTCTTTCCAGAAACTAGCATCCACATATCTCATTGCCTCTTCAAAAGTCTTTGGGTCCTCTTCTATCATGAAAGCATAGACTAGTTCATCACTCAACATGGTAACACATGAACTCTCAGACAGAAAAGCTGTAATAAAATCAGAACCAAAGTCTTTTGCTACTCTAGGTCTTTTACTTCTCCTAGGCTCATCTACAGCAGAAGAACTACTAGCATACAAATCAACTGAAGTACTACTTAAAGTCAAATCAGCAGGAATATCACTAGTAGGTAAACTAACATCATGCGTAGAACACGTAGATAAATCAACAGCAGGAGAAGAACAAGAAGACATAGATACAATATCACCCTTTTTCAAAGGAAAAATGTGTTAAAAAACTCAGCATCTCCGTACTCACAAATAGACCTATCGTTTAAAGTCATGAATCTATAAGCAGCATGAGCATAACCAATAAACACAACATCAAAAGTCTTGGGGTCCAATGTTTGACTTCTCATAGTCAGGTAGCCCGACTTTAGCTAGACACCCCCACACTCTAAGAAAACTCAGGTTTGGAGGATACCCCTTCCATAGTTCATAAGGAGTCTTATCTAACTTTTTGTGAGGTACACAATTAAGAACATGGCAGGCTGAAAGGACTGCTTCCCCCCCCACATATCATCAGGCAACCCAGAGCTTACAAGCATAGCATTCATCATATTTTTCAAAGACCTATTTTTCCGTTCGGCTATACCATTTTGTTGAGGTACATAGGGGGCACTAAGTTCATGAATGATACCCAATTTTACACAGTGGTCATTCAAAGAGTTGTTCTCATACTCTCTACCCCTATCAGACCTAACCCTCTTGATTTTCTTATCAAGATGGTTTTCTACTTCAGCCTTATACTTAATAAAAGCTTCCCCTGCCTCACTTTTGGCTTTAAGAAGGTATAACTTAGTGTACCTCGAGTAATCATCAACAAAGGAAATGTACCACAATTTTCCTCCTCTACGTCTAGTGTTCTGGAAATCAGCTAAGTCCGTATGAACCAATTCTAGAAGTTGTGTGGTCCTTTGAGTCACGATTTTGCAAGGTTTCTTAGTAAATTTTGCTTCAACACAAACTAGACACTTAGAAAACTCTATTTTGGAAAGATTAGGAATTAAAGCTAAGGTCCTTAGTCTCTTAATGGAAGCAACATTCACACGCCCTAACCTACCCTGCCACAAATTTAAAGACTCAGCAATATAAGCAGAACCACAAAAATAGTTTTATTAATAGTAGGAGAAACAGAAGAAGCAACATTCAAAATAAATAAACCCCCACTTAAATACCCTTTCCCCACAAACTCCCCACCACGAGTCATTACAACCTTGTCAGCCTCAAAAACAATTTCCAAACCAGCTTTGTTTAACAAGGCACCAGACACTAGGTTGCGACGCATAGTAGGAACATACAATACATTTGAAAGGGAGAGGGTTTTTCCAGAGGTAAGTTTTAGAGTGACCTTTCCTTGTCCAAGCACTCCAGCAGTTGCCGTGTTGCCCATGTAGACACACTCGCCTTCAGTAGCATCCTGAAAGTCATGGAGAAGCTCCTTGTTTGCACAGAAATGCCTCGAAGCCCCAGTGTCCAAAATCCAATCAAAACTATTCTCGTTTAGATTCGCTTCAACAACCACAACAGCGACAATGTCATCAGATTCAACAAGGTTAGCCTGAGGTGCTTGCTTTTGGACAGAGCCTTGGCGTTGAGGACACTAGTAAGCCTTATGATCAGGCTTGCCAAATACATAGCAAAGGAACCTCTTCTGAATCTTACCATCAGGTTTGTTGAACTTTCCTTGCTTCTTACCTTTGTTGTTGCCCTTCTTACCTTTACCCTTAAACTTATCAGATCTTGATGAGGCAGCAACAGTTTCCACCAGATTAGCTTTGGTAACATTGACAGCAACAAAGTCATGATTATCCTTGATGCGGTTTGCCTCTTCAATCCTCATGTGACTAATGAGTTCCTGAAGTGATAGAAACTCTTTCCTATGCTTCAAACTATTATGGAACTCTCTCCAAGAAGGGGGAAATTTTTCCAGCAACACATTAGCTTGAAAAACTTCACAAATTTTCCATGTCTTCATTTAAAACATCAGCACACAGATTTTCGTAGACATGAACTTGGTCCATGACAGGCTTGTCATCAACCATATGGAAAGCCAACCACTTTTCGACAACATACTTTTGTTTCCCATCATCATCAGCCCCATATTTTTTTCTCAAGGGCCTCCCAAATCAATTTAGACGATTTATGCACCATGAATAAATCAAACAGATTGTTTGTCATCAGATTAAGGAGGTGGAAACGGACAATCTTATTATCTTTTTCATATTTTTGTATTTCGTCCTCATTCTTCTTAATAAGAGTAGCAGAAGGAGAAGAGGAGGAATCACCTGTAGCAGTAATAGCAACAGGACAGTCCTTGAAAAGGACGTAGTCGATGTCCAATTGTTCAAAAAACATTAGCAGTTTTTGAGCCAAGCGTTTGTAGTTATTCCCGTCAAGAGACTCAAGCTTTGAAAGGTGAGCCATGGATTTGTTTGAAACGTCAGCCATTGCAAATAACTAATTGCTTTTAAACTGTTAGAAACTGACAATTGCAATGGCAGAAAAAAACTAATTTCAAGGCTGTGCCGTGGTAGGAGACCACTGACTTGAAAGCAATTACGGCCCGACAACGGTCGTAATCGACACTGGCCAAAAAGCTCCCCAAGGTTAACACAACAACCTAAACTGTCACCACTAACAGAGTAGGCTATGGAGATTAGCACGTACCCAGGAAGAAGAGAAGAGAAGAAGAGAAGAGAATGAATTTTTGTGTGCCTAAACTGATGCGTGAGGTACTGATTTTATAGGAGGAAATCAGACCAAAAACGGAAGTGAGGATATCAAGGGATTGCCATAAATACTGTAATGTTCAAAACGTTACAGTCTGCAAAAACCGTTACACACACGCTCAGGCCCGGGTCCAAAAGATAAGCTTCAGCTCAGCTCTATTCCCAGAACCCAGGCCCAGGCCCCTGGCTCGGTCCGGGCGGGCGGCGCGCGTGTGTGTGTGGTAGTAAACCCAAGTCCAAACATGATAACCAACCACAAACAACAACCTATATCTATTCTTACAACCTATATCTATTCTTACAACCTATATGATGCGTGTGTGTGTGGTAGTTCAATGTGGATCGTTAGATCTAGCTTATCCAACAACCTATATCTATTCTTACATATTATATAAGTATGTTCTCACATAAAGACCTATTCTCATCGGATCCTGACCCTATATATATTTATATATGTTTTTGTAGTTGATTAGGAGGATTTGACCTTGTGATCAAGGTTACAAGGTGATCCTCAACTAACTATACCAAACAAGCTTAGTACCTGATTATTATACAAGTTTATAACTACCATTATATGGTGAATATAGTGTTTCGAGTATGAAAGCACTCCTAGTGTACATACAAGGGCGATAAGAATGATCGATGGCAAATTAAAGTTGGACTAATATTCTTGGCTACCAAACTCGTTGACTTGAGGTAAAGATAACAAAAATCCCTGTCAGAACCGTTGAAAGCTAGGATTTCTCATGGAACAGATGACCTATCAAAATTACAATCATATTTAATTACTGGATTAGTTTTTAGTGTAAGAAGACCTAATTAAATTGCAGCTTGGCAAGCCAACCTCATGTTATCACGGAAATTATAATCATATTTTCTCTTGGAACAGATGACCTATCAAAATTACAATCACATTTAATTACTGGATTAGTTTTTAGTACTAACCCTACTAACTAAAGAACACAAAATGTTGGAGAATTAGAGCATTTGATTGATTTGTGTTGACCTTAGTTTTGAAGATGACTAATTAAATTAATAAAAGTCATACTAGTTATTATTTAATATATATTTAAGTTATACAAGGTAGATTATTGAAGAGAGAACAAAGAGAATACTTAAGTCAAGATTCAAGTGAAGAGACTTAATCAAGATCGAACTGAAGATGTTTCCTCAATGATGAATCAAGCAAAAAAATGAAGATTAGTTTGCATTGTGTACACACACACACACACACACACACACACACACACACACACAAATATATATATATATATATATATATATATATATATATATATATATATATATATATATATATATATATATATATATATATATATATATATATATATATATATATATATATATATATATATATATATATATAAGATCACACGAGAATGCTCCTTACATGAGAAATGAGAATGAATCTCAACCACACAATTGAATTAGAGTTACAACACTTGTTCATTAGAGTTATACCCCCCGAAAAAACTTTGAGCCCAAAAAATTTTTTTTTTTTGAATTTTCTTTTTCTAATATTCTTTTTTTGGAGTTACATCACTTTTTCATTAGAGTTACATCACTTGTTCATTAGAGTTATAACGTGTAAAATTCATTCTCATTTATCATGTAAGTATGCATTCTCATATAAACATATAAACATATATATATATATATATATATATATATATATATATATATATATATATATATATATATATATATATATATATATATATATATATATATATATTTTCTTCATGTAATGGATGAATAAAGGTATGACAATGTTTAAGTGAATGTTTCTAAGGAATTGGGAGTTATTCCCATGGCACTTGATCTAAGGAACAGAGCTTAGGAACTCACTAAGTCTAAGTGTTTAAAAACGTGATTAAAGGGACTAGAATGGTTAGATTAATATAACGTGCATGTGTTTAAAATTGGTTAAAGAGTCAGTAGTCTTAGAAGGAGATGTTAAATCAGATTCTTTGTATTAAAAAAAGTAGTCAGGAAGATAGAGTTATTCTAGGATTAAAATCTGATTGAGATTTAGTTTAATAAATAAATGATTTTATTATCATCTTTTAAAGTCCTTTTAGGAGAAGATTTTAATGAATTTTAGAAGTCTTTTAATTAAGTTATTTAACCAGTTTTATGAAACACAAAAAGAACACGTTTGTTATTCATCACGTTCTTTATTTCTACCACGGTCAGTTATCACGTTCACAGTTAGTGAGTTAGTGGTTAAGCTTGGTTCCTAATTAAAAAAACATGGAGTACTGGCTAAATTGTAGGAAGTTAAAGTCAGTTATTGGATCGGAGGAGTAGCCATTTTCTATTCCTATTCCATTTTCTAAGTGTGTTTGACAAAACAAAAAAAAATTAAGTGTCTAAAAAGAGTTAGTGCCTTTGTTCCTAAGAGAGTTCACAACTTATATATTGCCTTTGTTTTTATTCTTCCAACTTATTCGAAAATTGTATTTTTTTGGGGGGTAAGGGTTTTGAGTAAAATCCTTGTATTGTGAGCTTGAGAGAAGCAAGAAACGACTTAATGTTTAAGTCGTGAGAACTGAGAAGAAACTATTGTTGGGAACTTGGGAGTTAAAACCTAGAGAGTATTATAGGTTGTAACAAAGTGGTTACCTATTATAGTAGAGAGTTAAAATCCCAAGTGGTCGAGGTTTTTCTCCTTATATTGAGAGAGTATAGGAAGTTTCTTCATAAAATCTCTTGTATTCCCTTGGTGTGTTTCTTTGTTAGCTTTTTATTCCACGAAAAGTTACGCTTATTTCTCACACTATAATTCATTCCCCTCTTAATTATAGTGTTCCTATTCAGTGAACAATTTGATTCATGTTATGTTAGTTTAAGTCACCTGTGTAAGGTGTAGTGGCTTAAACAATGTATGATACAAGTTTGCTCAAAAGGAGATAATTTCTAGAGGAGAGCTCGCTCTAGATTGAATTTTTGATGAAACAATGAACGAGCACTGCTGCCAAAATGGAGCCTACGCTCCCTAAAGGAGTGTGCGCTCCACTTGGGCAGGGGCTTGAGTTTGCAAAAAGCTTTGTTTTCGTTTTGCAGTTATTTGTTATTTCATCGATGTAACTGCTCATCTACTAGGCATGTTTCAGCATTTATAAAAATATATACTTCCTCCGTTCCGAATTAAATGCAATAAATCCACTTTTTCACTATTCACACTTTTCACTTTGACTAAGATTTGTGATTTATACATAATGAAAAACATAGTCAAGTGGGATCTTGTTAGATTCGTCTCGTGACGTACTTTCATAAAATATAATTTTTATAATTTTTACTTATATGTAATTATAGATATTTGTGGTCAAAATAATATCTCGGCATGCGTAAAAGTGGATTTGTTGCATTTAATTCGGAATGGAGGAAGTAAGAGATTTCTCATATTATGAATGATAAAAGAAAATCTAACTTCCTTTATGCATACAAAGATTGAGAAAATCATCAAATTAGTTTATCTCAAATTCCACCAACAAGTTTGTTCCTGTTAAACAAATTTCTTAGTGAGAAAGAATATCATTGTTTCTTCTTTGTATCTCGAAAGTGAACTTCGTGAAATTGCTCAAGATTTGGTTATGAATATTACTTTTCGAAAAGTGATATCACACCTAGAAGATCGTTTTCTTATTGTTGTCATTCTTGTTACCCTTAGCTTGTCCGTTGTAATTTCTATAACAGAAAAATAAATACTCTCCCTCTGCTTATTTTTAATTGCAATATTTTAACTAGAAAATTTTTTAGTAGACGCGATCCAACAATCAGATTGTCATATAATTAATAATAGTAATAGAAGTTACAAAAGTAGGTAAAAAATTCGTAAAAAGAAGCTCAAAAGTTTATAGTTTCATTGGTTTGACAAAAAAATGTTTGCTCAGACCCGTTTGATACAAGACCAATTCTTTCAGCTTTTACAATTTTTGACTATATTTTTATTTATTTATTAATATGATAAATAAATGCTAGATCAGAACGTAAGATGTTCTATTTATCACCACATATATTTGCAAGATATCAACTTGTATTCGAATTTCTATTAATATATACTCCACATATTTCTTTTTGTTGTTCTCGGTTTACTACTAGGATGTTTCTAAAAGTTGTTTTTTTTGAGAGAATATTACCTTATTTGGACAACTAAAAGTAAGAAAGAAGTTCTAAATAGTAAGAGAAATAGTGATTTTAGTTGTAGTTTAGAAGGTGCACCCAAGTGCACGGTGCTCATCGTGCACCATGTTATTTGATTCCCGAATTGTATATTCTTCTAATTTAAATTGTATTATTTTTCAATTAATTTTGTACATATAATTTAAAAGAACATAACTCAATATAAGAAAGAACATGAAACTGGTGGTTAAGAAGAAAATCATTCAAATCCGCTAGCTCCTTACTTCAAATTTAAATGAAGAAAGTATATTCTTTTAATTTAATTTGAATGTTATGTTACAAAATGGTCTAATTATAACAGCCTATGTTCTTTCATGAATGGTAAAAGAGACACGATCTCTGATTTTGAATAGTGTGTAATTTTACATAAATTTTTGTCGGTGATGCTCTTTTAAATTATCGATATGTCGTTCTTTTTGGGTGCTCTGTTAGCATTGTGCACTCTAGTCCATAGCTTTGATTTTTCTAAGTGGGTTAGAATTGGTTTGTTTCCTAATTACGGCCTTCAAAACGACATTTAAAAACTGATGCTGTATTAAAATATATTTGATAGTCAAAATTATATTTTGACAATAAGTCAAAGTATTGCAACTAAAAAGAAAAGAGGAAATATAATTGAAGTCCTAAGTTTACCCGATCTCTGTATACATATAGAGTTAGCATCTTATATTAATGCATCTTAGCAATGTTAATCATGAAATTCGGTCTAGGTCCTGCACGCCCCATTATTATTGGGTGAACAAGGGAAAGAAATTATATAAATCTGAAAGAAAAGTTGTTAAGATCCGAGATGTATGCATTTATGCAAAAATTAAGGGGAATATCCGCAACCTCGTTATGCGTCCCAGGGGTATTGATGATCTTCAGCTGTTCTACGTCTCCTCATATATATTACTCGGTAGTTTTGAACCACGCCATGCAACAGCAACAACAACTGCAACCTTCGTAATATAATGCATGGAGATAAAGGGTTCAGTTCGTCGTCCTTCAAGCTCTTGTAAACTGCTATAATATACTGATGTTTGTTTTTCAATAAATACTGCTCAAAAGTTGATTAATTAAATTGTTTATGTACGTATTGTATTATACAAAATTCTATTGTCTGTATTTATAAATTATAATTATGTCCATGTTGCATATTCTTTTTTTTTTTTTTGGTAAGTAGAAATTATATTGCATCAAACA
This sequence comes from Beta corolliflora, assembly GCA_947648045.1. Lineage (NCBI taxonomy): Eukaryota > Viridiplantae > Streptophyta > Magnoliopsida > Caryophyllales > Amaranthaceae > Beta > Beta corolliflora. The sequence continues at coordinate 434,463 of CANSZD010003076.1, read as the reverse complement.
CCTTTACAACCTATAACTGCACACAAAGCAGCAACAACCAGCACTATACAACCATCCAACAAACTACAGACTATACACCCACTGTACATCATGATCGGCTAATCTCCTTGGCAACCTAGATTTAACACGCTGCTTCACAACATATTGAGTATCTTTTACAGTTTTCTCTATTGTATGCATTGGGTCCCCTTGTCTAATTCCCCTCTTGGACTTAAAAAATCCAGTTGGCACACCATTAAGCATCAATGTAAAGGTGGGGCTCTTTACACATGTCATGACCAGATCAGTAAATCTTCTAGGGAATTGTAATGCATCTAGCATTTCTTCCATGAACTCCCAACTAATTGTATCATATGCCTTTTGAAGATCAATCTTCATTAGGCAACATTTTTGTTTTTGGCTTCCTTTGTACATTTTAACTATGTCCTGGCATAGCAGTATGTTGTGTAAAATGCTTCTATTAGACACAAAAGCTCCTTGAGTTTGGGAGACTAACCCAGGCAGCACCAATTTCGGCTTTTTACACAGTAATTTAGTGATACATTTATATATCACTGAGCAATAAGAAATTGGACGGAAATTACTAACATGAGATGGATTTTTTTTACCTTGGGTATTAATGTAATAGAGGTGACATTAATAACCTTCAAATTTCCCGTTTGGAAAAAATCAAGAACCGCACGCTATATCATCACCTACAACCTCCCATCCATGCTTGAAAAAGAAGCTATTGTATCCATCATTGCCCGGTGCCTTCTCATCGGTATAGTCATCAAAACTCTCTTAACATCATCACGGTTAAGAAGTCTCTGCTGCTCCTCATTGAGCACATTCCCTTCATTGATAATTTCTTGCTTGATTCCACATCTATTGTCCATACAAGTACCCAGAAGATCTTGATAGAACTTGACAAAGGAGTCTTTGATTTGTTGCTCTTCATAAACCCACTGCCCTGCACCATCTTGGATGGCATACACATTATTAGTATTTCTTCTGGCTTTGATGGATTGATGAAAAATGTTTGTATTATCATCTCCTTTATCAATTCATCTCTCCTTAGCTTTCTGCCTTAGGAAACATAACTAAGTCTCCTGAGCCTTCTTATAATCAGCAATAGCTTGTTTTTCAGCAGCTATGCAATCAACATCTCTAAGATGAACATGAACCTACTCTTGCATTTCCAACATATGAGTATAAGCTTTGTGAGCCTGAGCATGCACATCAGAATAGCCCTCTTGATTAAACTTCTTCAACACAACTTTCAACATTTTGAGTTTCTGAGTGACCTGGTACATTTTATAGCCTCACACTGTCTTTGCCAAACCTCTTTTACTAGCTCCATATAACCATTCCCATCCACCCACATATTAAAGAATCTGAATGGTTTTCTACCATTCATCTCCTTATGCATACAAATCAAGCATGGACTGTGGTCATATTCACCCTCTGGTAAATAAGTAACCATTGCATTTTCAAAGAAGTCCATCCACTCATCATTGACCATGACCCTGTCTATCTTTGAATAAACCCTTTGATTCCCTTCTTGTTTGTTTGTCCAAGTGTAATACCTGCCAGCATGCTTTATGTCACTCAAACCACAAGCCAAAATGCAATCTCTAAACTCTTGCACCTCACTCATCCTGACAGGTGAGCCTACCCTTTCATCTAAGTTCAGAACAACATTGAAATCCCCCATCACCACCCAGGGGTTAGTAGTTCTAACATTAGCCAAATTATTCCACAAGGCACACCTTTCATTCTTGTCATTTGACCCATAAACGAAAGTACAATGAAATTCATGGTCATTACCAACTGGCTCCACCTTACAATGCACCATCTGAGTTGTCATGAACTCAATTGAAACATTAAAAGCACTAGGCAATCAACCAATTACAATTCTCCCTCGATCTATAATACTGCTGGTAGTACTAAAGCACCAGCTAGGACAAAGGTTTTGATATAGATTTCCCATTTTAGGAATCCTAACCTTTGTCTCCAGGAGACCAAATAGAGCAATATGATTCTGCTGAATGAACTTCTTCATCCAGCTGTTTACTGCACCTATTTAGTCCCTTGGTATTCCATACTAAAATTTTATCCATGGCTCTCAGGGGCCTTTAACCCCTGCATCTCATCATCATGTTGCTGATCCACTTCATAAAACAACTCTTTAGTTGTTGCTTCTGTTAGAGCATCAAATCTGTTCATCACAGGTGTACCTCTTCCAATACTTTGTCTCTACACTGAAACCCAGGCTTAGCCACAGATTTCCCACTCCCGGATACTGGCTGGACATGCTGTTGCTGCTGATTAACAACCTGACCTTGTGCCTGATTTTTCATTTCAACATCTGCATTAGTGTTCTTTTTGATGACCCACTTCTGCCTAATCTACTGAGACTTGACACATTTGTCCTTATCATGCCCATACCCTTTGCAACTCACACATCTTATAGGTTTCCAGTGATAGTACACCTTTTGTTCCATAATTTTTCCATGTTCATTCATGAACTGGATGATTTCAGGGAAATCTTGATCAATCTTGACCTCCACTAACACCCTAGCAAACATCAAGTCTTCCTTCCCCATAGTGGCCTGATCCACCCGAATGTATTTACCAATCACCCCCATAATCTTGCTTAGACTCTTTTCACCCCAATATTTCAAATCAAGCCCCCCTAATTCAATCCATATAGACACCTTCTCAACATTTTTCTTGCTCCAGTTTACATCAGGTTGCAAAGATTGAACAATTAAAGGCTTTCCATCAAAGAATTTACATTCATCAGCCAAAATCCTCTCCTGATCTTCTTGATTGGTCATTCTAATCATGTAAATCACATTACCAATACTTGCAATTCGATCAATTTTCATTTTCCCCCAAATTCTCCTTAGAAAACCCTCCATTACATTCTTTGGTGGATTAGCCCCCAAAACGTAGCAAACAACAAAATATTTCCAAAATTGAATTTCATCTTGAATATCATCCAATTCAATCACATGAATTGGATGAGTGATGATGGCTAATATAATTGGCTTTCATCTCATTAAACAAGCAGTAATATATAATTACCCCTTATCTCATGAAATCTTCTGCTGTCTTTTTTTTTCCTTCGTTCTACTCTACCATCCTTTTGCTTCTCTCGCAGAGGCACCTATGTGATTGCACTGGCCCTACTTTTACTAATTTTTCCTAGTTATGTGTGTGAAAAGGTAAAATAAAAAAACCAAAAGATTACTCTAATAAATTTAAAAATGCAATTGTGGCTTTATCTTAATTACTATAAATCTATTCTATTTAATATAATTTTCTCGAATTTATCTTCACTAGTAGAAAAACGATGATTTGCGTCTCACCATCTGCGTTGCACAATAGGACAAACGTCGCAGAAGACTCATTTACGTCGCATGCAACGTGGAATCGACGCAAAAGACGACATATGTGCGTCGTATTTGACTAGCGTACGACACAAAATAGCTATGTGCGTCGGATAAGCCAAAAATGCGACGCACATAACAGCAGCTATGCGCGTCGCATGAAGCTCACGTGTGACGCAAATAGTCATCTGCGTCGGATTCCTCCTCACGTCCGACGCATATGATTCTTCCTCTCTTTGCACACATCACACACTTTATCTCTCTCGACATGCCCTATCTGCGTCGGACCAGGTGGCATGAGCGACGCAAATGGTGAAAAGCCACTATCTGCGTTGGACTCTTTCACGGGTGCGACGCAAATAATAAACTCGAACTTATTACTTTCCAATGGCATTTTATCGAACCCCTAAACACTTCTCAAACTCGAACTCACTCTCTCTCTCTCTCTCATGCGATTGTCAAACTCACCCACTCACACTCGCCGGCTCTCCTTGACATTCGTCGGTGCTCCCTCTCACTCGCCGGCGCTCCCTCGATTCTCCGGCACTCCCTCGACCTCGGTTTTCGGCGCTCCCTCTCCCTCGGTTTTCGGTCATTGTCTGTCGCGGTTTTCGGTGCTGCCCACTTCGCCGGCGAGTCCTTGCGTCCGTCTTGCACTCCGTCATTGTCTGCGTCGTTTTTCGGTCATTGTCTGTCCGCTGCACTCCGGCGGGTTTATCCTCACTTTCTCATTCTTTTTTCTCTCACTCGCCGCCGCTGCTGTACTTCGCGCCGCCTCTGCACTCCGTCTCGCCGCCGCTGCCGCTGCATTCCGTGTCCCCGTCGCCGCCGCTGCCGGCAATGTAAGTCATGTATTTTTTTTTCAATTAATCTTGTTCTCAATTTCTGTCTTTTTTTTTTTAATTTCTGTCTTATTTTTTCTAGATCTTAATCAAGGAGTTTGTGATTGTATTAGTAGAGTGATTGTAGTGCGAAGTATGTGAAAACTTTGATTTGTAGATGCAATTTTTTGTGTGTAAATGGCATGAGAATGTGAATTTGAATTGAAGTAAACCTTCAACTTTTAGTGCATTATTTGTTCGTGTTGTGAAATTCAACATTTAGTGAATTCAACTCATGATAAACATGGGTGAAATGAATTTAAGATTGAATTTAGGATGTTTGTAGTTTGTAGTGCTCATGAATTTGTATAGTTTATAGTGCTCTAAAATACTTCCTTGCTACTATATAATTATATTCACAAGTCATTCTTGTTTTTTACCATTGATCTTAACAATTCTACTTTAATCTTAATGTTGTTTCTTAATCTCTAATTTGGTAATGTCTTAATATTAGATAGTTGATGTTTATGAGTTATGACTTAATCACTATTTACTTTGTGGGTTGTTTAATGCCCTAATGCAGTTGCCACATTCCATCTTCTACTAGTCGGCTTGTCGGTGCTCCAAGCTCACCTCGCTGTGATTGTCTTCGCTGCTCCTTGAGAGCAGAGGTATATATTATACCTTTTGCTTTATGTGGATATGTTTTATTTGTCCCTATAATGTTGAATTATGACCAAACCTATATGGGGGTCGGGAAATCTAAGGAATGGTTTGGTTATGTGATTGGGAAAGTATATGAATTGATGGATTTCTTATGAAATTATTGTCTTGTTGTATATGAATTATGAATCTGTGGATTATTTGTGTTAATTAGTTGAACAATTGAGATATGGACATACCTTAATGGGGTAGAGAGGGAAATCTAAGGAATGGATTGGTTTGTGCTGTTTAATTGCAATGTGCATCATTGGCCTATATACCCATTCGAGGCTTACTCATTAGGAGTAAGTCTTGAATAGTCCCCGGTTTGGGACTGTCTTTGAGTTTCTTATCTCACTTAGGATGTGAATGAATGTTTGGTTTTCGATTCTAAGAAAGATCTAGCTCATTTCCCTAAGCGTTCTCTGGGTACATATGTTGATAGTTTACCTACTATCTTCATCATGTACTTGGAGAACTGTAGGGAAGTGCTGCCGGATTTTTTCTTAGAATTGAAAACTAAATGTTCATTCACTAGTGAGATGAGAAACTCAAGGATGGGTTAGGTTGGAGTGATAAGGACCCAAATGTTCATGACTGCATTTGATAAGACACTTTGAATGATGTGATCGATATATTGTGTTCTTGTTTGGTGTCTCTAGTGTATGAATATGGATCGAAACTGGATGTATGGTAATCGGATTTCGACGACATTTCTACAAGGGGTTGATGAATTTATTAAGGTTGCGTTAGAACATCAATCGCAGATTGGGTCAAAGTTAGTCTTGTGTCCTTGTTGTGATTGCAATAACTGTAGGGGGTATCGTGATGTAGATCAAATTAAGGATCATTTGATTCGTCGTGGGTTTAAGAGTAACTATACTAGGTGGACATGGCATGGAGAGTTTTATGATCAGGGTATGAGCTCCACTAGCTTGTGTGATGATTTGCATGTTGATCACATTGATGATGAGGTTAAGGTTGATATCGAAAAAGGAGAGGATGAGAATGATAGGGTAGTTGATGAGAATGATAGGGTAGATGAGATGTTGCACAATTTCGAGGATGAAGGAACCGATCGTTCGCATATGTATGATAGTATTCTAAGTGCAGCGGACAAACCTATGTATCCGAGGTGTAAGAATTTCACTAAACTTTCTGGCATCCTCACATTGTTCAATATGAAATCGAAGTATAGTTGGACAGATAAAAGTCTAAGTGACTTGTTCACTTTTTTACAAGAATTGCTACCTGAAGGGAATGAAATTCCCAACTATACCTATGAGGCAAATAAATTATTGTGTCCATTAGATATGGAATATGAGAAGATACATGAATGTCGAAATGATTGTGTGCTGTATCGAAATGAGTACAAGGATTTGGGTGAGTGTCCAAGGTGTGGAGAGTCTCGGTACAAGATAAAGGAGGATGATGAAGGAGTGAGAAAGAAAGAAACTCCGACGAAGTTTCTTTGGTATCTTCCAATCATTCCGAGATTTAGGCGTTTATTTTCGGATGAAAATAATGCTAAATTATTAAGGTGGCATGCGGACAAGAGGAAGAAAGATGGGATGCTTAGACATCCGGCAGATTCTCCGCAATGGAGAAATATCGACCGAAAGTTCGCAGGTTTTGGTAAAGAACCTCGAAATCTTAGGCTTGGACTTTGTACAGATGGGATGAACCCATTTGGCACACTAGGTACCCAACATAGCACTTGGCCGGTTCTACTCACTATTTATAATCTTCCCCCCTAGTTATGTATGAAGCGTAAATTTATTCTGCCATCGCTTCTTATTTCGGGTCCTAAGCAACCCGGAAACGACATAGATGTGTATCTTGACCCACTCCTTCAAGATCTAAAATTGTTGTGGGATGAAGGTGTTTCGTTGTTCGATGCGTATACGAAAAATGAGTTCACATTACGTGCCATGATATTTTGCACGATTAATGACTTCCCGGCTTATGGGAATTTGTCAGAGTATACAGTTAAAGGAGCAAAGGCATGCCCTATATGTGATGAGGATATGATTGATGAGCGGTTACATCATTGTGGGAAGAATGTATACCTGCATTATCGTGCATGGCTTCCTTTAGATCATCCATTTCGTAAGAAGAAAAAGTTGTTCAACGGAAAAGTGGAGATGAGAGAAGCCCCTGTACCCTTACGTGGAAAAGAGGTTTCTAAGAGGGTAAAGGATATTGAAACAGTGTTTGGCATGCCCTTTAAAAGTGTCTCAAAGAACTTATACAAGAAAAGGTCTAAGTTCTGGGACCTCCCATATTGGGAATGCTTAGAAGTCAGACATTGTCGTGATCTAATGCACATTGAGAAAAATGTTTGTGATGCCATTGTCGGAACATTGTTGAATATGCCCGGGAAGACAAAGGATGGAGTTAAAGCTAGGAAAGACATGACACAAATGGGCAGACCAGACTAGCACCTCAGGAGCGGGGACAACGCTATTATCTTCCACCAGCTTGCTACACTTTGTCTAAGAAGGAGAAAACGAGTTTTTGTGAATCTCTGCATAGGTTAAAGGTCCCTGCTGGATACTCGTTAAATTTTTGAAACCTTGTCTCACTGAAGGACTTGAAACTCGTTGGTTTGAAATCTCATGATTGTCATATCTTGATGCAACATTTATTACCTGTTGCAATACGAGGAATTTTGCCTTCCCAAGTAAGATACACGATTACAAAGTTGTGTTTCTTCTTCAGAACTATCTCTAGCAAGGTGATTGATCCTAACACTCTAGATAACTTGCAAGCTGATGTAATAGAGACGATGTGTCGATTTGAAATGTACTTCCCACCATCGTTCTTTGACATCATGCCTCATTTGATAATTCATCTTGTCCGAGAAATTAAACTTTATGGGCCCGTTTGTATGAGGTATATGTGGCCTTTTGAAAGGCGTATGGGTACTCTCAAGGGCAAAGTGATGAATCCAGTCAGACCAGAAGCAAGTATTGTCCAAAGAACAGTTGCGGAGGAAGTATCTGAATATGAGGAAGTATCTGAATATGTAAGTCAGTATTTAGCACGTGCACAAGTAATTGGATTGCCAAAATCCAGACATGAAGGAAGGCTTGATGGTTGTGGTACCATTGGGAGAAAAAGATTGTGTCTTGATGGAGAGTTGAAAAGAAAAGCAGAATTTTTGGTGTTAGAAAATCTGAAACAAGTTCATCCTTACTTAGATGAGCACAAGAAGATGCTTAGTGTTCAGTATCCATTGAAGAATGAACGTGAGTTGATGATTAAGCATAATCGATCGTTCGTTGATTGGTTTAAAGAACGAGTTATGAACCAACTATCTGACCCAAAAAATGATGTATCGGATACGTTGCGATGGTTGGCATATGGGTCAAAGATGCAAGTTCTTTCCTATGAAGGGTATGACATCAATGGTTATTCATTTTACACTAAACGACAAGATGACAAATCCACGATGCAAAACAGTGGTGTTACGTTGGGGGCTTTGTCATCATAGTATAAAAGTAGGAGGGATAGAACGATTGTTGAGACAATGAAGTCTTACTACGGGTTCATTGAAGAGATATTAGAACTTGACTATATTGACTTCAAGATTCCGCTCTTTTAATGCAAGTGGTTTGATATTCGTCGTGGTGTAAAGAAGGATGAACATGATTTTTTTTCATTTGTCAATTTTAGTCGGTTAGGGCATCATGAAGATTCTTTGATATTGGCATCACAAGCAAAACAAGTATTCTACATGGTTGACCCTATCGATTCAAAATGGTCTGTTGTCATTGAAGAAAAAAGGAGAATACTTGGAATTGATGATGTACACGATGAAGAAGAATACGATAAGCAATTCAATGAAGTCATTGCTTTGTCAGTAGTCATTCCAAGTACATTAGGGGAAGATTTGGACACGAATTACATTCGTCGAGACCATAATGAGGGATTTTACATATTCAAAGAAAAAACTGATTAATAGGTAACTTATGTAATATTATTATTGCAACTACTATTGTTTATAATCTTCAATTATATATTTTATGCTTTGTTAAAATAATGTTGTAGTACTTCATTGATGAATCTAACATATCTTTATGCTTTATGGTTTCTGGTGTAGTGATGGAAAATCACATAATGCATGATGCATCCGATGATGATCGGCAACCACGTTCTGAGGCTGAGATAACTAATGGAGGTAGTAGGAAGAAAACAGTGAGCAAGCCTAGAGGTCCTACAAAAGGGATACGTTCCAAACCCGGGGTCCAAAGAGTACTTCAGTGGGATGATTGGATGCGTCCGATTGGGGAGCATGTTGGTGCGTACAAGACACATTGCGGCGAAATCAGTAGAAGCATTAGGCAATCAACCAATTACAATTCTCCCTCGATCTATAATACTGCTGTTAGTACTAAAGCACCAGCCAGGCCAAAGGTTTTGATATAGATTTCCCATTTTAGGAATCCTAACCTTTGTCTCCAGGAGACCAAATAGAGCAATATGATTCTGCTGAATGAACTTCTTCATCCAGCTGTTTAATGCACCTATTTAGTCCCCTGGTATTCCATACTAAAATTTTATCCATGGCTCTAAGAGGCCTTTAACCCCTGCATCTCATCATCATGTTGCTGATCGACTTCATAAAACAACTCTTTAGTTGTTGCTTCTGTTAGAGCATCAAATCTGTTCATCACAGGTGTACCTCTTCCAATACTTTGTCTCTGCACTGAAACCCCAGGCTTAGCCACAAATTTCCCACTCCCTGATACTGGCTGGACATGCTGTTGCTGCTGATTAACAACCTGACCCTGTGCCTGATTTTTCATTTCAACATCTGCATTAGTGTTCTTTTTGATGACCCACTTCTGCCTAATCTACTGAGACTTGACACATTTGTCCTTATCATGCCCATACCCTTTGCAACTCACACATCTTATAGGTTTCCAGTGATAGTACACCTTTTGTTCCATAATTTTTCCATGTTCATTCATGAACTGGATGATTTCAGGGAAATCTTGATCAATCTTGACCTCCACTAACACCCTAGCAAACATCAAGTCTTCCTTCCCCATAGTGGCCTGATCCACCCGAATGTATTTACCAATCACCCCCATAATCTTGCTTAGACTCTTTTCACCCCAATATTTCAAATCAAGCCCCCTAATTCAATCCATATAGACACCTTCTAAACATTTTTCTTGCTCCAGTTTACATCAGGTTGCAAAGATTGAACAATTAAAGGCTTTCCATCAAAGAATTTACATTCATCAGCCAAAATCCTCTCCTGATCTTCTTGATTGGTCATTCTAATAATGTAAATCCCATTACCAATACTTGCAATTCGATCAATTTTCATTTTCCCCCAAATTCTCCTTAGAAAACCCTCCATTACATTCTTTGGTGGATTAGCCCCCAAAACGTAGCAAACAACAAAATATTTCCAAAATTGAATTTCATCTTGAATATCATCCAATTCAATCACATGAATTGGATGACTGATGATGGCTAATATAATTGGCTTTCATCTCATTAAACAAGCAGTAATATATAATTACCCCTTATCTCATGAAATCTTCTGCTGTCTTTTTTTTTTTCCTTCGTTCTACTCTACCATCCTTTTGCTTCTCTCGCAGAGGCACCTATGTGATTGCACTGGCCCTACTTTTACTAATTTTTCCTAGTTATGTGTGTGAAAAGGTAAAATAAAAAAACCAAAAGATTACTATAATAAATATAAAAATGCAATTGTGGCTTTATCTTAATTACCATAAATCTTTTCTACTTAATATAATTTTCTCGAATTTATCTTCACTAGTAGAAAAACGATGATTTGCGTCTCACCATCTGCGTCGCACAATAGGACAAACGTCGCAGAAGACTCATTTGCGTCGCATGCAACGTGGAATCGACGCAAAAGACGACATATGTGCGATATTAGAACGATTGTTGAGACAATGAAGTCTTACTACGGGTTCATTGAAGAGATATTAGAACTTGACTATATTTACTTCAAGATTCCTCTCTTTTAATGCAAGTGGTTTGATATTCGTCGTGGTGTAAAGAAGGATGAACATGATTTTTTTCATTAGTCAATTTCAGCTGGTTAGGGCATCATGAAGATTCTTTGATATTGGCATCACAAGTAAAACAAGTATTCTACATGGTTGGCCCTGTCGATTCAAAATGGTCTGTTGTCATTGAAGGAAAAAGGAGAATACTTGGAATTGATGATGTACACGATGAAGAAGAATATGATAAGCAATTCAATGAAGTCATTGCTTTGTCAGTAGTCATTCCAAGTACATTAGGGGAAGATCTGGACACGAATTACATTCGTCGAGACCATAATGAGGGATTTTACGTAGTCAAAGAAAAAACTGATTAATAGGTAACTTATTTTAATATTATTATTGCAACTACTATTGTTTATAATCTTCAATTATATATTTTATGCTTTGTTAAAATAATGTTGTAGTACTTCATTGATGAATCTAACATGTCTTTATGCTTTATGGTTTCTGGTGTAGTGATGGAAAATTACATAATGCATGATGCTTCCGATGATGATCGGCAACCACGTTCTGAGGCTGAGATAACTGATGGAGGTAGTAGGAAGAAAACAGTGAGCAAGCCTAGAGGTCCTACAAAAGGGATACATTCCAAACCCGGGGTCCAAAGAGTACTTCAGTGGGATGATTGGATGCGTCCGATTGGGGAGCATGTTGGTGCGTACAAGACACATTGCGGCGAAATCAGTAGAAGAAAAGTGTCTATCTTGTACGATAGTTGGGATGATGTTCCACAAGGCCTAAAAAATAGTTTATGGGAAGATGCTAAAGTAAGTAACCTATGTATTTTTAAAATCCAATCTTTTAATTTAGTTTGCATCATGTTTATTATACTAATCGTGTATTATTGGTTAATTTTGTAGATTGAAGAAAGAGTTTGGAATACAAGAGGATGAGAGGAAGAAACGAGATGTGTTGACTACTTGTGATAAGCGGTGGAGAGATTTCAAGTCAAGATTGGTGAGTCGATGGATCACAAAAATGAGGCCGGGGTCTAACAATGATATGCAACCGTACGTGCTCTATCCTTTCATCACAGAAGAGATTTGGAACGAATTTGTGACAAAGTGTAGCTCTAAGGAGTTTAAGGTATATAATATTTACGTTACAATAACATAATATGTTATAATCAATTTTTTTTTGTTGTGAATATTGACTAGTTACTTGTTTTCATATTAGGCTAAAAGTGAAAGAGCAAGAAAGTCTCAGGCTGCCAACATTCATCCTCATTTTTTGGGTCAAAAGTCATATGAGGAGATGATTCCCGTTTGGAAAGACAAAGGGTATATCCCTAAATCCTCTACAACATCATCTGTTGACTCATCCTCATCATCAGTTATTTCCTCCTTGCCGGATCGAACTTTGCCATGGGTTCTCACGAGATCGAAAAAAGATAAGGAAGGAAATCTTTTCTTCCCTAATGAAGAAACACAAAAGATAAAAGAGTCCATTGTAAGCAGGGCCGTCTTGGATATTTGAGGGGCCCTGTTTTAAAATTGAAATTGGGCCCTCTTTCCCCTTAGTGAGAGAAAAGGATCACAATTTTTCATAGATTAGAGAGAATCAATACTAATGATGGATTGATTTTATTTTTGATAATTATGAAAAAGTATTGATGACAATACTAAAGTTAAAGATATGGAAGGTTGAATTTTTGATGGAAGATATTGAGGAAGATGATAGGGGATAGCGTGAATTATGGAGTCCGGAGATGAAGATGTGGAGCGTTTGCCGTTTACTATTTACAAAGCATCATATTTTTCAAATTAGGCCCTTTGAAATAAAACCAAAAAAATTTGGACAGGGGGCCCTGTGCGGAGGGGCTCTTTGCACACCCGCAGCTACGGCCCTGATTGTAAGCATTCTTAAAATTTTATGATATTTTCTTGTCTAATTACTCGTATTCTACTAATCATATGAATTTTTTGAATTTGATGCAGGATGATTGGAAAAGGAAAGAAAAGGAAGGAGAGTTTGTTCCAGGTCGGATGGATGATGCTCTATCACGTGCTCTACAGAGGAAAGACCGTCCTGGGCGTGTGTTAACAGCTGGGCGTAGCATTGGGATTACATCGGTTTGGGGAGATCCTGATCGGAGTAGTACTGCTCGAAAGGGTAGGGGCATGGATGATGAGGAGATGAAGGAGTTCGAGGCTAGAGTGAGCCAAAGAGTGAGAGAACAGACGATGGAAGAGATGAACTCGAAGATAGATGCAATAGTTTAAGAAAGGTTGAAGGCTTTTGCGGCGCAATTAGGTCTTCAAGCACCAAATCAAACAAGTCCTCACACTCCAGTTGATCCTAGTAGCTGTCACTCGGGGGGCAATGATCCATTTGTGAACTTGCAGGTATATAGTTATTTTATATCTTCTACGATTATGATATTATGCTTCTAAAACACTTAATTAATGACATTGTGTTCTCATTGGATGTTAAGAGTTCGGTTCCATGTCGTTTGGCAATAGCGGATAACTTGGGACCGATCATTGTAGCTGAGGGTAACGTACATCCACAAAAGGAGTCATCATCACATCCTACGGCCGTGAAAGTGAGTGTTGATGATTTTTTTCGGACTACGCAGAAGCTCTAGTTCCACTACCTACTCCATACATTGTGAAACTCAGTCAAGCCGAGGGTTCATTCATAGAATGGCTGAAAGAGTTGGTATTTTTAGTCTCAGATAATCAGGTAACTTATGTATAATATATTGATTTATATACTAAGAAATGTAGATATATATACTAAGAAATCTTGATTTATATATACTAAGTAATCTTGATTTATATATGAAATAATCTATATACATATATAATATGAATTAAAAAGAAGTCGAATTGAATTAGGAACATATACCTAAAGAAGGTGCGATGAAGAAGAAGAAGAAAAAAATAAGTTGGTAGTGATCCTTGCACCGATGAGTCTGCACATAGGCACGTAGATCCTTTTATTGACTTGGCACTAGATGATATGGATGATACTGTCAAGGAGATGCACCGAATATTTTGCAACAAACCCTCAGATGAGCCTTTTCATTTGCAAGTTGATAAGAGTACCGTCTTCGACTATGATAGAGATCAGATGATCATTCTCTCGCGACAAGATGTTTTTCAACTTCTCACGGGAGCATGGATTAATATATCCATTTTGCAAGTATTTATGATGTGAGATTTCTCAAACTCTAAACTAATTAACATTGATATTTATTTTTATTGTTTCTCCTTACTATAAGTGTTTGGACACTAGGTACTTGGCAGAGGAGTCTGAGGAGCATGGAGATAATAATATTGGTTTCATGTGTCCAAGTATGATTTCAGCGACCATGATACGCAATCAACTAGATGCTGTGATCAATTGCATGGCAAGTTCAATGAAAGCGAATCAATATATGCGTTACATCCTATGTCCGTATATTGAAAAGTATGTTAGTTAAACTAATCTTTACTTTATTTTATCTTTATGAACTTGTGGTTATATATATAAACATCACATTTTGCTTCATGCCTTAGGGATCATTGGATTCTTCTTGTCATTTGTCTATCTAAGAGAGCGGTATATATGTTTGATTCGCTCCAGAGAGATAGATCCTTAGCTATCAAGATACCGCTGAATACGTAAGTTCATAGTTGTTATACATGTTAATAAGTTTACATGCATTTTATGATAGTTTAAATAATTTATAAATATTTATAGTAATTAATTGTTACTAAATCTTTATACTTAGTGCATATACAAAATACTTGCGCCTTGAAGGATCCAATAAAGGAAGTAAATTGGCTTGGACATATATGCGGGTAAAACTCTTGTGGTTTTGTATTTGATACTTTATAATTCTATTTAGGATTTTTTTCCGATTCTAATAAATATCTTAAATTTGGTGTAGTGTGCTCAACAATCGGGAGGAGTGGAATGCGGCTATTTCGTGATGAGATACATGCTTCTAATCATCAGCTTCTACTATGATTCAAATAATTTGTATGAGGTATATGTATGTTGTAAATTCGTTATTTATACGTATAGAATTTTAAAGTATATTAACTAATTTAATGTATTTCTAGGCTTTTCCATCAAGTCTTGAGCCATACTCCACATATGAGATCAACGACATCAAAGAACTTTTTGCGGAATACTTTATACGGGTCGTTGAATCAGCAAACTAAGCTTGATGGTTAGTGTATGTATTTGTAGGTTGAACAATATTTTGTTGCTTAAAACCTTGTTGGTTGATTGATTGCAACATTGGTTGCTTGATTAAGATGTACTGGAACAGGTTTTGGTTATATATATGCAAAATTTTCCCAACGATTTCTTGGGTTGTCCAAATTACAAAGGAGACTCTGCCGAATTTTCTGCTCATAATTATTACTCCCTCCGTCCCAGACTCTTGACACTTATCAGGGCACGTAGTTTTAGATGATAAGTTGTTGTTTGGTTATCAATCGTAATTTTATTAAAAAGGTAGATGTGATAGGAGTTAGTAGGTAGTAGGTAGTAGGAGTGGTATTATTTTATTTGGAGGAGAGAGAGTGTGGGCCAATGGTTAGAGTTGGTAAGTAGTAGGAGTGATATTATTTTATTTGGAGGAGAGAGAGTGTGGGCCAATTATTAAAAGGTAGAAGGATTAAAATAATAGTGGGTCATATACAAAAATAGAAGTGTAAAGAGTATTCTGGGACAGATGAAAAAGGAAAGTGTAAAGAGTATTCTGGGACAGAGGAAGTAATATAATGTTCGTTTACTTTTGAAAATAAAAAAAAAGCTGAAAAAAAACAAAAAAAAAACCTGAAAAAAAAAAACCAAAAAACACACATCTGCGTCGCATGCAGTGCTATATGCGACGGAAATGGCGTATCATCTCGCGTCGCATATAGCACTGCATGCGACGCATATGGTATATCTTGCTATGCCCAGCCCCATCCCATCTGCGTCGCATGCAACATGCTATATGCGACGCAGATGATACGCCATTTGCGTCGCATATAGCACTGCATGCGACGCAGATGGGGCTTGCTGGGCTGTTATGGGGTGCAGCGTGAATGGGTCATGTACGTCGCACGTTTGGCAGGTCCGACGCAAATAGCCAATTAACTGCGTCGTGTCTTATCCGACGCATATCCCGTCTTCTCATCTGCGACGAGACCTGTGCCGTCGGACCATTGTCCGACGCAAATGGGGGTCCTAGGTCCGACGCAAATTGATATTTCTGTACTAGTGCTTATTAATAAAAAAAGTTCTTAATTTTGTGAACTTTTCATAAAAATTGTCAAGAATAAGTCAACCTTTAAGCCATCCGCTAAAAATAAGTCAACCATTTGATTATTCTTGAATAAGTCAACCATTTGATTATCCTTGAATAAGTCAACCTTTAATACCAATCTGTTTTTTAACAAGTCCTTGCCCGTTGTTAACTTATTTAACCGCTTAAATATGATATGTGTAACTCTTCGAAGGGATGAGAGAGAAAACAAAAATAAATTAAAAATTACAAAAAAGAAAGAAAAAAGTCATATTATTTGTAATTTAACTTGTTTAGAATTGATAAGTACTAAAGGTAGACTCATTTAGGAAATAATCAAAAGATGACTTATTTTTAGCGGACGGGACAAAGGTTGATTTATTATTGACAATTATTCCCCAATATTATGTACTTTCTTGAATTTCTCTTAAGAATTTTCAGAACATGTAATGTTTTTGAACTTTTCTTAATTTTCTGAAAATTAATTTAAATAAATTGAATAGAATGTATAGATGATAAATTTGATATGACTGAAAATGGGCTTGGGCAACCCAATAAGGAGGAGGAGAGTTCGGTTCACATACAAGCCCAAAGGAGGTTCCATACTAAAACCAATTGACAATAGTAGGAGTAGCTCCTCTAGCTTATATTGTGGTACTTACTCTCCTCTTTCTCCAATGTGGGACAACTCACATGTGCACAACATATATGGGGTTCAACACTCCCCCTCACATGTGAGTGTCCATAGAATTATAGCATATCCAGTTGCTTGACAAATGCCCAACATGAAAGGCCCAACAACCTGGGCTCTGATACCATGATAAATTTGTTATGACTGAAAATGGGCTTGGGCAACCCAATAAGGAGGAGGAGAGTTCGGTCCACATACAAGCCCAAAGGAGGTTCCATACTAAAACCAATTGGCAATAGTAGGAGTAGCTCCTCTAGCTTATATTGTGGTACTTACTCCCCTCTTTCTCCAATGTGGGATAACTCACATGTGCACAACATATATGGAGTTCAACAATAAACCCTAAAAAGTCATACCTTTACTTGTAAGCTACGTGATCTTGTAAATATTATTTTTTGTATGGGGCTAGAATACATACCAGGTTATATCTTGTTAATTGAATTCTCCAACTCAAAGTGAACGTGCTTTAAAAATATTAATCTTTTCTTTCTGATAGATTTGTTTGTTTTTGGGGGCGCCGGAGTAGTGTCCAAGACGTCTTATTGTTGAACTAATTAATTTCAAAGCCACCAACATCAGTACCAGGAAATTTCACTTTGAAGAAAAAAAAAAAAAGAGTTATATCCCACGTCGTATATGTACTTTGCACGTATATCTTCGTCATCTACGACATCATAGAAGTCATATCGGAATAAAAAAAATTCCCTATATCATAATAGTATAGAAGCAAAGATATATTAGCAAGAGCAGTTAAAAAGGGGAGCATGGAGACCAACGTATTCCGTCAGTTTTCAAAACCATCTTGGGAGGAATTAAATGTTGCTCGTGAAGATATAGTCGTTGAACAATTATGTTTGTGTTGTAATGTTGGGCCTCTCAGGCCAGCTAGGCAGCTACTACTACCTCTTCATGACTTGTATTAAACATTATTAGTACCCAGTTTTATTAGATTGCTCCCGTTAACTAAAAAAAAAAAATTACAAAAGACGAGTTGATGATCAAACGGTCAATTAATACGTTAACAAAAATTAGGTAAAAATATTATTTATAGTTGAAATTTGAAAAGAGATCTTAATTTAAAAGTTATATAATTACATAAAGAAGAAAAAAAAGATATATATATATTAGTAATTAAATAAAACACGTTTTCCCTCAAAAAATAAAAAATGTTTATTTAGAATGTTTCAAGGAACGCTAGCTTAGATTATACTACCTCTGTTTTTTTTTGAATTTTGATGTAATATTTGATTGTTGTAATATACTCAGTAAAAAGCAAATGTTTCATCTAAAAAACAGAGGAGGTATACATTGCTTTCCTACAGGAATGACTCCTGTTCTTGTCTTCACACATAATTTCTTTGCTTCTATAAACCTATTAGATGAGTCAACATACAAAACAATATACAAGTAAATTTATACGTACGCAAATTGAAGATGGGACTAATATGATCTTTCTTGACCTCAATGTTGATTTGTTGAAAAGACACTTGATAGATAGTGTAAATCCCCGTCAACATGTACCATTGAAAATACACAGTACACATAAAAATTATCCAAATATCTTCAAAAACAAATATAATTATATACAAATTATGTTGACTAATTGTCTAATTCAACAAAATCAAATTCTACACTAGTGCGCCCAGGATTAGAAACAAACTAGTAGCAGGGGTCAAGATACATGTACTTGGGCTAAAAGAAACGTTAATTATAGTAGGAGAAGAGTAGCCGTCTTATAAGCACTCATCTTCATATATATATGTTTTCCTATAAATACAAATCTTATATACTTGAAATCTTGAATGAAGTATGAAGTTAATGATGAAAATAGTTTACTTTGCTGCAGTATTACTATTATTATTTCTCACCGTCGTAAATATCCAACCATGCAAAGGTGGTAGAGTTTTGGAAGCAAATGCAGAAAAAGAATGGTGGAAGAAAAAACAGATGTTGCAGTCTCTTCAAAAGGGTCAAGTTCCTGTTTCCGGATCCTCGGGGTGCACTTTTATCCCTGAGAGTGGCGGCTCTGGTGGTTGTCCGCTGCTCAAAGAGAAGCACTTTGCAGGTCGTGTTCGTGTTCGGTCTCGTGGCGCTAGGGTCCATAGGGTCATGCCTATATCCCTTTGGACTGGCTGAATGCCTGAATGCTGATGATATTTCCCTGGAAGATTACTGGATATATATGAGCGCGCGTAGTTCTTCTTGTACAGATACTTGTTCTTATTTTATTTATTAATTAGTACTCATAATTTGTGCATAGGATACTTTAGTTTATAGTTCATACTATAATTTACTTAATTGGTTTTATTTATTCATCATCGATCCTTATAGCATTTTTCTGTGTGACTGAAGTCACTTAATTCGTTCATTTATAATAAAAAAAGCTGGATTCAGAGTGAGTACTTACTAGTTACTCCGTTTTCTTTTAGTTCATATGGGGTCTTGTTAAATTTATTTCGACATGTATTTTCAATATATCAACTTTTTATACTTCTTCCATTGTTTATTAATCGCTACATGTAGGAGAGGCAAACATATTAAGGAATAGGCCGGAGAGAGATAGAAATAGATTAAAAAAAAAAAAAGGGAGACTCATGTGATTAGAGAGATAGAGATAACATATTACCTAAAATGGATATGTAGCTATTGATATGAAACTTCTAAATAAGGGTAATGTAGCAATTAATAAAGAACGAATGATTTTTTTTCTAATGCATAATTAGAGATATTAAAGTTTAGTCGTGCATTAACAAATGTGCAAAGTACTTTCGGCCCGTTTGGTTAGTGATAATAAATAGTGGTAATGGTAATAAAATTTAGTGTAAATTTGTAAAGAAGTTCTCTCGTCAACGACCATGGGAATGAAACTTTATCACAAAACATGGGTTTTCCTTTATAAATTTCCATTACCACCCAATACCACATTCCCAAGTGGTAATGGATAGTAATGAGGTTTTAGGAAGAAATTGGATATCTTGGGATGAAATAACATTACCATAGGTAATGACATTGGATTTCTAGTATAAATTTACACTATAATGCATTACCATTCCCACCATTTATGGCCTCTTATTACCAAACGAGTAGTTTGAGACTTTGGGTACAACTAAAAGAAAAGAGATGAAGTAGTAATATTGTGATAGCCTCAAACTCGAAACTCAAAAGACACCATTTGGTTGGAGAATCATATACTATATCTCTGTAAGCTGAAATATGTGACAACGGTAATCTGTAGATATCTGAAATATACCTAAAGAATCAGCAACTTGATATTCTTAATTTTCTAAAATTTTTGAATCTCGCTTGTCTGCAATAAATTACGCCTTCGGTTTCTACCTCCTACGTAGAGGAAGATCAGTAAGTTAAATATCCTATTGCCAGTGGCGGATCCAGAATTTTCAAATCGGGGGTACTGTAACTAATTAAATAAACTTGGTCTCAACATTTAAAAAATATTTTACGTTAAAAATATTACATTTTCTTGAACATAAATTGTCGAAGGTCGGGTTGTTTCCTTTTGATCTTTTTGATCTAGGTGTCATTTGACTCATTTCCTATATCCAATACACAAATAAACTAATAACAATCCACTTAATAGTCCATATGAAACCAAATTAATAACCAACAATCAATCCATCTTATAAATCAATTAATTCAAACTAATTCATAAACACATTACAATTTACCAAATTCCTATATACTAATATTACTAAATCAAAACTGACCCAATTCATAACTTAAAACAAAATAGAGTAAAATACATCAACATGATTATAGTTGACAAGCAACATACAAAGATTAAAGCTGTAGAAATCAGTTTTCCACAAAGATTAAAGTTATACATATAACATATTGAATGTTAATCCATCAACAAATGACAAAAATCACAGCAATGCCCAACATTCAACAATAGCACACAAATTGAAAAAGTACAATCAGAACAAGGATTTAAATTCTTGGCGGCAAATGAACTAACCGGGAATGGCAGAATCCTGCAGCGGCAGCAGCGGGCAGCGACATGAGGGCGAGGTTGAAGTGTGGGACTGGGCGGCGTCGGCATACCTTTATTGGCGGCAGAACTCCGGCGGTCGGCGGAGAACTCTGGAAGGAACCAAGCGGCAATGCAGCAGATTTCAGAGAGAAGTGAACAGAGAGAAGTGAGAAAGTTAGTGATGAGTCGCGCACCCTTTTCGATATTTTGGGGCGTTTGTTTAATTTTTTTATTAAAAAATGATTCAAATTCTGACAAAAGTAAAAGTTGAAAAGCACAAAGCAATAAATGAAAACTCACCCTTTTCCTTTTGTACGCTGACACTCTATGGGACATTGGGACTCATGCTATTGTTGTCAGCCTTTCACCCAAATGCAATAGTCACTTAGAAAAAAAAAATTCTCATTTTCTTTTTTTTGCTTCGGGGGTACCGCAGTACCCCCAATGACCCCTCTAAATCCGCCACTGCCTATTGCAGCCTTTGTTCTGCCACGCATGGACCATGGTAATTGGTACCTAAATAATGCTCCCTGTCTCCCTGTAAATGCGAGACAATATAGCTTCAAAACAGGGGCGAAGTCAAGCCACGGTTGGTTGTGAAAGGGGTCAGTTTAACAAAGAATTTTAAACATGATTGTGGAGGGCCCATATTACCATTGATTTTCTTCAAAGCTATGTTGGGGCCTGCAGGGGCCATGGCCATCTTAGTCCCCAACACAGCCTCGCCACTGCTTCAAAACCTCCTGTTCTACCAGCTTTTTATTGGTTTTTATTAATACTTGATGTAACATATTTATATATAGTTTTTAAGTGCATTTAGCATAGGTTGCATTTTAGAGCTTTTAGATTCATATTTAAGTTCATATTGCATTATATTCTTAAGTTATGCTATTCTACTCATATTTGGTATGTTTTCGTGTTTTTTATGAATTTTAGGTATTGAGAACGTATTTGGAGTATGATTAGATAAGTGTAAGGATTAGGCCCATTTGGAAGGAAGATACATTGCATAAGGAACGTTTGAAGTATAATTAGTACGAGTCTGAGCAAAAACAAAGCGGAAAATCATTAATAGAAGAAATGCAGAAAAGGTGTCACATCTACTGTTCTGATCATAACTTTTGATGTGATTATGACAATTGAATAATTCCAGTGGATTTGAAAACTAGACTTAAAGAGCTTTCCAACGATAGATGGCACGTCCCGAGGTGATTTCTAGTTAAGGCGTTATACCTTTTGGAAGTTCAGACTGTTTCTGCTGGAATCTACTACCGTACGTGCGGATCACTATTCCGCCCATTTAATGATATTTCGACTTTCCTAATCTTGTGTTATAAATCAGAGATTTAGAAAAGAAACACCATTGTTGAGTATAATAGGAAAGCTACGAGGAAAGAGAAATAGCTCGAGAGAGAATAGTAAAGGTCTACATTTTGTTATTATTGTTGTGTTGTGTATTACAAAAATGTATCTTCTATTTATACTACAACTAATTCTAATATATAACAAACTAATGCCTGATTTAATAACAAACTCAGCCAAACCTATGCTGACTATATCACAAACTCTAATACTCCCCCTCAAACTGGAATGGTTGCAGACATTCCAGTTTGAACATTAGTGAACCGGTTTGTATGATAGCCATAAATTTGTGATGCTTGATCATCGAAGGAGAACAAATGAAGTTCAGATTCTGTTTTGTAACATCAGCTTGAAGAAGCTAGACCAAACTGAAATCAGTAGAGAAGCTAACAACAGAAGACTCATTCTTGTGGCTAAAGTTGCTTACTCATGTTGTTGCTTGCCTTTTCACTCATATTCCAACACTACAAACTATTCA
This sequence comes from Beta corolliflora, assembly GCA_947648045.1. NCBI lineage: Eukaryota > Viridiplantae > Streptophyta > Magnoliopsida > Caryophyllales > Amaranthaceae > Beta > Beta corolliflora. The sequence continues at coordinate 411,755 of CANSZD010003076.1, read as the reverse complement.
TAGAAGTAGTAGAAAGAAACTTGCAACCATATAACACAACATTAGACATACGCCCCCCTCAAAATGGAAGTAGTTGCACGCATTTTCCAGTTTGAACCTGATCAACTTATGGAGTGAATGAGACATAATTGCTGCTGTTCACAGATGAAGCAAAAAAACCTTAGCAGTAATACCTCATGAACTTGCTGGCACTTGCTAGCATGAACAAGAAGGAACTCATCTGGACCTTAGAATGTTGTCAAAGGACCACCAGGCACCAATATACCAACATGAATATATGTGTGGTCAGTGTACCAAAACCATTTGCACAACTAGAGCAGAGGAAATGCAGTTCTAGTATGTACATATTCCATTGTAAACAATTAGCATTGCTGTCAATACACCAATACACCAACTGAACCAAAACGCACCTAACTACCAATACACACCAATACAGAGCAATACACCAATACACAACAATACACCAATACACCAAAACTGATCACAAAGGATCACAACAAAGCCTCCATGAGCACAACAAAGCCTCCAATGGGCACAAGCCACCAATGGGCATAACAAAGCCTCCAATGGGCACAACAAAGCCACTAATGTGCATAACAAGACCTCAATGGGAACAACAAAAGAAAATGATCACACAAAGGGATCAAAAAAAATTCAGAATATCAATTCAAACAAATGAAATTGATCATCAGAACGAGAAAGAATAATATGAGAAGAAAAGATCAAAAGAAATGGAGAAGAGATTGTGGTAGAGAAAGAAAATGAGACAGGAATATAAGAAGCAATGTGAAAGAATTTCAAATGGATAAGAGGGAGACAAATGCACCGAACACTATTACCAAAGTGTTTCAAATCAGCACTTCAACTTAAATCTAAGAAGTAACACCTAATATCCAAGCTCCAGAAAAAATACACCTTCCAACTTCAATTCATACGACAGTTAAACAACAACATTACCAACATATGCTTCACAAACTAACATCCAAAAAAAATGTCCAACAATCAACAATTTCAAGCCACACAATGTCTCAACCTCACACAATTCAAAAATGTACGAATTCAACATCAACAACCCACAACCGTCATCAATCATGTTTCGAATCAATGAAACACTCAAATAATGTGAAAATTTAGTCAATCCGCAATCAAAGAAAATTATCAAGGAGATCAAGAAATCAAACCAAAATTCTGATAATTTCAGCCACATTATCCTCCGACACCATTTTCATGAAAGGTCGCAAAGAATCAAGTTTGATATTAGGATCCACATCACTAAGAGACTTCAGCACGAACTCCTTGTTGTCCAACACGGCCCACAAGTGCTTTGTACCAAGATCAGAGAGTGCTTGTAAACCAAGATACTTCAAATTGGGATCATCCTCGATCAAGAATTCCCTAGTCTTTGACCCAGCAAGTTTGACAGCAGATTGATGATCACTCAAACTACTAACTACAGTTCAAAAACTACCAACTTAGCAAATATCTTCAACACTTTAATCAACACCCATTTATTGAAATACAATAGAACTCGGGCACTAAATAAGCTTTCGGGTCCCACAAATTAAGTTCTCAAAACACCCCAACAATTGAAGAAACTGCTAAAAAAACTCAAACAAACCGCAGAAAATCACAACACTAATGGAAAAAACAGCTTTTGCTACTAATCAAATGCTTTGGTTGACTAATCAACCCGAGCATTTGTGAATAAATGCTCCGGTTAGTCAACGGAGTACTTGGATTGTTATGCGCGATTTTTTTTTTGGTGAAATTCCCCCTGCTAATTTAATCAAATGTTAGTCGACCCTATAGTTCAGTTTCAGTCCCTCCCTCTCTTATCAATTTTCCCTCTCCTAAGTCGCCCACTCTCTCACTCACTCACCGTCCTCCGTCGTCCCTCCCTCCCAAGTCCTTCGCTTTCTCCCCCACTCAGCCGTCCTCCGTCGTCCACCGCTTCTGTTCGGTGGACATATTAGGGCTCAAGTCCTTCTGTTTGGTCGACATATTAGGGCTCAAGTCGACTTCCGTTTCGTCGACAAATTAGGGCTCCGTCGTCGACTTTTGTTCGGTTAAGGGCTCCGTCGTCGTCCTTCGCTTCCTCCTAAGTCTGTCGGATTTGCCTGTTTGGTCGACATATTAAGGCTCAAGTCGTCGACATCTCTCTGCCGCATTTGCCTGCTTCGTCGCCAAATTTTGGGTAAGGCCTAAGGGACACCACTTGAAGATTGTACTTTAGTTCTCCTTTTCCAAATTCTTGAAATTATACATTTTATTTTACTTTTAGTTTCTGCAATTATGAAATATGGGTTTGTCAATTTCTAGCCCATAGATTCAATGCAATAATAAGTAATAGCATATGATGGTATGTTATTCTACACAGTGTACTAGCAATAAGATGACCAAATATTGTTTTCAAAATCTAGGTTGCTTGGATGAACTAGGATTTTACATTGTTAGGTTTAAGATTGATATTACTTGTTGGCTTGTTGCTTTATTATGTTCATAACTTGTGAAATATGTTACTAATTAGGTAAAATCGATAGATGGTAAACTAAAAATTTGATGCTAAGTTGTGATATTACTCCCTCCGTCGTTCTCTCTCTTTCCCTTATCAAACTGCTTCTCTGTCCCTCTTCACTCTCGATCCGCTCCTTGGAATGCATGTCCATGTAATTTCGTACAAACTTTATTGTTGTGATTTAGTTTTATTGCTGTATTTTTAGGTTCCTTTTTTTGGTTTCCTAGATTTGGGGATTTTTTTAGGGTTTTCTTTGATTTTGTTTAGGGTTTTGTTTGGGTCAACGGCTTTATCTCTTACCTCGATTCCCATCCCATCAGCCGCAACAAGCCAATGTTGTTCCTGTCGTCTTGCGTTCGGAGCATGCTAAAACACGGAAGTAATTGAGCTCTGGCCGACGCTATTAGAGATGCGTTCAAATTGGAGTTTAATGATGAATGTAATGTGAGTTTTCAGTAGTACTTCTTTATTTGGCCTCTATGGATCTTTATATTTTCTTAATTTGAATTTGTTGGATCCCATAATAATATGAAGTTTTGGGGTTGCCTTTGCAATTGATTATTACTATTAAATTGAAGAACCAAAAAAAAAGATGATCCATGATTTTGAGTGGAAGATAACTTGATTGGGCGTACTAGGGAATTAAGTAGAGGTGAGGCCTTAACTGAGTGTCAACGGCAAAATCTCGAGGAGAAGTAGCAGGTGAGATTTTTTATCAAGATTTATGCTCCAATCAGAGGTAAAATTTTCATGTTTTAAGTACATGCATCTGCTTGTGCTTTTCACACTTTCTGGACTATACTTTTCTTGTTTCCTTAAGGTTCGAATATATACATATTAGTGCAGATACAATCTGTTATAAGACTTCGACAAACCGTGCTTTATAAGTATTTAGGGTCTTAGGGATACTTACAATGAAGGTATTGAACAATCTCCAGTAGGTTGCCCTGGGTCTTATGGGTTCTAGAGTAATATTTAATAAATATGTTGCTTGGATGTTCTGAAAAACTAGTACATAGCGCCTGAGCAGGTGCCTGCTTAATTTGGTGGGCACAATAAGTTTGGTGAGCATTAGTTTCCCCTGTTGATACTGTCACTGAAGTTAGCATCAAGCCTGGCAGTGAAATTCCCATTGAGTTTGCATTTTTGAGGTATTGCACCCCTTGTGTCACTTCATTATGTTGGTTATTGTTTCTCTGTTTTTAATTTTAAGTATTTGAAAATCGAAAACATATGAAAATCACAAAAAAATAAAGTAGTTATTGGTATGAGTTTTCAAAATTATTAATTTCACTACTATAATTTCTAAAATCAAAAACCCAAAACAAGAAATTGACTGTATTAAAATGACCCCTGAATGGTTATGGATATATAATGAATATTTCATGTCCTTTGGAGTTCAGTTCAACAACGATAACAATAATAACGATCCAATATTAATCTCGGAACATAATCAAGCATACTCGCTTTTAGTGGCTACTTGTTGATTTTTTTACTGCCTATTTCTCTGCAAACCTTGTATCTGCTTGCAACACTATTTCGTTGAGCTGCAGTCTTGGTGTTCATTTTTGCCCTTGTTCAGCAAAATAATATACTTTGATATTTCTATGAGCACTTTGATGTTGTATTTTAATGACCCAGATCTTTAGTCTGATGCGATTTGCGAGCCAGTGTTGTATGTTTACCTAATTCTTTTAGCGTTATGGTTTTTTCTTGCATTTTTCGGGTTTCTTATTTCTATCTTTTAATTGTTGTATAGGTTAATCTGATACTTGATAAATGCATCCTTGCTGGAAAGCTTCAGGAAACGAGTAAGAAGGTGTGTGTCCTCCTTTATTTTCTTTCTGTTTGGATGTGGTCTTTAGTTGCTTGGTTTGCGTCCAGGCTTCTTGACCTTCGGTTTCTTGTGTTGAGTTGTCCAAGTTACAGTTCTACCCAAGTTTTGTTATTGATAGTAGCTTGATTTTTCTCTCTTTTGAGCGCTCTGACATGAAATTTTCGAACTCTTATATTGCAGTAAGTCGAAAATCATATTGCCTTTTTAGATGTGATAAACAAGTTGAATTTGCACTTATCAAGAAAAAGGAGGATGTGCTTGGTACTTTATCTCTTATTATGTATACCTTAATCCTAATTTCGCTAGTCAAGTATATACTCGTTGTTTTACGGGAAAATGATGATGGTGAAGGTATAGTCAACTAACGAATATTCATTGTTCACTCTCCTTTTTCCCTCCTTTTTCCCTTCTAATTCCTTCGTTAAAACACACTATTAGCGTTTAGAGTACCAATTTACTCAGTAGAAAATATTGGTTAAAGTGTTCTTTTGTAAGATCTTTTGAACATATTCAGTTATGTTGCTGAACTGATTTCTTGTTTATGCCCTGAAGTGGCTCATGATGTTTCCATGGACTCTAGTATTGGTTAGAAGTGTCCCAATTACATGAGCTTCCAGATTGACTTTTAAATAGAGAATAGTAACATCTCAGTGAAATTTGATATGTGCTTTTAGAATTTTGGTACTGTTTATTACTTTATTTTCGAACCTTATCTAAGGATTGTTGATTTTTTATTGTAATTTTATAGTGTCTAATAGGTTGCACCTGATACGAAATGAAAGTCGTTTGCGAAGTATTGGTGATAGGATAGCTGCTTGCAATTTACTTGGAAAATTGGATGCTTTTGTGAATTGCTATGCTTATGAAGGTAAATTTAAGAAGCTTTACCATGTTTATATCCTGGATGTGACCATTACAGATTTGCAATATACGAAATCAGAATGTAAAGAATGATGGAGAGTTGGCTTAGGAATTCAAGCATAGTATGAACAACCCCCCTTCCCAATAACTATATAAAAAAGGAAAACGAGAGAATGCACAGTGACTGGTAGTTTTATATATATATATATATATATATATATATATATATATATATATATATATATATATATATATATATATATATATATATATATATATATATTTGCATTCATATATATATTTGCATTCATCAAGTGTCCACTTATCGTTGTCATTCGTTATTATACATTATCTATGTAATACAATATTCATGGATCAAGATTACAGGTTGATAGATAGCCTGTCTTCGCTTTCCCTTTAATTTTATTTTTTCTTTTTCTCTGCAAATGTGGATCAAGATTCAAGATAAAATGACGTGTGGGGGGTGAAAATGGAAGTGTTTGGTAAGGCTTTCATATCTTTGTTGGAGTGTCAAACACGGGTACTTTTAGATAATTAGAAGAGTCGCATTAACACAAACGGTAGCATGTTTGGTTGACCTTTTCGATTGACGAAGAATAATAGTAATAGTTGCTTGCTAGATATGGCATTGTTGTATAATAGACTATTCTTGCTGAAGATGCTCCTACAGATGTGGAGTTTGCTGAATGTATTTTATATCATGTGACATGATAAGTGCCAGTTCTTTTACTGATGGCTGAAGATAATTATGTGTATGTTTTAGGTTGTTATTGGATCTGTTTCTGTCTCTTATTGTAGTTCCATTCCATGATATACATAGTTGCTTTTGCAGTATAATTTTCTTCTCAGTTTAGTAATTGATGCTTGTGTATAGAAGTTCAGCTCTTGAGAATAACTTGATGAACGAAACATATTTTTTTATCTAGGGGCTCCTTATGAACGTCCAACACTCAGCACCTGCAGGCCATATGCTGCACCAACAGCTTGCTGGCAGCACCGATGAGGAGCTTCTCGGCGCAAAGCACCGAGCCGCCGCTCACACTCTGCAAGAAAGATCAACTCACTATCTTCCAATACGACATAATTAATGACGTACTCTAAATGTTTAAAAGTTTGATGTAAAAAGGTTGGTTCAACCAGCAACCATACCCTCAACTACAACTTTTACATGCGTCTTATGTTGGTTTTGCATTTTTATTTTTTTATTTCCCCCCACTATTTTTATTTATTATAGCAAATTTAGTGCCGATTGATCTTTAGAGTTTCAGATATGATATTAATCCTTGTTGCGCCTGCATTGTAATTGAGGATCGCCTTGTTGGATGCATATAAGAATTTAGAGTTCAGAGTTGTGAGCCGTAAATTCCTTTGATGTCCATTATGAGAATTGACTTGGTGGATTATTTTGGTATTACAAACGTGAGAACTATAAAATTGAATTTTACTATCAGCTGTCTTACTTTTATGATGATCTCATGAAGAGACCAAATCACAAAGTTAAACAATATATTGAAGGTGTGATACTTGATATCTTGCTTTGTGTCTCATCTATGAAGACTTAAGTTATCTACATTTCCTCATAGGTTCTGGTTAAAATTTAAATTTTATGGGGATGGCAGACACTTGATTGCTGTGGTTTAAGTCTTGATATGTGTGATATGATCCAACTTTAGCTCAGTTGGTAGAGTGGAGGACTATGCTTCGTCAAAGAGATAACTGTTAGGTTGCTGATTCAGCTTACCCCTGATTTCTTCTATCTCAACTCTAGGCATGATTGTTCTCCTTTCTGACAACTTTGGCTTTTGTTAACATATTATTAGCATACTTGAATTAATACAAGGATAAAACTTTCCAGCCTAGTGGAATATTGTTGGAACAATTAGTTCTTTGACTATTTCTGCAGCCATTGAACACAAGCCGGCCTTAGCTCAGTTGGTAGAGCGGAGGACAGTAGCTGGTCAATGACACACAGGTAATCCTTAGGTCGCTGGTTCAAATCCGACAGGTCAGATTTCCGTCTCTTTTTTTTTCGCCTTGCTCTCTAGCATGCTTTTTAAGACTTTATCCGTAAGCCTTTGGTTGCAGATGTCTGTGCTCTTAAGCAAGTAGAACATAATCTCCTTGTGAAATCCAAGATTATGATGGAATTTCTGTGCCTTATTAGTTATTTACTAGGATTGGCCTTAGCTGAGTTGATAGAGGTCGTAGAGCAGAGGACTGTACTTTGTTCCTGAGCTGCAGAAAATCCTCAGGACACTATCCACTCCTCTGGCCTTTTCATTCTGTTTGATTTCTGCTTACACCTTTGCCAGCTGCTGCACATTCTAGACAAAATAGTGGTGGTTTGGTTTCCCTCTAATTGTTAGAGTCTATGATGTTGGTGTTTGGAGTATTCAGATTTGGGGAAGATGTTGTCTACAGTTCAGATATTGTCTAGAGTGTAATGTGTGTTAAATTCATATTTGCAAAAATTGTTATATAGGAGTTATAATTACTTTCTGTATTTGTTGGTGGTCAATATCATTTAATGAGACATTTGTTGCATATGTACTATGTTGAAACACAATAATTCTACTGCTGCTTCTTGTTGTGTTGTCGTTGTACAGCTTTAGCAAGTTGTACGTTTTTTTTAAAAAGAAAATATTAGCAAATGATCCGGTTGTTAAGGGAAAACCGGAGCATTTGAGAACACATTTGAGCATTTTTCCACTAGTGCAAGAATGCGAAGAACCCACAAAATTCGAACAACGAACTCAAGAATGGTAATCCAAACTCGTAAAACCCTGAAGAATGTGAAAACGCAGAGCCTTGCTTCAAGAATCGATCACCAACCCATTTGTACTTCAACAACCAATAAAACCTTCAACCTCTAATACTCAGAAATTGCAAACTCATAAAATTGCTTTAAATAATATTCAAGAAACGCAGATGAAACCTACTGGAAAACACTAATCCAATCCCCACAACAATTCGCTTGAAATTTGAGAAACCCTAGATTTTGGGGAAAATTTCAAGCAATTGAATTTCAATTGAATATTGATCGATAGAAGATTAATGGATTAAGAATTGAATAAACTGATTATATTCAATGAAATCGACAGATTTGAAGCAAGAAATTTGAAAAAATTCGCAGTGGAAAATGAGAAGAATGAACGCAAAAGAAATCGAATTACGGGAGCAGAAGAAACAACGCTTAATCTCCAGAATCGCAACTAGGAGCTCTGATACCATGTTATAAATCAGAGATTTAGAGAAGAAACACCATTGTTGAGTATAATAGGAAAGCTACTAGGAAAGAGAAAGAGCTCGAGAGAGAATAGTAAAGGTCTACATTTTGTTATTATTGTTGTGTTGTGTATTACAAAAATGTATCTTCTATTTATACTACAACTAAGGGTATGTTCTGTTCAACTTAATTTGTCTTATCTTATCTTATAAGATCTTATAAAATCTTATCTGATCTTATCTTATCTTATCTTATCTTATCTTATAAGATAGTTTATTGTGTGTGTCTAACATCTTATTTATCTTATCTTATCTGATCTTATCTTATCTTATCTTATCTGATCTTATTTGATCTTATCTTATTATCTTATAAAATCTTATATAAGTTAAAATAAGTTGAACAGAACGGACCCTAATTCTAATATATAACAAACTAATGCCTGATTTAATAACAAACTAAGTCAAACCTATGTTGACTATATCACAAACTCCAATATCTTGTAACTTACTTTCCTAGTCATATGAGGTTAATTAATATTATTTAGATTAGGAACCCTAACTCTACTTCTCCTCTCTCTTTCTCACGTTATTTTTATTCATAGTGTAGTTTTCTTCCTTTTTTTCTCTAATTTTTTATTCTTCTTTATTAATTCATGAGTTTATTATTTTCATTCTCTTTCTTTCATTGGTTTATTTGATTTAGATTTTCTAATTTATTTCATGATTGGGTAGTCTTGTTTTCTAGGGTTTGGAAACCCATATTTATATGTTATGAATCTTGATTGATGTTATTGATGGTTTGATTAGTCATTGATGTTTCTAATTGATTAGGTTTATTTTGTTAATCTTACAACCTTATCAATTGTCTGATTAAATCTTGCTAATAACGAGTCATAGATCGAGAGATAAAACTCTTTAGAGGCTTACCTACAATTATTAAGTCTGATTATGTTAGCGACTGTACTGCATATGCTGATTTGAGAGCGTTAAGACCCGACCGTAGGATTAACCTGTGCTCTAGATATATGATTAATTGAACTATTGATGATATTTTGATAGATTATAATTACGAACATGGTGAACCATTGCCCTAGATCCTTTTAGTTTGATTTTCTTATTTATTAGTTTAGTACTTTTTATTCTCATATTTTTGATCTTGGTTAGTTTCTGTAACATCCCGTGATTTTCACTCTTTATTTTGGCGTTTGTTTACATTAAAATGATATTTTCTGTTAAAATAAAATAATTTATTATTAAAACTATATTGAACATGTATAATTATTTAGTTGTTGCATTATGTGGTTGTGTTTATTAATTTAAAGTGTATATATTTATTTAGGAATTTTATTAGGTATATATATATAATGTGCATATTTATTTTATCATATAGTTAGTAATTCTATAAATTTAAGTAGCGTGTGATTTTAGTTTTTAAGCGTTGTATATATTATGGGTCGACCAACGTAACGAATTTTGCAAGCCCATTTCCTTCTTATGCTGTCCGAAATTTAGAGGAGTATTAAGCATAGTATTAGCATATTCAATCCCTCTTTGTAACCACCAACAGGTGAAGAGCCATCCCCCCATTAACCCATCTTAATGCAATTAAACCTTTGCTTAATGATATGAATAATCACATTATTTTGCTGCACTCAAAACCTCCCTTCACGCCAGCCTTAGAAAGGAAGAGAAAGAGTCCTTCTCCCTTCTCGCATTTTCGGCCATTTCTGCACACCTATTTTATTTGCATCGTATCTCCTTCGTTTCTTATCGGAATTGGGCGTGTGATTAGTCGAAATTCATCTACTCGGAGAGATCTTGCTCGTGGTGGCATCAGTTTTTGAAGATAGTGGAAGAATTGGTCGCAGTTTGCGTTTCAAGCAGACGAGTCATCCGGTTTTCTTGGAGTTTTCGGGAGCAATGTTATTCTCTTCTTTCTCCGCCGTTCTAGTATTATTTTCCACCTAAAATCCAGGTAACTAACGGCATTCCTAGTACGATTAGATTTCGTTTAGGATTTATCTAGTTTTTAATACTTAAGTTGGGTTAGTATGATTCTAGGAATTGGGGTGGGAATAATTTCATGTTATATGTTGGTTGAGTTTTCATGAATTATATGGTTTAGTGTGATGTTATTGACAATCTCATGAAATTCTTTGTTTGATACTATGATTAGAATTACATGGTAACCTCTTGTTGTAATGGTAGAATCCATGTCTAGAATTACATGATTTTATTCTCTCTGCTTATGATTATATAGTATGTGAAGAATATTTGTTTTTTCTTCGGTTAATATATATGTTTATCATGAGTTTGTTGTCGCTGTATGATGATAAATGATATTGATTGGAGTTTGGGTGAGTTTTTGGTGGCATTAGATCACATCCTTTGCTTTCCGTAGAACCCGTGTGTGCCGCACCTCTAGTTTTGGTGCCCCGCATTGCTTTGTCTCGTAAGCCAAAGCCGGTGCAGCGGTGGACGAGGTGCACCGCACCTTAAGTTACGCTTTGGCTGCTGTTATTTTTGTTGCTCACATGATGATATTACTTGGTTGCCTGCAGAAACTTTGTTAGTGTTTATCATGGTAAGTATTACTTGTGGAGGGTATTGTTGTAGTTATGCTTTAGTCCTTTGTAATGAAGTTATGAAGTTTTCTCAATGCGTCAGATTAGTTTTTAGCATGTTATGGTTGTTATTATCTAAGTGTGTTAAAGGTTGGCTGTTATAAGTTAGGTGATTTTTTTTGGTGGTTCATTTAAATTTATGATAATATTAGTTATCTTATGTTTGTTTGTGTTGTTTTTAATTAAATTGAGAGTATAATAGTGTTGTACTTTTATTAATCAATATCTAAGTTGTCGACGTTATAGTATTCGAGGGAGAATAAGACTGTCTTTAGTACCGTTTCGCCAAGAGTTATGTATCGGGGGTATTATAACTAACGTTGTAATTAACCTTGTACCCAATCTCAGACAACGAGAGTGCAGTAGTTTGGAGTATTTGATTTTATTGTGTATTTGGTGGGGGGGGGGGGCGCCGGGGGGGGGGGGGGGTGGGCGGGGGGGGGGGGGGGGGGGGGGGGGGGGGGGGGGGGGGGGGGGGGGGGGGGGGGGGGGAGGGGGGAGGGGGGGGGGGGGAGAGGGGGGGGGGGGGGGTTTTTTGGGGGGCCGGAAATATAATTATGTTTTAAAGAGTGTTTATTTTTTTTGGTTGGGAGAAATGATTTTTATCAGTATTATTATGACTATTACTTTGAGAAGAATAAATATTGTTGAATTGAGACTCTTGGATTGCGATCCTAGTTTCTGCTGATTTTAGGTGTAAGGCCTGAAGGGCATCCTTTTTATATTATATTTGATGAATAAATGTTAAATAAATTATAGTATTTATTTGTAGAAATATTTTGTTGAGATTAAGATATCCGGTGGGATAGATGTAGTCCCCGGTGAAGAACATGCCAACCACCTAGGTTGCGATTTAGGGGTATTACCTGGGTTAATTGTTGTCGTCCGAGAGGTTGGGAAATCTTGATGGGTACTATCTCGCATCGGGAGTTTGGCCATTCTTAGACACGGGCGGTAGGGGAACGTAAGTCCATAGGTTGTCTAGAGATTTCGATCTGACAAACCTTAGGAAGTGGGTTGCGATCCACTGGCGTTCAGCTCTTTCTCAAAAGCTATTATATTATTTTGTTTATTTATTTTTGGAAGTTTATGCTTTGGATCTTGTATGCTTATCTTAAGTTCATTATTGATGATTTACTTTATTTAAGCATGTTAAACTGTTAGCTGTTGTTTGGTTGTTATTTGGTTCAGTTTGATATTTTATGTTGAATGAGACTTATTTATTAATGCTTGATAACTCCTATGTGGATCCTAATTGAGCTGGGAGAGCTGTTAGTTACTCCTCACTGATTGTGGATATTTGTTGTATATTTTTGGAGGTTATGTTGATGGGAATCTTCTTTGGTTTTGGGTTCGGGTTGAGATGTGAGCATTAAAATGTTAGATGTTTTAGGCATAGACTTTTAGTTAATTGAAGAGTTAGTTTTCTCTTTTAGTTATTAATCTAGTTAATTAATTTTATTTATACTATTTATTATGTTGGTTTTATCACTTAGTTATTTAAACGCATTTCTTGTAGTAGTGACATTCCCAGAAGACGATGTTTCCGCCATCATCCTATAATACTATTATTATCTCTTTCTTTTCCTGCTTTGAAATTCTGGGGTGTTACAGTTGGTATCAGAGCAAAACGCTCCTAAACTCTGAAAAAGAGTTGCTAATGATTCTTTAGAATTATTAGTTAGCCATAGGAGATAAAATTCGTTTAGAATTAAGTTTAGTAGTTTTTCTATAATGAGAGTGTGATGGGTAGAGTAAGTAAAGGGAAGCCTTATGGGAATGTGGTGTGCTCTCATGCTTATGGAGCATATGTTATATGTACAGTTATTTGTATTATTGGTGGAATTAGTCTACCAAGTTTGCTAATCTTATTTGCAGGACCTCTTACATGTAATTTATTTTCTCTTTATCAGAGTGCGCAGCGAAAGCGAAGTAATTCATAGCCTTCTCGGTTTAGTTGTGTATTTAATTTGTTTCGTGTTTTGCAATTTAAAAATAAAACTTTTATTTTAATTTTAATTTAGTCATGTGTGTAGCATTGCATTTATTTTATAAGCTGGTTGCTTGATAGTATATGTTATTATGTGCGACGGTATATATTTTCTGTTTTTTTCCAATTAAGTGTTGTTTTTACGTGAGTACTACGTATCTGTTTTATTATTTATAAAACTTTCTGGTTGAGTTTTATTCCAAATTATATTTTAGATCTTTGATCTTAATAAATTTCATACATATATAAGAGTTATATTGTGGTATTCAAAATTTTTTTATTGTTAATATTTTGACATACACTTTTGAAAAACGTTTAATTTCAATTGTTTTATAATGGTTTGAAAAAAGAAAGGGGTTTTGAAATTGTCTTTCAAGATAATCTTCAAATTTCTCTTGCCGTATTTGACCATCTATATTTATAAATATTTTCTTTTAATATTTTTATTTTTTTCATGCTAATCCTTGTTTAACCTTTAATTATGGTAATAAGTTTTGTAGTCTTTGAAAATAAAGGTACCCTGATGAGTTATTGTGGGTTATAGATTTAAATGTAGATGTAAATTATTTTGTTTTAAAGGTTAGCATTCAACAACTTTTACTTTACCTTACTAATTTACTTTTCTTATTAGCATTATTTTTTTCAAACTCAAATGTGGGAATGGATATCGTTTACTATTTGTTGTTTCTTGTTTAAATATTTAGTGCTTTCTCATTTCATAGCAAAATTTTGGTTGTTTTCATTACTTCTTATTTAATTCTCTCGATTTTGACTTATCTCGTTTTATATTCATTGAAAAGGAAATTTATATACTCGGTCTAAATTTTAAACTTGTTTGAGTTGATATTAAGTCATAATGGGTGATTCCTTTGACTTGTATGTCAATTTGATAAGTCTAAATTTTAAACTTGTTTGAGTTGATATTAAGTCATAATGGGTGATTCCTTTGACTTATATGTCAATTTGATAAGTTGACACATTTTATCTGTTTTGATTTAATTTCCTTTTTGAGTTGATATTAAGTTTATATTGGGTGATTGCGGTAAACTTTAATATCGATTTGATAAGTTGGCTTTCGAATAGTGTTTTTGTTGATACTAGGTTGCAATGGGTGGTTCCATGCATATTTGTGTCGACTTGGCAAATTTTATAATTGTTGTTTATAATTTATTACTTTATCGCCTATTTATTATTAGTGCTTCGTCGTTGTGAAATTTATTTTAAAGTTTTCAATTTCTTTTGCGAACTTTAAATTTCATATATATGTTTAGGAGATCGTACGCTCTTATAACATATGTCATGACTTGAGTTCGTAAGTGCTATTCTAATAAAGCGGTTAGCTACTCTTTATTAAAATGTTCTTATCTCTTTAAGTGGGGTATAAGCCTGTGTGGTTATCTCTATTTAAATTGGTTTGGCTATCAATTTACGAACTTTTGTTTTTTTCGTTTCTTTTCTAAAAATATTTATGCTTGTACGATCGAATTTATTCTTTTATAATTTTACGTAAATATTTATTCCTGCTTCTTTTGCAAAATTAACTATAATTTATTGTGCAAATGTTTTTACCTTAAACTTTCTACTTGTCTTTGGTTCTTTCACATTTTATAAATGATGGTTGTTACCATGCTTCTTTACTATACAACTATTTTTTGTCTTCTAAAATAAAATGTATATTATTTGAGTTATCAAATTTTATACCCGCAACGTTGTTTATTTCTTAACTAAAATCCATTGATTTGTGTTTTTCTTAATGTTCCTTATCTAGAGTACTATTTTTCTTTTGATCTCTTGGTTGTTTTGAAGTTTCGAGGACGAAACTCTTTTAAGGGGGAGTGATTGTAACACCCCGTAATTTTCACTCTATATTTTGGCGTTTGTTTAATTTACATTAAATGATATTTTCTGTTAAAATAAAATAATTTATTATTAAAACTATTTTGAACATGTATAATTATTTAGTTGTTGCATTATGTGGTTGTGTTTATTAATTTAAAGTGTATATATTTATTTAGGAATTTTATTAGGTATATATATAATGTGCATATTTATTTTATCATATAGTTAGTAATTCTATAAATTTAAGTAGCGTGTGATTTTAGTTTTTAAGCGTTGTATATATTATGGGTCGACCAACGTAACGAATTTTGCAAGCCCATTTCCTTCTTATGTTGTCCGAAATTTAGAGGAGTATCAAGCATAGTATTAGCATATTCTATCCCTCTTTGTAACCACCAACAGGTGAAGAGCCATCCCACCATTAACCCATCTTAATGCAATTAAACCTTTGCTTAATGATATGAATAATCACATTATTTTGCTGCACTCAAAACCTCCCTTCACGCCAGCCTTAGAAAGGAAGAGAAAGAGTCCTTCTCCCTTCTCGCATTTTCGGCCATTTCTGCACACCCATTTTGTTTGCATCGTATCTGCTTCGTTTCTTATCGGAATTGGGCGTGTGATTAGTCGAAATTCATCTACTCGGAGAGATCTTGCTCGTGGTGGCATCAGTTTTTGAAGATACTGGAAGAATTGGTCGCAGTTTGCGTTTCAAGCAGACGAGTCATCCGGTTTTCTTGGAGTTTTCGGGAGCAATGTTATTCTCTTCTTTCTCCGCCGTTCTAGTATTATTTTCCACCTAAAATCCAGGTAACTAACGGCATTCCTAGTACGATTAGATTTCGTTTAGGATTTATCTAGTTTTTAATACTTAAGTTGGGTTAGTATGATTCTAGGAATTGGGGTGGGAATAATTTCATGTTATATGTTGGTTGAGTTTTCATGAATTATATGGTTTAGTGTGATGTTATTGACAATCTCATGAAATTCTTTGTTTGATACTATGATTAGAATTACATGGTAACCTCTTGTTGTAATGGTAGAATCCATGTCTAGAATTACATGATTTTATTCTCTCTGCTTATGATTATATAGTATGTGAAGAATATTTGTTTTTTCTTCGGTTAATATATATGTTTATCATGAGTTTGTTGTCGCTGTATGATGATAAATGATATTGATTGGAGTTTGGGTGAGTTTTTGGTGGCATTAGATCACATCCTTGCTGCCTGTAGAACCAGTGTGTGCCGCACCTCTAGTTTTGGTGCCCCGCACTGCTTTGTCTCGTAAGCCAAAGCCGGTGCAGCGTGGGACGAGGTGCACCGCACCTTAAGTTCTGCTTGGCTGCTGTTATTTTTGTTGCTCACATGATGATATTACTTGGTTGCCTGCAGAAACTTTGTTAGTGTTTATCATGGTAAGTATTACTTGTGGAGGGTATTGTTGTAGTTATGCTTTAGTCCTTTGTAATGAAGTTATGAAGTTTTCTCAATGCGTCAGATTAGTTTTTAGCATGTTATGGTTGTTATTATCTAAGTGTGTTAAAGGTTGGCTGTTATAAGTTAGGTGATTTTTTTTGGTGGTTCATTTAAATTTATGATAATATTAGTTATCTTATGTTTGTTTGTGTTGTTTTTAATTAAATTGAGAGTATAATAGTGTTGTACTTTTATTAATCAATATCTAAGTTGTCGACGTTACAGTATTCGAGGGAGAATAATACTGTCTTTAGTACCGTTTCGCCAAGAGTTATGTATCGGGGGTATTATAACTAACGTTGTAATTAACCTTGTACCCAATCTCAGACAACGAGAGTGCAGTAGTTTGGAGTATTTGATTTTATTGTGTATTTGGTGTATAATTATGTTTTAAAGAGTGTTTATTTTTTTTGGTTGGGAGAAATGTTTTTTATCAGTATTATTAGGACTATTACTTTGAGAAGAATAAATATTGTTGAATTGAGACTCTTGGATTGCGATCCTAGTTTCTGCTGATTTTAGGTGTAAGGCCTGAAGGGCATCCTTTTTATATTATATTTGATGAATAAATGTTAAATAAATTATAGTATTTATTTGTAGAAATATTTTGTTGAGATTAAGATATCCGGTGGGATAGATGTAGTCCCCGGTGAAGAACATGCCAACCACCTAGGTTGCGATTTAGGGGTATTACCTGGGTTAATTGTTGTCGTCCGAGAGGTTGGGAAGTACTGAGCTGGGTACTATCCTGCATCGGGAGTTTGGCCATTCTTAGACACAGGCAGTAGGGAACGTAAGTCCATAGGCTGTCTAGAGATTTCGATGTGACAAACCTTAGGAAGTGGGTTGCGATCCACTAGCGTTCTGCTCTTTCTCAAAAGCTATTATATTATTTTGTTTATTTATTTTTGGAAGTTTATGCTTTGGATCTTGTATGCTTATCTTAAGTTCATTATTGATGATTTACTTTATTTAAGCATGTTAAACTGTTAGCTGTTGTTTGGTTGTTATTTGGTTCAGTTTGATATTTTATGTTGATTGGGACTTATTTATTAATGCTTGATAACTCCTATGTGGATCCTAATTGAGCTGGGAGAGCTGTTAGTTACTCCTCACTGATTGTGGATATTTGTTGTATATTTTTGGAGGTTATGTTGATGGGAATCTTCTTTGGTTTTGGGCTCGGGTTGAGATGTGAGCATTAAAATGTTAGATGTTTTAGGCATAGACTTTTAGTTAGTTGAAGAGTTAGTTTTCTCTTTTAGTTATTAATCTAGTTAATTAATTTTATTTATACTATTTATTATGTTGGTTTTATCACTTAGTTATTTAAACGCATTTCTTGTAGTAGTGACATTCCCAGAAGACGATGTTTCCGCCATCGTCCTATAATACTATTATTATCTCTTTCTTTTCCTGCTTTGAAATTCTGGGGTGTTACAGTTGGTATCAGAGCAAAACGCTCCTAAACTCTGAAAAAGAGTTGCTAATGATTCTTTAGAATTATTAGTTAGCCATAGGAGATAAAATTCGTTTAGAATTAAGTTTAGTAGTTTCACTATAATGAGAGTGTGATGGGTAGAGTAAGTAAAGAGAAGCCTTATGGGAATGTGGTGTGCTCTCATGCTTATGGAGCATATGTTATATGTACAGTTATTTGTATTATTGGTGGAATTAGTCTACCAAGTTTGCTAATCTTATTTGCAGGACCTCTTACATGTAATTTATTTTCTCTTTATCAGAGTGCGCAGCGAAAGCGAAGTAATTCATAGCCTTCTCGGTTTAGTTGTGTATTTAATTTGTTTCGTGTTTTGCAATTTAAAAATAAAACTTTTATTTTAATTTTAATTTAGTCATGTGTGTAGCATTGCATTTATTTTATAAGCTGGTTGCTTGATAGTATATGTTATTATGTGCGACGGTATATATTTTCTGTTTTTTTCCAATTAAGTGTTGTTTTTACGTGAGTACTACGTATCTGTTTTATTATTTATAAAACTTTCTGGTTGAGTTTTATTCCAAATTATATTTTAGATCTTTGATCTTAATAAATTTCATACATATATAAGAGTTATATTGTGGTATTCAAAATTTTTTTATTGTTAATATTTTGACATACACTTTTGAAAAACGTTTAATTTCAATTGTTTTATAATGGTTTGAAAAAAGAAAGGGGTTTTGAAATTGTCTTTCAAGATAATCTTCAAATTTCTCTTGCCGTATTTGACCATCTATATTTATAAATATTTTCTTTTAATATTTTTATTTTTTTCATGCTAATCCTTGTTTAACCTTTAATTATGGTAATAAGTTTTGTAGTCTTTGAAAATAAAGGTACCCTGATGAGTTATTGTGGGTTATAGATTTAAATGTAGATGTAAATTATTTTGTTTTAAAGGTTAGCATTCAACAACTTTTACTTTACCTTACTAATTTACTTTTCTTATTAGCATTATTTTTTTTCAAACTCAAATGTGGGAATGGATATCGTTTACTATTTGTTGTTTCTTGTTTAAATATTTAGTGCTTTCTCATTTCATAGCAAAATTTTGGTTGTTTTCATTACTTCTTATTTAATTCTCTGATTTTGACTTATCTGTTTTATATTCATTGAAAAGGAAATTTATATACTCAGTCTAAATTTTAAACTTGTTTGAGTTGATATTAAGTCATAATGGGTGATTCCTTTGACTTGTATGTCAATTTGATAAGTCTAAATTTTAAACTTGTTTGAGTTGATATTAAGTCATAATGGGTGATTCCTTTGACTTATATGTCAATTTGATAAGTTGACACATTTTATCTGTTTTGATTTAATTTCCTTTTTGAGTTGATATTAAGTTTATATTGGGTGATTGCAGTAAACTTTAATATCGATTTGATAAGTTGGCTTTCGAATAGTGTTTTTGTTGATACTAGGTTGCAATGGGTGGTTCCATGCATATTTGTGTCGACTTGGCAAATTTTATAATTGTTGTTTATAATTTATTACTTTATCGCCTATTTATTATTAGTGCTTCGTCGTTGTGAAATTTATTTTAAAGTTTTCAATTTCTTTTGCGAACTTTAAATTTCATATATATGTTTAGGAGATCGTACGCTCTTATAACATATGTCATGACTTGAGTTCGTAAGTGCTATTCTAATAAAGCAGTTAGCTACTCTTTATTAAAATGTTCTTATCTCTTTAAGTGGGGTATAAGCCTGTGTGGTTATCTCTATTTAAATTGGTTTGGCTATCAATTTACGAACTTTTGTTTTTTTCGTTTCTTTTCTAAAAATATTTATGCTTGTACGATCGAATTTATTCTTTTATAATTTTACGTAAATATTTATTCCTGCTTCTTTTGCAAAATTAACTATAATTTATTGTGCAAATGTTTTTACCTTAAACTTTCTACTTGTCTTTGGTTCTTTCACATTTTATAAATGATGGTTGTTACCATGCTTCTTTACTATACAACTATTTTTTGTCTTCTAAAATAAAATGTATATTATTTGAGTTATCAAATTTTATACCCGCAACGTTGTTTATTTCTTAACTAAAATCCATTGATTTGTGTTTTTCTTAATGTTCCTTATCTAGAGTACTATTTTTCTTTTGATCTCTTGGTTGTTTTGAAGTTTCGAGGACGAAACTCTTTTAAGGGGGAGTGATTGTAACACCCCGTAATTTTCACTCTATATTTTGGCGTTTGTTTAATTTACATTAAATGATATTTTCTGTTAAAATAAAATAATTTATTATTAAAACTATTTTGAACATGTATAATTATTTAGTTGTTGCATTATGTGGTTGTGTTTATTAATTTAAAGTGTATATATTTATTTAGGAATTTTATTAGGTATATATATAATGTGCATATTTATTTTATCATATAGTTAGTAATTCTATAAATTTAAGTAGCGTGTGATTTTAGTTTTTAAGCGTTGTATATATTATGGGTCGACCAACGTAACGAATTTTGCAAGCCCATTTCCTTCTTATGCTGTCCGAAATTTAGAGGAGTATCAAGCATAGTATTAGCATATTCTATCCCTCTTTGTAACCACCAACAGGTGAAGAGCCATCCCACCATTAACCCATCTTAATGCAATTAAACCTTTGCTTAATGATATGAATAATCACATTATTTTGCTGCACTCAAAACCTCCCTTCACGCCAGCCTTAGAAAGGAAGAGAAAGAGTCCTTCTCCCTTCTCGCATTTTCGGCCATTTCTGCACACCCATTTTGTTTGCATCGTATCTGCTTCGTTTCTTATCGAAATTGGGCGTCTGAGTAGTCGAAATTCATCTACTCGGAGAGATCTTGCTCGTGGTGGCATCAGTTTTTGAAGATACTGGAAGAATCTGTCGCAGTTTACGTTTCAAGCAGACGAGTCATCCGGTTTTCTTGGAGTTTTCGGGAGCAATGTTATTCTCTTCTTTCTCCGCCGTTCTAGTATTATTTTCCACCTAAAATCCAGGTAACTAACGGCATTCCTAGTACGATTAGATTTCGTTTAGGATTTATCTAGTTTTTAATACTTAAGTTGGGTTAGTATGATTCTAGGAATTGGGGTGGGAATAATTTCATGTTATATGTTGGTTGAGTTTTCATGAATTATATGGTTTAGTGTGATGTTATTGACAATCTCATGAAATTCTTTGTTTGATACTATGATTAGAATTACATGGTAACCTCTTGTTGTAATGGTAGAATCCATGTCTAGAATTACATGATTTTATTCTCTCTGCTTATGATTATATAGTATGTGAAGAATATTTGTTTTTTCTTCGGTTAATATATATGTTTATCATGAGTTTGTTGTCGCTGTATGATGATAAATGATATTGATTGGAGTTTGGGTGAGTTTTTGGTGGCATTAGATCACATCCTTGCTTGCCGTAGAACCGTGTGTGTGCCGCACCTCTAGTTTTGGTGCCCCGCATCGCTTTGTCTCGTAAGCCAAAGCCGGGTCCGGTGCAAGGGACGAGGTGCACCGCACCTTAAGTTCCGCGTTTTGCCGTTATTTTTGTTGCTCACATGATGATATTACTTGGTTGCCTGCAGAAACTTTGTTAGTGTTTATCATGGTAAGTATTACTTGTGGAGGGTATTGTTGTAGTTATGCTTTAGTCCTTTGTAATGAAGTTATGAAGTTTTCTCAATGCGTCAGATTAGTTTTTAGCATGTTATGGTTGTTATTATCTAAGTGTGTTAAAGGTTGGCTGTTATAAGTTAGGTGATTTTTTTTGGTGGTTCATTTAAATTTATGATAATATTAGTTATCTTATGTTTGTTTGTGTTGTTTTTAATTAAATTGAGAGTATAATAGTGTTGTACTTTTATTAATCAATATCTAAGTTGTCGACGTTACAGTATTCGAGGGAGAATAATACTGTCTTTAGTACCGTTTCGCCAAGAGTTATGTATCGGGGGTATTATAACTAACGTTGTAATTAACCTTGTACCCAATCTCAGACAACGAGAGTGCAGTAGTTTGGAGTATTTGATTTTATTGTGTATTTGGTGTATAATTATATTTTAAAGAGTGTTTATTTTTTTTGGTTGGGAGAAATGATTTTTATCAGTATTATTATGACTATTACTTAGAGAAGAATAAATATTGTTGAATTGAGACTCTTGGATTGCGATCCTAGTTTCTGCTGATTTTAGGTGTAAGACCTGAAGGGCATCCTTTTTATATTATATTTGATGAATAAATGTTAAATAAATTATAGTATTTATTTGCAGAAATATTTTGTTGAGATTAAGATATCCGGTGGGAAAGATGTAGTCCCCGGTGAAGAACATGCCAACCATCTAGGTTGCGATTTAGGGGTATATCCTGGGTTAATTGTTGTCGTCCGAGAGGTTGGGAAGTACTGAGCTGGGTACTATCCTGCATCGGGAGTTTGGTCATTCTTAGACACAGGCAGTAGGGAACGTAAGTCCATAGGCTGTCTAGAGATTTCGATCTGACAAACCTTAGGAAGTGGGTTGCGATCCACTGGCGTTCTGCTCTTTCTCAAAAGCTATTATATTATTTTGTTTATTTATTTTTGGAAGTTTATGCTATGGATCTTGTATGCTTATCTTAAGTTCATTATTGATGATTTACTTTATTTAAGCATGTTAAACTGTTAGCTGTTGTTTGGTTGTTATTTGGTTCAGTTTGATATTTTATGTTGATTGAGACTTATTTATTAATGCTTGATAACTCCTTTGTGGATCCTAATTGAGCTGGGAGAGCTGTTAGTTACTCCTCACTGATTGTGGATATTTATTGTATATTTTTTCAGGTTATGTTGATGAGAATCTTCTTTGGCTTTGGGCTCGGGTTGAGATGTGAGCATTAAAATGTTAGATGTTTTAGGCATAGACTTTTAGTTAGTTGAAGAGTTAGTTTTCTCTTTTGGTTATTAATCTAGTTAATTAATTTTATTTATACTATTTATTATGTTGGTTTTATCACTTAGTTATTTAAACGCATTTCTTGTAGTAGTGACATTCCCAGAAGACGATGTTTCCGCCATCGTCCTATAATACTACTATTATCTCTTTCTTTTCCTGCTTTGAAATTCTGGGGTGTTACAGTTTCTCTATACATTAGAAATTAGATTATAACGACCATCTCTCTGTGGATTCGGTCCTACTTACCCTACTACATTGTTAGAAGGTTTTGTTAGGAATTATTTTTGACAGGTGTATGACAACCTATCAATACTATGATCCACACTTTATAATTAAAATTTGAACTTTTTTTTGTCAACCAATAAAAAATAATGGCACGCAAGTAGTACACAAAATATGAGAATGAAGATTTAAACTCTTTGTTATTAGCTACTGTAGGATAATAAATTCCTTCACTATCTCATTAACATAGGAGAGTATATATACAAGCTGAACTTGCCTAATACAAACTATTACCAAGATACATACTAAATATAGTACATACTAAAGAATATTTACATATACTCTATATCTCTAATAAACTCCCGCAGTCGTAGCGGGAGGAGGTTGTAGACTGTCCCGAAAATCAGTGAAGAGTATGAGCGGAAGCTCCTTTGTGAAAATATCGGCAATCTGATAATAACGGGAGGGAACATGAAGGACACAAAGTTCATCTCGTTCACGTACAAACAAAATTTTCATCTCAATATGCTTTATGCTTTATGCTGATGTTGTACAGGATTACCGGAATACACTAACATTGTCATTGTACACCAACATAGCCTTCTTAAATGAAGTTCCAAAAGAAAGTTCCGAATCCAACAAGACCCGACAATGACATCAGCCACACCGCGGTACTCAGATTCCGCACTAGAAGGAGACAAAGTAGCTTGTTTTTTGGACGACCGGCCAAAAGATCAAATTGTCACCCAAGAGACATAAAATTTGATTATTAGACTCATTGGGACAAAAGTTTAGCCATTAGCCATAATGTACACTCATACAATATTGCGTGGCAATGTTAGAGAAGTACCACTCTTTTTGTCTTCAAATAATAAATTATGTTATTATTAAATTTAATTAAATAGAGGAAGATCTGCCTTTTGTTATGGAGTGGCAATTGAGTATTCACACCCAATAAGGTGAAAATGGAACAATAATTTTTTAAAAAAGAAATAAAGTAAAAATAGGAAAAACTTTATGAGACAGATTTAAACATAAAGGCGAAAGGTTATCAATATATATTTTTTAAATATCAATTATTAAAGTTATGGATCATTAAGCGAGAAAGTCAAAGAGATGTTGTTTGTTTTGGACCTTGGGCCTCCTTAAAATAGGAAATCTAGCCCACAATCCTTGTAATAAATGTCAACTTTTTTAAAATACATCACATAGTTGAAGTTTGACGAAAAAAAGTCACAAATTGCTCTAAGACCTATTGAAGGTTAAACTCCGCGTAGATGAAAGTGTGCTTTTCCACTTTGACCTTGTTAGAATGGTCAGCTTCAATATTGACTTGCTGCTCAACTAATTGAAATTAATTGGTAGTCAAAAACGTTCTGGTGTTGGGATGACTGAGTAAAATGGATGGAGGGAGCATATTAGAGTGATATCTGATATATATAATACACACATTTGATCACTAATATATATGAAGTATTAGCCAAAATTATAAAAGATTGCTAATTTAAGAGTATGTATTAGAGTTGGCAAAAGGTGGTTTTCTTGTCGTGTCCGTGTTCGTGTCATATATAAATGAGTTGGAAAACCTTTGACACTAACCCAACTCATATAATAAACGTGTCGTATAGCATTGACCCGTTTAATTAAACGTGTTGAGATATCTTAACAGTAACCCACTTACGTATCTGGTTCGTGTCCTGTTGTAGTGTTAAGCTACTTTTAGGTAATTTTAAACCAATTTTCTATATTAGTATACTAAATTTGTGTAGCAATTGCGGTAAACGGGATCAAGCGCGTCATCTTTGTCTTAGAGATTTCAACACTAACCCAACCCATTTAGTGAGATGTGTTTTTGCCGTGTTGACCCCTTTAACGAAACGGGTTGGAAATCCTCCACACTAACCCAATTTTTTCGTACGCAGTTTGTATCGTGTTGTCAACTTTTGCCAGCTCTATTATACATCGACACAAATCTAATAAATTATGTATAATGATATTTTTATTATATTAGTAAAATGTATAATCAAAATTGATGATTTTATTTGACAAAAGCAAACGGATAAAGCTTTAGGGGATGAAAAGGATCTGAGAGTATTTCTTAATTCACGCTAGTATTATTTGAATACTTTTCGAGTTTTGGTCAAAATCTAACATTTTTTTTAAGGTCAAAATTCAACATAAGCGATGGCTTTCAATTAATTGAGTCCTTAATATATTAAGGACTTCCTTTTAGTTGCAGTCTTGTGAGGTAGTTGATCTTCTAATTACATGATTTCAAAATCAATGTACAAGTTTTTTTTTAACAGGCTGAATGAACAAAAAAAAAACTAAAAAGTAGTGCTTCCTTCGTTCTGTTTTAAATGAAACGTAGGGCCTTCGCACAAGGATTTATGAGAGGAGAGAGATAGAGAGAAAGAAAAAAGGGGACCCATGTGATGAGGAGAGAGATAGACAGAAGTGAATACCAAATAAAGTAATGTTTCATTTATTTTGAAACGGTCGAAAATGGTAAGTGTTTTATTTATTTTAGAACGGATGAAGTATTAAATGTTGTCATAGTGGTGAGACATTTTTTGCTATGTTGTCTGCAGCTTCCCCATTTGCTCGGGGAACTTTGATGACCATACACCATGTAAAGGACTTGGCAATCTATTTAAGTCTATTAATCGTCCATATTAGATTAATATGACTATATGAGGAGGAGAGTCGTTTCCCTGCAAAAGACAAACCAGATTAGTAGAATCAGTTAAAAAAGTAACATCTGTTAAGCTTTAAGTGTAATGTTACAAAGGAAGCAGCCTTAAAATCGCCATTGGGAGGCAATTTTAAACCCCAAATTTAATTTGTGTTTTTTTTTTCCTCCATGGGGAACCAATCTCACCCCTAAGCTTGTGTATTTGTCCAAGGGGAAACAATTTTCATTACCACTCATTACCACCTAGCTACACAGTGGTAGTGAATTAGAATGAAAATTTAAGAAGAAAAATAGACACTTTAGGATAGATTAGTACAATTTTTTCACCATATACCTCTCACAAATTTATTTTTTTCATCAAATACCCCTGCAAGTTTCAGAATTCACCATATTACCCCCGAGGTTTTTACAAATATATCAGAATACCCTTACGGCCCGTTTAGTTAGTGGTACTAAATTGTAGTAATGGTAATGGTTTTTAGTATAAATTTGTAAAGGCATTCCCATGTCAACATCCATGGTAATGCTACTTTATCCCAAAACACCTATTTTTTTCCTAAAATTTCATTACCATCCATTACCACTTGGGAGGTGGTATTAAGTGGTAATGACAATTTATGAAGGAAAACCCATGTTTTGACATCAAGTTTCATTACCATGGATATTAACTTGGAAATATCTTCACAAATTTACACTAAAAAGCATTACTATTACCTCCATTTAGTACCACTTACCAAACGGGCCGTTATAACTAACGGAAGTCTAATGCTATTAGTCATTAATCCCCACCACTCTCCCAAGTCCCACCCTTTTGAAACCCCACCGGTGGCCCCAACTCTCACCGTCGCCTAGCCACCCCCACCCCGAACCTCATCTTCGAAAACCAGACTCCTTCTCCTTCCCCACCTTCGAAAACCGGCTCCTTCTCCTTCCCCACTAAAACACCCCCATAGCCCCGAACCCCACCTTCGAAAAGCACCTCCCATCCATCACCCCCTCCCTTTCCCCACCCCCGAAAACCCACAAAAAACCCCACTTCTTCGAAACCCCACCACCCCGACCTGCGACCCCGCTAGACAACGAAGACAGATTAACATTAGCACCGGTGGCGGCATAATAGTAGCACAACAAAGATCGTGCGATAGAGGAGAGAGGGGGGATGGCGAAACACCAAGGACTACGGCAACAACGAGCCGGCTTGCGGTTGCGGTGATTGAGGCACCACATTTAAGGCGTAGCACCGACAACAAGGAGGAAAGGGAGAGATGCAAGGAGAGAGAGACTTGCGAAGAGAGTGGACGTAGGATAACGACGATAGCGCCGGCGGTATTGGTGGCTTACCCGATGGTGTGGGTGTGGGTTGCACCGCAAGCCTCCTCTAATAATGGGGGAAGGAGAAGGAGAGGTGGCCGGAGATAATGAAGGCGGGTGGTGGAGGGGGTTGGGTGGAGAGAGAAACAAGAGGGAATAGAGTAAGGGTTAGTTAGAGTTAACTAACAGAACTAGGGATTATGACTAAAGGTGTTAGACTTCCGTTAGTCATAAGAGTATTTTGAGGTACTTTGTAGAAACCTCGGGGGTATAAGGTGAATTCTGAAACGCATGGTGCGAAAAAAAAATTGTCGGGTGTTTATGGTGAAAAAACTGGAATTAGTATTAATATGGGAATGCACAATGATTTTCTTTACAAATTTTTATACAAATTCATTCTAATTATCACCATTTATAACCAAGTACCACACAAACCGTTAGTGTTATATAGTAATGTCATTCAACACCTTTTAATCTACTTGACTTGGGAAACAAGGTTTATTTATTTCTTTGATTGGGCCGAGTTATGGTCTATATCTTTGAAAATTATCCTAGAAGAAAGAATTTTATGTGTAACTTTCAGAATATATAGGATGTCAGATTGAAACGGAGTTATGTTTGCTTGACCTGCCCGACCCGCTGCATGCCAAGTCGTTCAATTTCATTGGCCTGTTTGTTTATATGCTTATTTGTTCTTGAGCATTCTAATTTATATGCATCTAAGTTTCGAGTGCGACATCCCATTAGAAAAAAGAAAATAAAAATTCTTGATAATAATGACTATTGTCACATTTCAACATTAATTGACTTGGGGGGGGAGCCGGGAAGCAAATATTGTTAAAGTGATACTAACAGGCCAATGGAATATTGTTGAGCTGATAAACATTTACTTCCTCCGTTTCAATTTAGTTGTGACACTTTTTTTTTGCACAACTCCCTATGCAAAATTTTAATGGGATATTAAGAAGGGGTAAGGGAAAGTGATTAGGAGGGGATGGGGGACCACTTCACATGGGGTAAAAAGGACGATAGAAGAGAGAAATGAGGGACCACCTCATTTCCCTCCTCATTTCCCACGTCAGTTTGGAGGGAATGAGATTTAGTGGGAACTTTTTCCCACCAAGTCAGATTTCCTTCCTACCCAAAAAAATTTGGAGGCAAACTTTTGAAATTTCTGAAATTTTAAATCAGATTTAAATGTGGACAACATATCCAAAATAATACCACCATATTCTCTCTTCTATATATACCCCCAAAATTAAATGAGGGGTATTTACACAAAATGAAGAGAGAGAAAACATGTTTTCCACCTAAAATGGTGTAGTTACACAAGCAATCAAGTTTTTAAATTAGTTCACAGCACACACATCACTGTTATTAGTACTAATCCTAGAAATTAGGGGACCGAAATTCCAAAAAAAACTTCCAACTTCAACCTTGGTTCTTCACGACTATCTACCAAAATGGAGCCATTAGATGTTGAGGAGGTTAGTGTTCAAAGCCTTCAACAGCTCCTAGACATTGAAGGCATGGAAGAGGAGTTGCTGCTGCATGAAATGGGCAATCATTATGATAGTGATGATAATTTGTACTCGGACAACGAAGGTGAAGCCACAGAAACAGAAGAACAAGCACAGCAACATGAATACCACCAACCAAAAGATGACCAACAGCAGCCAGAACCAGAAAATCAACAACAACAACAAGTCAATGTAAGTTCAAGTAGAAAAAAACCAGAATTGAATTTACAAACAAGAAGAAAGTTAATTGATGAACTTCTTACTTTGGAAATACATGGTAAACTTCCATGGGGTGTTAAAAGAAAATTTTTAAAGAAATTTAAGATTCATAGGATGACACTAGATAGACTATGGAATGATGCAAAACAACAAAGAGCAAATGGCCATGCTATAGATGTAAGGAGCAAAAAATTTGGTAGATGTGGCAAAAAACTTAAAGTCTATGATGAGGCATGGCTTCAGACAGTCCCACTTCATTTGAGGACAAGTATTAGGGCATTTGCTGGTCATCTTAAACTACCTCATGTTGCTGTGTATAGACTCTTAAAACAGGGAAAACTCATAAGTCATACAAGCAGCAACCATCCCAAGTTGACAGAGAAACACAAGCTGGATAGATTGCAATGGGTTTTGAAACATATACTACCAAAGAACCGAGACAGGAACCACCAACATTTGTTGATATGCATAATGTAATTCACATTGATGAGAAGTGGTTTTATTTAAACCCAGATATGAGGAGGTTCTACTTACTCCCTGCTGAGGATGATCCTTACAGGTGTTGTGTTTCTAAGAGGTACAAAATCAAGGCTATGTTCATGTGTGCAACATCAAGACCCATCAAGGACAGTGAAGGGAATATGATACATGATGGGAAGTTTGGTATTTATCCATTTGTTGAGTATGTGACTGCCAAATATTCAACAAAAAACAGAAAAGCAGGCACACCTATAACTAAAGCACTTGATAGTATCACACAACAAAGAATGAGGGATATGATTATCAACAAGGTCATCCCTGCCATCATAAAAAATTGGCCTGAGGGTTTGTCAAAAGACATCTACATCCAGCAAGATAATGCAAGGCCACATATTCATGCAGATGACCCACAATTTACGCGCAAGAAGTAACTCAAAATGGGTTCAACATTCAATTGATAAATCAACCAGCTCAGTCTCCTGACCTTAATGTGCTAGACTTAGGATTTTTTAGAGCTATACAAGCACTGCAGTATCAGTCATTTCCTAAGACCTTAGATGATTTGATCACAAAGGTTCAAGATTGCTATGATTTTTTTGACCCAGAAGTGTTGAAGTATACATGGCTACAGTTGCAATATGCCATGGTTGAAATTCTTAAGTGCAAGGGGGGAAACAGCTATAAGAACCCACATCATGGAAAAAGAAGGCTGGAAAGGCAAGGCTTACTTCCACAAAATGTTACAGTTGATCAATCACAGATTGATGAGGCAGTTGCTTTCCTTAATGAGAGGTTCATTAATGTTGGTGAAGCATTTGACTACATTGATGAAATGATACGAAGAAATTTTTAAAATGAAGAAGGCAACATTTTGGAAGAACAAAGAGTGCAACAAACATTTTTAAGAAGAAAGAGTGCAAAGAACATTTTGAAGAAGATAAAGTGCGAGTACCATTTTGAAGAAGAAAAGTGCAGGAATTTTTTTTTTTGGTATATAGGTGGGAAGGCAAGTTTTTGTGAATATGTGATGGTTTATACATATGCAAGCATGAAGATGTAATGCAGCAACACTTCTAAGCAAACCATAATAGGTTTGGATAATTGGGGTAGTATAGTATGAACTTTTTTTTGTGTTCAAATGAAGACTAAGGAGTGGTTTGTAAAGCAGTGTTGCAAGAGACATTAATCAATATATATTAGCTTATGGGTTATGTTAATTGTTTAGCTGTACTCAAATTTACATCTTTTAAACATATCTAAGGCTTATTAGTGTCAAATGGGTCTTATCTAAATCCATCAGGGAGAATTATATGGGTCATAGAAGAAATAAGGAGGTTGATTTAAATCCTCAACACAATGAATATTCTTCAATGTGGAGTAAATCAACCTCAATCCTCTGCCAACAAACATGAGTCCCTTCATCATTTGGATGACTTAAGCCAACAACCTACAAATGAGACTCATTATACTGCCAACAGCAACACACATAAGGTCTCAAACAACTCAGCAGATTTACCCCCAACCAGTAAGGTTTTATAGTGACTGTATCACATCATTAGCCATGTACCTCATCATAAACATAGGGACTCAAATAGGGCTTCTAAATCCATCAGGGATAATACTATGGGTCATAGAAGAAATAGGGAGGTTGATTTAAATCCTCAACACAATGAATATTATTCAATGTGGAGTAAATCAACCTTATTCCTCTGCCCACAAACATGAGTCCCTTCATCATTTGGATTGGGCAAGGCAACAACGTACTCAAGGGTACTCATTAAAATCCAACAGCCAACCAGGACTCGTTTAACCAACATATGAAAGTCACCATACTCAAACCAACAAATAACCCACACCAAAACCAGGACTCATTCATCCACAATTCATAACCAACATAACCAACATAACCAACATAACAATAGCTTAATCATCACCATACTAAGGCAACAAATCATCATACAAGTCAGGGACATAACATCATCATCATCACCATACCAAGGCAACAAGTCCTCCCACAACTCAAAACAAGCATACCAACAAATCATCATCATCACCATACCAAAGCCAACAAGAATCAAACCAAGCCAACAAAGTCCTCCCACAACTCACAACAATTCAAACCAATCATGGACTCACAGCCAGCAACCCAACAATCATGAACATCAGCAAACCAACATTGCACAAATATATTAAAGGGACTCAATATATAAATTATAAAACAGTAATATGAATGGCAAAGAACTCAAAGTTAGGAAGAATAAACCTCAGGGACTAGTTTTTCTGGCTTTACGCCTGAGTAGGAAGGCATGGTAGTCCGGATCCCATTCCGAGGTTGTGCAGGGACTCATTGGCACAGGAACGGGTTCCTCATCATCAGAAGAGACAATATCCTCATACACCTCAAACACAGACCACCCCCCATCATTCTCAACATACATGGCGAATTTCTTCCCCTCATCATCATAAACAGGAAACCCATCACATATAGCAGCCTCAGCCTTCTCATTTCCCTTCACCTCTTTCCCCTTTTTCTCCTTTTCCTCCTTTTTCTCTTTCCCTCTATTTGACACCCCTTTTCGGACCGATTTTGAAGCATACGCTTGAGGCGCCATCAGACCACAGATGATCTGGCCCGTAGTCCTCAAACCACCCTCACCCTTTCCCCCATCAACCGAGTCCCTCACCATTTCCCCCAACAAAAACGCCTTTACCCTTAGACGCGAAACAACATCTCGGCCTCAAATGATAAACTCGCCCTTTAGGTGGTGTTTGTGCCAAGATATTACCTTTTTCCTGTCGGGTCTGGGACGGACCGGAGTTGGGGGACAAACTCCCTTGGAAGAGAGGTTTTTGCATAGAAATCTTCCACAACCTCAGATAAAGCACTCATAGCGTAGGGTCGGAGAAATTGTTCGGCATCACCACTGTCGAACAATCTTCTGGGCCAAGGAGAACCGTCAATGAAACCTTTCATCAACTCCTTAATCAAATCAGATTCATCCTCATCATCGGTTTCAAAAAGTGCGTCAGTGAGTGGAGAAAGATTTGGTACATACATATTCGCTATAAATTAGGGTTTTTTTGGGGACTGAATTTAACAGATGTGAGGAGTTTTTAGGAGAGAGAGAGAGAGATGAAGACGAAAACGATGAGACAGAGAAGTCGAACTTCTAGATCGGAAAATTAGGGTAGATTTGAAGAGAGAAAGTTGAGATTTTAGGAGAGAGATAGAGGCGAAGTGAGGAGAGAGAAAGTTGGATTGGGGTTTGGAGAAGATGAACTGAAGAATGAAGATGAAGGGATCGATGTAAATGAGGGTGGGGGTTTAATTGATGAACAGGTGGTTGGGGGTTTTATTTTCTGATGCAATTGATGGTAGGTAGTTGGGGGGGTTTAATTTTTGGTGGGAGTCATTTAATCACATTAGGATTAATGGGGTTATATTAAGTAGGAATCAATTTCATTAAATGGTATAAACAAGGGTAACATCGTAATAGCACAGTCCAAAACTTTCCATTTAAGGGAAAAAAAAAGTGTCACAACTAAATTGAAACATGCTAAATAAGGAAAGTGTAACATCTAAATTGAAACGGAGGAAGTACTTGTTACTCCCTCCGTTTTTTTTACTTGCTACATTGTTGCTTTGGGAATGAAGCCACTAACTTTGACTGATTATTTTGATTATTTTATAAGTAAAAATATAGTCATGTGTGGTCTTATTAGATTCGTCTCGACGTGTAGATTAATAATATCAAATTTTTATAATTTTTACGTAAACGAAATAAGAGATATTAAGGGTTAAATAACGTCTTGAAAACCGTGCACAACAATGTAGCAAGTAAAAAAACAGAGAGAGTAGATGCTAGTAAACATCTAGCAAGGAATAAAAAAGTAATAAAGGCAATATAAAAAAGAAATTTTTTTTTTTAAATTTGTTTGCAGATTTTTATTTACCTTTTACTATATAAAAACATCAGTTGATAAACATCTAATTGCTAGATATTAGTAAACATCTAGTAGGGTAAAATTGTCAATTTACATGAGATAAAGTTGTCAGTCAAACGAAAAGGTGACCTCAAAAAATGTGATGCTAACAAATATTGTTCCTGCAACTACAAATAGTGTTCGTGTAAGTACAAATAGTGTTTATTCAAGTAACAAATAGTGTTCATGAAATATAAATAGTGTTTACAAATAGCGTCAGTCTAACAAAAAGTTGTCAGTCTAACAAAAAGGTTGACCTCGAAAAATGCGATGTTAACAAATAGTGTTCATGCAACTACAAATAGTGTTCATGTATATGTAAGTAGTGTTTATGCAGCTAACAAATAGTGTTCATGAAATATAAATAGTGTTCATGAAGCCAACTGATGTTTTTATATAGTAAAAGGTAAATAAAAATCTGCAAACAATTTTTTTTATATTGCCTTTTATTACTTTTTTATTCCTTGCTAGATGTTTACTAACATCTAGCAATTAGATGTTTATCATTGCCTAATATTGTTAAAGTCGCATTTCCACTTTTCGGTTGTGTCCTCTATAAAACTCATCCTTATCTTTTTTTTTTAGGGGAATCCTTATCTTCTTTTTCATTCCATCATTGGTAAAATAATTTTCCTCCTTTTCTCTCTCTTAAGTCTTACCCCACCATACAGATTGGTCTATTAAAGGCTTAAAGCCCACCCATGTCTCTAAACAAATTTCTCTCTCCCTACGTAGATTTATGTCATACTCATATTAAGGGAAGTACTTAGGCCTTTCTTTTGGACTTATTTTCAAAAAAATAAGTAAAAATAAGTTCGATTCAAAGAAAAATAAGTTCGGTTCGGCAAAAAATAAGTAAAAATAAGTTCGGTTCGGCAAAAATAAGTTCGGTTCGGCAAAAAATAAGTTCGGTTCGGCAAAAAAATAAGTTTAGTATACTATAATGTTGTAATTATTATATTTGTTTTCAATATTACTATTAATATTGTTATTATTATTAATATTATAATAACGATGAATTTGTAATTATTTTAAATTTTTTTATTTTTTTATTTTTTTATTTTTTCATATTTTTTTATTTTTTTATTTTTTTATATTTTTATATTTTTATATATTTTTTTATTTTTTTATTTTTTTATTTTCTTTTATTTTTTTATTTTAATATTTTATTTATTTATTTATTATTATTATTATTATTATTTATTTATTATAATTTATTATTTACTATTTACTATTTATTTATTATTATTATTATTATTATTATTATTATTATTATTATTATTTATTATTTATTATTTATTATTTATTATTTATTATTTATTATTTATTATTTATTATTTATTATTTATTATTTATTATTTATTATTTATTATTTATTATTTATTATTTATTATTATTTATTATTATTATTATTATTATTTGTTATTATTATTATTTATTATTATTATTATTATTATTATTTATTATTTATTACTTATTATTTCTTATTTATTATTTACTATTTATTATTTATTATTATTATTATTATTTATTATTTATTATTTATTATTTATTATTTATTATTTATTATTTATTATTATTTATTATTAATATTATTTATTATTTATTATTTATTACTTATTATTTATTATTTATTATTTACTATTTATTATTTATTATTATTATTATTATTATTATTATTATTATTTATTATTTATTATTTATTATTTATTATTTATTATTTATTATTTATTATTTATTATTTATTATTTATTATTTATTATTTATTATTTATTATTTATTATTTATTATTTATTATTTATTATTTATTATTATTTATTATTAATATTATTTATTATTATTTATTATTATTATTATTATTATTATTATTATTATTATTTATTATTTATTATTATTATTATTATTTATTATTTATTATTTATTATTTATTATTATTTATTATTATTATTATTATTATTTATTATTTATTATTTATTATTTATTATTTATTATTTATTATTTATTATTTATTATTTATTATTTATTATTTATTATTTATTATTTATTATTTATTATTTATTATTTATTATTATTATTTATTATTTATTATTAATATTATTATTTATTATTATTATTATTATTATTATTATTATTATTATGTATTATTTATTATTATTATTATTATTATTTATTATTTATTATTTATTATTTATTATTTATTATTTATTATTTATTATTTATTATTTATTATTTATTATTTATTATTTATTATTATTTATTATTATTATTATTATTATTATTTATTATTTATTATTTATTATTTATTATTTATTATTTATTATTTATTATTTATTATTTATTATTTATTATTTATTATTTATTATTTATTATTTATTATTTATTATTTATTATTTATTATTTATTATTATTATTTATTATTATTTATTATTATTATTATTATTTGTTATTATTATTATTTTTTATTATTTATTATTTATTATTTTTTATTATTTATTATTATTATTATTATTATTTATTATTTATTATTTATTATTATTTATTATTTATTATTTATTATTATTATTATTATTTATTATTTATTATTTATTAATTATTATTTATTATTTATTATTATTATTATTATTTATTATTATTTATTATTAATATTATTTATTATTTATTATTATTTATTATTATTTTTATTATTATTATTTGTTATTATTATGATTTATTATTTATTATTTATTATTTATTATTTATTATTTATTATTTATTATTATTATTATTATTATTTATTATTTATTATTTATTATTTATTATTTATTATTTATTATTTATTATTTATTATTTATTATTTATTATTTATTATTATTATTATTATTTATTATTATTTATTATTAATATTATTTATTATTTATTATTATTATTATTATTATTTGTTATTATTATTATTTATTATTTATTATTATTTATTATTTATTATTTATTATTTATTATTTATTATTTATTATTATTATTATTATTATTATTATTTATTATTTATTATTTATTATTTATTATTTATTATTTATTATTTATTATTTATTATTATTGTTATTATTATTTATTATTGTTTATTATTATTATTATTTATTTTTCTTTAGCAAAAATAAGTTCGGTTCAACAAAAAATAAGTTCGGTTCGGAAAAATAAGTAAAAATAAGTTCGGTTCAGAAAAATAAGTTCGGTTCAAAAAAAAATAAAATAAGTTCGGTTCGGTTCGGCCAAAATAAGTTCAAAAGAACGGGCGCTATTTTCCATTTAGTCTTTATTGGAACTAACAACTTCGCTCGGCTCACCTAGCTTCCCTCACAAGCTTCTTCTAACAAGTTTGTTATGTTAGTTAAGATGTTGTTACACATATATTTATTTTAGCTTTATTTTCTTTCTATTGTGGTAATATAAATAGCTGCTCCCTACATTCTAAGCTGTAATATTCATTCTTACATTTTACATCAATGAGATTAATCTCTTAGATTACGATCAAACATTCTTCATATTTTACGAGCTTATTCAAGCTTTACATGGTATCGGAAAGAGGAAATCGCAAATTCCCGACTTAAATTTCTATGAAAATCTGTTGTGCAATCTTTGCAAATAACATATGAATTTCATCGATTGAATTTCTCTCAAGGATTCCGGAATCACTTCTTCCGCATAATCGATCATCGTTGATTCTTGTTGCGTTGAAATTCTTCTCGCAAAATTGAGGTTAAAATCTTCCTTTCCTTGATAAAATCTCATTATCATTTCATCTGATTTCACTTTTGTTCATCATCTCGTCTGATCTATTCTGTTAAATTCTAGTATCAATTGTTCCTAGATTTTAATCAATCTCATTTTTCTGATTATGAAATTCTCTCAATCTGAATCTATATTTATGCATATAATTTTTCCGATTATGAAATTCTCTCAATCCGAACTTATTTTTGCCGAACTCAACTTATTTTTGCTTGAACCGAACTTATTTTTACTTATTTTTGCTGAACCGAACTTATTTTTCTTTGAACCGAACTTATTTTTTTCGAACGAACTTATTTTTACTTATTTTTGCTGAAAATAAGTCCAAAAGAACAGGGGCCTAAGTACTTCCCTTAATATGAGTATGACATAAATCTACGTAGGGAGAGAGAAATTTGTTTAGAGACATGGGTGGGCTTTAAGCCTTTAATAGACCAATCCGTATGGTGGGGTAAGACTTAAGAGAGAGAAAAGGAGGAAAATTATTTTACCAATGATGGAATGAAAAAGAAGATAAGGATGAGTTTTATAGAGGACACAACCGAAAAGTGGAAATGCGACTTTAACAATATTAGGCAATGATAAACATCTAATTGCTAGATGTTAGTAAACATCTAGCAAGGAATAAAAAAAAGTAAT
This sequence comes from Beta corolliflora, assembly GCA_947648045.1. Taxonomy (NCBI): domain Eukaryota; kingdom Viridiplantae; phylum Streptophyta; class Magnoliopsida; order Caryophyllales; family Amaranthaceae; genus Beta; species Beta corolliflora. The sequence goes on along the minus strand of CANSZD010003076.1, from coordinate 374,138 downwards.
AAAAGGCAATATAAAAAAAAATTGTTTGCAGATTTTTATTTACCTTTTACTATATAAAAACATCGGTTGGCTTCATGAACACTATTTATATTTCATGAACACTATTTGTTAAGCTGCATAAACACTACTTACATATACATGAACACTATTTGTAGTTGCATGAACACTATTTGTTAACATCGCATTTTTCGAGGTCAACCTTTTTGTTAGACTGACAACTTTTTGTTAGACTGACGCTATTTGTAAACACTATTTATATTACATGAACACTATTTATTATTTATTATTATTTATTATTTATTATTTATTATTATTTATTATTATTATTATTATTATTTATTATTTATTATTTATTATTTATTATTTATTATTATTTATTATTTATTATTATTATTATTATTATTATTTATTATTTATTATTTATTAATTATTATTTATTATTTATTATTATTATTATTATTTATTATTATTTATTATTAATATTATTTATTATTTATTATTATTCATTATTATTTTTATTATTATTATTTGTTATTATTATGATTTATTATTTATTATTTATTATTATTATTATTATTTATTATTTATTATTTATTATTTATTATTTATTATTTATTATTTATTATTTATTATTTATTATTTATTATTTATTATTTATTATTTATTATTTATTATTTATTATTTATTATTTATTATTTATTATTTATTATTTATTATGTATTATTTATTATTTATTATTTATTATTTATTATTTATTATTTATTATTTATTATTTATTATTTATTATTATTATTATTATTATTATTTATTATTAATATTATTTATTATTTATTATTATTATTATTATTATTTGTTATTATTATTATTTATTATTTATTATTTATTATTTATTATTTATTATTTATTATTTATTATTTATTATTTATTATTTATTATTTATTATTATTATTATTATTATTATTATTTATTATTTATTATTTATTATTTATTATTTATTATTTATTATTTATTATTTATTATTTATTATTTATTATTTATTATTATAATTATTATTTATTATTTATTATTATTATTATTATTTATTTTTCTTTAGCAAAAATAAGTTCGATTCAAAGAAAAATAAGTTCGGTTCAACAAAAATAAGTAAAAATAAGTTCGGTTCGGCAAAAAAAAAGTTCGGTTCGGCAAAAATAAAATAAGTTCGGTTCGGTTCGGCCTAAAATAAGTTCAAAAGAACAGGGCCTTATTTTCCATTTAGTCTTTGTTGGAACTAACAACTTCGCTCAGCTCACCTAGCTTCCCTCACAAGCTTCTTCTAACAAGTTTGTTATGTTAGTTAAGAAGTTGTTACACATATATTTATTTTAGCTTTATTTTCTTTCTATTGTGGTAATATAAATAGCTGCTCCCTACATTCTAAGCTGTAATATTCATTCTTACATTTTACATCAATGAGATTAATCTCTTAGATTCTCTCAAACATTCTTCATATTTTCTGAGCTTATTCAAGCTTTACATGGTATCAGAGCAGGAAATCGCAAATTCCTGACTTAAATTTCTATGAAAATCTGCTGTGCAATCTTTGCAAATAACATATGAATTTCACTGATTGAATTTCTCTGAAGGATTCTGGAATCACTTCTTCCGCATAATCTGATCATCGTTGATTCTTGTTGCGCTGAAATTCTTCCTGCAAAATTGAGGTTAAAATCTTCCTTTCCTTGATAAAATCTCATTATCATTTCATCTCGATTTCACTTTTGTTCATCATCTCGTCGATCTATTCTCGTTAAATTCTAGTATCAATTGTTCCTAGATTTTAATCAATCTCATTTTTCTGATTATGAAATTCTCTCAATCCGAATCTATATTTATGCATATAATTTTCTAGCTGAAATTGTGTGATTCTTGTCTTGAGTTTATCTCGCAAATCTTTGCAATTATTCTACATTTCTCTCGAAAACCTCAAATTTCGAAAATCTCAAATTTCCTCTTCTTTCACAATGACTGAAACACCTAATTCAAACTCAAATTCTTCAACCTTACCTCTTAATTAAGATCCTACTAGCATTTATTACATTCATCCGTCTGATACAAATGTGAATCAAGTTGTTACTGTAAAGTTCAATGGAACTAGTTACAACGATTGGAAATGATCAATGCTGATTATGTTATCTACTAAGAACAAACCGAGGTTTGTTGATGACAAATTTAAAATTCCCGCACTGAGATCGATGAGCATCAAGCTTGGGAGCGCCTGTAACAATCTTGTTACTTGCTTGGATACATGCTAATCTTGATAACACTATCAAGAAAAGCATCTTATACTTCGATTACGCATCGAAGTATGGAAGGATCTTGAAGAACGCTTTGGTCGGTCATCCATGACTCAAGTGTTTTCTCTTGAACAAAAGATGGCGAGATCTTGTACAAGGATCTATGATCGTGTCTCGAGTTTTTTTACAACAATCAAAACTCTTTGGGATGAGATGCATGACACTAATCCTATTCCATGTTGTACATGTAATAAATGTACACAATTTGACACAAAGGATTCTTACTAGAGATCAAGATTTGAAACCGATTCAATTCATGATGAAATTGAATGAATCATTCTCAACCGTCGAGGGCAATATCCCGATGACTCAACCCTTGCCTAAAGTGTCTCAAGCTTATAGGATTTTTGCACAAGAGGAGAGACACAAAGAACTCACTCAAATCTCTGTCAATTCGGAATCTCTTGCATTTGTTGATGACAAGAATAACAAGTACATGCATCCATCTCAACACTTCACCTCTGGTGTTGGTAAACAAGCTAGTGTTTACCGGAAACAAGAGACCATGATCACATTATTATTGCACACATTGCAAGATTCTGCTTGGACATAGCCTGGAAAGGTGCTTTAAAATACATGGATTTCCACCTAGTTACAAGCCAAAGGAGAAGAGGTTTGCAGCTGCTGCTACACAGTTCACTGCAGACAATAATTTTGATAACAGCAACACCTCAGAAACCATAATGGATACTATCTCTGTGGAACAATACAATCACCTATTGACTCTTCTCAATAAACAACAACTGCCTTCATCTACATCTTCTTCCACTGAAGAAAACAACAACAGCAACAACAACAACAACAACAACAACAACAACAATAACTCGCCATGCTCTAATGGCAGGTACACATTGTTTTTTATCTTGTCTTAATACAAATTGGCTATTAGACAGGTGGAGCATCGCACCATATATGCAATAACTTGTCATGGTTTCAGTCTTATAATGTTGTTCTTGGGCCACAACAAACAATTACTATTCCAGATGGTACAAATGTCCATATACAGCACATTGGATCAGTTGTTCTCAGTCCTCAAATCACTCTTCATAATGTTTTGCATGTCCCTGGTTTTCAGTTCAACCTTATTTCTATACATAAGCTGTGCAAGGACTTGAATTGTCACATATCATTTACTCATGATAGCTGCTTTGTTCAGGACCCTTCTCAGAAAGGTCAATCTATTCTTCTTGGTAAACTGCAAGCTGGATTATACAATGTTGCGAGCCGGTTATGTTCAATCTCCCCGCTCCAAAATCATGTTCTACCCGCTGTTGATGATGCTAAACTGTGGCATCTACGCCTTGGACATATGCCTTTTGACCAGTTGAAGCTCATTTTTCCTTCTTCTGATGTAAAGAATTGTTCACAAGTCTCATCTGTAAAGTTTGTCCTGCTGCCAGACAAACTAGAAGACCATTTCCTATCAGTTCTATTAAGACTAATAAAGCTTTTGAACTCATTCACATTGATGTGTGGGGTCCCTATAGAGTTAAAACTCTCTCAGGATGTAATCAGTTTCTCACCATTGTAGATTATTTCACCAGGTTCACTTGGATCCATCTATTGAAAGCTAAATTTGATGTTGTTACTGTATTGGAACAATTTTTTACATATGTTCATACTCAGTTCAGTGCACAATTGTTAAGTGTGAGATCAGACAATGCCAAAGAATTTGTAGAAGGACCAATAAAGCAATTGTTTCTTCAGAAGGGTATACATCATCAGACTTGTTGTGCTGACACACCACAACAAAATGGTGTGGTGGAGCGCAAACATAGACATTTGTTAGAAACTGGCAAAGGGATTTTCTTGCATTCTAAAGTGCCTGATTCTTTTTGGGGTGAAAGTGTGCTATGTTCAGCATATATCATCAATAGAATGCCCTTATCTAGCCTCATAAATGTTTCTCCATTTGAAAAACTCAACAATAAAGCACCTGAATTGGACCATCTTAGGACATTTGGTTGTCTTTACTACATGTCTACATCAAAGGTCCACAGATCCAAATTTGCTCCTCGAGCTCAGCCTGCTGTCTTTTTAGGATACTCAGTGACACAGAAAGGCTATAAAGTGTACAACTTGATCACTCACAAGGTTCATGTTACTAGAGATCTCATTTTTCATGAGAGACACTTTCCATACCATTTAATTGAATCCACACCTCCTGATCCTATCTTCACTACATCTACCACTCTTGATTGTTTTGATGAAGACTTTCCACTTTTACCTTTACAAAGAACATCTCCTGATTTAAACAAGTCTCGTCTTTCTCTCTCTCATGTTTATCCTTTCTCTACAGACACCTCCACTATTTCATCACCACAAAATCACAATTTACCATCTCCTAGTCACTCTTCTGATCACACTTTACCATCTCCTAATCAATCTTCTGATCCAACACCTGATCATACAACTTCTCCTCTCTCACCTTCTACTTCTGTCAATTCTTCTTCACCACAGCCTACTCCTCCTGATCCCACTTTGGTTGATATAAGTGATGTTATACCCACAGCTCCTTCTTCTCTACCAGTTAGACATTCTTCAAGAATTTCTAATCCACCTTCCTATCTCAATCAATATTACTGAAATACAGTTTCTTCTTTAAACTCACATTGGTGTAACCTTGTTTCTTTTTCTTCCTTTCCATCTTCTCATAAATCTTTTCTCTCCACTTCTTCTGAAGTTCTCAAAGAACCTGTCACCTATGCTGAAGCTTCATCCAAGTCAGAATGGATTGAAGCCATGGATAAAGAAATTAAGGCTTTAATTGCAAACCATACTTGGGAACTTGTTGATCTTCCCTTAGGTAAAAAGCCTATAGGCAACAAGTGGGTGTACAAGGTGAAATTGAAGGCTGATGGCACTTTGGATAGGTGTAAAGCACGATTAGTAGCAAAGGGGTTTAACCAAAAGTATGGCATAGACTATGAGGAGACTTTATCTCGCTCTTGCTTCACATAAGAAATGGCCAGTGTACCAACTTGATGTCAACAATGCATTTTTGCATGGTGACCTCAAAGAAGAAGTTTACATGACTATTCCTCTTGGCTTTCCTAATCCTCTTAACAAGGTTTGCAAGTTAAACAAGTCAGTATATGGCCTAAAGCAGGCTTCAAGGCAGTGGTTTACTAAGTTAGTTGAAGAAGTTACTGCTCAAGGCTTTTATCAGTCCAAGAATGATTATAGTCTCTTCATTAAGAGAGTTGATCATTATATTACCAACACTGCAGTGTATGTTGATGATATTGTTCTCACAGGAACAGATATCACTGCCATCACTTCACTCAAGCAACATTTACACAACACATTCAGCGTTAAAGATCTAGGCATTTTACATTACTTCTTGGGTATAGAAGTTGCTTACTTTCCTGAAGGAGTTTTGTTGAGCCAGAAAAAGTTCTCTAAAGAGTTATTAGCTGAATGTGATCTAGACCTAACCAAGAAGGCAGTTACTCCATCACCTGTCAATATCAAATTATAAGCAGATGAGGGTGATTTACTTCCTAATCCAGAGTATTACAGATCTATTGTTGGCAAGCTCAACTTCCTTACCAATACAAGACCAGATCTTTCTTTTGATGTGCAATGCCTTAGCCAATTTATGCACTCACCAAGGTCATCACATTTGCAAGCTCTCACTCATACACTTTGTTTTCTCCAGCATACTCTTGGCCAAGGTATCCTCTTACAAGGCAATGATCACCTTACCTTACAAGCCTTTTCAGACTCAGATTGGGCATCTTGCCCTGATTCAAGGAAGTATGTTACTGGTTACTTACTTATGCTTGGCAAATCTCCTATTTCATGGCGTTCTAAGCAAAGAAAGCACGAAGCAAATCCTCTTCGAGGCCAAATACGAGCCATGGCCTCTGCAAAGACGAGGTAGCATGGACTGTGCGTTTATTAGAAGAGATAGGAGTTTACCATCTTCAACCTGTGACTTTGTTCTGTGATAATCAAAGTGCTCTCCATATAGCACGCAACCCAGTGTTTCATGAACGGACAAAACACATCGAAATAGACTGCCACTTCACTAGGGAAAAGGTTCTTGAAGGTTTGCTACAACTATCTTACCTCCCTACTCAGTCACAACTAGTTGATGTCCTCACAAAAGTCTATGCCTTCACCACAATTTAACAAGCTCTTGTCCAAGTTGGGTTTGTTTGCTCCTTCTCAAACACCTCCCAACTTGTGGGGGGTATTGGAACTAACAGCTTCGCTCAGCTCACCTAGCTTCCCTCAGCTCACCTAGCTTCCCTCACTCACCTAGCTTCCCTCACAAGCTTCTTCTAACAAGTTTGTTATGTTAGTTAAGAAGTTGTTACGCATATATTTATTTTAGCTTTATTTTCTTTCTATTGTTGTAATAAAAATAGCTGGTCCCTACATTCTAAGTTGTAATATTCATTCTTACATTTTACATCAATGAGATTAATCTCTTAGATTCTCTCAAACATTCTTCATATTTTATGAGCTTATTCAAGCTTTACAGTCTTTTACTCTGTTTTCAGTGTCCATAATAAAAGTAAAGATTTTTAATACTTCCTCTGTTTTGTAATATAATGCTTATATTTTTTTTTTGGGTATTTCAAAAACTTGTGTCTATTTTTTTTTAAGGAACAACATTAGTGAAACGTCAACCAAGAATGTATGAGGATTCAAAATAACAAGAAGAAGTGCAAAGGACTCTAATGTATGAGGATTCAAAATAACAAGAAGAAGTGTGAGGTTGTGAAGCCATAAATTTTGGTTGAGGAAGGAGCAAGATAATAAAGTAAGACGGCTTAAATAGCCATCCCAAAGGTCTTGCAACGATTACTTTTATGAGGAAAATTTAAACAACTAGCCCTTACAAAATTTTGCCATATTTTTGTTATACTTGAAGGGTATCTCGTGCATTCTTGGTAGAGCTGTCAGTTTGGTTAAAAATCGATGGTTAAACGTAAACCGATTGCCAATCGAACCGAATAAAGCGAATCGAATTGACCCATAACTAAAAAGTGAAAGAAGAAAAAAAACCAACCGGATTAAAATGAATCGCACTTAACCGAAGCGAAATTGAACCGAAACCGAACCGAAAACAAAGCGGGCGAAATTAATTACACGAAAAAACTGTTTTAAATCGGGCGGGCGAAAGTGAACTGAATTCAACTGAAAATTGTTTCAAACTGTTTTAAACTGAACAAAATCAAACTGTTTCAAACTGTTTTGAACTGAACTGAATTAAACTGTTTTATACTGTAACAACTAGTTACCTAATTTTATTTATTTTTCTAAATCATTAACAAACAAACATGACACCTTAATTTATAGAAATTGATAAAAATACACAAATTCATCTACTATCTATTATAACTTCAAATTTTATTAAAACACAATAAATATGACAATATGCGAATTTGTCGAAAACAATCTAAAGTTGACAATAAATTGCTTGTATTCAAAAACTAGTTAAATATAAAAGTTATTTTACATTCCTAATTTAACTAAGCTTTGAATAGTCAACAAATCAATACACACAAACATTAAAGCAAATACATCCATTAGTCTCAAAATTAAGCCACAAATTTAGAACAAAAATGATCATATACTTAAGCTCCGTCTTTTATATGTAGTATAGTGATGTCAAATTACATAACTGCATTTTACTATTATACAAAATAAACTAATTAAAACAAAAAACAGATACATAATCTTCGTCTTTTATAATGTCAGCCTCCAAATCTAGGAATCCCACCAGAAGGAGTCCGGATCCTCTAGAGTTTTAATAAAACTCTACAAGGTAGTGTTGTATCTAAACCATACATTTTATAATCAATGGCTTATATTGGTGGGAAGGGGAAAATTAGGGGGTGGATTTTGATGAGAAAAAATAGGGGGATTTTGGAAAGATAATATATGAGCCATTGATTTTTTATTCAATGGTTGATATTGTTTAAACTCTACCTTGTAGAGTTATTTTAGAACTCTAGAGGATCTAAACACCACCCGAAGGGTCCCAAAATGCTTCATGTTATAACAAGAAATTGAAATTTGCTCGCTGCTTCTCTACTTTCCTGACCATTCAAAAATAAATAATACATGAAATTGTTATTTCCATTTTACTAACCTGAGTTGAAATATAATCCTCAACAACCATAAACAAAATTGAAATTTTCAAAAATTTTCCACAAATCTAACAACATACATTAAAGCAAATACAACAATTAATCTCAAAATTAAGCTACAAATTTCAATATAAGAGGTTCAATTCCAGTTCCACATACAACTCTAATATTCAAGCAGCAATTCCGATTAAAATTAACAACTAAACATAAAATCATCAGTCACAAAACAACAAATTCGATCAATTAAAACGCTAAAATCAAGAATAAAGACCAAAACAAACTATAAATTAAGCTACAAAATCGTAAATCCAACATTTCCAAAATCTTCAGAATCCTTATTCACAAAACTAGATTAAACAAAAGTCTTACTATATACTCCCTCTGTTTCTTTTTGTTCTTCCTATTTTGACTTTCACGTTTGCCAATGCACGTCTTTGACCTTAAATATCTTTCATTGTGTATTAGTAAAAATTATAATGATTAAATATTAATTAAGTACTCATTGAGACGAGTCAAACAAGACCCCACATGACTATATTTTTTTATCATATATTGAAAATAATTTTGAAGATTCTCTTCAAATGTGAATAGTGTCAAAATTCTAAATAGGAAGAACAAAAGGAGAAACGTAACGGATCGGAGGGTGTATCTATTTGATGCACAATGTCCATCATCTAGCACTATAATAATTTAAAATGGCTTTGCCATTCATTAATCTAGCACAATGTTCATCAGTCGAAACCCCTTCTCAGTCAAACCCATTTAAATCAGTATAAAAACGAACCTCATACGGGTCAAGCAATGATGCAAATATAGATGCAATTACCATAGTATCAAACCTTTGGCCAAACACATGCACGCAGACCTGAATCAAATGGAAGAAATGCAACATTCTTGTATGGATCATTCAGGATATATGACCCATCTCCCATATCTGGAGGCACTTCAGCAGAATCTAAACCAAGAAGCTAAAAAAAGAATGATGATGAGATGAGCAGCAAAATCTCCCAAGCCTCTAAACTGATTACAACTTAATTATTAAAAAAAATAGCTTCATCTTTGAACAAAAAATCACAAAAACGAATGCAATTGAACTACAAACATCAAATCTGATGATTCAAGCTCAAGAAAAACACATGCAACACAACACACATTGATAATTACACCAGATATAAAAATTAGGAAACCCTAAATTAAATCATCATAGCATAAACTTCAAATGAAATTCAAGATTAATAAAGTAGAGAGTAAAATTGGGGGAGTGTAGAAAGTGAAACTCACGTATACACACAAGAAACCCACGAAGATGTCGTCGCCTCTCCTCCTCTTCAGCTCAATCCAAAATCTAAAAACCACCAAATAAATCTACCACAATCACACTCAACAAAGTTAGACAAATTGACAAACCAAATCAATCAATTATAGAACTAACGAAAACAAAAAATCGATCAATTTGAGAAGTAAAGGAGTAAAAATTAACAAAAAGCTATTAACCTAAATAGAGTATAGTTATCTTGAATTAGCTTATCGACTAAGATCGAGACATTCATCTAATCAAATAATAGAACGTTTTTTCAGTTCAATTAGATGTTTTTAGTTTCTAAATGCATTTCACTTAAAAATTATTAACTCAAATGTTGTATTGATATCTTAAATTTGCTTATCGACTGCCATTGACACATTCATTTAGTCCAATAAGTACTCTGAATCATTTAAGTAGATGTTTTTAGTTTCAAAATGCATTACAATTAAAGAAGATTAGCTTAATGATTACCCACTCACATTGACTATTCTATACACTAATCAATTCGTATGAGCTTGTGTTTATACTAATCTATATTCGAAATTCAATACTTTGATCTATACACTATTCTATACATTAATATATACTCAAAATGCAATACATCGATCTACACTGTATACTGATCTAGTTTAGCCTAATGATTACCCACCTACACTAATTTTTGTGACAATATACTCGTATTAGCTTGTGTTTATCGACTTTAATCATCATCACTAATTATGATCATTCACCATTATAAATCATCATCACCTTGATCACCGTCAATCATCAATTCATCATTAATAGTTTTAAGTCAATATACACATTGGAAAACTATAGAAAACATAACATTACATAGCAACATTACAAAGTTATCATACATAATTACATTGAGTATCACTAACGTAATTATAATCAACATACAAATGAACAATGACTAAACATTCTATAATGAAGAATTTGAAATTAAAATTTTGAATATCAGCCAAATGTATTGTCGAACTTGATAAAATAATTTCACAGTAAACTTAGCAACTTTCGAATGCGCTTTTGTAGACAAACATAGACACGTCTCTTGAATCTTGATGGTATCGCTGGTTCCGACAAGTTCAATCGATATGACAAAAGTCCAACCGAGTTCAAATTTTATGTAATGGGTAAGCCTTTGACCCGAAACATGGAGAGATAAAAAGATGCATATGGCATAACCGATATCAAATTCCACTCGAGTTGATGCAGTTTTTTTAAGAAACTGAAAATAACTGTTTAATTGATAGTAATAGGTAAAAAGCCAATTGTTTAAACCAAAACTATACGGGTCAAACCAAAAGACAACTGTAAACTGAACTGAACTGAAAAATTGAATTAACTGTATTGATCGAAACCGAAACCGAAAAAGTTTAAACTGAATCAATTAAGCTGGGAAAAACGAACTGAATTAACTGAACTGAAGTCAACTGAACTATTTGGTTTGAACCAGAACTGAACTAGCTAACTGAATTGACACCACTAATTCTTGGTTGACGTTTCACTAACATTTTTTTTCTTTTTGAAACAAGAGAGAAAAACTAGGCTAGTCCCTTATATAGGACCAACCTAAAACATCCTTTCGGATGATAGTGAGAAAGTTTAGGTTAGGAAGTTCAAACCAGCAATGGAGAGAACCACAGGAGTGACCTTTGTGAGCCAGGAAGTCCGCCGCTTGATTCGCCTCCCTGAAACAATGAGAAAACGTGACATTCCCACAATAAGCCAAATCAGAATGAGCATCACTCAACATGGCATTAATTTCCCAAGGAATTTTCCATGTCCTACGGAGAGAATTGATAACATCGAGATTATCCCCTTCTACAATCAGATTTTTAATACCATAAGCCAAAGCTGCACGAATAACTTCTCTCATGCCCTAAGCTTCCGCCACAAGGATAGAATGGTTATGATAAATAGACATAGCACCCATAATAACAATACCACCAGAATTATCTCTAATAATAAAACCACAAGAAGCTCTACCATTCTGTAATTTGGACCCATCAAAATTCAATTTATAATAGGCATTAGGGGGTTTTTCCCACCAAACATCCCTTTACTGGAAGAGGAAATGGACGGAAGAGTCCAAGAATTCGAAGGACCAGCGAAAATCTCATCCTCTTCCTGAATATAAGACCATTCCCGACATAATTTTTTAATAGTAACTGTCGACTTAAAGCAAGACATCCCCTCCCCTTGGAAGATAATCTTGTTACGAGCAAACTAAACGTGCCACCAGAGGCAAGCCAATTTACAAATAAAAGAAAGAGGAATGTTATCATGCAAAAAATCAAAGATATTATCCATATCTTCATTTCTATCCACAATAGGGATATCAGGCCAAGCCTCCGACCGAGAGAGCTGAAAAGCAACATCATGAGAAAAAGGGCATTCAAACAAAATATGGAAAGCATCCTCAGAATGGAAATTACATAACACACACTCTTTTGGCATAAAAACATGAGATTTCTCTAAGCGAACCTTGGTAGGCAAACCGTCCACACACACTTTCCAAAGGAAAATTTTTATTTTGGGAGGAACATTCAAAGACCAAATCCACTTAAACCCCACTTTGGGTGGCATAGATTTATCTAACGATTGAATAAACTTAACGCCAGATTTAACAGAATAACAACCATCAGGATTTAGACCCCATAACATCCTATCCTGGCAAGCTGAGGCAAGAATAAAAATACCAACAATATCTTTAACAACGTTATCCGGGAAATATTCCTCCAGAGACCACCTATTCCAAGTTCTATCATCCAGAATAAAATCAGCCACACACAAGTTATCAAGACCCAGAGGACTAAAAACAATAGAAGAAAGGGGAGCTGGGTAGACCCAATTATCATGCCACACGGAAATCTTAGACCCATCTCCAACTTGCCACCTCAATCCCCGCTTAAAAATAGGACGGAGGCGCATGAGATTTCTCCATTGCCATGAAGTATTACTCCTCTGCACATAAGTCCAGAGAGACGCCTGTTTTAGATATTTTTTCTGAACCAAATCAACCCAGATATTAGAAGGGGACGCAATAATTTTCTGAACAATCTTCATTTGAAAAGCCATATTAGTAATCTTAGTCTTTCTAAAACCTAAGCCACCCAAGCACTTGGGCCAGCAGATGTTATTCCAACCAATCATATTTGCCACACCCGCATTAGGAGCCTTATTCCAGAAAAAAAAATTATTTGTTTTATCTAGGTCCTATAACATTGCAGAGGGAAGAGAGAAGCTTTGCATTTGGAAATTAGCCTTTGTGGCAAGATTCGAATGGATCAAAACTGCCCGACCCGCTTGCGATAGAGAGTTAGCTTTCCATTTAGATAGTTGGCCTCTAGATTTCTCAAGGACACTACCAAAGGTATTTTTGGTTACTCTAGAAGCTATAACGGGGCATCCTAGATAATTTCCTAACGAAAAAGCATTATCCATACGGAGAATATTCTTAAAAGACAGACAATCCGCAGGAGACACATTAGAGGTACACTGGAACGCTGACTTATGAAAATTCACTAGTTGGCCAGACATAGAGCAATATTTATCAAGAATGGCTTTTATTATACTACAACTCTCACTATTGGCTTTAGCAAATAGCATAGTATCATCTGCAAAGGTTAAGAAAGGCACTTTAATCCCTGATCGACCAAGTTTAACCCCCAGCAGCTTAGAGTTGCTAAAACAATGGACATGGATCTGACGAGCCAGCAATTCAGTACATAATATAAATAAATACGGAGAAAGAGGATCACCTTGGCGAAGACCACGCGAAGGAAATAACCTATCCCCTGGAATACCATTGACCAGGACTGAGAAAGATACCGAGGAGATGGATTCCTTTATCCATTGAATCCAAATAGGATGAAAGCCTAATTTCTCTAGAGTCATAAGAACAAAATTCCATTCAATGCGATCATACGCTTTCTCCATATATAACTTGATGGCAACCCACCCCTCCTTCCCACCCTTATTTTTAAATGAATGGAACACTTCATGAGCAATTAGAATATTGTCTTGGATAAGTCTTTCAGGGATGAAAGCACCTTGAAGGGGGTGGATAATAGAACCTAGGAAGTCTTTGAGACGATTAGTAAGAATTTTAGATATAATTTTATAGATAGTCGAACATAAACTAATAGGTCTGAAATGGTTGGCGGATTCAGGAGACTCAACTTTTGGAATCAAAGTAATAAACGTATGGTTAATCTCATTAAGCAACCGGCCCGAATGGAAAAAAAGCTTTAACGACTCTCGCAAACAAAGCCCCCGATCAGGGTCCAATACTTTTGGAAGAAAAAAGGGGGGAATCCATCAGGGCCCGGGGTTTTGTCAGGAGCAAGATCAAAAACATCACTTTTTATTTCCTCACAGGTCACCAACTTAATCAAACTAGCATTATCCTCTTCTGACAAAATTGGGGAAATTAGATCAAAGTCAATCGAGGGACAATTCTGATTTGAAGTAAAACGTGTTTGAAATTCTAACGTAATTTCTTTTTCAATACATGATGGATTTGATACAACCTCTCCCATACTTGATTTAAAATACTTAATCTGATTACGATTTCATTTTATCGTGGCGGAGTTATGGAAATAGGAAGTATTAGCATCACCTTTATGCCAGAAATTATCTCTACACTTTTGATTCCAAAAAGCAGCTTGGTAAGAAAATAATTTGGCACGTTTTTTAATTAACCTTACTTAGGAAGCTAGAAGCTTGCTATTGCTCAAATCACTTAAAATTTTCAATTGAACATTACTGAGGTGAATATCCACTTCTTGAATTTGGCGATCTACGTTGCCAAATCTGACCTTACTCCATTCTTTAATCTTACTTTTTAACAACTTACATTTTTTTAATAAAACAAAACATATAAGAACCAGAAAACTTGGTACACCACGTTTTCTTTAATAAAACATCAAAGTCTTTCCTGGTACACCATATCCTTTGAAACCGAAAGGGGGGAATTTTTAAGTGAGTAATTTGATCCAAATTTAACAAGACTTGGGCGTGATCAGACGAAGTAAACACATGATTAAATAGAGAAGCTGCGGGAAATATATTAAACCAAGACATACTAGCAATAACCTTATCTAAACGTTCATAAATATTATTCTCTCCACTCTTTTTTTTTCGCCGAGAGACGGGATTACCTGAATGATTAAGTTCAATGCAATTTAAATCATCTTTCAGATTATTCATTCTATTCAAACGATTATAGTTAAATGGAGCTAAATGATCATTTTTCTCATGATTTTGAGCTGGGGCATAAATGAAGATAGCAATGCACGAAATATTAGACAATAGATACGAAATATTACAAGCCACAAAACAACTAGCTTTATGCATAACCGAAATTGAAAATGGAGCTAAATGATCATCTTTCCAAAGCAGCCACATTCCACCTGCTAGCCCGATGGTAGGAAGAACTTCAACATGACTAAACCCCGCACTCCTAATGGCAGCAGGAGAAGGGTGGGATGTAGCCTTAGTTTCACAAACCATAAACACATAAACTCTATTTACATTACAAAAGTTTTTTACTCCCAAAAGGGCATTCTTCCTATTACAACCACGGATATTCCAAAAACCTACAGACATAAAACCATTTTTACAAAAAACCTTGGACTATGACAGATGCTAAGCACGATATTTCTTCAGAGTTGAGGAGGCAGAATCATCTCCATATCTCATTCTCTTCTTAGAGGTGCTAGAGAGGGAAGTGTCACGCTCAACCCCCAATGCCTCAATGTTCTTAACAATTGAGCTTTCGGAATTAATAGAGTTAAAAGAGTCATCAGGTTGAGATTTAAACTCATCCATAGAATTACCAGCAGGCAGCAGGAGGGCAGCATTTTCAACATCAGAGCCAAACATAGAAGGATATGTCTGCTCAAACCCAGCAAGGGGAGCAAACTGATTCCCTTCAAAGACATCAGGATACACTACCTGGAGAGGGACAGGAGAGAGAATCTCAGCATTGGAGGGAGCAAACACCTCCACATTCTCTAGCAAACTTTCTTGGAAAGCTCTACTAGAAGGACAAAGCTTGGCAAGAGGCTCCCCATTCTCATCATCAAAATATGTCTCACTATCATAGAACTTACCTTGCTTAGTAGCCAATAAAATAGCTTTACCTTTCCCTAAGCCATGGCCAACAGGAGCAGCAGACTTACCAGCATCACAAGACTCTAGAGAGTCCTTAATAACAATACCAGGGGCCCTTTTAGCAACATGAGCAGAAAATTTCTTACCACCAGCATCAGAGAGATTAGGCAACTTTCTCCCCAAATACTTAGGCTTTGCTGGCATAAGATTGGCCTGCTCAGCCCAAGTGCCAGCAGTTTCTTGCCTATGAGCTTTAGCAAGAATTTCAAGAAGATACTTCTGTTTAGGGTTTTTCAATAAACAAACCTTCACCTCTTTCTAAGGAGCAGACAACTGGGGGCATTTATCAATGTTGTGATCATCACAGCCACAAAAAGAGCAACCTGAGGAGAAATCCTCATACCAAATAATATATCCACAAATTTTCCCACCCACCCTTTTTACTTTAGCATATTCCAAAAGAGGCTCAGTTATATCAACCCTTACACATGCCCTAGCAAACCTTATTTTATGTCTAAGCAAGGGCCTAGAATCAAGTTTAATCAATGCACCAACATTATTAGAAGCTAATAGACTAGCTACAGAATCAAAGACAAGCAATTCAGTAAGGAATCTTGGAATACGAACCCATAAATCCACCCATTTCAATTCCTCCAAGAAAGGATCAAAGTCAGGCTTCTAAGCCTGGAGAACAAACAAATCCCCCTGGACATGCCAGGGGCGTTCTGACCACACAAGTAACATATCACTTGGATTAGCAAATTTAAGCAAAATCCATTGATTACCCATCTCCAAATAATCCACCTCCCCCTTAAGAAATTTCCAGTCAGCTTTAGTTTTTGCAACAATAGTACGAATATCCAAAGGAACACCCAGCATTTTCCCAATAAGACAAGACTTAGATAACTCATCAACATCTTTTTGCACTTGAGACAAATCATCTAGAACAAAGGATTCAGAGAAATTAACAGAAAGAGGGGGATCACAGACATTACTAAGATGGGAAGAAGGGATATTAACAGAGGGTGGAAGCTCAGAATGGTGAACAGATGAATCACCATCAGCCCAAACAACCAAATCTCCTCCAACTCCCACAGAAGAGTTGGACAGAATAGCATCTTTAAACGAGGAATTATTAGCCATACAACAGACAATAAGAAGAGCAACCATCAAAGAGACACAACCAGAAAGAAGAATAGAAAGAGAAGTGTTTAGGATAATTGAATATCTCAAACACTTCCAACACATATATATATATAGAGCTTAGGGTTTGCATGCCCCAACTGTCTACCAAATAAACAATCAGAAGAACTAAAGTAACTTACCATCGCATTAAATGCGAGAAGGGACTGCAAATCCAAAAGCTTACCCCAAATGAGTTTAACACGACGCGGCAATTACTGGCATTCAGAAGGGTAATTACCACTCTGAGCCTGAAAGACTTCACATTAACACACCGAAAACACTCACTTCTCTCTAATTCACTCTGAAGCGCATTAAATGCGAATAAAAAGTAACTCACACAGAAAAGCCCCAATTCAATTAGAAACCCTATCAAAAGATAAGAATTAGTAATTAACCCTATAAGCGTAGGGATAATTAAAGCAAAGAAGCCAAAAACAGGCTGGAAATTGGTACTAAAAACACCCGAAGACAGCTTTGAATGAGAACTAACACAACTCCATAGCATAGGGGAGTCATAATTGGACCTAGAGTTGCAGAGATTAGCAGCCCTCCTTCTTACTTTACCAACTTTTTGAATCACCGAAGAAGCAAACTGAGCATTAATCCCATTCCAAATGAACGAGATTACTTTAATTGATTGGAACTTTACTAGAAGATGAATGGAATTTGAGCATTGAAATTTTTTCGGGTTTCTAGGGTTTCTTGGGATGGGAATTGGGGCTTTCCTCTTTTTTTTCCTTTTCTTTCTCTCTCTAACTTTCTCTCTCATTTTTTACTTGATGTTTCACTAACATTGATCCTCATTAATAGCATTTCGTACATTTTCGTGAAACTTAAAGGCTATCTGGTGCATTTTTTTTAACTATAAAGGTACCTCATGAATTTTAAAATTCCACAGGATTATCATGTAAAAAAACTATATATTATAATGTAGCTGCCCACCCTGGTTGAATTAAACTGAAGATAATTTGAGCAATAAAGTGTATAGTCTTATAGCCAACCTGAATAACCTTATGGATCTTGTATAGCTATAAAGTAGTGTTGCACCAAGAGTTAATTCGATTACCCCACATATCTTTTTGGTACTCTTTTTCTATATCTTTTTCTTTGTGGTTGGTACTTGGGCGTTCCACTAATCAACCCGTTCTTTCTGTTTACTTCGTACATCTTTCTAAAAATAAACCTTCACTTCCTCCATTCTAAAATAAATGAAATACTTACATTTTTAGGCCGTTTAAAAATAAATAAAACATTATTATATTTGATACTTACTTTTCTCTATCTCTATTTTCATCACATGGGCCCCTCTTTTTCTTTCTTTCTATCTCTCTCTTCTCCTAAATCCCCGTGCCAGGGATGTCTCAGACAATTTAGGGGCTCTATGCCATGACATGGGTCCTATAGGGATATTAAACAGATCTCTAATCCCGTATTATTAATAACTAATTTAATTTTTTTATTAAAAATGGTTGAAATATGAATTAACTTTCTTAAATACTTCAATGTTATTTTTATTTTTAGCAAGGAGACAACTTAGATTTAAAAGAATATATAGTAAAGATATACCAAGGATAAAACTAGAATAAGCTATGAAATATGAAAAAAGTATATAGATTAGCGGTAAAAAAATTTGGATTAAAAATTGTATTTTCCATCTAAACTCAAAGAACATAAAAAGTAAGAAAATAAAATATAGGTGGGGCCCCTTAAAATTGGGGGCCCTCAGAGGTCGCTCACTCTGCTCATGTGTTTGAGACCCCTCTGCCGCATGTCAAGTCCCTACGTTTCATTTAAAACAGAACAGAGGAAGTTAATAAGTTGGGACGGAGAGAGTTCTTATTAGTTATAGCAATGAGTAACACTATTATAAGGCCGGGAATGAGCATCTAAATAATCATTAGTCAACTATAGTACTTAATATTAGATGAATTAAGGCCTTGTTTAATTCGGTAAGAAGTTAGGAGAAAAATTAGAGGTTTCAACTTATATTAGCATATTTGACTGGTCAATTATTTAATTTGAGTGATTGATAAAGAGAAGTTTAAAATAGTTGATTGGGTTTAAAAAGCTCTTTTTGAAAAAGTTTGAGGAGGAAATTTTTGACATTAGAGGTTTGTGTTAGATTTGGGCAAACTATTTTGATTGGAGTGATTTCCATTAATTGATGAATATATATAGGTTACATCCTAAAGATAGTCTTAACAACATTAGGAAACCTATCTGAAAGAGAATTCTATCTCTACAAACTATATCCAAATACAAAATATATCACAGAATATTTTATATTCTAAAAGTTTGGAACGAATGTGTAAATTAAATTACATATATGTCCTAAAGTTCTTCAAAATTACATTTACAAACAAAAAAAAAATACAATAATGGATTACGCCCATGACCAATATTGGTCAATTTGCACAATTAAATAACATTATTTTTAGGTATCACCTACGTACCAAATACCTTTATACAAACAACTAATATAATCAGCTAATACAATCAACTATCAAATAATAATATAATATAATCAGTTAACAGCTATTAATTAGCTATTCGTTGATTGCCAAAAATGACCTAAGTACTTATTTCATATGACCCAAAAGGAAATAAAAAACACATTGCACATGGACTTTTACTTATAGTCTCCCTCTGTTTTCATAATATAAAATTTGTGGGCGTTTTGACATTTTAGAAAAAAGATGACTAGCTTATCAGTCAAAATTGCTCATAAGTCTAATGAAAATGAGGATGAATTGATAAAGGTAACTTTACTCATTAAAGATACAAAGTATTAGAGAGACATATTAAAACTGTAAAAAGATCATGTTTGAATAGAACTAGAACTTAATAAGAATTGTTTGTGAATATAACTTATATGTATGTTCTAATTACATTGTTTGAATTACAGAGACCCTATCCCTTAGGGGTCGTTGTTTTCGCAAAATAATAATTTATAGTAAAAGGAATAAATGAATATGTCAGAAAATAATACAAATTAACTCCAATGTTGCACTATAGTCTATATATTAACAATCATGCACATATATATGATCATGCATCCTGGCGTTAGCGTCTTTGAAATAGAAACTAGCTAGCTAGCTAGCAGTGGCCCTTTCCTCCTGGTATGTACGTGCATGGCGAGCTTCCTGAGCGTGGCGATGATCCTTTTGGCAGCAACGAGAAGAACAATGAAGACATATCATTCTTCGCCAACCATTCCTCTCCGCGAAAGTGTCTAATAGCAAATCCTACTTGCACATTTGCCAGAATAACACACAAAATGCAAATTATTAGGATAGATGTTCTCCGATTAATGACACCCATGATGATCGATATAACAGTAGTTGGCTTTTGATCCTAAATGAAATGGAAGGGATTAATTGGTAAATATTCTTTTCTGGGGAATAATGTTAATGGATGTTTGAATGAAAGTAAGTTGATTAAATTGTTGGGTTAGCTACTTATGATCGATGTATGTGATAATTTTTGATGGGCTAGCTTTTTTATTTATATAGAAGTGTTATATATCGTAGTTAACGTGATTTATCACTGAACGCTGTTTGAATTGTGTATTATTCAATGTTTTAATGTCAAACGACTTGGGCAAGAAGGATTCTTTGTTTTGACCCAGTTTATGGTCAATCACTTTGAACTGGTTGGTGATAGTATCCAAAAATTAAAATATATGTGTGTTTTTATATTTTTATGCAAGCTTTGCGATTGAACTTCGATGTTCATACATATGCAAAGCTAGGCTATCCGTCGGTCTATTAGAGTCGCATAATTAACTTGTTATTGTAGTAGCTGATAGCAGTAAGGTAACCGCTAGCTAGTTGTGGTATGTGAGAATAGTTGTTACCGGGTGATTAGTGGCTGTTAGAGGTACCTGTAATTAGTTGTTTGAGATACGTGCACTTAGGATTAAAATACTAAAAGAAAAAACATTGGTACTTAAAAGCCTAATTAAGTAGTTTTTGTCAAACACTAATCCAAAAGCTATTTTATGTGAAACACTAGTTCTATTTGCTACTTATTATATCCAATTATTTGTAGCAAAAAAAATCAAATTTATTTAGCATATTGATAAAACTAGATACATAATTGTATCAATTATAAGTAAAATAATATAGTTTATATTACATAATTAGGACATGCCTAAAATGCATAGTTTCTTGTCAAAATATTAGATAAGAATAATGCTTTGGGAGGAAAACGATATACATGTATAAGTTCAGATAAATTTAGCTCATGACCAATAAGTTCAAATCAATGAATAAGCTACATTTAGCGTACATAGCGACAACGAACCCAAGTTCAATTTAAATACAATAAGTTCTAATAAGTACGTATCGTAAGCTAAATTCAATGCTGATAGGTTCAGTTCGATTCACGATTGATAAATCTAGATTGAAACAAATAATTTTTTTGAACTTTTTTACGATATTTTTTGAATATATATATATATAGAAGTGAGTTTATATGAGAATGCATACTTATATGAGAAATGAGAATGGATTTTACGCGCTATAACTCTAATGAACAAGTGATGTAACTCTAATGAAAAAGTGATGTAACTCCAAAAAACTAAAATTAGAAAAAAAAATCGAAAAAAAATAATTTTTTTTTGGGCTCAAAATTTTTTCGGGGGTATAACTCTAATGAACAAGTGTTGTAACTCTAATTCAATCGTGTGGTTGAGATTCATTCTCATTTCTCATGTAAAGAGCATTCTCATGTGATCCTGCCCCTATATATATATATATATATATATATATATATATATATATATATATATATATATATATATATATATATATATATAAAATAACATGATAACAATTCCGATGAAAAAACCCACCCTTGATTAGAAACTTGTGTTGCAATATGGAGATCAGAATTGCATGACTTTTCAAGTCATCCTAAACACACTTTACCACTTATAGAATTTTTTCCTTGAATAATGCAAAATGGGGTTTTAATTCCCGAAATATGTTGAAAGGGAAATTAATTCCCTGCGTACCGTCCACGTAGGACGGCACGCGAGAAAATGTTTTTTTTTTTTTATCCCAGGTAAACCGCTACTTGAAGTAGCGGTTTATTTAAATTAAACCGCTACTTCAAGTAGCGGTTTATATATATAAACCGCTACTTGAAGTAGCGGTTTATGCATGTAAACCGCTACTTGAAGTAGCGGTTTATGTGGTCAACACCTTCCCCACACTCACACTCTATAATATGTAAACCGCTACTTCAGATAGCGGTTTATGAGAAAAAAAAAGGTTGTCTTCCACGGTGGTGTGTAGCGTGGATGGTAGGCGACGGTGTCAGTCGAACACCGCTGTTGGCTGGCGTGGATGGTAGGCGACGATGGTCGGCCGAGCAACGGTTGTCTTCCACGGTGGTGTGTAGCTCCGTGGTGTAGCTCCGGTGGTGGGCGACACTTAGTAAGAGAGAGAGAGGGAGAAAAATTTGAGAGAACAATCGTCGAATATGAGAATTTGGGAAAGTTAGGGTCTGATTTGGGGATTATAGTAAACCGCTACTTCAAGTAGCGGTTTCTATTAATGAACCGCTACTTGAAGTAGCGGTTTACTTCAGTCAACGCCAACTTGCTCCAGGTACCACAAAACCGCTACTTGAAGTAGCGGTTTACCTTTATTAACCGCTACTCAGTAGCGGTTTATTTTTAATAACGCTACTTGAAGTAGCGGTTTATAAGGTTAACCGCTACTTAAGTAGCGGTTTTACTAAGTAAAGAAAAAAAAAATTTCTCGCGTGCCGTCCTACGTGGACGGTACGCAGGGAATTAATTTCCCTTTCAACATATTTCGGGAATTAAAACCCCATTTTGCATTATTCAAGGAAAAAATTCCACTTATGCCGTAGTCGACTAGTCGTAACATGCTGCTGCAGGACATTGAGCATACACATCTTAACTACTTGTCTACTTAGGAGCTAACTGAAAAGCACCAAGAATAATTCAAGTCAGAATTACTTTTTTTTTTTGAGGGGAAAAGCAAGCTAGATTAAATTAAGGACAAAGTGTCCATGAGTAGATAGGGCGCCACCTCCGGAGGGGAGTGGTTTTCCCAAATCTGTTCAAACACCAAAATGAACTAGCCTTGCTAAATGATGAGCCACAAAGTTGCCATCACGTTTAACATGCGACCAAACTAGAGAATTAAAAGAGGAACAAGAAGCTAAAATATCATGAAGAATAATGTCAAGATCCGAGAGATAGAGAGCACTCTTGGAAAGCCTTCTTATCACCACTTGGCAATCTGATTCAAGAATCACCTCATCAAAACCATAACGTTTGCCAAGCCTCACTGCCATCTGAATTGCTTTTGCTTCCGCGACTTCGGGGCTCCAAAAAGCCTTGACACGACGGGTTGCAGCAAAGATCACATCTCCATTCGAATTGCGCCCCACAACACCTAATCCAACCCATCCAACATCAGCTAGTGACGCGTCAACATTGAGCTTGAGAATGCCACTAGGAGGTGCTTTCCAGGTCTTCGAGCTCAGCACACACACAGGCACCTTTGCACCATAAATACGGGCTGAGTATGCCCCGTATTCTTCAACCAGTCGATGAACTCGGCTTGCAAGCACATGGTTTGGAGTACTTTTACCTTGGAAAACCCACAAGTTTCTTTCACTCCATAGACACCAGGCCAAAATAACACCACGTGAGACCATGCTTTTATCAAGATGCTGCCAGCTCTCAACCAAATCGCACAAACCCATGTTCAAGGAGTTAGCGCATAGATCAGCGCAATTCAAGTCCCCCCATAATCCAGCCACCCGAGGACAAGTAAAGAGAGCATGACTTGTCGTTTCAACCTCCCCACAACCCCAAGGGCAAGTATCATCATCAATAAGATGTCGATATTTAAGAAGAGAGCGAGTAGGTAGAGAATTAGTGCAAGATCTCCATAGAAAGTGACGTACCTTTGGACTTGCATTCATACCCCAAATATCCACCCAAGCTTGGTGGAAGGCGTCAAGGTTTCCTCCTTTGCCCAATATGTATGCAGTTTTCACAAAAAAGCGCCCATCTTTTGTAAGTGCCCAAGTTAGTTCATCGTGAATATTCAACGAGCTCAAAGGAATTGCAAGGATGCATTTAATATCACGTTCATTAAAATGTTGTTCAATGAGGCTAATATTCCATTCCATGACATCCTTAACAATTAAATCACTCACCAAAGTAATGTCATTTGTCGATGAGCTTTCTATGAACCGTCCATCATCAGCAGCCACCCACGGGTCTCTCCACACACAGATCTTATCACCACTACCAACACGCCACAAGCAACCTTCTTTAATTAGAGCCTTCGAACTCCAGATACTTTTCCACGAATAGCTGCAGGAATAACCAAGTTGTGCATCAAGAAAATCACTGTTAGCATAGTACTTGGCTTTCATAACCCGGGCAAACAAGGAAGATGGGGCACGCACAAGCCTCCAGGCTTGACGCCCAAGCAAGGCATCATTAAATACACTTAAATCTCGAAAACCCATACCACCAAAACACTTCAAAGTACACAAAGAATCCCAACTCTTCCAGTGAATTTTCCTGTGATCATTGGAGCTACCCCACCAAAATCTAGCCATGGCTGAATGAAGCTTCTGAATAATCATAGATGGAATCTTATACACTCCCATAAGATAGGTGGGCATCGCTTGAATAACAGACTTGAGAAGAATTTCCTTCCCTGCTCTTGACTGAAGCTTCTCTTTCCAACCTTGGAGTTTCTTCCAAACTCTATCAAGTATTGAATCAAAAATAGCTTTTTTTGATCTACCACCTATAGAGGGGATACCAAGGTACTTCTCATGTTTTTCCACATGCCGCATTTTAAGAAAGCTCACCAAATCCTCTCTGCAATCAGCACTAACACCTCTACTAAAAGAAACCTCAGACTTATCATAATTAATTTTCTGCCCGGATGCTGATTACACTGCTTTTGTAAAGAGAAGGCTGTCATCTGCAAAAAGAAGATGGGATATTTCGGGCCCACTACGGCTAGCACGAGCACCATGGATCTGCTTATCCTGAACCTTTTTCTGTAACATTCTGAAAAAGGCATCAACAACCAAAATGAAGAGATAAGGAGATAGGGGGTCACCTTGACGGAGCCCTCGATCAGGAAGAACAGAGCCACAAACTCCTCCATTAACAATGAAATAGTAGGAAACAGAAGTCACACAATCCATCACCAAATTCACCCAGCGACCATCAAAGCCCATAGTAAGTAGAAGCTTCCTCAGGAAACCCCACTCCACCCGATCATAAGCTTTACTCATATCGAGTTTCAAAGCAATAATGCCTTTCCTGCTGCGAGTTCTTTGCTTCATTGAGTGGAAAATTTCCAGAGCAATGAGTGCATTATCAGTAATAAGGTGCCCAGGTACAAAGGCACTCTGGTTCTCAGAAATAATATCAGGGAGGTAATCCTTCAGTCGAATAACCATAGCTTTTGACACTAACTTATAAAGCACATTACAGAGAGCAATAGGTATGAACTCTGCAGCACCAGTGGGGTGTTTTACTTTGGGAATCAAAGCAATATTGGTGTTATTGATACAACTAGCAGACATATTACCATGAAGAATACTACTGACAAAAAGAGTAACATCATCACCAATAACATGCCAGAATCTCTGATAAAAAATAGCATGCATACCATTAGGCCCAGGGGCTTTGCAAGGGTGCATTTGTTGTAAGGCAGCATATATTTCATCTTTTGTAAAGGGCTGCATGAGAGCTCGGTTACAATCATCAGAAACAACATAGCTGATATGCTGCAGAACTTCATGAATATCATTATCAGACGGCCGAATGGAGGTGAAAATGTCACGAAAATAATCCTCAAAAATCATCTCGACATCCTCTTCTTTTTCGTGCCAGTTACCTTGCTTGTCGAATAATCCCGCCACATAATTTCGCTTTTTCCTCTGTGAAGCTTTATGATGGAAATATTTAGTATTTTTGTCACCATCCCTAACTTCCGAAACACGAGACCTAAGATACCAATAGGCCTCATGTTTTTCATTTAAATCATCAAGGGACTTTTCAAGATCAGCACATGCAGAGACACTGGCATCCGAGATAGGTTGTTGTTGGGCAAGAAGAAGTTGTTTCTCGGTTTTAGCAATTTGCACACTCAACTTTTTGAATTTCGTCGAACTCCACCCAGCTAAATGTCGTGCCATGGCTGAGATACGCTGAGGTACACGCTCACCAGCAGATTGGCTCCACGCTTCATTCACCACTCCTTCACATCCTTCATCAAGAAGCCAACAAGTTTCGAAACGAAACCCACGCCTCTTCCGCCTATTACTGCTGCGTTGTTGAGGGCGAAGAAGAATTGCCATATGGTCAGACTTGTAGCGAAAGGTATGTTCAACATTAAAATTCGGGTGGAGATCCAACCATGAAGCCGAACAAAGGAAGCGATCTAGGCGCTCCCTGACACGGGTCGAAGCCGAGACACCCCTCTCCCACGTGTACCAGCTACCCATATAACCCAAATCACGTAGCAAAAGGTCATCAACAGTTTCTCTAAACGAGAACATCTCCCGCCGAACTCTATCAGCTCCACCTCCTTTTCACTATAACTCATTATTTCCTTAAAATCACCACCTATCAAAATCGGAAGATGAGACTCGTCACATAAATGACGAAGCAAACTCTAAGTTTTATGCTTATCCTCCTCTTTTGGCCAACCATAAATGCCGACAAAACGTCACATAGCATCACCTACACCAACATCACCACAAATGTGGTTTTGGGAGTAAGAAACTAGATTAAAAAGCACCCCCTCTCTCCAGTACAAACAAAGGCCTCCCGCTTTCCCAACACTAGCCACCGCAAAAGCATTCTGAAAACCCAACCGCACTTTAATATCCTCAGCTTCTTTCTTTTTTATCATAGTTTCCGACAGAAAGATGATGTCGGGGGCATAAGAATTACTCCAGCGTCGAAGCTGGCGAACTGACCGAGGATTGCCCACCCCTCGGCAGTTCCAACACAATGTATTCATAATACTTGACGGGGTTGGTCACCACCAACCTCCGCCTCAAACATAGCATCTGAAATACTAGGGGTACTCAGCTTATGACGTTTCATCATACCCATAGCATCATCAATCACCATATCACAAGCCATAGAACGCTTGTTCGAACCTTCACAGTCTGTATCCATTGTTTCACAGTCACCTTTTTCTTCCATTGAGCCACGTGCTAAACGTTTCTAAGATTTCGGCTTCACCACAGCAGGAGCTTTGGAATTTTTAATGCTCGAGAAAACAAAACCTTCAACAGGTGATGTAGTAGATGAGTGTGGGGACCCACTACCAATTGGTAAAGGTATTGATTGGCATTTAGTGCTACTGCCATCAATTACCTCCACTTGCACCGCAGCATTACTCACCAGAGAAACTCTTGGCAACCAACCGTTTGAGTCCCTTTGGGACTCAAACAACCCAAAATAAAAAA
Organism: Beta corolliflora; assembly: GCA_947648045.1. NCBI lineage: Eukaryota > Viridiplantae > Streptophyta > Magnoliopsida > Caryophyllales > Amaranthaceae > Beta > Beta corolliflora. The sequence goes on along the minus strand of CANSZD010003076.1, from coordinate 346,581 downwards.
GAAAAACAATATAAGGTGGGGCCCACAATAAAAAAGTGAAGAAAGAGGAAAAAAGGCTGGCGCGTGTTATTTGCTCCCAACAACACAAGAGAGTGAGGGAGAAATAGGAGAGAGAGAAAATTGGGTCAATGTTATCAGCCAAAGCCCCCATTTTCTTCTTCTCTAAACTTTCATGTTCATTTAGTTTTCTTTCCATCTTTGCTGCAACTCCATTTATCCGAATTTCTTATGGCAGAAACCAAGAAGAAATCCTTGAAGAATTCAATATTAAAATCTTTTCGACAATTTTTGTAGGTATTGTTCATTCTTAAAAAAAATAGATTATTTTTTTGTAAATAGCTTAGATCTTGAATATGTTGGGTTTTTAGTGAGATTGTTTTTTTTTTCTTTTATTCAATATCTCGATTTGACTGAGGATAGGTCGTCTTTTTAGTCTTGAGAAACAAGATTTTTATTGAACTCGAAAATCATATATATATTTTTTTTTAATATTAAACTCATATCTTAAAAAAAAATTTGTTGGATTCGATTATTTCTCTGTTATTTTTCTACATTGAATCCAACTAAAAATTCAAGTTTTGAGTTCTATGAGATATGAATCAAATTCGGAATTAGGATCCAACATACAGTGAGATTTAATATCAAGTTTTGAGTTATATGGGTTATTTGATAATGGGGTTCTTTAATTTTTTTTTTCAGTTTAGTTTTACAATTTTATGAAAATATCGCATGTATTATTGCAAAATTCTAATTTGCTTTGATTGTGAAGTTTGATTTTCACTAAAAATTGTGATATTGTTGCTTAGAATAAATCAAGTTGTGATCTTATTATTTGATTTGATTTCAATTAATCTAAAACGTGTAATTGCTTTGAAATATCTCACTCTTGTGTTGTTTTTGGATTCTGGAATTGTTCTTTCCTTCGGTACCAAATTACACTTTTATTGATACCAATATGTTCCTCCTTTGGTACCAATATGCTCCTTTTTTGGTACCAAACTACTCTCCCATTGGTACCAAGAGACTGTTCCTTTGGTACCCAATTACTCTTTCATTGATGGCTGATTAATTTAATCTTACATGTGTACAAATGTATTCTCCAATCGGTATTAATATACTATATTATATCACATTTAATAATCCATGCTACGTAACTTATTAAATAAACCTCTTATTTTAACTAATGTTATCACTTACATTAGTACAAATAAGACTTTCAATAGGTTAACTTTACTTGTGAGATTTTAAGAACATTAAGTAAGTAATCCTCTTTTACAACCAATTAATCCATTTTATCTAAAATGTAATCACTTTTTTCTTCGTGGGGCTCGTCTTTGCTAAATGAAATTCGAGTATCAATCAGATCTGTATCCAGTCCAACTTGAATAAAATCCAAATAAAGGAAGGTTGATTATGAAGTTTATAAAATATTTGTGTGAAGGACTTGGTATCCTTTATAAAATGGATTTATTACCCTCATTATATTGAATTAGCTAATTAATTTTTTCATGTGCAAAGTAATAAATTATATAATATTGACGTTGTGTCATTCATAAAGAGGTTTATTCTCCTTCCTTGAAGAGCTTGTAACCTTATTTTAATATTCCCTCCATCTCTATTGATGAAATCATGCAAACCTTGGTACCCTAGACATCTGACTTTGGTACCCTTCATGGAACAGATTGGTACTCTTGATGTTTGGTCAATCTCGTTTCGGAGTTTTGAATCCAACACATCCAATTTTCATTTCTTAAGGCCACCTTTATGATGGAAACTTCGAACATATGATTCGATCCTAAATAAAGCATGCGAGAAAGTATTAGGCTCCATTAGTGAAATCCATACAAGAACTTGGTACCTTACACATCATACTTTGGTATCGTCCAATGAATAGATTGGTACCCTTGACACTGGCCAATTCAATTTCAGTATTTTAACACATCAAATTTCCGTCATAAAGAGGTTTAGTCTCCTTAATTCTTTGAAGATACTCCCTCCGTGTTGCAAGAGGGAAGTCTATTGACGAAATCGCATAAACCTTGGTACCCTACTCATCTGACTTTGGCACCCTTCGTGAAACATATTTGCTATCCTTAAATACTGGTCAATCCTATTTCAGGATTTGAATCCAACACATCAAGTTCCCCTTTCTTAGTATCACTTAAGAGTTTAGTTCTACAAGTGTTTCAGGATTTGAGTCCATTGATGAAATCCACACAAGCCTTGGTACCTTAGAATTTTGAATTTGGTACCCTTCATGCAACAGATTAGTGCCCTTGACATTGGTCAATCCGATTTCAAGATTTAAGTCCAACACATCAAGTTCCCCTTTCTTATTGTATGACAATTGTAGATATATTTTTGCACACATGAGTTTTATGCTCTCATTGACCCTTTATGATCTACTTTGCCTTTAATAATTTCAAATATAATCTAATGACTTAAATTGATGATATAACTCAAATACTACCCCTAGATTAAAAAAAGTCTTGAAAATAACTCAAATACTACCTTTACTAGTGACATGTCGTGATGTGTTGGACTCGAAGATGGACTGATAGGATTTCACTAAATTAGAAACAAGGCCTTGCTACCCTCCTTTCTTACATTGGGTTGCAAGTGTTTGGGCCAGTAGTGTACAAGGAATAGGTTAATTAAACATCACGTTAATGATTTGGGGTATATCATATGGTTGGAACCATCTATGAACAATAATAGGATATCATTGGGTACCAATTGGAGCCTATTAGAGAGGACTAAGTATTACCTTGGTACATCATGCTTCATACATTGGTACCCTCACCTTCTTAAACAGATTGAAAGTATTTGGGCCAATAATGTCCAAGGAAGAGGTCAATCAAACATTATGTCAATGATTTAGAGTGTATCATTTAGTTGGAACCATCTATGAAAACAACAATAGGATATAATTGGGAGATATTGAAGCCCATTTGGGAGGACCAAGTGTTACATTGGTATATATCATACTTCATACATTGGTACCCTTCGTTTCTTAAATGGATTACAAGTGTTTGGGCCAATAATGTACAAGGATGAGGCCAATTGAACATCATATCAATACTTTAGGGTATATCATTTGGTTGAAACCATCTATGAACAACAATAGAATATCATTGGGAAAGATTGGAGCACATTTGGGAGGAAAAAGTGTTACCTTAGTGCATCAAGCTTCCTACATTTGTACCCTCACATTCTTACATAGGTTGCAAGTGTTTCGGCCAATAATGTACAAGAAAGAGGCTAATTAAATATCATGTCAATTATTTTGGCGGTTGCATCATTGGGTGGGAACCATGTATGAACAAGGATATGATGTCATTGAGAGAGATTAAAACCCATTTGGAAGGATCAAGTGTTATATTAGTACATCATGCTTCAAACATTGGTACCCTCCCCTTCTAGAATAGATTCCAATTATGTGGGCCAATAAGTACAAGGAAGAGGCCAATTAAACATCACGTCAACGATTTAGGGTGTATCATTTAGTTGGAACAATCTATGAAAACAACAATAGGATATAATTGTGAGAGATTGGAGCCCATCTGCGAGAACCAAGTGTTACATTGGTACATCATGCTTCATACAATGGTACATCTCCCTTCTTAAGTGGATTGCAAGTGTTTGGGCTAATAATGTATAAAGAAGAGGCCAATTAAATATCATGTCAATGATTTGGTGCATATCATTAGGTGGGAACCATGTATGAACAAGAATAGGATGTCATTGATTTTGATTTAGCAAATAATTCAATGACTATATTGATGAAACTCACATATGGCTTTGGTACCTTACACATCTGACTTTGGTACTATTCACAAAACAGATTGGTATCTTTGATATTGATCAATCATATTGATCAAGATTTGATTACAAAATATCAAGTTCTCGATCATTTATTAATATCACCTAGGAATGGAACCATTCCAGCATATGATTCCATCCTAGAAAGGAATAAATATTAAACTCCATTAATGAAATCCAAACAAGCCTTGGTACCTTATACATCTGACTTTGGTACTCTTCATGCAATAGATTAGTACCCTTAATATTGGTCAATCCTATTTCAAGACATGAGTCCACCACTTCAAGTTTCCCTTTCTTTGAACAACAATATATCATTGGAATAGATTAGAGCGGGTTTATAGGACCAAGTGTTACCTTGGTATATCATGTTTCATACATTGGTACCTTCCCCTTCTTACATGTATTGCAAGCGTTTGGGCAAATAGTACCTTGGTACATCAAGCTTCCTACATTGGTACCCTCCCTTTCTTACATAGGTTGCAAGTATTTCGACTAATAATGTACAAGAAATAGGCTAATTAAATATCATGTCAATGATTTGGGGTGTATCATTGGGTGGGAACCATGTATGAACAAGAATAGGATATCATTGGGAGAGATTGGAACCCATTTGGGAGGATCAAGTGTTATATTGGTACATCATGCTTCATACATTGGTACCCTCTCCTTCTTACATATGGATTGCAAGTGTTTGGGACAAAAATATACAAGGATGAGGTTAATTTCTCAACATGTCATTAATTACAAGCATTTGGGACAATAATCTACAAGGAAGATTCAAATTACTCATCATGTCAATATAATGACTTGGGGTGCATGATGTGGTGAGAACTTAATGAGCATCAATAGGATGGATTGCAAGTGTTTGAGGCAATAATCTACAAGGAAGAGGCAAATTACTCATCATGTTAATATAATGACTTGGGGTGCATGATTTGGTGGGAACTTAATGATCATCAATAGGATGTAGATGATTTTGGAGAGTTATGGTTTCTATTTGGGAGGAACAAGTGTTACCTTGGTACAAGTTAGTTCATAAATTGGTACCCTCTCCTTTATACATGGATTGCAAGTGTCTGAGACAATAATCTACAAGGAAGAGTCAAATTACTCATCATGTTAATATAATGACTTGGAGTGCATGATTTGGTGGGAACTTAATGAGCATCAATAGGATGTAAATGGTTTTGGAGAGTTATGGTTTCCATTTGGGAGGAACAAGTGTTACCTTTTGTTCAATATAGTTTCCATTTAGATTTTTGTTGGTACTGGTTTATTCATCTATTGGTACCCGTAAATTATTTATTCGTGCCATTTAATCTTTTCTTAGTACCAATGTAATCTACGCTTTCGTTAATTGGTACCATATTGACTTTTATTATTACCAATCTAGTCTTTTATTGGTACCAAATTATATTCACCATCTACAATTAGCTATTTACCTTACATATTCTATTAGTACATTTACAACCATAGTCATGGATATATACCAAAGCTGGTTATAGCATGTAACCTCATTATTAGAGTTAGATCATTTGGGCCAACGTGATAGTATGGTTAGTCAATAGTCATGGATATATACCAAGTATTTGGGACAACGTGATAGATTGCACATTATTTAACTATTTACGCTAATACCATTGGATTCCGAGTCCAATACAACAACAAGCTTTTTATTTTCCTTTTTCTTAGACCTCTTGGAAGGTCCAACTTCGTCCTCTCCATGTTTTCTTTTGGTTCTTTTCTCCAAGGGAATTTCCTTTTTCTTCGCCATATCCCTACACCAATAAATGTTATTCTTGTACCAAGCTAGTACAACATTGATACCAATCTCATGGTAATCTTATGGTATACTGGTATTAAATTGTATCAAAATATGAAGAATCAGGTACCAAACTACTACAACATTCGTACCAAAATAAGCAGTCACATACACCAAATTTTCATTTTCTTGGGCCTCTTGGAAAATCCAACTTCGCTCTCTCCACGTTTTTTTGTTGTCTTTCCCAAAGGATTTCCTTTTTTCTCCCCCTTGTTCCTTCAATACATATAGATGTTATTCTTAAACTAGTTCAATATTGATACCAATCTCATAGTATACTGGTATAAAAATGTGATGAGACTCACACCAAATTAAAAATCACATTATACCAAAGTATGAAGAATCAAGTACCAAATAAAACGAAATTGGTACTAAGTTCATATAAGTTAGGTACCAAACTATTACAACATTCGTATCAAAATAAGCAGTTTGAGAATTATCCTTAGAAATATCAAACTTTGTTTGAAGCAAATAAAGTATATCAAAAAACAATTATATTAGGGACAAGGTGAAAATGTCAATATGAACAAATCTATACTTGTGAGGAAATGAGACTTCAAAACACTCCATAATACAAGGGTATCAAATTACACATTCTTCCACTAGTACCTGTATACTCTTCATTTAGTACCAAATTACTCGTCTATTAGTACTAATATTCTCCTATTAGTACAATTTAATTCTTTTATTGGTGCCAATATAATCTACACTTTCATTGGTACTAATGTATTCTCAGATCTGGACTTTAATTGGTACCAATCTACCCCGGCATTTGTACCAAGATGATCTTCAATCCTCGGACTTGAGAGTTTATACTCCGACCAAATAATAATTTTAGATAAACCTTAAATTATAATATCACTTTAACTAGACTGTCAACACTTGTGAAAACCATGCCTAAAACAATTTATTTATTATTCTCTATGTTTATACGTCAGCACACATAAATGCCATTCTCAAACTAATATAAAATTGATACCAATCGATAACCGGTATCAAAATGTGATGAGATTGGTACCAAATCAAGAATCATACCATACCAAAGTAATAAGAATCAGTGCTTGAACAAAACAAAATTGGTATTATAAGCATGATTTCTCTTATTTCGAAATCTAAATAATATGCAAATGATACTGCTAATTTACAAAACATCAGTTCAAAGAACAAACACTAAAATGTAGTAAGCTCCCATGATTCAATGAACAAAGTGTTGTGTGTGCACAAAACTAAGCATATACCCACATATACACAATGATATATTCATAACCTCAACAAGACAATCTGAAAACTCAGAGCAACATACTCCATTCATGTCCTTCATTCCTTTTGTTCAATGCAAAATAAACCATGCTTACATAAAAGTACTAGAAAGATGGATTTGCACATCTTAACATCTTTATATCTAAAATTACACCATGGTAAATGATAAGAGAAGCTTAATTTTATCCAAAGAATCCAGAATTAACACTTGCTCCATGAAAACAACCTAAATTACTCATCACTAAACGCTAATTGACAATAATTAAAAACAACAAATGACACATCCTGTTTCTAGTCTCCTCCCCTAAAGTTAATCACAACAACTATAGTCCAAACTTCTCTTTTTGCTTTTTCTAAACAAAGAATGTAGAGATCGTATCAATCATATCCGATAGGGAAGGGAGTGAGGAATTTTGTGCCACCATTGATGGTTGTTGCATATTGAACATCCTCCACAACCCAGATTCAACAATCAACTAACCCAAAAAACAGAAATTTAACAATTTTATTGAATTTTGCCACTAAAAATCAAGCAATAAACCCACCCTTTAAAAAACCCAAACAACAAAATTTCACATAAGCATTTCTTCAAACATAAGAAGCATAAAAAATAACAGTTTATAATCCATCAAACCCACAAAATTCAACCATATTATAATAAAATACATAAACCAAGATCTAAAAAAAAACTATTTTAAACCCAAAACTCATAAAATTAAATGAGATGTGCAGATCAAATCATATATAGAGCAAATTAAATGAAACCCATGCAAAAATCATAACATATTTGAAGAGAAATTAAGAAGAAAAAAGTGAGTTTCTTTTTGTTTTAATTTTCTTGAGTAATATAAACGTACCAATAAAATGAGGAAAATGAAACTTGAAAGCTTCAAACTTTTCGCCCGAACATGAAGAGGGAACTCCAATTTATTCAGTATTAAGAAAAGGGTATTATTAAAAAAAAAGAAAAAAGAGTGTTTATTGTGGTAGAAAACAAGAGAGAGACTGAGAGGAGAAAAGTAGAGTAAGTTAACCTTTGAAAATGATGGAGTTTTTGTTTCTCTGTGAAAATGATTGAAGTAGAAGATAAAGGAGAGAGTGAGAATTACTGGAGGTGAGAGAAAGAGAGAGGGGATAGTGATGATGCAGGAGAGAGAGAATTAATTTCTCCAATTTTTCTACCCAAACGCGCGTGTAAAACACCTATTTCCTTAGCCTTTCTTTTGCACTTAAAATGACCAAGTTGTCCCTGTTTGAGTCTTTAAAAGACTCAAACAGTTGGACGCCTAGACGGACTCTTACTCACCATAGGTGATTCTTTAATAGGCACAAGATCCAAGCCATGATTATTCTCCACAAAGGCATGTTGTAAAGGTAATAATTGGAGTTTAGTGCTGCTGCCATTATTAACATCCAACTGTGTTGCAATTTTGTTCACCATATACTCCCTCTGCTTTTTTTTATTTGCTACATTTGATTTCTTGAAAATGAAACCACTACTTTGACCGATTATTTTGATTATTTTATAAGTAAAAAAATAGTCATGTGTGATCTTGTTAGATTCGTCTCGACGTGTAGATTCATAATATCAAATTTTTATAATTTTTACTTAAGCGAAATAAGAGATATTAAGAGTTAAATAATGCTTTGAAAACCGTGCAAGTCAAATGTAGCAAATAAAAAAAAGCAGAGGGAGTATGTTTCAAAAGCAGGCGCAAGATCCAAAGTAAATGAGTGCTCCAAATTTTCGGGAACATCACTGGTCTTGATTATAGGAGCAGCATCAGTTTTCGAGCCTGGGAAAATAATTTTCTTGCTAGCCCTAAATTCACTAGTACAAAGTTGGTCTAAGGTAACATGTATAGGGTAACACTTTTTAAAATTCAAGTTTCTCGAATATGTACGTAACACCTTGGTAGCACTTTATTAATATGTAACACCTAATGTAACACTTTTTCTATAAGTAACATTTTCATGTAGCACTTTTTAAATTGAGTAACATTTGATGTAACACTTTATAAAAGGTAACACTTTTAAGTAACACTTTGTATTTGTAACACATTTAAAGTAACACTTTAGAATAGGTTTCTTTTCAGAGTATAAGTATTTTTCTTTCTGAAAATTAGTAAAGTAAAGTTTTTATAATTAATTTCTTTTAGGGGAGTAATCCCAAATTTTATGTTTGGCACTTTATTAGCCGCCAAACACAATAAGTCCAAAAATTAAAGCATTGGTATATTGACAAATTACGTATGCCGCTCTGTAGGTGTAATACCCCGATTCTTAAAAGCGTTTTATTAAGCGTTAATTATAATTATTATGCTAATTATATTTTGAATATTCTTATTTTATTTGGGTTAAGGTATGAATATTTATTTTTGTAGTGGTTATAATATATTTATTTATATAAATTCTATGAAGTTATTACTATTAATTTATATTTTTGATTTCGGATGCAATTGGTTGAGCGATATTTTACCAAAATAGAAAGCCAAAGTCTATTACTCCTTTATTTTCTATTCTTAGTCGGTTAGTTTGGGAAACAAAAACCCCAAACCCATCTCTATTTCTCTCACCCCAACTCCTTTCCTTCCCCGTGAAAACCCAAACCCCAGCCCTCTCTCTCTTTCTTCGATCCCCTGCGATGCTGCCTTGTCAGCCACCCCTTGCGGGTGCTCCCATTTTCCCCGGGACTTGTCGTGCTGTCGTTCCACCCTCGCACGGTGTTGCTGATGTGCTTCGGTCCCCTGCTCGTGTCTTCTCTCTCCTCTTCGTGGTGGTGTTGTTGTGTGTGGTTGTTGCTCGAGGTCGCTGTTGCGGGTGTCGCCTTGGTTTCGCTCGCTCCTTAATTCGTCCATTCCCATCGGCATTCAATCCTCATCGTTCTTCCAGGTGATTAGAGAATTTACTCGTTTTGTTTAAATCTTGTTGTTCGATTTTATTGTTTTATTTTTCAATCTTCATCAATTTTTTTGTTTCGAAGTTCCAATGAATCGTTCATGTTCAACCTCCTATCAGTTTTAACGCAATTGGGAAGCTGCGAATTTAGACAATTTGACAATGAAAATTGGGAAATTTCATTAAAAGTCTTCGATCGACGGGGTTTGTCTCAAATTATTGTCTTTTTTCCAATGAATTTTGTAAATTTCAATCTGATTTTTCGAATTACCATTGAATTATGTCTTTATTCCCTTTTGAGGATAGATTATAGGGTACATGATACGCTGATCGCATCAAAATGTCTGTAACTAATCGGATTGTTCATCATTCATGAAAAGAAAATAAGTGCATAAACGCATTAGGGTATATGTCCAAGCCAACCCATCATAAAGGCTTGATCAGTGATCAAATTATAAATAATAAGTAGAGCCCAGTTCTACTCAAGCTTTGTCAGAACAACAGTTTCATCATATTGACTGAAGATAATATCTCTTCTGTTGTTGAGTTTGGACCTGGGAGGGGATACTTGACACAGATATGAGCTGATTGTTATAGGATTAGAAAGGTCTTCTTGGTTGGGCGCAAGTCATACAAGCTGAAGGTCAGTTTATACATAAATTATTTAATTGTTAAGGCAGACTAAAAAATTCATGCAAGTCGGCTATACAAGTTTTGTATTTGATCGATATTCATGTTTTAAGGAAACTTTCAAGTTACTTATTACTATTGTTATATCTTATACTTGAAAGAGAACAGTAAGTTTACGACAGAAAGAGAACTTGAGATTGGAGCGTTTAAGAATTGACAGTAAGGTTTCCCTAGATCCTTGTATTTGGTTGTCTGATAACTTTTTCACTTTTTGAGCTATATTATGAAACTGAATGCTCTTCCGGTCTTTTCCTAATTATTGTTAATGTTAACCTTTTCTTCATAGTTAAACTAAACTAGTTATGTTCTTTTCTTTTGCTGAGTTTTAGATTTTGTGCGCTATGCTTTATTAAATGTGACAGGTATTACTGAATGATGAATATAGACCACTTGCATAGTTGCATGTTATAAGCTCCCATATACTTTTGCTAAGCCATTGTGCGGGGGCTATGCGGGGGCCGTGCGGGGGGGGTTGTGCAAGGGGGGTCATTGTGTAGGGGGTTCTTGTGCGGGGGTTGTGCGGGGTGGGTTGTGCGGGGGGTTGTTGTGCATCCCGTATATATATGACCAGGAAAATTACATTTTTTGTAACTTCCATATTTTAGAGATTTAATGGTGGATAGAAGTTCTTATGAGCAGAAATCATGCAAAAGAAAACTTGTTCTTATATTAACCGTGTTTAAGAATATACTTTTCGAACTATAGTTTGGATGTAAACCTCTTTTATTTTTATTTTAAAGAAAATGCATATGCTTCAAATATTATTAGTTTTTAACTAAAAGTCTTATATGAGAATGACTTACGTCAATCTATTGTAAGATTATATATCATGAATTCATGATTACTTATACATTTCAAATATTACCCTTAAAAGTTTCTTATTGTAATTGTAATGCTTCACTCCAGCATAAGAAAGTTAATAGATAATCTACATAAAAAAAACCAATGTAAAACTCTTGATGCATAAAAAGAAAAGGGAGACCTGCATGAATAATTACATACAGGCCATAATGTGAAACACATGTGCATAAAAAGAAAAAGGAGACTTGCTGATTGTTTCATTGAACAGCTTTTGGAGGAAGTGATTACTACAATTATTTTTCTTTTTCTATTTCTTTTCGATTTATGCAGGGGGTTGCTGTGCAGGAGGGTGTGCACGGGGTTGTTTTGCAGGGTGGGTGTGCACGGGGTTGCTACATTCTACTTATTGCAAGAGCATTCATACAGGACACTAGTGAAGGTGGCCTCATCTTTAAGGATTCATTGCACCACTTGAGTCACTTGTTTTCTAGACAAGCACAGGGTCTTTCCTTGTATCACAGTTCACAAAAAAAGAGGAGTTTTGTTATGCCTCATATATTTACCATACTTGTTTTATTTTTTACAAGTATATAATTAGTCGTGTTATCATAAAGACTTTGAACATTCTTTTTTATTTGTTCTCATTATTGCAGGATGATGATGGAGATAATGGATTAGAGTAGCAGGTAGGCATGATGCTTCTGGAAACATGCATGCATGAATAGGGCGATGCATGGAATTAAAGACGGAAGAAAGACACGATCTTAAGATTAATTTAGGATTATTTGGGGAGAGTTATATGTATTATGACAGGATTTTTAGATCAACTATTTATATTTTGAAAGCAATAGTATGTTTTCAATTGATGAATACTACTCATTGGCTCGTTTTTTACAATGACCGTTGAGTATTTGAACTCAATATCTATAACATCGTTCTATTTCCTCTTTGTTTATTACGTTTGTAAATTTTAGTATTATTATTATTGTATATGTGCCGACAAATTAAAGATTGTTATTATATATAAGACATGTGAAATAGAAGTGACTTTAAATCTAGCTAATAATAAGTGTTGCCTAATATCTAACAAAGTGTTACATATGCTGACCTAAAATGATACATAACATCTAATAAAGTGTTACTATAATTCAAGACATAACATAGAAAATGCTACTATAGATGAAAAAGTGTTACATAAAAAATTATAAGTAACACTGTAAAAATGCTACATTAGTTTAAAAAAGTGATACGTTAGAGAATTTTAGGTAACACTTAAGAAAGTGAAACATTAGCATTGGAAAGTGTTACCTTAGATAATAGGTAGCACGGGCAGATGTTTCACTTATAAAAGTGTTACCTATTGCCTAAAGCAACACTTTTAGGCCTTCAAGTAACACTTTTGGGGTGATACTTTAGGCCAATTATGCACTAGTGATTTTTCATTCTCCTCAATTTCTTTCTGTCTGCCTTTTCGAGGAGTAGCCCTCAGAACCGAACTCCACCCTAAATTTTCCTGTTTGTCTTCTTCAGGAACTAAATGACAATTCCTCTCAGAATGACCCATCACCCCACAAGCAAAGCAAAAATATGGAAGGCGTTCATAAGCAAAGTCCACCTGAAATTCTCTACCTTTTTTATCTTTCAATTTACGAAATCTACGCAGCGGTTTTGTAACGTCAAGCATAACTTTAATCCTCCTATATCTGCCAATACCTAACACATCTTCCTCTAACTCCAAAATGTCCCCCATGTTACCAATGAGAGCTTTAACTATTTCATCAGATCTATAGTTAAAGGGAAGATTTTTAATGCGCACCCAAAAAGGGGAATGATTGATTGTTACCTGATCGGGTTGCTCATCACCATCAGCTTCTTTCAATAATATTAACATATTATCAAAACACCATGGTCTTCCTTCAAGAACCTTATTCATATCCCTCCAATGAAAAAATTGGAAAGCAAAGAAATTAGGGCTAAGGATCCGAATGACTAGGCCATGAGACGGTGCCCAAACAACAGTGATGGTACGCTTGAAAGTGTCGATATTGAACGATCTCTCTGTCAACAGTCGCCCAAAGAGGACCAAAGACAGTTTGTGCTCCTCGTTAGGGTTTAACGCATCAAGTTCTAGGACCACTTCTTCTTCATCGTCAATTTTCAGATTTGAGACTATGTTTGCAATCTCCTCAGCCATACTAAGGAGCGATGACCACCGCGGCGGGGGGCGACCAAGGGTGGTAGGGTTTTCCACGGGGGAGAGGAGAGCCTTTCTTTCAAGGGAGCAATTTAAATGAAAATTTTCTTTTCTTTACTTCACTTGTTGCTAAGTCAGAATTACTTAAGTCTTGGCTCCTAGTTCCGTGGGACCAAAAAGAAGAAAGAATAATAAAAGTTAGCTTTTTTAAATTTAGAAAAAAAAATGAAGTTCTTTTTCCCAGGTAGCAGCGGGATACATCATACATGATCTACTCCAATTTTTTTTGGTGAACCACGGTAGCATAATGTCAAATGACCAACTCAATCAAAAGGTTAAGCTAATGGCTGGAGTCCTTGGAATAGTTTTATACTCTATCACGCCCCCTCACGCGAGAGCCCATTGGGCTAGAAGTGTGGATGCAGCACAGACCTCCCTCATACCTGGCGATAATCTTTATGTCACGTTGGCTCTAATACCATGTCAAAGGACCGACTCAACCAAAAGCTTAAGCTGATGGTTGGAGTCTTAAGAATAGTTTTATACTCTATCACATAGAAATTAAGATGTTATGGCAAAAAGCCTATTAAAATCCTTAGATAATAAAACCTGACAATAATAAGGGTGGGAGCTAGGGAAAAATGTCTAATTACATTAGGAGTGCCAACCCCATTCCTACATCTATGAGCTAACTTGTCCGCCACTTGGTTGTCCTTACTTCTATCAAAGGTAAGGCTGATTTTTTTGAAAGTAAAGTTGCAGCTCCCTGCAATCCATAATAATATCACTATAAAAATCATCATGAATTATCTTGATATTGGTGGTATACACGACCTTCTTACAATCAGAATGAAGAACAATGTGGGTGAAATTAGCTTCACTTGCAACCTGGAGTCCTTGTCGAATGGCTAATAACTCCGCATGAAAAGGATTAATGGCATAGAATAGCGATTGGAAGCCAAGCTTCCAACCGCCTCTATTGTTTCTGATAACCCCTGAAATACTTATTTTGGTTTCAATATTCACGAAAGATGCGTCAAAATACACATAGATAGAAGGGACGGGAGAAGCCCTCCACTGGAAGGGCGGGACCGAGGTTTTAGAAAGAGGAGAGGGTTGATACGCAACATACTCTTTAGCTAGAGTTAAGGTCATGTATAGAGTGATATGAGCATGAGCATATGATTTCTTATCGAAAATAAAACGGTTCCTGACTTTCCAATTTTCAGAACAGATGAGGGAATAGATGATGAAGCAACTCAAGCCATTAAAACTTAGATTGACATCCATGTTGATGCTTCCTTTGTTGGGCCTAATGATTTGGTCGGGATTGGGGATGTGATAAGGGACGGTTATGGGAAATGGTTATTAGGGTTTGGAAAATGTGTTTATACTAACTCTTCTCTTGCAGCTGAGCTTCTAGTCATCTTAGAGGTTATGCATTGTGTGTCTATGCAAGGGTATCACAGGGTTATCATATATTCCGATTGTAAGAACGCGGTGGATCTTATCCTAGGGGAGAGAGCTGACATGTATGTAATTAATATATTGAACCATTGCAGGCAGTGGCTCAAGGCGAACCCGAGGACTCTGATTAAGCATTGCAACCGCCAGTTTAATTTCGTTGCGGATAGTATGGCTAAGGCGTGTAGGAGCATGGATGCGGCTAGTTTTGTAACTAGGATTTTCCCCATCCCCCCTAGTTATTGTGTTGAACTCTTATTGATGGATTGTAATCGTTTTAACATTATTAGTAATGAATGAATGATGGTCTTTGTTTATAAAAAAAAAAAAAAAACTTAGATTGACACTAAGACAATCTTTGAGCCATTCTTCCACATGGTTGTGGAATGTGGATCCAAAAGGACCGGGGGTGGGTGGGATCTAGCTTCCAAATCCACTCACAACCACGATTGCAGGGAAATTTTACACAATTTCATCGTAGGTTCGGGATAAGGAGAAAGTATCTTTTGCAGTCAAGGAATTTCCATAGTAAGAAATGGCTGAAGATTCTTACCTTAAATCGCAGAACTATAAATTTTAATTATTTTTCTACCTTTTTTTGAAAGAGAAATTTCATTAATTGAAGGCCAAACGGTATCTACAATAGGTATTAAAGAAAAACAAGATACAATTAAACAAGACTAAATCAAATTCGTCTTCGAAGAAACTACAATGAACCAGATCGAGCAATACAAATAAGACCCCCTTGTATTTGCTTGAATCAAGCAAACTATTGATGAGGAAGTCTATCATTCTGATATAGTTTGGGAAGAACATTCTTGATCGAGTCAGGTTGACCGCATCCGAGATTCCAATACCTTCATGTTGAGTCTCGAACTTCAACCAATGAGAATAATTTCTCATACCTAAAAACAAAAGAACCATACTCACAACTCCCATAGGGGAGAAGGAGATTTCCAAAACAGAAACTAAAAACCCCATAACAGGGTTTGAGAAAATCTCATAAAGAGAGACTAATTTATTAAACAAAATAAGAAAATGAACTAAAAAGTGAAAATAAAAGGGAAAAAGGGGCTTACCATGGATGAAATCATCCATGGCAGCCCCTAATTGATGAAGAAGGGGTAGGGAAGGCTAGGGTTTGAGAGAGAGAAAAAGAGAGAAAAATAAAAGTATCTTTTTAATTATTTTTCTACCTTGCTTCTTATTAGTTATGTAATCAGATTTCTCAAAAAAAAAAGGAGCCCTTAATTCTTTTTATTTTCTCAATTATTAATTCAGTACTTCATAATTATTCTTAACAAATTTAAGCCCGTACGATGCACGATTTTTTTGTTATTAACATATTGTGATGTAACAATTCTACCATTAGTTATATATATACAAAACATTCTATTTGCCGAGGTGTAAGATCAATAAAAATTTACGACGACTAATCTTTGAGTAATGTGCTAATGCCTGCTATTCTTCTAAGCTAACCCAAATTAGCCTTAGTGGTGACATTATAAAACACATTACATTTGAATATAATTTTTAAATTAAATTCTTGTTAATTTATTCAACATCAGGGGTGTTAATGAGCCTAGCTGGCTCACAAACTATTTGAGTTCGACTTGAAATTTCCTAGAGCCGAGCATAGCAAAGTTCAATTCGAAAAGTTTGTGACCAGGCTCGAAATATGTTTTAGCCATATTATAGAAATCAAATGAAAATTTATACTAAAATTGTGCACAATACTTGTGAAAAACTCAAAATAAGTAGTCTAAATTAAACCTATTCATAGAATCCTTTCCAAAAAAAACTATTCATAGAATATATGTAATATAATTTTTTAACTCAAGTTGAGTATTAAAGTAAATTGAACTAGAAAATTTAAGCTCGAAAAAGCTCGAGTTAGAGTAAAAGTGTTACGAGCCGAGCAACCCCAGGCTCGGTTTCGGTCCCAGTCCGACTCATTAACACCCCTAATCCCTACCTACCTATTAGATAAATCATAGTTTATATTATAATTTAATTTCTCAATCTTATCTTTTATTAAATAGATTATATTACTCCCCTCAAAAAAAAAAGAGAAAGATTATATTACACCAGTATCCTATCAGGTTCTAAACAATTGAAGATTTTAAAAGGATACTCACAATCCTTGTAAGTCTTTAGTTATCTATTATATTCCCTCCATTCTTTCTCTATTGAAACATATTATTTTTCACGTTTGTCAATGTACAACTTTAATTATTAATACTTTAATACTTTTTAATAAAAATTATAAAAAATTGATATTTTAAAAGTATATATTGAGACAAATCTAATAAGACCCCTTATTATTATGGATTTTTTGTAAGAAAGTACCTTATAAATGTCGATTTTTGTGAAAAAATACCTTATATAAAAAATGTTGTCAAAAAGTACCTTTTACCATATTTTTTGTTGCAAAATAGCACCTTTTGCCGGATTCCGGGAGTTGACCAAAACTCCGGCGTTGACTACACCACGTGCTTGGCACGTGATCTTAAACCAACCCAAAACAACCCCCCTGCCCACCCACTACCACCCCTCCCTCCCCTTCCCCACCCACCGCCACCCCCCCCTCCCCTTCCCCACCCACCGCCGCCACCCCCTCCACCCCAAAACCAACGAAAAACCCCTAGCACCAACCAACAACCATACCCCCAATCGAAACAATCCCACCCCCACGAAACCTTATCCATCCAAATCGAAAAACAACCATATTCACCCGGAAACCACCACCATCCACCGAAAACACCTCCCTCGCAGCCCCCCTCCCTTTCCCCTTCCCTTGTAGTCGCGCACCCCTCCCCTCCCTTTTCCCGCCTTGCGATCGCGCATACTATTTTTGGGTGAAGAGATGTGTTCAATGAGAGGGCGGAGCTTTTAGAGCGCTCGCCGAGTTGCGAGGGAAGGGGAAGGGGGTTTGCGGGACTGCTAGGGGGAAGGGGGAGGGGGAGGGGGGCTGCGGGGAAGGGGAGGGAAGAGTTGCGGTGGTTGAGAAGCGGAAGGACGAAGGAGGAGGAGAGATTTCGTAGTGCAAGGGTGGTGGTGGTTTTAGGGGAAATTTTGGGGTGGTGCGTGGGAATATTAGGGGGTGGCAGTGGGTGGGGAATGGGAGGGAGGGGGTGGCAGTGGGTGGGGGATGGGGTGGGTTGGTGGCAGTGGGTGGTGGAGGGGGTCATTTTGGCTGGTTTAGTGATCACGTGCCAATCACGTGGTGTAGTCAACGCCGGAGTTTTGGTCAACTACCGGAATCCGGTAAAAGGTGCTGTTTTGCAACAAAAAACATGGTAAAAGGTTCTTTTTGACAACATTTTTTTATATAAGGTACTTTTTCACAAAAACCGACATTTATAAGGTACTTTCTGACAAAAAATCCTATTATTATATTTTTCCTTATATAAAAATCACATTAGAATGTGCGAAGGTGGTGTGTGAATAAGTAAATAAATCTCATATGTTGCATAGAGAAAGAACTTAGAAGTGTAAGAATCAACAAAGGTATTATTGGTAGTTAGACTCGCCTCACATAAAAACTGTGTAAGCCCATTAATCGCTCACTTTCCTCGTTTTTCTAGCTCGTTAATTTCATGTGTAGCATGGGTCAGAGTTATTGGGGAAGATCAGTATATTAGATTTTTAGAGCCATGTTATTATAGCAAGTGGACATATGAAGTTTAAGCTGACTAACTTGCGATGTAACTTGGGCCGGGGTAGATGATGTTAGTACGCACTCTATGCACTTTTTTTTGCACATTCTCCCATTTGTTTTGAGTTGCTCATGCAATTCTCTATATGTCGTACCTATTTGTTCAACAATAATGGGTGCTCGGCCCACGTACCAAGTAGTGTCAATGGCATACACAAGAATTTTACGTTCTTTTCAATCGTTAAATTGGTTTAGTCGTATCCGTTAATAAAGGAAAATTTGGAAAATTAGCATCAGATTTAGGTTTTATATTAAAACCAATTGACAAAGAAGCAATTTCTCAAACTTATAAAGTTTTCATCTTCTTTCCTCATATTTAACGTAAGACAAGAACTTCACTCGTTAAATTTTTTTTTTATGGTAAGGAGAAAAACACTTACCATATCTCAACTCTCACATTTTCTTAGTTGAGTATTTGGGGGTTAAGTGCTTGGGAATAGGGGATAACTTTAGTAAAGGGATCTCAATGCCAAACATCATCACTTGTTAAGATTCAAACCGAAGACCTCTAGGATGAGTAGGATCCAAGGTAAGAAGTAAGAACCTTGCAAAGTGAGCAAATCCTTGTTTATCAACACTTTCACTCACATGTCACATATGGATTGTTTATGGAATCTCAACAATTATAGGAAATGAATCTCACCAACTTGCCTCACTTGCCGATCTAGGTCAATAGCGGGATCTTGACACCTGCCCCATACTTGACGATAGCTATTCTATATAATATGAATATAAGTGTGTGCGTCTTGTGTAATTATGATGAATGTACTGATTACTGATGAATCATATTTGTTATCTTTACTAGTACCATGCCAATATTTCTGGACTCAAAATATTTTGGTATAGATTACTAACCAAATGTTATGTTATGATCACACCCACTAACCAAATGTCATGTTATTTACTAATTAATACTTCCTCCGTTGTTATTTACTTGCAATACTTACCATTTTGGATTATTTCAATTTACTTGCAATACCATTTTTTTGGATATTCTTTCTCTCTATCTCTCTCCCCATCACATGGTATTTCTGTGTTACTCATCACCTAAATTATTGTGCATTTCCCCCTTGTTGCAAGTAAATCAGAACGGAAGAACTAATTTAATTGTTCTAGTCTTACCTAGAAGTCTCGAACCATGAGTTAAGCAAACAAGAAGGACCCCAAGTTTACTTTTTTCACCTTTTGGGACATGTCCTTTTTTATGCATCATTTGGGACCTGGGTTGGGAAATCCGGCAACCTAACCACACTTTAACCACACCGAAGGTATAATAATTATAAAAAAAAGCATTAAATGTTCCATAAAATCCAAAAAAGTAACTATCACTTCATCAACTGCATAAATACACGGGTTCCAACAAATGAACCAGTTTTCTTCATCCAAAAAAAGCAAAAACACCATGTTTGTTCTTCCCAAAAAAACTGTATAATCTAAAACCCCCAAAAAAACCAGAATTCAGTTCAGGACCTCCATTGCAGCATCTCTTAGTATTGGCAGTCCTGCAGTGAAGAAGATGAATCACAGTCAAGTATTCTGCTACTGTGCTAAGGTTGCCAAAAAAGGGTGTCCAAAACACTCAGATATCAATTCATGAGGTTTTATATTTGTGAGAATTTTAGAACAAGACATGGTTGTGATTTCTTTGAATGGATAGACAGGCCTCGCCATATTGAATTGAGCAACGAAATGGTGGCATATATGAGGAAGAGGATGCAGCTTGAGGATGAAGTGCAAGAACTGAAAACAAAGATTAAGAAAATGAGTGTTTATTGTAGTGCTAGTGTTGATAATTGCAGTTTTTGTTAAGAAAATGTGAAGTAAAATGTAGTGATTACCTTGTAAGCAAATCTTTCAAAATAACTGAGTTGGTCCTTTGCATAATGAACCAAATGTCCTTGCATTGCTTGACTGTGATTGAGTTATGTTTGATGCATTTGACTGTGATTGTGATTGACTTAAATTTAACACCTGCCAAATTTTAAAAAATAAGTCTCTTGCAAATTAAAAAAAATAGTCTCTTGCAAAAAAAATTAACACAAGCATATAGTTCTTACTCTTGCCTCTGTCTGGAATCCATTTGGGTATGTGTACAGACCAACTCCCTGAGGTGGCCTAGGAATTGCATTTCCACTTTGCTTCTGTTTCTTCTATTGAGTTGGTGCCTTAGGCTGCTTTGGGGGTTGAGGGGCTGCTGGTTCCTTAAGTGTGCCAGAACACTTTCTCTTATTGTGTCCTTGTTCCCCACAGTTACTGCACGTCTGCACCTGTTAATCACTCCTTTCTTTGACAACTTTGTGCCACAACTACATAAAAATAAACCTAATACCCTCTGTTGTAGTTGCTTAATATCATAAAAAAGTTCAAACAAACCCTAATTTTTCATCATAATTTATAGCAGATACACATTCAAAAGAAAATAAAAACCACCACACAAAGTATAATCCAAACAAAAAAACAACAAACATTAACAAAAAAAATTCAGAATTTTGAATTTCCAAATTGCCAACACCCAAAACCTCTCCAACTAACCCAACAAAAACACTGAATTTCGCTAAAAAAAGACAAGAAATAGAGAGTTTAGATGATTACCATAGAGAGGTAAGCGATTGTTAGTCGAAAAATTTGGAGATGAAGCTTCTTCTTCTTCTCAGTTTTTTTCGCCTTTGAGAGAGATGAAAGAGAGTTCAAGGTTTCTGGAACAGGGGAGTGGAAGATGGAATGGCGTCAAGTACAGGTAAACCCCTTTTTTTAGTCCCTTGCACTCGTCGTTTTGACGGCTGATTTCTCTCTCAACTGACAAAAAAATTTTGGGGAATAACAACAAATGATAGCTTTTGGGGTTTTCACATTTATTAAATTGTCAACTGGGCCCACAAGTTAACCAAGGTTAACATTTATGCTCAGAACTCCGTTTTGGGTACCAAACGGTGTAAAAAAAAGGACAGGTCCCAAACGGTAAAAAAAAAAAAGCAAACTTGGGGTCCTTAATGTTTGCTTAACTCTCAGCCCATTACATTGAAGATAAGTAGACCTTCTTACTTGATTTTTTTTTTTGCAATTTCTTACTTGGAATTTAGTGCTAGCTAATTGCATTTGTTTTTATGGAAATAGTAATGTAATTTGGAAAAAAATACAATTAAACTTTGTAAATGGACTTCAACTATATACTTATTCTATTTTGAAACCGTAAGATGTCATAATAGTCCCTTCACTTTATAAAAGGAATAAATTTCACTTATTTTGTTAAAGTTGAATACTCATATCATCATATGACATATATCAAATATATTCGACACCTCCAAATTGAAGACGATAATCTTATGGTCATCAATTTAGTAAAAGATATCTGGTCTCCTCCTTGGCAGATTGCTCATATCATTCAGGATATCCAAATTCTTCTTCGTTCTTTCTCTTCGTGGGCTATTCGTCATATCTACCGGGAAGCAAACAAAGCAGCAGATTGGATCGCCAACGTTGGTGATTTAGTTGATTCTCAGTTTAATATAGATGATTGTACTAATTCTCCTCTTCATTCTATTCTTGTAAACGATAAGGTTGGAGCTCCCCTCGTGCGGAGGGTCTCCTAACCTTCTTTTCTCCTTACCTTATAAAAAAAATACTTCCTCCGTTCCAAAATAAGTGAAACACTTCTCTCATTTATGTGAGAGTTTTTTGAGCCAAGTGTTTCACTTATTTTGGAACGGAGGAAGTATCAAATATGTCATGATTACAAGGCTTTAGTACGCATAAGCAGTCCTCACATATGTTTGAATGGTTGTTAATTATGTGTGCTTTCCGAAGTCTGTTAACGCCTAATTGGCCCACAATCTCATTCTTTGATCAAGATTCATTGAATCTCAAATAGACAAAGCACCAGCTTAATGTGAATTGTAGTAGTAGAGACTATTGTGGTAGTGCCCAAATAGCAAACATGCCAATTCTACCCTTCATCTTTGTCTAGTTTTGCAAACAATCATCTTATTCCTACCTGTCCAAGACCTTAAATTGTAAAATAATTTGTGAAACACATATTTCAACTTCGGAGAGGCTGCTAATGCTTGATTTTCACCAACGTGCACTTTGTTTGAAAAAGTTAGGGTCCAAATACAAGAGAGTGACTGATTTCTTATCAATTATCATGTCAATTCTAGAAAAAGATTCATTGAATGTAAATCCTTTGATCACTAATTCACCATGGTTTGTCATTTAAATACTGCACAATCCGAATGAGTGAGCTATTAATAGAATGGATCTTTCGCGAACATTACTTTTAAATTGTCTCTTTTATAGTCTTTTACTCTATTTAAACTTAACTTATAATGAATCTATACTAATATATTGCGTTCATAATAAAGTATATGTTGCCACGTGGAACCTCCCTTTTACTAGAAACATGCAATATCATATGCAATTCATATGCTTAACAAGGAATATGTACTACCAAACTTTGTGTAGTAAGATTCGAACATGCAACCAATAAGTTGTATAGCAGACGACAACTTACCATCTCAACCAACTATTAGATATGATCTTTACTCCACATAAATATATATAACTTGGAACATAAATATATATAATAAACTAATCTAAAATAAATCGAAGCTCAAAACATAGAAGTATTATTCAAAGTAAAAATTCGGGGCTTCGCCCGAGCTACAAACTAGTTATCACTTTAAAAAAGAATTTAAACTAATTAAATCGCTTTGAAACTTAGAAGTGAGATCGCAAACATAATTTCTTAACAAAAACATAACGCTAAATGCATCACTGAGACTTTGAAATTTTTTAGGTTGAAGCGCATTTTTAACAAAATGCATTGACACCCCATAAAAAAACAATAAATATACTACTAAGTTATAACTGCATATTCCTCTCAAAAATATTAACAGCATATCTTAAGGTGCAGGCAAAATGATGAAGCAAATTAAAGCTACTGAATTTAGATGTTCTTTATAAAGGAATGGGACTAAAATGATTTTGGGTTTGTTCGACGCAAGCTTTTGAGGTAGCTTTTAGTGTTTTGACTCAATCAAAATACTAATTAAGAAAAATAGGAGTGTCTGGTTAGATAGTGTTATGAGTAGCTTTAGTGTGGTAGGAGTCGTGTTTTGGTAGTGTTTGTCAAAAGCTATAATTTATAGCTTTTGTAGTAATGTTTAGTGGTATATAAACTTTATATTAAAGTTTCGTTTGAGTTTTTGACTAGTTATTCGTAAACAGCTACTTTGACAGTTTCTTTCACCGAACATCAATATATTATACCGCTACTTTGATAGCTAACGCTAAAAGCTACACACCAACCACTAACAGCTACCAGCACAGCTACCAGCTACCAGCGCAGCTACTGTTGCCGAACACGCCCTAACTGTTGGGTTTGGTGGAGATAGGTGAAGCAAGTGCCAAGGAGGGAGAAGAAGCATGCAAAGAAGAGCAGCAAGCCCAGCAGCCCAGGCGGGCAGCAGGTGACCCGCGCGGGCAGCATTTGGCCCGAGCGGGTTGGCTATCTGTTTGGTTTGGTTCGTGGCAGCTTGGGCAATTTGTGAGGAGCTCACACCCCCCGGGCGGGCAGCCCAGTGTCCCGGACGGGCGACCTTCCCCGGGCGGGCTTGCTCGTGCTCGGGCGTGCATCTTTAGAGAGGGCTCGAGGCAGGAAGTTGGGGATTGTGTTCTCCGGGTGGGCTCTACTTGGGCCCAGGCGGGCGGCTGGACCGGGCGGGCGATTCTTCGAGCCCGCCCGGGCGACCCAGATCTGCACGTGGTTTTTTGCGATTAAGTTTTAATCGTGGCCCTTGGATTGCTTTTAGTCTTAGGAGTATAAATACCTATTTGTCTGGGTTTAGAAAGAGTAGCACACATATCTCAATGTTCAAACTTAGAGCCTCATCTTTTCTAGGATTTTAGGAGAGAGAGTGAGTTTGTGAGAGATTGTATGTTCACCATTGATTCCATAGTGCAAGTTTGTGGGTTTTTCTCCCGGAGCTCGGGTTTCCCACGTTAATCTTGGTGTGTTCTTTCTTATTTTCTCTCTCTTTGCATTACTTGGTTGTTGTTTCAATTTCTTGCTTTTTCTCGATTATTGTTGATTGAACAAACTAGTAGTTAGCACTTGTTTCTAAATCACAACAATTGGTATCAGAGCTAAGGTTTTAACTTGGGGGAAAGTGATTTAGTGTTGTGTTGGTAAACTAGGATTTGTGGTTGGAAAATCAAAGTTTGGATTTTTTGGTGTAGAAAAATTAAATTTTGGATTTTTTCGGTAAAATTAACAATGAAAGAAGGGAAATTGAGGATTGAGAGGTTTGATGGTAATGATTTCGGATTTTGGAAAATGCAAATGGAGGATCTTTTGTATCAAAAGAATCTTTACTTGCCTCTTGAGGGAAAGAGACCAAGTGGTGTGCTTGAGGATGAATGGAAAGTTCTTGGTAGGAAAGCACTAGGAGTTGTGAGATTGACATTAGCCCGGAGTGTGGCTTTCAATGTCAAGGATGCAAAAACAACGGCGGGTTTGATGGAAACTTTGTCAAGTATGTATGAAAAACCATCGGCTATCAACAAAGTATACTTGATGCGTCATTTGTTTGATATGGAGATGGTTGATGGTAGTTCGGCTGCCGAACACATCAATGAGATCAATTCGGTTTTGGGTCAATTGTCTTCGGTGGATATCAAATTTGAGGATGAAGTGAAGGCATTGATTTTGTTGTCTTCTTTGCCCTTGTCATGGGAAACTATGGTGACTGCCATTAGCAACTCCTCCGGCAAAGAGAAGTTGAAGTATGATGATGTGATGGACTTAATTTTGAGTGAGAGCATTCGAAGGAGAGAGTCCGGTGAATCATTGGGTGGTGCATATAGTAGTGAAAGTAGGGGGAGAAGGAATCAACAAAGGGGAAATGCAAGTCATAGAAGATCGAAGTCAAGAGGCCATGGTAAACCGAATGGGGAAGCTCATGTAGTGTGTTGGGGTTGTGGTAATGAAGGGCATTTGAAGAAAGATTGTCCAAAGAGAGTGAATGGGAAAAGGAAGAAGAAGGTTCAAGAAAGTGATGAAGAAAAAGATGCATCAACTAACTTGATTTCGGAGTATGATTCTGATGTTTTGATGGTAAGCATGGATGATCCAGAAGAGTTGGTTGGGTGCTCGGGCTCATGGGTCTTGGATTCGGGTTCTTCTCACCATTCATCACCATGCAAAAAGTTGTTTCGGAATTTCAAATCCGAAAATCTTGGAAAAGTCTATATTGCGGATGGCAAGGTAGTGCAAGTCATGGGGCAAGGTGATGTGAGTTTGAAACTCACTTATGGTGGCTCGTTGGAGTTGAAGGATGTCAAGTTCATCCCAAGGTTGAAGAAAAGCTTGATATCGGTAACCCAACTTGCTACATCGGATCACAAGGTTGTGTTTGATAGTGGTTCTTGGAAGATTGTCAAGGGAGCTATGGTCATAGCTCGGGGGACAAGATGTGGAACTCTTTACACCATGGGGATCACAAGGAAGGGGCCCGAAATTGGGGTGAGAACTTCATGGAAGGTGTCGTTTGGTCAGGAATCTATCGATAGTGGGCCAAGGGATGAGAACTGTGGTGAAGCGGTGTCACGGTGGCAAATTGACCGGTAAGCGCACAAGGTGAAGGGCGGCACACAAGCATGTAGTGCCGGAAAATCCTAAGTGGAGCAAAAGGTGTATTGTTCGGGTGGGAGCAATGTGAGTTTGTTTCTAGAACAATGAGAAGCTTATTTGGCTTAGGTGGTGATTGGGGTTGGATTGGACCTCAATGGTCTTCCTTGGTTGGAGAGGAAGGGTCTTCATTTGGTTGTGGTGTCTCTTAGATGAACCGACCTTCGGGGTTAGGAGGGTGTGTAGGTTTGTGTAGGGATGTTACAATGTTTTGAGGTGTTGTTGTTGAGAATCAAAGTCGGTGTAGACTTTGATGTCTTTGTATTGGAGTTGGTGCAAACTTCAATGTCATCTCCTTGATGTAGAGGAGATGTGTTTTATCATGGGGATGCTTAGTCTAGGTGGGAGCATGGTGATAATGCTTGGTTTTTCATCTAGGTGGGAGCATGACCGTGATGGGTTTGGAGAGATGTTTGATCGAGGTTGGTTGAGACCTCGGTGTCGTTTCCTTTGGTGAAGGGGAAGCGGAATTGGCTATCGCAAATGTATGGAGAGTTCATGGTGATGGTTTCGGCTATTTATGGTAGGATGTTATCTTGCTAAACCGATCTTCAGGTGGGAGATTGTTGGGTTTGGTGGAGATAGGTGAAGCAAGTGCCAAGGAGGGAGAAGAAGCGTGCAAAGAAGAGCAAGAAGTCCAAGAGCCCGGGGCGGGCGCGGGTGGCCGGGCGGGCGGCTGGTGGCCTGGCGGGCAAAGAATTTGGCCCGGGCGGGCTGGCTAGCTGTTTTGTTTGGTTCGTGGCAGCTTGGGCAGTTTGTGAGGAGCTCACACCCCTCGGGCGGGCAGCCTAGTGGTCCGGACGGGCGACCTTCCCCGGGCGGGCTTGCTCGTGCTCGGGCGTGCATCTTTAGTGAGGGCTCGAGGCAGGAAGTTGGGGATTGTGTTCCCCGGGCGGGCTCTACTTGGGCCCGGGACGGGCGGCTGGGACCGGGCGGGCGATTCTTCGAGTCCGCCCGGGCGACCCAGATCTGCACGTGGTTTTTTGCGATTAAGTTTTAATCGTGGCCCTTGGATTGCTTTTAGTCTTTGGAGTATAAATACCTATTTTTCTGGGTTTAGAAAGAATATCACACATATCTCAAAGTTCAAACTTGGAGCCTCATCTTTTCTAGGGTTTTAGGAGAGAGATGAGTTTGTGAGAGATTGTATTTTCACCATTGATTCTCCATTGATTCCATAGTGCAAGTTTGTGGGTTTTTCTCCCGGAGCTCGGGTTTCCCACGTTAATATTGGTGTGTTCTTTCTTGTTTTCTGTCTCTTTGCATTACTTGGTTGTTGTTTTAATTTCTTGCTTTTTCTCGAATATTGTTGATTGCACAAACTAGTTAGCACTTGTTTCTAAATCACAACACTAACTTCGTCCATTACATATGATCACCTCCGACAAGCAAAGGAATGATGATTAGATTTTGCACATATTTAACATCCCAGTAGACAATAGTCTTTCTACACGAAGAGCGGCTCATTGAATTTGAATTCTATAAATGCAACCAAAAGCTTTAAGTTTCATCAATACATATTTCATACTATCTAGCAATTTAACTGTTTTTTATTCATTTCATATCATACCGTAAACTATTTAAGATACCAACGCAAGATTATTATCCATCATTTCAAAATCAAAACAATTTATGCAAGCATGTGAAATAACCTACACAGGGTGAGCATATATCTGTAAGTTTCAATATAAGTTGATTTTGAGTTTGTTAATGCTATCCACCTATAGTAGTAAATAATTATACATGAGTTAAATTATAGAACTCAGGGATACAAGTGGGAAGTAGGGTTTACTATTTACCGCCCGTATTTACTAAACACCGCCTGTATTTTTATATGCATTTTGTATTTTTTTTTTACCTCAAAAATATAAACTGAACAATTTTTCGTTTCCGAAAATGAAGAACACTAATTTTTTTTTGAAATTTCATAACAGGGGAGGAGCAAGGAAGAAGACGAAGGGGTGGGGGCCGTGTGGGGGGGGGAGTCTCGCCGGAGGAAGAGCGGGGGCGTCCGCCACGGGAAGCGTGAGGAGGCTGCGAGGGGGGGGGGCCGGGGTTGGGCCTTGGGAGGGTGGGGATGGGCGTGGGGGTGTTGCGGGAGGTTACGAGGTGGAGTTTGGCGCAAGGAGGGGCTGGGCTAGGAGGGGGGCCTGGGCTGGGCTTGGAGGGTGGGCAGCAGCGACAGGGGGTCTGGGGCTAGGGTTGGGGGGCTGCGGGTGGAGATGGTGGTGGCGGCATTGGCGGCTGACTGGTGGTGGGTATGGAGAAAAAGAAGTTGAGGAAAGAGAAAGAAGAAAACATTATCGTATAAGCAGTGGCGGACCGAGAATGGGACATGGGGGTACAACTGTATCCCCACTTCTAAAAAAAGCTTTAATTTTAAAAAAAAAATCAGGAGGGAAAGCCAGAATCCCAGAAAGGAAGGAGAAAGCGAGTGAAACCATGGTGGTATGATGGAGATTTGTTGCTCCAGTAGAGTATAATAAAGGGATTAGATGAACTCATGAAAGTAATATATCCCGGAGAAAAGAACAACCGCTTCCAATTTTCTCTCTTCGATCTCACCTAAAATTTGTGTTTTTTTCTTCAATTGATTTGGGGGCAAACACAACTAATTTATATCTTCGTTCTTTATTTCTCCTCTGCTTCTGCATTTGCTTTTGGCTCTTGCATGGAAGGCTGCCTTGGCCTTGACCCTCAAATAATTCTCCCTTTCAGATTTGAAATCAATCACTAAATCGAATTAATTTCTCGTAGATTCGATTCCGAACAAAAGAATTTGAATTTATTGTTTGAATTTTTTGAAAAGCTAAAAACAAATTTTAATAAAAGAAAAAACAGAGTTGTTGCTAAGGAAGCAAGAAGTATATCTCGAGAGTTTTTGTAGGTAATGTCCACACTCTACAGCAAAGTATATTCTCTCTCTCATTCATGCGGTATAATAAGTTACTTCTTGTTTTATTGTTGTAAATTTTGTTTTCCATTTTAAATGATTACTTTGCTTAATTAATTGATTGTTTTATACTTTTATATAGAAGTATGTTAATTAGATTCTTTATTTATTTGAATATATACATGTAAATTGTTGATATTATTGATTAGTTAGTGTGTAATTGAAATTAAGTATACTTTCCCCAGATGCAGATATCATTGTTCAATTTCAAAATATGCATAGTATATGAATTTTTTTTTTCTTATTTTGGGTTGTATAAGTATAACTATGCATATTTTAGTATTAAACAATTTATCCACTTTTTTCCCCTACTATTGCGTTTGTTATACGCCCGTACCCCCAAATTGAAATTCCTGGGTCCGCCACTGCGTATAAGTATAGGCGACATACGATAAATACAGGCGGCAAATTGTGTGGTTGAAAATTTAATATGTGGCAATTAATATGAGCTTCTGAATAACAGAACTGCAATAATTAATAAAAAAAAAAGGTATGTTATTAACATTCAACTAAGAAATTGAATTTGCCAGCATAAAAAAGATTAGATAGCAAAAAGGTTTTCTTTGACAAAGATAGGAGAACCTACTTTCCCACCTTCCAAGTGGGCTAAGTATGTACAACTCTAATACACTATCAACTAGTATCAAGTATCAACTACTCTAAGAAAGTGACTCCCTACAATCGGGGCCCGGACCGGCAACCCAAAATGAAAAATAAACAAGATAAATAACTTTGGGAGCACTTAATAATAGATTAATCTGTCTATTAATAAAAATAAAAGTATTATTAGGAGTACTACTATCTTGTTTTAGTAATGAAAGGATGAGACAATAATTGAGCAGCAGACCATCGTTTGGTGGCTTCTTTCTGAAGGCAACAACCAACAAAGTTCCGAAACTCCTCCGACCCACGACCCTCGGGAAAAGTGGGCGGGTCCCCAAAACAAATAGCACACATTAAAGTAGCCCAATCGGGTCTTTCTCCAGGTAACAAAAAAGGAAAATAACCCAAATACAATTCCATCAAAGTAAGTCCCAAACTCCAAATATCACCAGCATATCCATTATAATTCCCACCATAGGTATCGGGATCAAATCTCTCGGGACTCATATACGCACACGTACCCACATAAGAATTACACGGGTCAAGCGTTCTTCCCATAATCCTCCCAACACCAAAATCAGAAATCTTGACTTCCCAATTAGAGTTAACTAAAAGGTTAGAAGGTTTAATATCACGGTGCACAATTTTATGAGCATGAAGGTATTTCAATCCATTAAGGATTTGAAAAGCGACGTTAGATAATAAAGGTTCAGAGAAAGTGCCTTGATTTTTGAGGGTATTATCAAGTGTACCGCGGTCCATGTACTCCATAAGTATAGCGAGATCACCATCAGATTTATCGAAGATACGATGACATCGAACGATGTAGGGAGAATCAGAGGAGATCATACGGCGGAGGATTTCTTTCTCACGAGAGATTTGACGTAGGAGAGTAGGGTTAGGATCAGAGGAAATGAGTTTGAGAGCATAAACGGTGTTGTTTTGTTTGTGGGATACTTTGTAGACAGTTCCACCGTTTCCACTTCCGAGGACAGTGAGTTTGGTGAAGTCGGATAAAGAGAAAGATGGGGTGGTGGATGCGACGGAGTTAGTGGTGGTGGAGTGAGAAGGAGGGAGGGGTAAAGGGAAAGATGGGCGGCGGAGGGATTTATCTGGAAGAGGGAGACGAAGGTTTAATTGTCTACGTTCTCTTACTAAGGCCATTTGATTTATCTATGGAATATGGAGGAGATGGTTTTTTTTTTTTTTTGGAAGTGAGAAAGGAGAAGTGTTTGGAAAACATGGGAGAGGGGTTTATATATCTCTATTATATAAGGGAAGGGGGGAGCTATGGTGTCCCCGAATGAAGAGACTATTTTACCCCCCCTTCCCTTTCTAAATTACAAATTCGTTCACATACAAACCAAAGCGGGGCTTCAAATAAAAATACCTGGAAATAAAATTATAACAATCACTTCACAAAGTCAACTAAAATCATAGAATTGCATAATTTACGTTATACAAATCACTCCAAATGGGGAAACTTTACAAAAACTAAAAATTCACTTACAAACTACAACCAATACACTACAACAACGTCAATACATACTCACAAAAACATTCACAAAAATTCATTTACAAATTACTCTGTTCTCAAGAACCATTCACAATTACATACTCACAAAAATTACCAATTCACTACAATGTCAATACAAATTGAAAACTGAGAAAAACATACGATTTCGACGGGGATATCACACATTTGTCCATTAGCGATTGGCGAACTTCCAAAAAGGTACATAATTCTTTTAATCTTGCAAGTTATTTCAAATTAGTTGAAAAAAAAAGTAGCAACTCTTATGTTCGAATGCATGTTCAATTATATCATAAAAAAGTTGACAAAAATGTTGAACACAATTATATAATAACTGAGCCACCATAAATGAAGACAATTGTCTACAAGTATTATCGCATTCATACTAACAAAGTAAATATGAAAATTATATTAGTCAAATATTTTATCAATTAATACATAATTAAGTACTACGTATTACATTAAAACTGTAAAATTCAATCAGTTAACAAAGTGAAATAGTTTCATTAACAATTATTATATTACAAACATGACATAATATGTAAATGCGAGCATATGACAAACCTTTTGCTAAACAAACAATCAAATCAAAGAAATATATTGTCAAATTTTTTAATGACATAACACCCAATTCTTGACTTGAAATCAAAGTGTCCAGTTTCTTCACAATCTATGAAGTAGTGTACTTAATTCAAAAATCAACTAAAAAATTATAATATAAGAAATCATAAATAAATTCAATAAATTTCGATTTTGTTCATAGAATTTAACTTTGAAAAGTAAAAAAAAAAAGACTAGTGAGAGACTTAAGTGACAGAGACTAAACCAATCAAATTTTGCAACTAAAAACAATTATACTTCGTATGTCTAATGTTTAAATTTTGACTCTTACTTATGTCGAAGAAAACCGAGTTTTTGTCTCGAAAAAAATCCAAGCACGCATCGCGTGCAAAAAATGCTAGTATTATATAAGGGAAGGGGGAGGAAGATGGTGTCCTCCTCTGAAAAGTCTAATATACCCTTAATGATTTAAATTGTCATATATATTAAATAGTATTTTCTTCTTCCTATTTGCCATATATGTTGAACAAGTTATTAATGGAATTGAATTTTAAATTTCAATTAAATATTAAATTAAGGAGAATGATTTCCTCTTCTTAAATATGTGTGAAAAACTCTCATCAAAAATTAAATTGACAATATAACTTGATTGAAACAATATGTACAAAAAATAAAAAACTTTAATTTCATATTAATAATTATAACGATAATATTTTAAAACCTAAATGTTGATTATTATTTGGTAATCTCTATTATATAAATCAAACTCTTCCACTTTATTAATATTCAACGATTGAATCTAATACACAAATTCTTCCACTTTATTTGAACACATGCTTTCTTCTGCTTTGTATTTCCTTCACTTATATAATAGAGATTTGAATAATGATGAACAAATAACTAAAAAAACCAACGTAACATTGATTTAAGAAAAATATATTTAAAAAAAATAAAAATCATTATAAATGTTTGTTTGAATCAATTTTTTTATGAATAACTAATTGAGAAAAAGAATGTTAATATGA
Organism: Beta corolliflora; assembly: GCA_947648045.1. Lineage (NCBI taxonomy): Eukaryota > Viridiplantae > Streptophyta > Magnoliopsida > Caryophyllales > Amaranthaceae > Beta > Beta corolliflora. The sequence continues at coordinate 313,549 of CANSZD010003076.1, read as the reverse complement.
TACGCACGCATAGCGTGCAAAGAATACTAGTATAATTATAAGTGAGTTAAGTGGGATAGTGAAAGCACGTGGATTAAATGGAGGTAGGGGGAACTGGGAAGTGGGAAGGAAATGGGGGTATGGTTGTATTGCTAATTTGCTATGGACTGTTTTGGATGGATATGGTGATTATGATCTGAAATGAAAAGTTGTTGGTTTTGCTTTTGGCGGGGTCTGGGGTGGGGTGGGGTGGGGTGGGGTGGCTTTAAAACATGGGTTTTTCTTTTGCCTATTGGGTGACGATTCTTTATACAAAATCCCCACTACAACTACTCACTAATCACTAATACTCCCTCCGTCTCATAATATAGTGCTCACATTCCTTTTTTGGTGTCCCAAAATGTTGTGCCTATTTTCTTTTTTGTCAATTTATTTGGACTAAATTATCGCTTAAGTTCTACACAAACTTTCCAAAATACCCCTACTTTTCTCTCAAAACATGTGAACCCATTTATTCTTTTACACCATTCCAAGGAACATTTATTAATTTTTGATTTTGTTTAAAGGAAAAAGGAAATAAATAACTAGTTTGTACAAAAGTATCAAAAAACACTTCATTAAATATATTTTTTGGAAATCCTACCACTCATTCCATTTTCCCAATTAAAAGTGAAAAATGGAAAGAAGACTATATTATGGGACGGAGGGAGTATTAGTATTAGTGTATAATGTATTATCCTGATGATTGATAGATGGGTACAAGCCACTATAATTATTGAAATTTTAGTTCTTTATTTTTATAAACTAATTTTGTCCTTTGATTTAATTGAATCTTATAAATATAGAAAAATGAAGAAAAATGTTAGTTTTAATTTTAAAAAAATGAAAACAGATTGTTGTTGGACTTCAGTTTACTTAGTCGTTTTCTTTGTTTTAGAGTAAAGTTTTTTTTCTTTATATTCTTTGTTGTCACCATTAACAAATATTTGTGGAATATAAAGCCAAAATGTATAATTTTAATTATAAAATCAACTTAAAGAAAGGTGTGAATCTAAGATTAAAAATAAGTGGTTCAAATTACACAAGTTAGCCATTGTAAATTGTCTATTTTTTTTATAACGTATATTGCTTCAATAGGGTGGATATCTTGATCATCAATTATTCAAGGTACTTACTTTTTTTAAGGGAATTTAAGGTACTTACTATATTATCTCATCATAAGTCTTTTGCTCACTTATGCATTGCACCAAAGGTTTAAAATAGCAAGGACATTAAAATTGAGGTAATCTGGTAATGTTTTCACAATTATAGAATTTTGAAAATTAATAGATAAATTTTTTTGAAAATGCATTTGTACTACTGATCATTCTGGTAAATTAGTAAGGATTACTCGATTAATGAAGTAATATTTGATGCAAGAGCCGTTGAAGATGCAAAAAGTAAGAAAACAAACCAAAAACTCAATGATAAGGCTGATGAAATTGAGATTTCTTTTTTGGGAAAACTTGAGATTTTTTATCAATTTGGAATTTATGATCATGTCATTATTTGAAATAAATAAAATATCTCCAAATTTTGATTTATAAAATCCAACATATATGTGAATCAAACTATTACCTCAAAAACTACAAGTGTACATTCCCTACTAATATTTGTGAGAGGAATCATACGCTTCTTTGGCAATAACATTTCACTCTTTCTAGTAGGCAGTGGCCAACGTATTAGTACATTCCTGCAACTATTGTATTTCTACTAAATTACCTTTTACATTAGTAATTCTTATTATGCACTATAATATGTTCATAATCCTAGGAAGATTCACTAGCTTATCAAAGGCCCTACCAGATTATAGATCGCGCGCTTCGTTGCTAGGTTCATGGAATGGAGCCTCAATTTCTACTTAACTTCCAACAAGTGGAGTGACCATGACAAGAGAAAAATGACAAAGGTGGCGCGCCCAATATAATTGGATGTTATGATGAAAATAAAAAGAGAATAGTTTTGTGAATCAGTTTATAGAAAGATTAAAATTTTATTACATCCGTTTAGTGTTTAGTGTTTAGTGTTTACTGTTTAGTTCTCATGTTCTTTTGTAATAAATTTACACAGGAAAAAAAGAGTTGATTTTTTTGTGTGATTGAGCGACTAAATGCAGTGATTTAGACGGGATTCGATTTCAGGTTTTGGGTACCATTCTCATAAGACTTTATCAACTAAGTTAGATGACATCTATAAAAAAAATATTATAAAAAGATAAAAAAAATAATGGCTCTTAGAGAAATTGGTGGAACCTTCCAAAAGAATATTGTGGAACTTTTTTTTTTTTTTGTGGAACCTTATTTGTCGAACATAGGAGAGTGCCTATTTTATACTTAAAATCATTATTAACAAATGTTTCCTTTAATTGAAAAGAGATCCACATTACCTCTTATAATTAGCTACTAGCATTTTTTGCACGCTATGCGTGCGTGTCATATTAATTTATTTTCTCAATTAGTTATTCATCAGTGTTATAAAATTTTAATTTGAACAAACATTTATAATTATTTTTAATGTTTTAATATATTTTTCTTAAATCAATGTTTCGTTGGTTTTTTTAGTTATTTGTTCATCATTATTCAAATATAGTATTGAGAGAAGGAAATATAAAGCAAAAGAAAGCTTGTGCTCAAATAAAGTGGAAGAATTTGTGTATCAGGTTCAATCGTTGAATATTAATAAAGTGGGAGAGTTTAATTTATATAATAGAGATTACCGAAGAATAATCAACATTTAGGTTTTAAAATATTATCAGTATAATTATTGATATGAAACTGATCAAGTTTTCATTTTTTTCTTCTGACTGTGTCAATCAAGTTATATTGTCAATTTAATTTAGGGTTTTTTTGTCAGAAAGGACCTAATAAAATACAAGTTTTGTAGGAAAGGACATAATAAAAAAAAATTGTCTAAAAGGACCTACTTCCTCCGTTCCAATTTAGTTGTGACACTTTTTTTTTCACAACTCCCTATGCAAAATTTTAATGGGGTATTAAGAAGGGGTAAGGGAAAGCGATTAGGAGGGGATGGGGGACCACTTCACATGGGGTAAAAAAGAAGATAGGAGAGAGAAATGAGGGACCACCTGATTTCCCTCCCCATTTCCCACGTCAGTTTGGAGGGAATGGGATTTGGTGGGAACTTTTTCCCACCAAGTCAGATATCCTTCCTCCCCAAAAAATTTGGAGGCAAACTTTTGAAATTTCTGAAATTTTAAATCAGATTTAAATGTTGACAACATATCCAAAATAATACCACCATATTCTCTCTCTTCTATATATACCCCCAAAATTAAATGAGGGGCATTTACACAAAATGAAGAGAGAGAAAACATGTTTTCCACCTAGAATGGTGTAGTTACACAAGCAATCAAGTTTTTAAATTAGATCACAACACACACATCACTGTAATTAGTACTAATCCTAGAAATTAGGGGGACTGAAATTCCAAAAAAAAACTTCCAACTTCAGCCTTGGTTCTTCACAGCTATCTACCAAAATGGAGCCATTAGATGTTGCGGAGGTTAGTGTTCAAAGCCTTCAACAACTCCAAGACATTGAAGGCATGGAAGAGGCGTTGCTGCTGCATGAAATGGGCAATCATTATGATAGTGATGATAATATGTACTCGGACAACGAAGGTGAAGCCACAGAAACAGAAGAAGAAGCACAACAACATGAACACCACCAACCAGATGATGAGCAACAGCAGCCAGAACCAGAAAATCAACAACAACAACATGTCAATGTAAGTTCAGGTAGAAAAAAACCAGAATTGAATTTAGAAACAAGAAGAAAGTTAATTGATGAACTTCTTACTTTGGAAATACATGGTAAACTTCAATGGGGTGTTAAAAGAAAATTTTCAAAGAAATTTAAGATTCATAGGATGACACTAGATAGACTATGGAATGATGCAAAACAACAAAGAGCAAATGGCCATGCTATAGATGTAAGGAGCAAAAAATTTGGTAGATGTGGCAAAAAACTTAAAGTCTATGATGAGGCATGGCTTCGGCATGGTCCCACTTCATTTGAGGACAAGTATTAGGGCATTTGCTGGTCATCTTAAACTACCTCATGTTGCTGTGTATAGACTCTTAAAACAGGAAAAACTCAGAAGTCATACAAGCAGCAACCATCCTAAGTTGACAGAGAAACACAAGCTGGACAGATTGCAATGGGTTTTGAAACATATACTACCAAAGAACCAAAGACAGATCCACCAACATTTGTTGATATGCATAATGTAATTCACATTGATGAGAAGTGGTTTTATTTAAACCCGTATATGAGGAGGTTCTACTTACTCCCTGCTGAGGATGATCCTTACAGGTGTTGTGTTTCTAAGAGGTACAAAATCAAGGCTATGTTCATGTGTGCAACATCAAGACCCATCAAGGACAGTGAAGGGAATATGATACATGATGGGAAGTTTGGTATTTATCCATTTGTTGAGTATGTGACTGCCAAATATTCAACAAAAAAACAGAAAAGCAGGCACACCTATAACAAAAGCACTTGATAGTGTCACACAACAAAGAATGAGGGATATGATTATCAACAATGTCATCCCTGCCATCATGAAAAATTGACCTGAGGGTTTGTCAAAAGACATCTACATCCAGCAAGATAATGCAAGGCCACATATTCATGCAGATGACCCACAATTTATGGCAGCAGCAACTCAAAATGGGTTCAACATTCAATTGATAAATCAACCAGCTCAGTCTCCTGACCTTAATGTGCTAGACTTAGGATTTTTTAGAGCTATACAAGCACTGCAGGATCAGTCATTTCCTAAGACCCTAGATGATTTGATCACAAAGGTTCAAGATTGCTATGATTTTTTTGACCCAGAAGTGTTGAAGTATACATGGCTACAGTTACAATATGTCATGGTTGAAATTCTTAAGTGCAAGGGGGGAAACAGCTATAAGAATCCACATCATGGGAAAAGAAGGCTGGAAAGGCAAGGCTTACTTCCACAAAATGTTACAGTTGATCAATCACAGATCGATGAGGCAGTTGCTTTCCTTAATGAGAGGTTCATTAATGTTGGTGAAGCATTTGACTACATTGATGAAATGATACAGTAGATTTTAAAAATGAAGAAGGCAACATTTTGGAAGAACAAAGAGTGCAGCAACATTTTAAAGAAGAAAGAGTGCAGCAACATTTTGAAGAAGATAAAGTGCAGTATCACTTTGAAGAAGAAAAGTGCAGGAATTTTTTTTTGGGTATATAGGTGGGAAGGCAACTTTTTGTGAATATGTGATGGTTTATACATATGCAAGCATGAAGATGTAATGCAGCAACACTTCTAAGCAAACCATAATAGGTTTAGGGGTAGTATTAGTATGAACTTATTTTTGTGTTCAAATGAAGACTAAGGAGTGGTTTGTAAAGCAGTGTTGCAAGAGACATTAATCAATATATATTAGCTTATGGGTTATGTTAATTGTTTAGCTGTACTCATATTTACATCTTTAAAACATATCTAAGGCTTATTAGTGTCAAATGGGTCTTATGTAAATCCATCAGGGAGAATTTTATGGGTCATAGAAGAAATAGGGAGGTTGATTTAAATCCTCAACACAATGAATTTTCTTCAATGTGGAGCAAATCAACCTCATTCCTCTGCCAACAAACATGAGTCCCTTCATCATTTGGATGAGTTAAGCCAACAACCTACAAATGGGACTCATTATACTTCCAACAGCAACACACATAAGGTCTCAAACAACTCAGTAGATTTACCCCCAACCAGTAAGGTTTTATAGTGAATGTATGACATCATTAGCCATGTACCTCATCATAGACATAGGGACTCAAATAGGGCTTCTAAATCCATCAGGGATAATACTATGGGTTATAGAAGACATAGGGAGATTGATTTAAATCCTCAACACAATGAATATTATTCAATGTGGAGCAAATCAACCTCATTCCTCTGCCCACAAACATGAGTCCCTTCATCATTTGGATTGGGCAAGGCAACAACCTACTCAAGGGAACTCATTAAACATCCAACAGCCAACCAAAACCAGGACTCATTCATCCACCATACTAAGGCAACAAATCATCATACAAGTCAAGAACATAACATCATCATCATCACCATACTAAGGCAACAAGTCCTCCCACAACTAAAAACAATCATACCAATAAATCATCATCATCACCATACCAAAGCCAACAAGAATCAAACCAAGAAATGTATATAATCATCATCATCATACAAAGCCAACAAAGTCCTCCCACAACTCACAACAATTCAAACCATTCATGGACTCACAGCCAGTAACCCAACAATCATGAACATCAGCAAACCAACATTGCACAAATATAATAAAGGGACTCAATATATAAATAATAAAACAGTAATATGAATGGCAAAGAACTCAAAGTTAGGAAGAATAAACCTCATGGACTAGTTTTTCTAGCTTTACGTCTGAGTAAGAAGGCATGGTAGTCCGGATCCCATTCTGAGGTTGTGCAGGGACTCATTGGCACAGAAACGGGTTCCTCATCATGAGAAGAGACAATATCCTCATACACCTCAAACACAGACCACCCCCCATCATTCTCAACATACATGGCAAATTTCTTCCCCTCATCATCATAAACAGGAAACCCATCACAAATAGCAGCCTCAGCCTTCTCCTTTCCCTTCACCTCTTTCCCCTTTTTCCCCTTTTCCTCCTTTTTCTCCTTCCCTCTATTTGACACCCCTTTTCGGACCGATTTTGAAGCATACGCTTGAGGCGCCATCAGACCACAGATGATCTGGCCCGTAGTCCTCAAACCACCCTCACCCTTTCCCCCATCAACCAGTCCCTCACCTTTTCCCCCAATAAAAACAGCCTTACCCTTAGACGCAGAACTACATCTCGACCTCAAATGATAAACTCGTCCTTTAGGTGGTGTTTGTGCCAAGATATTACCTTTTCCGGATTGTCGGGTACTGGGACTGGAGTTGGGGGAACAAACTCCCTTGGAAGAGAGGTTTTTGCATAGAAATCTTCCACAACCTCAGATAAAGCACTCATAGCATAGGGTCGGAGAAATTATTCGGCATCACCACTGTCGAACAATCTTCTGGGCCAAGGAGAACCGTCAATGAAACCTTTCATCAACTCCTTAATCAAATCAGATTCATCCTCATCATCGGTTTCAAAAAGTGCGTCAGTGAGTGGAGAAAGATTTGGTACATACATATTCGCTATAAATTAGGGTTTTTTGGGGACTGATGTGAGGAGTTTTTAGGAGAGAGAGAGAGATGAAGACGAAAACGATGAGAGAGAGAAGTCGAACTTCAAGATCGGAAAATTAGGGTAGATTTGAAGAGAGAAAGTGGAGATTTTAGGAGAGAGAGAGAGGGGCGAAGTGAGGAGAGAGAAAGTTGGATTGGGGTTTGGAGAAGATGAACTAAAGAATGAAGATGAAGGGATTGATGTAAATGAGGGTGGGGGTTTAATTGATGAACAGGTGGTTGGGGGTTTTATTTTCTGATGCAATTGATGGTAGGTAGTTGGGGGGTTTAATTTTTGGTGGGAGTGATTTAATCACATTAGGATTAATGGGGGTTATATTAAGTAGGAATCAATTTCATTAAATGGTATAAACAAGGGTAAAATCGTAATAGCACAGTCCAAAACTTTCCATTTAAGAGAAAAATAAAAAGTGTCACAACTAAATTGATACATGCTAAATAAGGAAAGTGCAACAACTAAATTGAAACGGAGGAAGTATTAAAATACTTCCGATTGTTAATAGGAATCAGTTTATGAATTTCAGGCCAAAATTACCATATTCCGGTGTTGACTTTTTGCAATTGGGACACCACAACTACATTTGACAGGAATTTTATTGCTTGAACATGATTTCACAGACATTTTCCTTAAATTTCTGGAAAAAAAAATAAAGTTTTTTGGCCTGAAATTCATAATTTGGTTCCTATTAACAATCGAAAGTATTTTAATAGGTCCTTTTAGACAAAAAAGAATTTATTAGGTCCTTCCCTACAAAACTTGTATTTTATTAGGTCCTTCCCGATAAAAAACTCTTTAATTTATTTATCAGAGTTTTTCACACATATGTAAGAAGAGGAAATCATTCTCCTTAATTTAATATTTAATTGAAATTTCAAATTCAATTCCATTGTTAACTTGTTCGATATATATGGCAAATAGGAAAAAGAAAAGATTATTTATAGGAGACACCATCTTCCTCCCCCTTCACTTATATATTAGAGATATGACATAATTTTATAAAATTAACTTCTAATTGAAAGAATGGCATATTAAAAAGCCTTGTCATAAATTATTTCTATTTTGAAAATGTAATATATCTCTCTACATAGCGTCCAACAAGCTAAGTGGAGTGACTATGACACAAGAAACCAACGAAAGTGACAACAACCAATAATTTATTTGTTGTTATGATGTTGAAAATAACTACTTTTTTAAGAGTTTATTTTAAAATAATAATGTTGATGGAGCTTAATTTAGTTTATATATATATATATATATATATATATATATATATATATATATATATATATATATATATATATATATATATATATATATATATATATATATATATATATATATATATATATATATATATATATATATATATATATATATATATATATATATATATAAAAGGTGGGTGAGTACTAGAGATATGATCTAGATGTTACGATTTTACAAAAATACTTTTTATGATAGTTGTATTTTTTGTATACGCTTTCCATCATTTAAGTTGAGATAAATATTAATTATTGGCAAAAATTATTAGAAAAGGCGGTCTAATTTTAAAATACAAAGCCTACAATCTCCGAACAAGGCCATTCCATCTCACTCTAACCCAACACTAACCCTAGACATCTCGCACCAACTTAGTCGCCCCTTCTCTTTTCCTTAACCCAACAATCTTACCAAATATATTAAATTAGTGACATAATGGATTAAGCTAGTCATTAAATAGATTAAATTAAAGAATGGATTAAACTGGCCACTAATATAAATAGATTAAGTTAGTCACCATATTCAGAAAGGTGGTAGGTATGTTCTCTTCTCAATATCGATTTGGACTGTTGCCTAATCTATACTAATATATTAAAAAGCGTTCCTAAGAACGTATATGTGCCACGTGTCACCATCCTTCATTCAATAACATTCTATCAACGTCTTTCTCAAATAGTAAAAAAAAGAAGCATTGTTAACGTAAAGATTCGAACCCACAACCTCAAGTATGAAAGAAAGAGATCCAACCATCACTCCACCATACTATTATTGCTTATTTAATCAAAATTAATGATGATATATGAATGGAGAACTTTTGAAATCCATATAATGAATGAGATGACTTTTTAAATGAGTATGAGATTACTTATTTAATTACTACTAAATTGTAGCACAGAGAAACCCCGGGGCATCGCCTGGGCCTAAATACTAGTTTTAAATTAAAAGTAGGCGGTTTGAGACATCCCATCTTAGAAAAATGACCATTGATTATTAATTCGGAATACATAAATTAGAATCAAAATACTAACTTATTTATCTTTCAAATGAAATTAATAAATAGTTGCATTGCATGCTTGCATCACTGCATGTGACAAAAGGCTAGGCTGTTTTGAGATAAGTATAATACATATAGTTAATGTCAAATGGGTTTGTTTAAAAGGGTCCCTTTGGTTTGGCAAGTAGTGATGAATAGAGTTAGTGGAGCAAAAGCGACTGATTAATTAGATAATGTCATGTTTATAGTTATATATGTACAGGTGGTGTGGTGGCTCTCGATATTCCAAACATTCATTTATTTGTCGTGCTGCCTTGTTACCATGAAACTTCACCAAGTAGCTTTTAACTTTTGGGGCACGTAAGCATATATATTTAGATTTTGATATTTCATCAACCACAATAATGTAAGAAGGTGATGGGAACTTACTTTTTTATTTAATTTGGCTCCATCTTAAGTAAGATATATCATGGAAAGATCTATATATAACAAATTAGAAGAAAAGTCTGTGTACTACTCCATTTATGTACTCCCATCCTTTTAGAATATTCCTGGCCTCATCTCTCAAGTATATATCTTTGCTTGGTGTAGTAGTTACTCTAGTTGGAACCTAACATTGGTTCTTGAAGATAAGGTCATTTCTTATTCTGTTCTCCCACTCTCATATGTTTTAACTTTAAAGGGCATATTCTTCAAAGTTAGATTAAGTTCATCCACAAAAAATCTTATCTGGCAATTAATATTTGAGGCAAATGAACCAAATAAGCAAGTTGATCATACAACTTATCAAACAAAACCAACTCTTTAGATGCAAGTATATATATAGCAGAATCGCTTACATCCATCGGATTGTAAGAAAATGAGTAGAAATATAATGAAAGTATTATAAGAGTTGTGAATTACTCATAAAGAAATAGAAGTATAGTGTTGCACGGGTTTATAGACTAGTTAGCATAAGCTATCCTAGTAACCTAGTTGATCCCTGAACACCAAATATTTAAGGTGTATTTGTTTCCTTAATTTTGTTTTGTAATTTCTATTCTAATTTATGCATTATTGCATGGTACGTTGTGGCACCTTTAGTTAATGATATTGCACTATAATAGTGTAATATATATATCTTTCTCTCATAAAATGGTTCGGATCATATAATGATAATTAAACTATTTCTCCTTGATTTTTTGTTCTCTCTGCCTACAAACATTACCCCTTCTAATATTTTGAAAAATATAATCTTTCCTCCCTCCTAAAACAAGATTTCGTTCTTCTTTTTCAATATGTTCCATGTAATATATGACTTATATATATTTAGATCTAATTCAAATTATATTTTCATGATCCCAACATCTCTATCGTTTTTATGGAAAAGATATCAATTTTTTGGTAAAAGAAATAAGAAAATATATCAAATTTTTTGGTAAAAGAAAGAAGAAAAAAAAAAAAGATTATCAATTTTTTGGTAGAAGAAAAAGATAGCAGATGGAGCTGCGGGGAATCGAACCCCGTGCCTCTCGCATGCGAAGCGAGCGCTCTACCATATGAGCTACAACCCCTTGTCTGCTCATTTGTCAATATTACGTTTATTACCATTATTTTAGGTGGGAAATCTATCCCACGAAGCTGCAGAACATTGGGATCTCTTCAATTTAATAATCCACGAAGCCCGTGGATTTTGGTTAGTCTTTAATTTTTTTTTTTTTTGACAGGAAAAAAAAAGGATTTCATTCATAAGGGATAGTCAAATGGCACTTACAATCAATTCCTGAAAAATCAAAAATTCCAACACAAATATATAACACCTGTAACTGATACATCGCAGATTTGATTAAAAATAGCCTTAATAAAAAACTTCATCCGAAGCAATACAATCTGTGAGTTCGCTATGATTCGGCTTAACTTCCGTTGATGCATAGTCGTTTGGGTGAAAATATTTCCGTCATCTTCTAAATTCTTACAGAGAATAGAGATTGTTAGATCTTCAGACGAACAAGAAAAGAAATCGAACACCCTAAAATAAATTTCATCTTAAGGATGGAATATACTTATTGGAAGCAATTAAAGGAGTTTTTGGGGCTTACCACCGGTACGAATACCAGTGGAATCCCCTATAAAGATTTACAATTGAGTCCAAGAAGAAAAGAGATGAAAGAGAAAGAGAGATAAGGTTAAAGAATGAAGGAAGAACCTTTAAAAAAGAAGAAAAACCTAGCGATGGAGGCTAGGAAAAAACTCTCCCAAGAAAAAACCCTAGAGAAAAAACCTCCTAAGGAGAAACCCTAGAGGGAACCCTGGTTAGCCTTTAACTTTAATAATCCTAATCCCTTCAATTTATAATCACGCATATATTTTAGAGTTAGTCTTGCGTGGACCTGGTCCACAATAATATTATTGTGGACCAAAAACACTTATTTAACATAGTGACTCTTTTTTTTTCCATATAGTAACCTTTTGAAATCTTAAGTTATACTATACAGTTAATATCTACCATAGTGACTTTTCTTTTTAATATAGTCACTCTTTCTCACATTAGTTTATCATGATGAAATTTTCACTTTGTGACATAGTAACCTTTTTTTTGCACATAGTCAAACTCTATTATCTATATCTACTCATCTTTTATATATATTTTTTTATATGGTGACTTTTTTTTCATAAATCACATGAATTAGCATTAGGTCCACACTAATTTAGTGTGGACCAAGTCCATATAATTTTTTTACTATATTTTAAGATGAGTGAAGGAAAAGGCGTCATGTATGACACTTCTAGTAAAAATTGTACAATGTAATGATGAACAGATAACATTGTGAAAGTATTTGATCAGAAACGTAAAATGCACTCTCAATTCGCAGAGGGATGATAAATGTCTAACCGTTAAACATATGCTAAATGTCTAATAGCCATGTGGCAGCACATAAGTAGGTGTAAGGGAAGTTGGTGATTTCCACATGTCATGCTCTTGTTTGTTCAAAAAAAATTACTTTTGCAATTTTGAAATTTGTATATCTCAAAAAATATGTTTTAAAAAAAATAAAAAATATACCAATATTCATATATTTTATTCTCTACAAATAGACATCCATTTTGATATAATTTCATCACATTTTTTTTTTTTTTTTTTTTTTTGGCAATTCAAAATTGTTATTGAAAACCAAAAAAAAATTGGTGAAAAGATACAACCTATCACAAGGAAGCTAAAGGCTACAAACAGCCCAAACAAAAGAAAACAGCTTTCTTTCTTGTTCAGTCCACTAAGACTGAACAACCCATAAACAACCAAACAACTCAAAACAAAATACCGAATACCACTACTGAATCAACAGCTTTCTTTCTTGTTCAGTACAATTACAAGCCGTATTGAAAATGATTTCCTTAGCAAGAATCTGAGCTGAAATGTTTCCATCAGCAAATAGCTTCCTATTCCTTTGCATCCAGATGGCATAAATGGCTTCAGTGAAAAGCATCACATAGACTTTGGCTTCAGGATGTTTTCTCTTAGCTTTACATATAGCAATTCTGCTTTCTTCTGTGAAAGAAGTAGCAGTATGACTGACCTTAAACTGTTGTAGCACCTTTCCCCACACTTCAGCAGAGTAACTACATTGAAAGAACAGGTGTTGAACAGACTCCAGCTCAACAGAACACAAGCAACAAACAATATCACACTCAGAATTCCATCTGATTAATCTATCACAAGTGGCTAGTCTATTTTGAAGAGTCATCCACAAAATAAACTTACTCTTGGGACTAGCTTTATTATTGCAGATGAGCCTTCTCCAATGAACATGCTCCAAACTTCCTTGCAAAAGACTATAAGCTCTTTTAATACTAAATTTGCCATTAATCATGACTGTATCCCAACCACCAATTCCATCTATCAACTCTCTGGATTTTATGATTTTCCTCAGGATCCAAGATATATTACTGTTTATAGCAGCATTGTGAATGGTAGTCCTCCTCAGATAGTAGGCATTAATCCATTGCACCCACAGTTTATCAGCCTTGAAAGAAATAGCCCATAACAGTTTGAGCATAGCAGCTTGATTCCACAAAGTCATATTAACTAGATTCCAGCCACCAGCAACTTTGGGATTGAAGAAAGTGTGCCAAGCAACAGGAGCCTTCTTAGATTCCAGAGTCTTACCTGTCCATAAAAATCTTCTGCAAACTGCCTCAACTGCTTTTATAAGCTTTTTTGATAAAGGAAAAATATGAGCCCAGTAGTTTTGCATGCTACTGAGTATGCTCCTGATCAATTGAAGTCTGCCTGCATAACTAAGAGTTTTAACCATCCAAGCCTGAGCTCTATCTGTAATCTTGTCTACCAAAATTTTACATTGAGAGAAATTAAGCTTTCTAGCTGCCAAAGGAACTCCCAAATATTTAAATGGGAGATTACCCATAGGAAGAGAAACAACAGTAGCTATGTCAGCAGCTTCATGACCTGATACCCCAGTAAAATAGATGCAACTCTTCTCAATACTAGCTTCCAAACCAGAAGCCAAAGAGAATTTTCTAAAAGCTGCCATGATCTTAGTAACTGAGCTATGATCAGCTCTGGCAAAGAGCAAAAGATCATCAGCAAACATTAGATGAGTAAGGCCAATTCTCTCACATTTTGGATGATAATTAAAATCAGGATTGTTTTTTAACTCACCTAAACACCTGCTCAAATATTCCATACTTAAGGCAAATAGGAAAGGAGATAAAGGGTCTCCTTGCCTAAGCCCTTTCTTTGCTTGGAATGGTTTAGAAGGCATTCCATTCAGCTGAACTGAGTATGAAACACTCTTTACACAGGTCATAATCCAGGCCACCCATTGAGTTGGAAAACCTAACTCAAACATCATAGCTTCCAAAAATGGCCATTCAACAGAATCATAAGCTTTCTTTATGTCTACCTTTATCACACATCTAGGAGAAACATTAGCCCTAGAATATCCCTTGATCAACTCAGTAGCAAGCAATATGTTATCAGCTATAAAACGATCAGGGATAAAGCCAGCTTGTGAGGGGTTGACCACTTCATGAATAACAAGACTAAGTCTGCTAGTAAGAACCTTAGCTATAATTTTGTAGAGCATAGTACAACAATCTATAGGTCTATAATCCTTAGCAAACAAAGCCTGCTCAACTTTAGGTACCAGAGTAAGCAAAGTGACATTCATAGGTTTATGTATAAAAGCAGTGTGAAAAAATTCAAACACAGCTTTATACACATCCTGTTTGATAATACTCCAAGATTTCTTAAAAAACACAGCATTAAAGCCATCTATTCCTGGGGCTTTGTTATCTTCAATGCTATTCAAAGCCTTATCAATCTCCCTTGTAGACACCTCTTGAATCAAAGAACTTCTAGCTGTAGAACTTAAACTGCTCCCAGCTCTGACAGTAGCAAGATCCAGGGCAGGTAAACTACCAGCACTAGTTCCCAACAGACCTTCATAAAATTGCACAATTTCCTTCTGAATCCCCTCTGCAGAAGTGATAATATCACCCTGGGCATTCTGAATCATAGTGATATTATTCTTTGCCTTCCTAATCTTTACAGCAGTGAAGAAGAATTTTGAATTAGAATCTCCTAGAGACAACCAATTAATTCTTGACTTTTGGTGCAAGATACTTTCTTCAACATGTGACCAGTGTCTTAACTTTGCTATCAGCTCTTTCTCCCTCAAGTGCAACTCTTCACTGTCATACATAGCTGAATTTTGTTGTACTGCAGTCAACTGATCTCTAATCTCTTCTACTTTTAAGTGAGCCTGAGAATATTGACATGAATGAAGCTCTTTAACAGCTTTCTTAACTACCTTCAATCTTTCCCAAACATTCTTCATCATGTATCTCTCATTACAAATACTCCAATTCTCCTGTACTTTAGCCAGAAAACTTGGATCTTCAGCAATGATATTTAGAAATTTAAATGGCCTACTCTTAGGCTGATCAGGCTGAGAAAGCTTCACCACAAGAGGAGTATGGTCAGATATACCCCCTGGAAGATAGTTCACCATTATCTCAGGATACATTTGCAGCATGGCTTCATTGATAAAACCTCTATCAATTCTACTACAGATTCTGTTATCACCAAAGCCTTTATTATTCCAGGAGTAGTATACACCACTACTTGGAGTTTCAATCAGCTCTGTTTCAAACAAAAATTGATTAAAATCATATGTTTCTGCTTCACTAACATCCACTCCATTAATTCTATCTGAGGCACTTTTGACAGCATTAAAATCCCCAATGATTAACATAGGCCCTCCATAATCTGTAACAATAAGACTTAGATCCCTCCATAGACCCCTCCTGTCTGCAATAGTGTGCAGACCATACACTGCAACCACTATGAAAACATCAAAACCTAAAGTAACTTGCATCACAATGCATTGTTCAGTCACTCTAAGTTGAACTACCTTAACTACACCAGGTTTCCATCCAAACCATATTCTACCTCTTGGTGAGAAATCATAATTACTACACCAATTCCAATGCCCACCAAACTTCTTCTGAGTTTTCTCCACTTTAATACTTCGAACTCTCGTTTCAAATAAAGCACAACAACAAGCATTTTGAGACTGCATCATCGCTTTTACTTCCTTCACTTTAATGGGATCATTGAGACCCCTGACATTCCAGGCAACAAGAGACATCAGGATAAATAGGGATTTGGTCCCCTAGCACCCCCAGATCTCCCTGAGTCATAACCAACGTTGTAATTAACCACCCTAGTAGACTGAAAAGCAACATGCTTACCTTTTGATTTTCTAGTCACTATTTTCCAAGGTTCTTCCTCCACTGCAACATTTTGTTGTATAGGTGTAGCCACAGGAGTGATGTTTGTGTTAGACTCTACAACCAAGGGAGGATCACCTGCATTACTAGTAATTCCAGTAGTGCAAGGATCTACTGCCATGGAAGGAGCACCAACATTAAACACCTGATCAGTAGCCCCACCTATTTGTTCAATGACCTCCTTATCTTTTGTTAAATCAATTGCTACTTGATTCTTCTCTTGAATAATAGGATTAGTAACCTTAGGAACCCATTTCTGAGTAACCTTCACTGCTGTCTTCTTTTTACTTTCACGGTTATGACCCACCATCTGGCATTTTTTGCAAAAAGGGGGAAGCCAATCATAGACTACCTTTTGAGCAAACTTTCTACCATTAGGATCCTCTATCTGCACTTCCCAGGGAATATCTTTTGTAACATCCATCTCAACCAGAATTCTAGCAAAAGACACTCTCAACACCTTCGTAGTACATTCATCAGCATAAATGGGCACACCCAATAAACTTCCAATTCTGCTTAGTGAGTTGTCACTCCAACAATTAAGAGGCAGATTGGGAAGTTTAATCCAAATAGGAATCACCTTCAACACCTCTTTATGAAAATCAAATTTGGGAGTCCAGTGCTTAACAATCATAGGTTTACCAAAAAACAAATGAGGACCTGAATACAGAACTGAATCCCTATCTTCCCTACATTTCATCTGAACCACAAAATAACCTTCATCATGCTTAAACAATGTTGGTTCATTCATTAATCCCCATTGTACCTTGATATAATCATTCATGGCTGTCATTGTAGGATTTTGACCCACCACATACATGATAATAGCATTTTCCCAGGTAGCATTAAGTTTCTCAACTTCATTTTTATCTAATTTCGCAGTTGGTGTACCTTCAATAATAGTAGGAGCAACAAACATTAACCCCATACCTTTTTCAGAGATGCGATTTTGACCAGTAAACCCTTGCCACTTGCTTCGAGATACTTCAGTATGCTTCAATGTCCCTAAATCCTCCATTATAGGAGCATTCGCAGTTTGAGTCGTAACTTCTACTGTTCCATTAGAGGATCCTGCCTCAGCCTCTTCATTCCCAATACGAACTGTAGATGTAAGTCCAGTAGACGATCCTGGTCCCGGAGAACTAGTTATCGGCACCGCCGTCTTCCTTCGCCTCCCCATAGTACCAAAGAAGTGCACA
Source organism: Beta corolliflora (assembly GCA_947648045.1). Lineage (NCBI taxonomy): Eukaryota > Viridiplantae > Streptophyta > Magnoliopsida > Caryophyllales > Amaranthaceae > Beta > Beta corolliflora. Next base: position 296,010 of record CANSZD010003076.1, on the reverse strand, counting down.
ATAGCATTCACGCTTTATCGTGCGCCACTAGAGGGTTTTAGAGAGGTTTTCGTTATTATGAACAAGTATAATGTAATTCATCACATTTTTATTTTACCCTTCTCTAACTATTATTTAGATATGTGGAAAAATCAACACAAACACTATTTGTTTACACGCAAACACTATATGTTGTGTACACAAACAACATACATTGTGTACACAAACAATATATGTTGTGTACACAAATACTATATGTTATACGCACAAAAACTATATGTTTATCATGAAATTCACATATTTTTATTCTCTACAATAAACATCCATTTTGATATAATTTTATCATATTTTCATTTTACCCTTCTCTAACTATATACTCCCTCCGTCCCAGAAAGATCTGAACACTTGTTGGGACACGTAGTTTAAGGTGATAAGTTGTGGTGTGGTTATCAAATGTTATTTTATTTAAAAAGTAGATGTGATAGGAGTTGATGGGGTATTTTTTATTAGAGGAGAGAGAAAGTTGGGTAACTTTTCATTGATAAAAGGTAGAGTGTGGGCCAAGATGTGTACAAAAATTAATATAGTAATGGTGGGACCATGCCAAAAATGGAAGTGTTCAAACTAATTTGGGACAAACATAAAAGGAAAGTGTTCAGACTATTCTGGGACGGAGGTAGTATTATTTAGATATGTAGAAAAAAATAATACAAACACTATATGATTATACACAAACACTATATGTTGTTTGTGTAAGAGCAGTAAGTGATAGCCTAGTGGTATTGGCATCACCTCCGATCCCAGAGATCCTGGGATCGAGTCTCACCCCTTGCAAGGAGGGATCCCCAATTTCCCCCTCTCCTTGCAAGGGACTTCATCTTACCTTAAAAAAAATATGTTGTTTGTGTAAACAACATATGTTGTTTGTGTACACAACATATAGTGTTTGTATATAAACAAATAGTGTTTGTGTACACAAATAGTGTTTGTATTATTTTTTCTACATATCTAAATAATAGTTAGAGAAGGGTAAAATAAAAATATGATGAAATTATATTAGAATGGATGTCTATTTGTAGAGAATAAAAATATATGAATATTGGTATATTTTTTTATTTTTTTTAAAATATAATTTTTGAGATATACAAGTTTCAAAATTGCAAAAGTAATATTTTTTGGACAAACAAGAGCATGACATGTGTGCTGCCACCAACTTTCCTTACACCCACTTATGTGCTGCCACATGGCTGTTAGACATTTAGCATATGTCTAACGGTTAGACACTTATTATCCCTCCAATTCGCAAGCCAAGAGGATGAGAAATTCTGAGCATAAATGATTTGACACATTCAATGTCAATGTATCATCTTTGATATCATATCTAAAACCATAACAAACGTACTATTGAACGAACATTCAGGGAGACCTACTTTCCGGAACAACATGAATCAAAGCTTTTTTTTTTTGACAACGGGGAAATTGTACATTAATTAAAATCGGAAGTACAACCTAATGCTAATACAACCAAACGAACATGAAGAAACTAAACTGAGCTATACTCGCTCTTACACAAGCACTACAGAAACATAAATAACTTAAACTAGGATAAAATTGCTCTATCTGGAGGTCTGAATTGATAGATAACTGTATTGAAACTCTTCTTTTGGTGGATGACGATCGCCATAACCCTGATGAAAGGAGTGGGAGGAAAGGGCTGATTTCACAAGCGGGGCAACCAAGTACCAGCGAGATTATGAACTCGCAACATGACCAATTCCAGTGACCTTCTATCACATGGAATTCTATGGTCGTGTTTCCTGAAAGAGTCACATTCATGTGTGACTCGATACCCTTTTGGAAGGGTATTTCAGCTTCCGAAGCTCAAATGAGTTGACGCGCTATAAACCCAATTGACAAATGGGGAGCCGCCTTCGGATATCGTTTTGTCATTGATAAAATCATTACTAAGCGAGATTGAAATCTAACCAAGGTTAGATCTCGAAGAACCGTCCGATTATCAAAATCGGATAAAACAAACCCCAAACATGAAATCTCTTGCCACGCAAACCCTAACCAACCACCTAGACCAGATCCAACCTTTTGAAGACAAAGACTACCTCCAAAGAAGTAACAAAAAAATCAAGCGATTGATTTAACAAACAACAACACCATACTAATCCAACCAAGAACTCAACAATGAAATCAAATAACTAAACTTAAAGGGGGTAAAGGGGGACGCACTTCCAAGATCCAAAGAAACACTAGGTGAAGGGGGTTAAAAGCACAACCATCGGAGGACGCACAGAGATGCAACCCTAACGGGGAGGGGAGGGGGGGAGGGGGAGGGGAAGCCCCGCAACTTTACTCACTTGCCTACACAACACTAGGGGGAGGGGAGAGGGGATGCCTTGCAACTTTACTTTTTTGCCGACACAACACTAGGGGGGGAGGGGGAGGGGGAGGCCCAAAACCGACAACTAGGGGGAGGGGGCGAGACACCTAACCACGAAACAGGGGGGAGGGGGAGGGGAAGCCCAAAGTATACTGACTCACGGTGGGGGCTGTGGAGATGATAATGGAGACACGACTGGAGCAAGGGAACTTGAAGGGAAGATGCGTCCAGGAGACGACGAGGCTGGAGGGTACAGCTACGACCGGAAAACTAGGCTAAAAACTAGGACAACCGAAGGGAAACTATGAAAGGGACGACGAAACGGAGAAGAAGACCTGAAACTAGGAAAAACCGACGAAAAAAGACGATAGAAAAGGCGAAGAAAAACAAGGGAACTCGCCGGAGACCTGTCGGAAACCTGCGCGGCGCCGGATCTCCGGCGAGTTCCTAGGGTTAGGAGGGTTTTGTTGTAGAGAGAAGGCAGAGGATTAAAGTTTAGAGAGGATAGGAGAGAATTGAAATCTAATGAATGTTTATGTAAGTATGAATCAAAGCTTTGTAGCAACTATAAAGAGCATTCAGTCTTATTCAGCTGAAATCTAAAGGAGATCAGAGATATCATCGCGAAAATATTATTTCTGATAAAGGAACTCGTATATACTAATTTTCATTACATAAATACATTGTCTACAATGTAAATGAGCCAAAAAGAACCCTGTTATTAAGATCAACAAGTGTAAATGAGGGCATTGTTCAAGGTTATGACCCAAACACCAGCTCCTTGAAAGACCTCAAGGGTGATGAATGTCCGTATGCCTGACTGTCCTTCCAAAATGTTAGTCCTGTAACCCAAAAAGGAGGTTAAGATCATTTAGATACTCTATATCTCAACAGAAAACAAGCCAATATAGTAGAGCACTGAATAAAACTCAATAGAGAGTTGATATTGTGTAGACACTCCCACGGTCCCACCCCTTCCTAATGGAAGGATGTAGCGAGCTCAATAAGATTTTTATCTAGTAAATACAGCAAAAATATATAATGGGATGATGGATTGAATGATAACCTATCCAGATCAATAAGCCCGCTGTGGTTGCAAAGAAAAAATCCCGACTGATGCTATTAAACCTGTATTGGCAGTGCAAATATATCTTTAGTAGTTCTGAATCTGTTAAATTTGCTTAAGCGAACAAATCAATGGGATAGCAACTCACAAGTACATGCAGAGGAGATTCCCCCAGCCATAAAGAAAAGATGCCCAAATTGAACCAAGAAACCTGAACCAAAGTTGAATAGTCAGGCGTAACCAAGTACCAACACAAATCTCAGAAGCACAAACATCAAATGTTCACAATTCAAGAGAAAGAAATTATGACGTGATAACTAAAAACCAAAATGTCAAGCTTTTATCTAGTAGTAGTAACCACAGTCCACATTCTGTGAACAATCTGAGAGGAACAGAAACACCAAATTCTGAGATGGATGAACAACATAATACCACATAAAATCACGGGTGAAAAGTGCACGTGGAATCATTAGTCCGTTCCCAGTCATTGCCAGCAACATTGACAAAGCCGACAAGCCTTTTATGTTATCAGGATTCAGGAAGTTTGTCCACTGAAAGAAAAGAACCAAACAAGACTCATTCAGAGAGAACTTTTTTTTTTTGGTGAAAAAAAGCAACTAGCATATTAAATAGTCCTATACTCATATTAGAACGAGTTTTAATTCAGAGAGGATACTGCTGCACAAAGTTCAAAGTAAACTGACAGAACATATACCAATTGTGGAACTGGCATCCACATGAACAGAAGTGTAGCAGTCCATCCTGATATGGCTCCATAAAATTTGACCCCTTCCTCAGAGAGTTTACCCGTTCTAGCCTGGAAAGGTTAGCACACATTTTGAATGATACAAGAATTGCATGCTTTCTTTGTAGACAAGAAAGCTTGTAGACGAAGGACTAATTCTCTATTCACAACACAACAAGAAGAAAAGAAGTTAACCATCCAATAGCATAAAGACTAGCACACTGCACAGCCATGAATACAGAGATCAATATCTAGTTCCGCTCAGAGTAATATGAAACGGTTACCCATCCAGTATTTGCAAGACTAGCAGAACAATGAATACAGAGATCATCAGCTCCTTTCCATTTATAGCAAAGATATCAAAAGCTAGGTTGCCTGTTCAATCGCTGATAGACTACCACAACAATGAATGTAGAGATAAAATGAATACATGATCATGCTTTTGTAGCATTACCTCCTTATATAACGTCAATTTGAAAATTTCATAATCGATATAAGGAGTTCAATCTCCACGCTTGACTTGCTCCTTTTCTATTGATTTAAACTAAGATTTTCCCTTTAGAGGCAGGACTATTAAAGACCCTTACACTTTGTTCGGGTAGCATGATAGAAGGAAAAGGAAGAGAAAGGAAAGAGGAGGGAGGGAAAAGAAAGGGAGGGGGAAGATGGAGCTCCATTTCCCTCCAAATCTTTCCAAATCTGAAGATGGTGTTTATTAATGATGGAGAGAAGATGGATCCCTCCCTCCCTCTCCCCTTCTTTCCCCCCAACCCCTTATCGAAACAAGGGAACTTGTTCTCCTCCCTTCCTTCCCTCCTTTCTCTCCATTTCCTCTTATCCAAACATAGTGTTAAAGAAGCCTAAATTATTGCTAGTATCTCTTACCTCCTCATGTTTGTTCCATATAAGATAACAGGTAAGAGCTTCAGCTTACCATGACAACTGCTACCATGGCTAAAACAAACGATGTAGCTCCAGGAAGGATGCTGTTTGGAATATACGGAACAAAGGTGGACCACATAACCTGCATCCATCATGCAGAAAAACGTTAGTATTTGGCGAAATGGATGTAGGATCAGTAATTGTGAATTTACATAGAGAACAAGAAGCAGCACCTGAGGAAGGACAGAGAGCCCACCAACAGTGATGAAATCTTCCCAAATACCCCAGATAACAGGCGGAAGCATGCCAAAGTAATTGAGGAAGTTGGAGATAACACCAGCACCAACTACTATAGAGGTTAAAATGTAATAAGGAAAGGGCATTGCCTCAGCCAATGCTAGCTGTGAAATCACTACATAAGTAGTAAAAACTCCCAGGCATTGCACTATCATCGCTTCTGTCTCCTTTTTCTTGGCAAAGTATGAAAGCAGCGACAAGTTTGCTAGCAGACCAGTTAGGGAACCCTGCGATATATTTTATTGATGTCTTAGACTTAAAAGTTCCAAAAGTAAAATATAAAAGAAAGACAAAAGAAATAGGACGAAGTACCGGAAGGAGCGTTAATTAGGCTTACCAGCCAATTAACAGCCGAAAGAGCAGAACTGTTGCCAGCCATAAGATTACGAGCATTGAGCAAAATCTGAGGGAGCTGAAGGAGGAGAAACGGAATATTGGCAGATGCAGCGAACTTTGCCGTCCACCAATCCCATTGCTTAACTGTCTCATCGTTTGTATTGATCTTAGCTGCTTCCTCTCCCTATAATTTTAAATTTGTAAGGAAGATAACAAGAACAAAAAGATTATAAAATTCATATAAGTACTTAAATAAGAAGATATTCAAGTGAAGGAAGAAACTATAGCAAATTACAGGTTGAATAGGATGAGGAAGATCAGAATCAAGGGCAGCAAGTGGCTTGAACCGCTGATGGAGATGAAGGGACAATGGACTAATGCCGCGGCTGTTGCTGATCAACAGTGAAGAGCTGCAGGCACTGCAATCTTGGTTCTTGAATTGAAGGGTGGAGAATAGAGATGGACAATGTCTAAAGCTACATGGTGAATAAGGAGGAATAGATGAAGGCGATAAGCGAAAAGGTCGCAGCAAAGACTGCGCCATTGCAGGTGCTGCCACTGCAGCTACCATTGGTCCTCAAATTAGACAGATGCAACAGTAACTCCACAGCACTTGGTCTTAAAGAACAATGTAGGACAGCTGCATTGAAAAACCCCATAAATTTTCTGATCTGTAATATCCTGAGTAAAATTGGTGATATTTCTTGCATAATCAAAATCAATCCCTCTATATCTTGGTCTGCCTCAGATTGTATAGACTTAAAGTTTCCATTATTACGCTCTTAAATTGGTGCATTAGTCAAAACTATGTTCTATTATACTATTTCCAATGTGTTCTAAAACAATAACAGTTGTTTAAAAGGAGTGCATATAATTTTTTCGCTAATTTGATCTCCATTGCAAAGTTTCCATTAAACCCTCCGAAATCAACCTATTAAACCCTCCAAAAATGAAAAATCGAAGACATATAATGAATAGCAATCACCGAATTATACATAATTAAGGAAAAAGTTAAAAGTTAAGCTTAAATTAAGCAAAGAATAAGAAAATGGAGAAGGAAGTGATACTTACAAGTCAAAGTCGAAAGATATTTAGTAGGGCCCTAAACAATTAAAGAAGAAAGCAGCAATAATTAGAAACTCTAACCATATAACATTTCCTACGAAAATACTAGTATTAATGTAGCAAGTATAGTACTAACAAGTAACAAGAATAATTTTAAAAAAAAAAAAAGATTTTAGAAATCGAGGTAAAGGAAGAAGAATGGGGTGGAGTGAAGGAAGGGAGTCCAAACTCCGATGGTTTGATAGAGGCTAGAGGTGGAGGAGAGAGACTCAGTGAAGAGAGGAGAGTGGCAACTGGCAAGTAGTAGTAGACTTGGAGTGGTAGACTGGTAGTAGTAATTAGAAATGAAATGAAATGAAATGATATGATATTTTTATGGAAAGATTTTAGCACAGTTAGCGAGATATTGAGAGCTGGACTTGGACGGTTGCCGATCCACTTCATATTATTGCAACGTTTCATGCCTTTCACATGTTCTCTACCGCAACTTCTTTCTCACTTCCACACTCACAATTCTTTTTCTTTTTTTTTTTTTTTTTATTATATATATATATATATCTCTATTAGAGATAGAAATATAGACAATTGATATTTGATAAATTGACAATACTCCATATCTTTGTGAAACAAACCACTTTATTGATTGGTTTGGTGCGAATTCTCAGGTGTTCCCAAGAGCACGTTGAATTATGTGCTCCCAAGTACATTTGTCACATTTTTTCGCGAAATATAAAATGTCTGAAAATATGTGAGAAAGATCACTTAGTTTGAGTCTTTCCTACGAAAGACTACGACGCTTTCGTTTCTTGGGGAGGTGTAAAATGACGAAAACAAAAAAATGGTAAATTAAATTCTTGGACGTTTTTATTTTATTTTTGAATTTTTCTACGTTATACCTTTGTGTTTCTTCAAATTCTACATTGTACCACAAATGTATACAAGTGATGTAAATTGTGGGAGTGGAAGGGTGGTAAGCCCTTTCATCTTCCACCCACATGTTGTGGGTTCGATTCTCATCAGGGGAATTTGGGGGGCTTTGGGATAGGTTGTATTTAGGTGCCCTATGAGAGGGCGTTAATGTAATTTATCTTACCAAATTTTTAAAAATACCCCAAATGTATACAACGTAGAAACACAAGGATATATGGAGAATACTGGTCTCATGATTTCAAATGCATTGTTCACTTGTATACAAGTTACACAACCAGTTTAAACAGTCAAACCGTTAAAGTATATGTCAAGCGAACCTTTTGCCAACACTACTAACACTAGTATTTCTGAACTTCCTAAAAAAATCTATGCTCCAGCACCAACTCTTCACATAAAACTTCCCTTCCCATCCCAGTGCACTCTCTTACACAGGTAAGCCTGGTTTGGGCAGCAATATTGACAACCCAAACTCAAGAAGCATTGCAGTCAAACAGCAAACTAAAAAACGACAAACAAATAAGGTGCCTAAGTGAGTGCATTCCTCTTTCTAACACGGGTTTTGCTTCTTGGTGAAACATCTTTAGAAGTTTCACAGCCATCGCCATCAGATTTATCTTAAGTATTCATATCATCATCAGTTCCGCTATGATATGGATCAGTTCCGTCAGTTGAGACCTCCTCTTCCAGTGGCAGCTTCCCTTTCGCTTCTTGTTTTGAAAGTCGGTCACGAAGCTCTCTCAGTTTTGCCTTCTTTGAGTTCAGCACACTCACAAACTGAAAGCAAAGAGCACCATATATAAATAGATAAACGAGAAACCATAGCCTTACTTTTCCTAATAAGCTAGTTTACCATGATGCACAGGTAATTTCAGCAAACTAAGATAAGACAATTGCTTATCAAACAGTGGAAACAACACTGCCCAGGATGTGGCATATTTGTTTGCATCTCAGTAACTCAGCAGTCTCTAGTATCCACTTTTTGCTAATTCATAGGATCATTGTTGCTTCTTCAACTCATCAGTCATCACTCAGTTATTTCTGCCACAGGAAACTCCACAAGACTCCATCATGCCAACCTTATAAGGAAGTCCTACCTAATTTCTTGCCCTCATGCTTTCTCAGAAGTAGGCAGCCAGGTCCCACAATGGCCACAGTGAAGCTTACAAGTTAATCTCTAACCTGTGTAGGCTGTTACTCGGACATGGGTAATTGGGTACGTGTCCAAGTTTCCGACTCGGTCATATTATGAATATCTTTCATAAATTAGGCCTAAATTCCCAAGTCGAATCATCGAGGGTCAAACAGGATAATTGAGATTAAATGAAAAGTCCGAGTAACATTACCTCCAACCACTGTATAACCTAACACCAAAAAAGCTGACTTATAGTTACGAGAAATCCAACTCTCCCCCAAAATATAGGAAAAAGAAATATATCTACATATTATGAAAAATATATCTACATATCTCACTGATGAGAGGAGGTACATATTCACAAAAATGGTGCCAAAATAATGAAATATTAAATATATTAAGTTAATTTTAGTACTAAAGGCTTCTAATCCTGGACAAGCTAGACATAGTTTTCTCTCCCCTTCATATTCTGCCTACTAGAGGATCAATTTTCACAAATTCAATGATCCTGTGCTTTGGGGTATAATAATATGATTTTTACTGATAGCAAATTAATCTGGTCTGCAAAGTCTAGTTATGAAAACATTAAAGTAGAAATACCTTGGCATATACTTCAGATTCAAACTCCTCTCTCTGAGTGCTCAACTTTTCACTTTGAACCAAGCATTTGTGAGCTTCTTCTTTCAACTGCTCAAATGACTGATTCGTTTTGACAACTTCTTCCTGTTACATTCAAAGAAACAGGAAAAATTCCACATGAACATGTATATAGTGAAAACTTGATGGAAGTCGCTGCCGAATGGCTATAAGTAATGCTCAAGCTGAAAGAGTCAATAGGTGTAACTGAATGATAACGTTTACGCATAAAGATTATCCAAACTACTAACATAACTAGTATTAAGGAAATCAGTTGTGAGTTGTAGGCTCCGTTTGGTAGAGCATAAAACATTTTTCTGGAAAACTGTTTTCCTCTATTTTCAATTATACATTGTTTGGTTTGCAAAGGGGTGTAAAACTATTTTTCCTAGAGTAAAATTACTCTCCCAATGATAGAAAGCCATTTTCCTTTAAAATGAAGGAAAATTGTTTTTCCTTCCTTTTCCTTATCTCTTATACACTCCTCACTACCTCCTTACTTTCCCCTTCATTTTCCTTTCGCTTCATCATTTTCCTTTCGCTTCATCATTTTTCTTACATGGAACCAAACAACGAAAAACTAATTTTAGAATTGAGTTTTCTATTGTAAATTGTTTTCCATGAAAATCATTTTACACAGAAAATGTTTTACCCCCAACCAAACGGAGCCGTAAAGTTAGAAATTATATGATGATGTGAAAGACAGCAATGAGTAAATAGGAAAAAGATGAGACTGACACTTAATCTTATGTTAGCTTCCATAAGAAAGTCCAAGATGCTTGCTGTACAAGATTTAGAGTCGGGTGATGGCTTACATCTCCATCTCCATTCCAACTGAATCCCTTCCTTTTCAAATGTGAATGACAGCTGCAAAAATCATTACTGACATGAGAAGACGATATAAAACTATTTTGGTTGAGTTGGTCCTCCGATACCATGTCGAAGACAAAGTCAACCAAAAGCTTTAAGCGGATAATTGGAGTGCGGGAATAGTTTTATACTCTATAATATATCAATCGCAAACTAACCCTTTTGGTTGAGTTGGTCCTCTATCTACCATGGATCAACTCAACCAAAAAGCTTAAGTTGATGGTTGGAGCCGTAAAATAGTTGTATACTCTATCATATCGCAAACTAACCCTTCTATAGCCGTTTCCAGCATCAGCAAAACGGTAGACAGAAGTAGGGTGTTGAAACCCTAGAAAGGTCTCGGCAAAGTGAATGTATTCGGAAACCGATTGATCCCACTGGCTTGCCCTCTCATTGACATCCTCCTCCGATGCTGTTCAAATTCAGGAATGAATGACAACAAGATGCAAAAACAAAAAGAGACAGAGAATTAGAGATAGATAATAAAGAGATACCATTGCAGAGCCAAGCGTCACGGCCATCGGTGATGGAGAGAGAAAAGTGACAAGGGAACCAAATGCCCTTTACGAATATTGTTTCTTTGCTTGATTCTGAATCTTCTGTTACATCAAGCTTTAAACATGTGTGTCTTGCTTCTTCTGATTCCATTCTTTTTATAGCTCTTCCGGGTTTATCATTCAGGAGCAGAAACAACCTCTAATCTAATTCTAATTCTAATTAATAAGCTTTTTTCTGTGTTTTGGTTCGCTCTCCATCAAAAATTCAGAATCCCTAATGTTATAAACTTGAGAACCAATCTAGTTTGAACTTTGAACTTTGAACTTTGAACTTTGAACTATAACTTATAAGCATGAGTTTGGAGTTTGGACTTCGGAGTTACCGTTCGTACATTTGAACACAAATTGCTTCAAATGAGGATTTTTTTTGTAGAAAGAGTCTGTTAGAAGATTTGGCTTTTATGTACCACTTTTCGTGTGAAACGACTTTTTTTATAATTTTTCTCCGAATTTAAGACTTCAAAATTTTACTTTTTTGCTTATCCAATTATTCAACGTCGATCCATGAGTTATTAAGAGCACCATTATTGATGATTGAAAAATAATATCATCTCACTCTCTTTCTAACTTTCTTTTTCTAAAAAATTACATCCCACAATCTTTTCTGACTTTCTTCTTATCAATGAAATAAAAAAAAAATCATCCTAACTACTTTTGCCTACCCAACTACTTTTTTACCGCACCCAATTATTTTTTCTCTCTCATCACCCCACCACCACTATACAATATTTTTATTATTTATAACTTAATAATATTTAACATGCATCACTAATTGATAAAAAATTAATTAAATAAATACATAATTAGCGTTTTTAGCATTAACTAAATTAAATGCACAAAAATATTGTTTATTTTTGTAGAGTGTAAAAGTGAAAGATATTTCATATAAAATAAGCAAAATTATAGAAAATTAGTAAATAGAAAAAAAAAATAGTCCAAAATATTACAAAATGGGTCTCTATTTGTAGATCTCGGAAAAATTGAGCCATTGGTAATTTTTTTATTTTTTTGGCTTTGTATTTTTTAAGATATTGCATTTTTAATATTTGTAATTGTATTATTTCTCTCACCTGTCAGAATTTGACAAGTGTCAAATTCTGACGCGCACGTCAGAAAATCTGACACGCGCGTCAGAAATCTGACGAAAGTAAAAAAAAATTTGCTTTTCCCCAGCCAAAACGACGCGTTTTGGCTGGAGCTCATCGTTTTGGCTGGGGGAAAGCCAAAAAAAAAATTAATTTGTCAGATCAGGCGGTGGATCCTACTCCCACGCCTGATCATGTTTTCACTCGTCCCATACCATTTTTTTTTTCCAATCACCCCTCAATCTTTGTTTCAATTATCATTAAGGGGTTTCTTTTAACATCAAGTACTTGATCTTTTTTTTTCATTCATCATTAATGGTGCTCTAAGATTGACCAACTTAAATCATCCAACTAGGCTGGCAAAACTTGACCCAACCCGATAATCCGGTCCGAACCCGAAATAAGCGGGTTAGAGTTTAGATTTTTGACAAATTTAAGTAAATGGGTTGATACGATTAACCCATTTAATTAAACGGGTTAGGTTCAGGTTGACATTTCCGACCTGAAAATGACCTGCTTTGACCTTATTAATGTAAACATATAGAAATTTCTCGAAAAAAAATATAATGATAAATCTAATATTTGGTTAAAAATAGTAAAATATCGCTAAAATAGATCATAATTATTCCAATAGACTCTAAACATGCATACTATGCATACTTTCAGTAGTGAACTTGCTCATTTAGCTTTTTAAGAAAATAATTATTTTTCAATATAATAATAATTATGGCTAAATGGGTTAAACGGGTTATATGGGTAACCCGTTTATTAAATGGGTCGGGTTAGGGTTGAGTTTTTCAACCTGTTTATTAAATGGGTTAGGTTTGGGTTGAGAGATGTTTGACCCGTTTATTATCGACCTAAACACGAACCCAACCCAACCCGATCTGATTGCCAGCTCTAATACCAACGTACGTGCGGCATTGATAAAAAAAATGGTATATGAAAACCCGGATCGGTGGGTCAACGTTGAAAATTGGTGAATCAATGCCTAAAAATAAGAGTTGGTTGTATCTAGCAAATATAAAATTAATGTCTTAAGTTGCCAAACAAAATTATAAAAGGTTGTTTCTAACAACAACAAAAAGTGGTATATAAAAGGTTTGTTTTGACAAATTATTTTTTTAAGTTAATTTACAAAGATGTCCTAATTGTTGTGTTTAGCAGACAAAACCATTTTGATCATGTGACCTGAGACGTGTTTACAAAATATGACTATAGAAAGTCCAAATTTATATGATTGTGTTTGTTGCCTTGCTTCAAACCAATTTTTCGACTAACCTGACATAAAATACATGTCAGACCCGCAACTTATGTAGGCTAGGATTGGATTAAGATTCATCAAGGAACCTACAAATTAAGTTTGTGAACATGTACTGTCAATGATATTCTAATAATACTTGATATCTTCATGATTGTAAAGACTAGTAATAAGGGATATGTGTATGATCATATATTAAGCATTGTTTGTTAAGAAAGCTATCAATTGAGAGATATCCATGAATTTACCAATTATATTTCATCTATATGAACTTCAGGGCGAATTTTTATCGATACATAACATGTTTACCATCGTGGACGTGTATCGTCAGAGGTTTATTGACAAAGATTTGATTTGATATTGCACCATATAATTAGGGATTGGGGTCTCCCCGATAGACGATAGTAATCAAATGATCCGAGGGGAAAAAGTGAACGACTAAATCCTACCGTTTATTTCTTACTATGGTCTTGTATTAGTGTTCTTACTCAATTCCCTTCGGTTTTTTCACCATATACCCCCGACAAATTGGAAAATTCACCATATACCCTCAATGTTTCAGATATTCACCATATACCCCTGAGTTTTAAAAAACCGTACACAATATATACCCTTTTTCTAACGGACGTTAAGTCGCAGTTAGCTTTATTTACGATATTGCCACCATTAACCCCTAACCCTAAAATCCTAATACCCTAACCCTAACCCTAACCCTAACCCTAACCCTAACCCTAACCCTAATTGTAACCCTAATCTTAAACCATAACCCTAACCCTAACCCCCTGCCGCCCCCCCCCCTCCCCTTCCCTTCCCCTCCACCTCTCCCCCTTCCCTCCACTCCACCGCGCAACCCCTCCCCCCACCCCCTTCCACCGCCGCCGCCCCCACCCCCTCCCCGTCAATTTCCCCCTCCCCCTCCCCTCCCCTCCAAGTCGATTTCCCTAGCCCCCCACCCCCTTGATTTCTCTCCCCGACGCACTCACACTGCGCACCACCAAAACAACAACACATGCGCACCGCCTTGTCGACTTTTCCTTGGCGTTCGCACCACCAAAACAACAACAACAACAGAATGGCGGGAGAGAGAGAGATAAATCGAAGGGAGGGTGGCGGCGCCGAAATTTCTCACCCGAGTTGCGGAGATCTCTCGCCCGAGTTGCGAAAATTCGAGGAGGGGGTAATTCGAAGGGGGGTTGCGAAAAAATTGGGTTGGATGGATGTAAACCAACGGGGAGGCGAGGGGGAAATCGCCGGGGAGGGAGTGGGGATGGGGATTTCAAAGGTGAACGAAGAGGGGGGGGGGGAGGGGGAGGGAGAGATCGACGGGGAAGGGGGAGATCGACAAGGAAGGGAAGGGGGGAGGGGGAAATCGACTGGGCGGCGACGATGGAGGGGAGGGGGGGGGGAGGGGCTGCGGTGGTGGAGTGGAGGGAGGAGGGAGTGGGGGCTGGGGTGGTGGCTGGGGTGGGATGGTGGGCTGGGTGGGTTAGGGTTTAGGGGAGGGGAAGATGGGTTAGAGTTTAAGATTAGGGTTATAATTAGGGTTAGGGTTAGGTTTAGGGTATTAGGATTTTAGGGTTAGTGGTTAATGGTGGCAAAATCGTAAATAAAGCAAACAATGAGTTAACGGCAGTTAGCAAAAGGGTATATGATGAACGTTTTCGAAAACTCAGGGGTATATGGTGAATTTTTGAAACATTGAGGGTATATGGTGAATTTCTTGATTTGTCAGGGGTATATGGTGAAATAACCGTTCTATTTTTATACGAACTTTTAAGGTGATAGTAAGTAATTATAGAACGGGGAATAACAACTCAAAAAGAAAAAAAAATTGTGAAAAAACATAATAAAAGAAATGCAATCCCATTATCTCTATTATATAAGCCAAGGGGGGAGCTATGGTGTCCCCTCTTGAAAAGACTTATATACCCTCAATCTCACAAAAAATAATAAAGAAAAGATTTTCTTAATTCTTTCCTCATTTACAAATATGGATAATAAGGAAAGTTCTACATTTTCAAAAAGAAATACAGAAAAATGTGTAAAAAGAGAAAACTCACTATTGAAAATATAAACTGGTGACTAAATCAATTTTCAAACTTTTATAAAAGCAAAGATTTACGAGATTCTTACTTATTTAAACTCCCGGTTACGCAATAACAATTTCAAATAACATGCATTAACAAACCATAAAATAATTAAGAAACTTAGAGAATATTCATTTTTTTATTTTTTGGGGCTCACAATCATTTTTTTTTTGATGGGGGGCTCACAATCAGTTGAGATAATAAATAATTAAAGAGATAAACATACATCATTAGATAATATCAATTTATAATATATTTTTTTATTGAAGACCGCTCACCATAGGTATCTTAAAACGCCAATTACCCAAATGAAATTAAATTGAACTACTACTCATTAAATACGCCTATACAATATATGTATTTTTAAATAAATAAAAAACATAACCTAGATAATTCTTTAAAAGGAGAGTTGTTGAATTATTTACCAAATACAAGATAACATATCCTACCCTAGGATAGTTAACTATGGAAAACATTACTTTTCTTTCTAGAAAGAATGCAAATAAAAATCATAACGCTCATTAATATTCACCATAAATATTACACTCTTAAGTTAGCTTTTTAACACTTTTTGATGTTAATATTAATATTAATATACTGTCGCACGCATCGCGTGCATATAATGCTAGTAGAAGAAGATTCCCAGTGACCACATTCCATATCCCTCCAAAACCCAACTCCCACAAAATTACAAATATTCCCAATACTTTAATCACTTCCCCAAAGGCATCAACCTTCAATTAAAAAGCTTGTGAAGCCGTCCGTGAAGGTGGGAAGATCAATCAAAGTGTACTAATACAACAAAAATGTTACGAATTCACTCCCAATTTCTTCTATCTTTTCTGCTACTTTTCTACTTCTCGCTCACTATAATCCCAGTAGCATACAGTGAGGATGATGAAGACCCAACAATCAAAACTATGCACCAGTTTTCTGGCTACCAAACTTCTGAACCTAACCATGATTCTCTCTTTTCACTCTCAGTCGATTCTCAATCTTTGCAAAAACAGGTTCACTTTTTCCCTTCATTCTATGCACAATTATATGAGTTGGGCCTTAAAGCTTCTCACTTTTTTGTTTGGCACTGGTACATTGGTACTATTGATTGCTAAATTATGTATGCACTTTCAGGGTTTGGGTGTATTTTTATTGTCACCTATAGTACTTTGGTTTTAAGTATACCATTTTATTTGTTCTTGAATTAAGCTTTTGCATAAGAATTAAACCGGTTGTAGGCTATGAATAATGATTAATTATTGTAGTATTGAGCATTGAATTTCATTTGCTATAGAAAGGAGATAATCATCCTCTAGGACAAGAATTATAGTATGACAAGTGAAATAAAGATTGTTGTTTTGATTATCATGTTTCAGCCAAAAAGATTATATAGAAGTGATGTCAAGTAAAAATAGCAGTAAATTGCTCCCCGAAATGGAACTTTCAGTTAGTTACTCCTCTCCTTCCTAATTAGAAGAGTTCCAATTGTTATATCATGTCGGGTGTGCATCTTTCACGCTTCATCTTACTAGGGAAGTTCGAAAACTTGCATTCTCTTCACTTCAGAAAATAAGTTTAAGGTTTGCTGAGTTCAGATAACTAGAGAAGTTTTAATGAGATTAATTAGTTTAGACAAGTTCCAATAAGTTCTAACGCCTTGTAAAGAAAGTACCATTAACTTCCAATAAATTCAGATAACATAGGTTCAGGTGAAGAGTATGCACTGTTTGATTGGAGGAAATGAGACCTGTTCTTGCTGTAATTGATCAACTTTAGCCTTGCTTGCTCTTATGACCACATGAGCTAATTGTCTGCAATTACTTGATCTTCAGATTGACGAGTTGGCTACTTTCTCGGATTCCCCTTCACCATCGGTTACTAGGGTTCTCTATACTGACAGGGATGTCGCTGCTCGGAGGTATGTGACTCTTTTTTAATTGCTACTCTAGGGGTGAGATCATTATCTAATGGCTGCAACTTATCACTTCATATGTTGATAATTGTTAACTATGTAGTTAACCTGATGGGACTAATGCAGTCCATATCCATGCCACAAATTTGTGTGCAATCCAAGTGTTGCCAGATTTCATATTAATTATCCTAAGAAAAATTTGTCATAAGCGTTTCTATAGTCCTCTCTCAAAATTATTTTCCACCGGTAACTGTAGGCTGAGTGAAAATTGACTGTGCCCTAGACAATAAGAGTAGGAAGCTCACTTACATCCCCTTTGACAACATGGTCAAGCTTTCCCTATACGGCTGTCTGGTAAGAGTGGTGCTTAAGAGTTAAGAGTTAAGACAATAGTCTTGATAATGGTATATGGAATAAATTGTTCGTCTGTAAAAGCAAGTTTTCACCTTTTCAGGTTGAATTTCTTAAATGAAAATGGGTTATGAAATATCAATGTATGTTTGATACGTATTGTTACACTACAAGGAGCGCTAATTGGAATTTCATATATAAGCAGTATAAAGTTTGATGCAAGGAAATTGATTCTGAGTCGATATATGGCTATCTGCTTATACGTAATTGCAGGCCCCTGTAGCTAAGATCAATGGCCTAAATTCTCTTGCGTTCTCATGTGTTTTATAATGAAGATCAGATGCAACTAAGGCTATTCTTTATGATACTCACTCAAGTGCCTTTTGTTTGAGTGGTATTTTACCCAGAGTTAAGAGATGTCTATTGGAGTTGATTATTTGCAATTGTTGGAGTAGACATACTTGAGTTGTACCATGTGAGTGGCATGCTCACACATTTGCTTCCCTTTGCATAATCGGTAACTGCAGCTTACTTTGCTTATTGGAGATCTTGTAATCCCTACCTATGCAT
Organism: Beta corolliflora; assembly: GCA_947648045.1. Classification (NCBI taxonomy): domain Eukaryota; kingdom Viridiplantae; phylum Streptophyta; class Magnoliopsida; order Caryophyllales; family Amaranthaceae; genus Beta; species Beta corolliflora. The sequence goes on along the minus strand of CANSZD010003076.1, from coordinate 277,860 downwards.
CTGCGACTGATAAAGATTCTTACCTATATTTTTTCTTGATTAATTATGTGTTATATGCAAAATAATTGATAGAAGTCACAGTTTTCTTTTGAGCATCCAGTTATAATACATAGCATATTCTTCTGCAGGTACATCAAAAATTTGATGGGACTTGCTGGCCTTTCAGTCAGGGAGGATACTATCGGTAACATATTTGGTCGATGGTAAATTATTAAATCTTCTCTAAGTTTGTGAGTACCACCATGGCTCAGTGCACATTCCCCCCTCATCTCACATTCCATACAACCAGATTCTTTTTCGAAACAAAAATAAGTACAAAATGCTAAAAAATCGGAATGAAAGGCGATATGTCATTTTATATAGGAAAGTATATCGCCTCTCTGTTTCAACCCTCCTAACAAAATTGGGGGATTCCCTCAAAAGAGTTTATTGCATGCGGACCTCAAAGGTAACGTTATGTCAAATGACCTGTATTCTGTAGTCTGTAGAGTTGTCTCCTGAAGAATAACTCTTTTATTTTTTCATAAAAATATGTTAGATTCAGTACCTTTTCTGCTATGACGATTAGGTGGTAGTGGTTAACATTCCAGAAGTAGCACTTTACCTGATATATCTAACAGCCCTTTTTCCATGTGTATTTTGTAAAAGATGTTAAATATTTAGCCATGCTTCAGCAGTAACCCATCCTCCTATCGGCCTGTTATGAATCAATGTGGGGCCTGTACGTTGATGCCTTATATTGTCCATTGTCATGGTCAGAATATGTAACACATGCTTGTGGAAGCTACCATGACATGTACATATTGCTTTAAATAAAAGAATGTAGGATCACTCCGTATGATCAAGAGGTAGATTGTGTCTTGCAACAATAATTTTGTGACCTTATCTTTGACAGGGATGGTTACGAACCAGAACTTTCTGCTGTTGGAACTGGTTCTCATATTGATGCTATTCCATATTCTGGAAAGTATGATGGAGTTGTTGGTGTCCTTGGTGGTATAGAAGCCATTAATGTGCTGAAGAAGTAAGTTTTACTTGTGCATAGCTCGGAGGTGTTGAGGATTCTAGGTATCCTCATACTTAATCAAGATTAAAGTTATTTAGCATCAGTTTTGCTGGAAACTTTGCTCTTTTACACCAGTGCTGACATAAATCACCAATCGCAACTGGTTACTTCAAAAACTTTTCCCTTTATCTTTATGTGAAATATAAATCCCCATTTCCTTTTCTCAAACTTCTCTTTTATTTCGAAGTTTAATAGAAGTATATATTAGCAGCCAGTATCTATTCACAACATTCTAAGCCTTAGTTTACAGGGCGGGATTTAAGCCAAAACGGGCATTGGAGGTGATAATGTTCACATCAGAAGAGCCTACCAGGTTCGGGATCAGCTGCTTAGGAAGGTATAGCTAGCTGTTTAGTAAATACATGCCTATCATGGCTTTTTGTTTCAATTGTGGGAGCTTCTTTTATCTGAAAATCTCGGTGGAGGTCTGACCTTGAGTACTGTTAAATATGCAGCCGCTTGATAGCAGGGAGTGAGACGCTTGAAAAATCTCTGAAGAATACATTTGATAGTCAAAATGTGTCTTTCCTGGATGCTGCAAAATCTGCTGGATACGCTAGAGATAATGATGACCTGTCTAGTGTGATTTTGAAAAATGGATTTTACTCTGGATTTGTGGAGTTGCACATAGAGCAAGGGCCTATTTTGGAAGCTGAAGGTGCACATTTCTTTTTTAAGGCTTTAATCCCCTTGCAGAACTGGACTCGCCTCACTCCTGCTTTTGTGAAAAAAAAATCAAAATTCTTATTTCCCAGGTATTCCTATTGGTGTGGTCACTGCCATTGCTGCTCCTGCGAGTATCAAAGTTGACTTTGAAGGGGATGGAGGTCATGCAGGTGCTGCCCTGATGCCAAGCAGGTGAATAACATAAACCATTTTGGTGTGTATGTTGAAGATTTATCAACTACTGTCTATCTCTAATGTCCTAGACATATTCTGAATGTCATCAATATAGGATGATTCCAGTCTGTTCTCTTTGTAAAAGCTCATCGCTATCCTGTTTCATTAATTGAAAATGTCTTTCAGAGTTTTCCCTGGGAATTGTTAGTTCCTTGCATGCAGTAGTCATGAAGTTTCTTGTGTTATTTACCGCTCAATAACACCTTGTCAGTTTCTAATAGTATTATTGTTCCAGAAATGATGCAGGATTAGCTGCTGCAGAGTTAGCATTGGATGTTGAAAAGCATGTTTTGGAATCTGGGTCTATTGATACAGTTGGCACTGTTGGTAAGACATGAAGAATTTGATCGACACTTCATTTCATTGTTTTAAAAGCCAAATCCTCATGTGAACTCTATTAGTTTAAATGATCATTACCTGCCTTTCATGCAAGGTATTCTTGACCTACATCCTAGAGCAGTTAACAGCATCCCGAGCAAGGCACATGTGGAGATAGGTATGTTCAGATTTTTGTAGTTCAACATTGAAAATCTACATTTTACAGTAATCCTAACCTTAATCATTCTTTCCTTCTTCTATTTGGAGAGGCATAACCTTGAGTTACTAGACAGAATTAAATTAAAAATAACAAACAAATTGTTGACTGACCAACAGACACACGTGATATCAATGAAACGAGAAGAAATCTTGTGGTTGAGAAAATCCATCAGTCTGCTGTTGATATAGCCGAAAAACGCAAAGTCAGGCTTTCAGGATTTGAAATTGTGAATCAAGATCCGCCAGCTCTTGCTGACAAGAAAATAATCAATGCGATGGAAGCTTCATCACGTGAGCTAAATTTGGACTACAAACTGATGGTTAGCAGGGCTTACCATGATTCCCTATTTATGGCCCGGTGAGTTATCCTCTGGCTCCTGAACTATGCCTTGGTACAAACAATTGTCAAACTTGAATTTGGTTTTTTTTTTTCACTATTCTTGAAATGAGAGGTTCTAGTCTTTTTGAAAGTCATCAATCGTGTAGAGGTCTAGAATATGTTTCTTTTCACAATCAGCTTTTATGGGCCGAGTTTTTTTTATCTTTTCTTGACTGGACCAGCCAACTCTTTGTTTCAGGGTGTCACCAATGGGGATGATTTTCATTCCATGCTATAAAGGTACAACTCTCCATCCCTCTCTCTCTATTAAATAATTTTTCAACATTAAACACCCCCCTCAAAGAAGGAAACATAAATTGCATCTGTAAACTTTCACTGATTCTATTCATGTGTTAGCTATCTAATGAGCAAGTGTGAGCATCTATTATCTCAACAAAATATGAATGATGAACTAAAACATCCTCCAGATTGCGCACATACTGGGTTGACCTGTTATTGGGTTGTCTATTTGCAGGATATAGCCATAAACCTGAAGAGTATGCAGCTCCTGAAGATCTGGCAAATGGGGTCAAGGTGTTGGCATTAACCCTAGCAAAGTTGTCCCTTTCGTGAGGTCCAATTATAGGTCTTAGTTAGATATCTAATCTCTGTTTCCAGTTTCACTAATCCTTATTTGAGGCTTTACCCTTCAAATAATGTAGCACTACATCATGTATATGTCATTTGCATCAGCAGTTGGAGATTGACTAAAACATATGAGCAACAATTACTTAAATAATGGTTTTAGTGCTGAACAGTGTTGTCTATACCTTGTGGTAGAAGATCAATAAAAGTAAAGTCAATCTCAATATATTGCATCTTACTGTTTCGAAAGTAACAGAGTACATGTACAGCTTGTACAAGAAAGTGATTTCTGCTGTAAGTACAGCAATAAAGTACTCAAGGACTTATTATGAAAAAATGAACAGAAAGATTCAGAATGAAAGAATCGATCCGGGTTTATCAGCTACACAACAGCAGAAGGCCTACTTTCATCAGAAAGATTCAGAGTGAAAGAATCAATCTGGGATTATCAGCTACTTCCTAGTATCTATCTACTGTGGCAACAGCAGGAGAATTTACCCAAAGGCCTACTTACATTTGTCTTAATTGTCTACCTACAATATTGCTTAAAGCTATGATACTACCCTAAAAGTAAGAGAGAAAAATTGCAGAATATATGCTGGTGAGTGAAGATCACAGCTGGAGTAGATTGTAGCACTGGCATGCTCATCCTTCCTTTTTCTGACCAGTTGTAGCCTCAGTCTTTAATTCACTGGCCTTTGATTCTTCTGGCTCTCCCTTAATTTCAGTTTTGGGTACAGACTTTGCTGTTGCATCAGTGGAGGTAGGAGACTTGTCATTCTTCTCGAGAACAATCTCAAGCTGCATTTTAAACCAATTTTCAGGGCATAAAAATCACAATTATTTCAGGAATATGTAACTATACAAGAAGGGTTAGGTTAACAACCTTGGCCTTCTGAACAACGCGGCCCTTGCTCTCATCTTTCGAGCCAACTGTTGATGTCAAAACTTCTGTTACAAGGCGCAAGTTCAGGTTAATAGTAGATCTAAATTGGACGCTGACAGTAAAGATATCTAAAACAAAAATGTGAATAGCATGTGATGTGTAGATGGCTTACTCTTCTCCACAGCAACACCATTTGCCTTGAGAATCTCGGCGATGGTAACAACAGTAGGTATTGCTGGAAATAGTCAGAAAATGTCAGTCAGCATGAAAGAAATCTGAGGACAGTTAGTTAAAACATCCATGATAACAAAGCTTGACTGATTCGAGAGTCGATTTCGGTCAAAGAACAGTTACAAGAGAGCATACCCATGCCTAAAGCAGATAGCTCAACATCATTGTGCTGCTTAATATACCTCTGCAACACAAACATCAGCAAGAAAGGCTGATCAGCAGAGTATTCTTATATGACATGATGTTTGTCCAAGTATTCTTATATTATAGTATAAAAGTGCTCCTACTATACAATCACCAAGGCCATTGACCCGTATAAATTGAACAAAAAGAACCATGAAAGTCAATGTAGTTGTAACTTTAAAACCCTCAAAAGTTAGTAATACTCTTTATGTCAGAAAACCGTAAAATCATTTATCATACCATACCCATAAAATCCCTTATAAAAGTAGTTGTACTATTATTAGTTACAATCTTAAATGGGGAAATCTTGAAGTCCAATTGTCTGGGAACAAATATGGCAAAGCTTTCTACATTTTATCTGATTTTGACTCAGAACAAAATTTAAGGACAGTTTTCAATACTAAGACAAGAACATATCAAGAAACGATAAAAACAATCCATCTTATACAAAACAAAGTACTGAACAAAAATAAATGAAAGTAAGAGAGTCAATTTCATCAAAATTCCAGTTGTGAACAAATGAATTGCAATTTCAACGACGCATATAACAACAAAATTGATAAGAAGAGAAGATTCAAACAAAGGCAAACTCAAGAATCGCGCCAAAAACATGATCAACAACGTCAAAATGATACGAAATCAAAACAAAATAAGAGAGGCAAGATTGAACGTCAAAGATTAGGTATCCTTAAACCGATTTCGTCGAATTCAGCAACGACAGAATGAGATGCAACGCGAAAAGAATTAAAACACAAAAACAGAGAGAGAAAGCAGAAATGAGAGAAAAAGCAAAGAAGAAAGAGAGAGAGAGAGATGGATAAGGTACCTTGGCAAGATTAAGGTAGAAGAAGAGAGGTTTCTTGGTGTTAGAGACTTGAATGCGATTCTTCTTATGAACATCTTCATTAATCTTGACTGCTGCAAGTGATTCTGCAACCATGGATTCCGAAACCAATGCCTGAGCTTGAGGTTCTGCAACCATTACTGCTTGCGCCATTTTTTATTCTTCTTACTTTCTCTCTCTTCGTTATCTCTCTAAATCTCTCTAAATCTCTCTCTTCAGGGTTGCTAATGATTGGTTATGAGCAAATTTTGGAAATGACTGATGATTCACGATGTTGGAAATTCATACACGGGGTTATCTATATATATAGAGATTAGAGAGATTCCTGTAATTGGGAAACCCAAATATGACTAGACACGTGCTGTTTTGCTATTGGATTTCAGGGGAAAGATTCAGTTGCAGTAACAATATCAATATGGGTTGTTAATTTGTTATTTGTTTCCCGCCTTCTTCCTCATTAGCCGTACTAGTTTGTGCTTTCTTTTCTCTTCCCTTTTTACCCCTCCCTCAATAATCTTGATTTCTTCTTTTCTTTTGGTTTCTTTTAGGGGGAGAGGGGGTGGGTTGGGAATTATAGGATGTCCAATTCAATTAACTTACAAATTCTTCTCCAAAAAAAATTAACTTAAATACTTTAGTATTACACCTTCTTTAACATGCTCTTAATCTTCTCTAGGAAAAAAATGACAAACATTCACACCATCAATTTTAGTCATATACTAAATCAATCTTATTGTTTTCGTAATAAGAATGACAAACATTCACACCATCAGTTTTAGTCATATACTAAATCAATCTTATTGTTCGCGTAATTTTTTTTTCTTATTATTGACTCAGTTTCAAGAGGGAAACGAGATAGATGCATAGATAAAATACACAATCATACAAAATGAACTAAGGCAAAAGAGAAAATCTCAATCTTACGATACAATATCTTTATGATTTATTTGATATCGAATAAGAAGCTCAAGTGGAAAATTTAGAACATATCACCTAACTAAATACATCTTGGGTGGATCGGGTTCACAATATTTTATTATGCACTTAAACTGACTTTGTCACACAAAAGCTTATTATATTAGAAATTTGACTATACGAAAATTGACTATATTAGAAATTTGACTATATCATACAAAAACTGACTATATATTAAAGGTAAAAGGAGATTATATCATACAAAAACTAATTATATTAAAGGTAAAAGATAATTATATCATACGGTCATAACTCATACCTGACTATATTAAAGAATTTTTTCCTTGAATAATGCAAAATAGGGTTTTAATTCCCGAAATATGTTGGAAGGGAAATTAATTCCCTGCGTACCGTCCACGTAGGACGGCACGCGAGAAAATGTTTTTTTTTATTTTATCCCAGGTAAACCGCTACTTGAAGTAGCGGTTTAATTAAAATAAACCGCTACTTCAAGAAGCGGTTTATACACATAAACCGCTATTTCAAGTAGCGGTTTATACACATAAACCGCTATTTCAAGTAGCGGTTTATGTACATAAACCGCTACTTGAAATAGCGGTTTACGTGGTCAAGATCTTCCACACAAATCATACTCTATAATATATAAACCGCTACTTGAGATAGCGGTTTATGAAAAAAAAAACTCCTCTCATTCTTTGCTTCCCCATAGTCGGCGAAAATGCCAAAAACATAAAAAAAAAAAAAAAAAAAGCTATCCAACCTGCAATTTGAACACCAAATTCCACCCAACAACACCAAGTCTATGCATATATCAATCACCAAACACCAAGTTCATCAACATTCACATTTATCCAATAATTTCTTAATTACGAAGTAAGATTAAGAAAATATGTCAATCACAAACAAAGTTTAATATTTAACATAGTGTTAACGAACTATACAAACAACAAATGAAAGTGCTAAGACCCCCTCTTCTTCTTTTGTGAAGGTCTAGATGAACTCGGTGTGGTCTCACTAGACTCTGCAATGGCATGAAGAGAAGATGGAGTGGTGGCGAACGGCGTCGGTAGGTCCTCCGACGGGGCGGAGGCGAAAGCAAAGGTGCCGTGGTAGATGTATGGGCGACGGACATAGAAGATGTAGAAGTCGAAGTATGTGCGGCGAGGGTAGGCACGCCTGCATAAGATGTGGCCATGTCCAACTCGGCTAACGGCATCAATACCACGAGTCCCCTCATGATGCAATGATATGCGTGCAAACAAGCGGCGCCCCATATCTGGAGGCAATGACTCGGCGGCCTCTGGTACGGTCTTGCACCTATGAGCGACATCGGATAAAGTATGTGCACATAGAAAGAAAAATACATATTATATAGTCGGAAAAATAAATAAAAGTATAACTACAAATCATGGCACTTACCGGTACTACATCTGCGGACGCGGGTGAGTAATGTGTAGAAGGAGGTCGCCTCAATGGATCGTCATGCGTAACCTCGTGATGCGACGATACCACACCATATACTCCTCAATGGCATGAGTATGACCCGATACGGAGTGCCACTGAACAACACGTCTCTCGCGCTCATCCCAGCTGCGCTATGTAAGGGCGATGTACGAGCGGATAATTCTTGTTCTTCGACCTCCGATCTATGCCATGAAGGGCTGTGCTTGTATCACAAGGTCTTTGGAATCCTCTGCTCGAAGCCAAGCGGCGCATAACTCGATCGGGACAATGAAACTCCACAATGTCGAAACAAATAAGTGGAGCCGATGTGCGCCATACATGTCGATAAGCTCGACATATAGCGAGCAACAACTCTAGTCTCGCATCGGTATATGGTTTGCCAAGTCATCTACAAATAAAGAATGTTGCAAATATTAGGCATGTGAGAGATGTCTACCAATGTATATAAGTTAGGCATGTGAGACTCTATGTACTGCTCGTCCGTCGATGGTCGAGTGCATCCTCGTAGTAAGATAGCCCACTTGCTAAGTGGGACCTACTAAGGTGTACCCGAAGCCAACCGAAAAGAAATACACATTAATATCCTTCGAAAAATGAAACTAAATAATGTCAGCACATGTGAGACACTGCATATTACACGACGGTAAGGGAATTGACCCGGAACATCTTTGGGAGCCTAAAATAGGAACGACATCGTCAAGCGTGGAGGTGGGTCCCGCAACCTCGAAATGCGAGGTCTGCTGGATGTGTACGATGCTTATCCTGGAGGGTGAGAACGCGGCTGCGATCGGTGGGGCGGGATAGATGGTGCGCCATCGGACACGAGGAAAAAAAAAAAAAACAAACGGGTAAGTAACACATTCATGGACTATGATAAGAATATAAATTTATGAGAGTTAATAAAAATGAGATTTACCCAGATGTTCCTTCATCATTCTTATTAGGACATCTTTGCTTATTGTGTCCCGAAGCCTTACAAATGCTACACATTCATGGCTGACGTTTGTGTCACTGATAGCCACATAGCACTTAGTGACTCGTCATCCTCTAGTGCAATTGGCACATATTTCCCCGGCATCGGATATCTCATAAACAATTTCAGTTCCACATACATACGATCACATCCAACAACGTCATATACCCTATTCAGAATCTCTTGAAACATCATACCAGAATTGATGAACAAAATTTTTTCCTTCCACCTCTATACACAATATCAACGTCATTTTGAGATAGTTCACCATTCCAATAAAGGTATAAAGGATATTTAGGTTGTTCCATATTCTACATACAAAAAACATAATGTTAAAGTTATTCTTATTCTACACATTCAAACAATATGAACACCATTCTTCACCTATACTAGTAGCATTTGCAACCTAAACACAACAATTCATGCAAAATCAACCATCACAAAATGCTCAACACCATTTTTAACCAACCAATATAACCAATAAATCACCTTCCAATTCATGCAAAATCAACCATCACAAAATGCTAAATTATGCAAAATACTAAATTATACTAATTAAACCAAACAATTTCCATCTAACAACAGTTACAAAGCTAAAATACATAACAAATATGGCATGCTAAGCAAATTAAATTAAAAAAAACAAAAAAATTAACTCACCTGGGCTAATGGAGGTTGTGCGAAATCTTGGTGGTGCGGGCGTGCGATGTGTAGAATCGCACGCTTCCCGGTTGTGCGGTGGGCGGCGTTCTTCGTGGGCGACGGTGGTGTTCGACGGTGGTGTAGCTCCGGTGATCGACGGTGGTGTTGTGTGGTTACGGGCGACGGTTAGTGAGAGAGAGGGAGACAAATTTGAGAGTGAATCGTTCGAATCGAGAAATTTGGAAGGCTACGGTGGGTTTTGGGGATTGTAGTAAGCCGCTACTTGAGTAGCGGTTTCCGTGATGAGCCGCTACTTCAAGTAGCGGTTTACTTTAGTCGACAAGTGGCCCAGTGCCGGTAAACCGCTACTTCCAGTAGCGGTCAATTAATATTAACCGCTACTTCGGGTAGCGGTTTATTTTACTTAACCGCTTGCTTGAAGTAGCGGTTTATAAGGTTATCATTCTTGAAGTAGCGGTTTTACTTAAGTACAAAAAAAAAAAAAAAATTTCTCGCGTGCGTCTACGTGGACGGTATGCGAGATTAATTTCCTTCCAACATATTTCGGGAATTAAAGCGCATTTTGCGTTATTGAGGAAAAATTACATATTAAAGGTAAAAGGTAATTATATATCAAACTGACTATATTCAAGTTTTTTTTAATACAAGTTGATATGACAAGAATTGACAAGTTGTTCAAAAACAAAAAAACGAAGTTGATATGAATATAGCAATTAGAGTGAAAGAGAGAAGGAAAAGAAAAGTAATAGAAGCAGCAGAAGCGACAAGAGTTGAAGCAAAGACGACGGGGAAATCCATAGATCTTAATTGAAAGAGGCGACTAAATTAGGGTTCAATTGAAGCGGAACAAAAGGGGATTAGGGTTGGATTCTTTGAGACAAATTAAGGTGCTAGTATTGTTAAAGTTAATTTGGAGTGTTTTTCTCTCTCTTAATCTCTTAGATTAGAGTTATTGATGATGGCATTTGCAGCACCACCTGCTATTTCTCAGCTACCTTTGGCAATTCCCGCCGTCGGAGGTAAAGCTTTGTTTGGATCATGCCATCTGAAACAGAAGCTTACGGTTTCTTCATTTCCAAGCTGTCAAATTCATTCAGATACCTTTCTAAAGGTTGCTGCAACTTTTCATTGCACTATCAACTATTTCCATTGCTTCATCAATGTCATATAACTCACATTTCATTCTTTCCAATTTTTGCAGTTTCGAGGAAATACCATGCGCTTCAACACCTCTATTAACTGTGAGTGATATTAACTTTTCTTTTAATGGTTTCACTCACCGCTCGTTTCGTTAGAGGTTATAAATGGTGGTAATGGACTAATGGTAATGCGTTATAGTGTAAATCTGTAAAGGAAACCCTATCGCTGCCTGTTTTTCGAAACACTTACTACTGTTTTTCCTATCTACAATCTTACAAGAATTTCATACTTTAATTGCTAGTAACTAGTTTAATTATGTAAAAGTGCATTGTTATTATGTGATGGAGAACAGTGGTGGAGACAGGACCTTATGCTTCTTTGCTGTGTTTATCGCAGACAGGACATCATGCGTCCAGAATATTGTTGCTTTTTGGCCACTATTTTGACCCTGCTAAGAGAAGTGAGACGCCTCGTATTGGCAGGGAATTTCGCTTCCTTAAGAGATCACTAAGACATATAGCAGCAAGATCAGATATTGCTAGAAGTGGAACTCCTAATGCTGCCTCCCCCCTTTCCAGGTTCAGACCCTGGTTATCTATTTCTTCCATGTTTTCTGTTTAACTTTGGTTTACTAACCATTGTTTGCTATTGCAGAAACGTCTTTTGGGCCCAAAGCTAGGGGACTCTGCTTCTATGCTGTCAATGCCGTAGTTGCCATCTTTCTCTTTGTGGTGATGGTTGTTTCACACCCTTTTGTTCTTTTATTTGATCGATATCGAAGAAGAGCACATTATCTTGTTGCTAAAATGTGGGCTAGTTTAACCATCATGCCTTTCTTTAATGTCGAAGTTGAGGGATTAGAGCATCTGCCGACACCAGAAACACCTGCTGTTTATGTTTCCAACCACCAGAGTTTTCTTGACATCTATACTTTGCTTACTCTTGGACGGAGCTTTAAGTTTATCAGCAAAACTTCTATTTTCTTGTACCCCATCATTGGATGGGCTATGTATCTGATGGGAGTTATACCACTCAAGCGTATGGATAGTCGGAGCCAACTGGTAGGCATTTTTTTGTTGTGTTTGATGTCTATCTTCTACTTTTCCTCTGCATGGCTCTTTCTTTTTGTAGTTTTGGATGTGGTAAATTTGTTGATGAAAATGAGAGTGTTACATCAGGAGGATAAATAATCTTCTGAATGTGCTGCATATAAATGGAATCATAATCAGCAAATGATTTGGATATTTTTGGCAAATACTTATATTATATGTGTTTTATGGCAAGAATAATTGATTGCTTAGAGAGGTCAATGATTTGTCTATTGCAGCATTGCTATTTGCTACTGCCTCTGAGACTTTTCAGTTCTGTTTCTTCCAGGTCCTTGTTGATTTTTGTTCAAATTTTAGTCTGGTGTATTTGTTAAAATCCCGATCTGAATCTTACGATCCTACGATTCTACGATCCGGAAAGACTTCACCGATCCCGATCCTACGTAGGATCTTAATTTTGTAGGATCTTTCGATCCTACCTAACCACAAAAAATCACATGGTAGGATCTTAGTACGATCCTACGACTCTACGATCCAATCCTATCGTAAAAAAATCATAAAGTAATTTCACATATTATATTTCTCCTATTAGATTTTGGTTGCATATTACTTTAATCTTATAGTATTGAGAAACTATCATCATTTGCTAATGAAATAAGTCATTATTAATATGTGTAAATTTTTAACATGAGGTTTTCACCATATTCTTCCATAATTATCTCTATTTTGCCGAATTGTAGGATCTTACGACCCTACGACCCGATCCCACCGATTCGATCCTACCAACCCCTACGATCCAAAGTAGGATCCCGATCCTGATGACATTGGTTGAGTCTAAGCTGATGATGATGTTTGTATCGTAAGCTTGTATTGGATGATTCCTTGACCTTCTAATTTTTCCACTAGCTGGGGAGATTCTTGGCCCGAATGTAGTAAGGTTTCTATATTTTTGAGGTTTGGCTATGTCGTGGAAGCTGGTGGCTTGCTGCTTCTTCTTAATGGTTTGATAAAAATAAAATGATATTTTTAATTAGCAATAAGAATATGATGAGGCTCTTCCTACTTAATAATATCTCAGATATTCTTTTGCCCCAGAGCTGATCTACTACTGTAGGAGCAAGAGAGATGGTTGGAGGCTTGGAGCTTTTTGGATCTTAAGTGATGGTGTTGTTTGTGGTTGTGGGCTAGACTGCTTTATACATTTAAGTCCATGGGCAAGTGTCCCAAAAAATCGAATTATCACCATTAAACCTCAAGGAAAGAAAGGATTATCATATTTTTATTGACAAACTTGTATAGCTGTGTGTGATCTTTCAATATGGCAATAGACTGAGACGGAAGAAGTTAATTAGCTTAGTTGTACCTTATGTTTGGTGTAGGTGGGTATTATAAGGGCATAGGGCACTATAATGCGCTCTAGCTAATGATCTTGGATGAATTTAATATTGCTCACCTCTTCATGGGTGCTGCTTAGAAAGTCTCCACAGACAATGCTTTATTTGAGGAGGGTTGTAGGGTTTGTTAAAGAGAAGGAAGATTCAATAGGAAGTGATAGGTTTATTTAGTCGGAAAGCCAGAAATCTTCACAAATTAGCTTCATCTATGATGCAAATTGGCTGTATCCATATTTTAGTGCTTATCTTCCTTGATGAAGAGTACCTGTAATTTTCTTGTCTTCAATATAATTTTGCCTGCGCTGTTTTCTGTTGGTGTGGGCACTGGGCAGAGCCACAGAGGCTGGGGTGTTTCTGTTCAATAACTGAGCTTTAGGGGTAGATTGTCTTACAAAGAAAGTATTTGCAGAGGTTGGTTTATATTGGATTCGGATCATGTTTAGTGCTATTATTATGAATGTAGATTTTGGTTGAGTCAGGTGGAAGTTGTCATTTGAAAGATCTAGTAAGATCTTTAGAAGGCTAATTACTGGCAGGCTGGATGTAGTTAGCCATTCATATGGCATGAAAGCTGCAATTTTATAATTTTTTCTTATTTTTATTTATTTATTTTTTTGATAGGGAAAGCTGCAATTTCGGCCACCACAACATGCTGATTGTGTGTTTTATTCTAGAAGGGACTAATCTCAGTGCTGAGTTTAGTGCAAATATGCTGTATACAAATTCAAGGAATATGAATTTGAGGACTAGAGTGCTAGCAGAATGTATGTTCTTGTATATTTTGGAATGTTGCCTCTAAAGCATTTAATTCATCTTCATTGATCTTGGAAAGGCTAGTTTACTCATGCCAGCATCATAACGTTTGGGTTAGATTAATGTAGAGTCTGAGGTCTTGTGTCTTAAATAGAGAAATTGTGTGTGGTGAATTTCAATTTGTTCTCCAAGTTCTACGGCAGATTTCTTCAGTAAGCTGTTGATCCTTAAGACTTTAACAACTTTGAAGTGTTGAGAAGTAGCCTGAAGAATGTGGTGTTTCATTTGCGGATGACATTTTGAGTTGATTTCATGGATGATATGACTCATATGAGTAACGTGGGAATTCACAAGAGACAACTTCATCTTGGATCTCAAGCCTTTTAGATAGATTATCAATCATTAGCAAGTTGGTCATTGAGGTCTTTATCCAGTAGACATATCTGCTATGATCTTCAGTTCATGGTTATTTTAGGATGCACTTTAATAGTACTAACACCAGTGTGGCAGTGTTACGGGGTAAAATACAGTCTTCATACTTTCTTCATGTTGTATAGTCTCTGATTCACAGTATTACGTCTTCTAAGAACTTATATTTGGGGGGAGGGTACTTTAGGGCACTAATTACATAAGTTAGTTATGCATAGCTTGAGCGATAAGTTACGTAAGAAATTCTATAAGTAGAGAAGATTAGGGAGAGGGAAGGCATGCTGAAAACTTTGAGAGATATATTAGTTTTCTTTGGGAGAGATCCAACCTCTCAATTGAATGTGAATTATCTCTAACTTATGTAATTTCCATCTAATTAATACAAGTCCAGTTTTTAAGTCTCAATTCTGATCTAGCTATGGCAGTTAATAGCAACGTCTAGACCAATGCACTCTTAATATTAATGTAAGATTATAGGTTATTTTATATTATCAACACAAGCTTCTAGGTCAATTTATATTACAATGCAATATTAACTAAAGTTATCTAAATTCTTAAATTTATAAAGTGGTTAATATCCCTACCCAAACGGGCCCCCCACACCACGCCTAAGCCCACACCGCCCCCAGGCCCCAGACAGGTTAATAACCTGATAATGTAAAAAAGTAGTATATTTTAGAAGGAATTTTTTTACTAATCAAAATTTTGAGATTTTAGGTTTCTATAGATGATAAGACCCCTGAAGTTTCTCCCAGACTTTTTGTTGTTGTGGACCAAATTATCTACAAGGAATTGTGCATTACTGTGAATGATTAGCAAGCTGATTTAGTCATTGCCATGTGTGTTGAATTTTCTTCCTTTTTGTCCCTAATTAGTGGCTGTTGCAGAAGAGGAAATTCTTTGAGTATATGTGACAAGTGTGAGTTACTTCAGTTGTGAACTTGTGATGAGAGGGAAGGATGTTTACTTTTCATTGTTTGCATATTTTTAAGGTAGTATGCACTTACAGTTGGTGTTCATGCATCTCTATATATAATGGTTGTTTTAGCTTTGAGTTCGCTACACAGGAGAGGCATTGCATTTAGATTTTGGAGACAGGAGGTTTAGCTTAGAAAATTGAGAGAGATATTATGTCATTAGTTAGTCATACACATGTTAGTTCTCTGATTTTTGATATAAAAATTGATTGTGTTATTTGAATGTAGGACTGTCTTAAGCGGTGTATGGATCTTATCCGGAGAGGTGCATCTGTGTTCTTCTTTCCAGAGGGAACACGAAGTAAAGATGGGAAGTTAGGTGCTTTCAAGGTGAGATCTGTAGGAGGAATTCTATCCTGATTTTGGTGACTGAAAATTTGCCAAGTTTCAGCTGCTAGAAATTGTTGCTGACCTAATACGTAGCATTGGTGTTTCATCGGTCATTGTAAGCATCTTAAATTGCAGTTTTTTTTGTCTCTCTCAGAGGCACTTAGTATTAAGGATGCTGCAGTGTTTGCCATGAAAGAACGAAACGAGAAACCACTTGCAATCTGCTTGCTCTCCTTTTGGTTATAAACAACTTTTCATTCTTGTCTTTGTAGAAAGGCGCATTCAGTGTTGCAGCAAAAACTCAAGTTCCAGTTGTGCCCATGACTATCATTGGAACTGGCAGTATCATGCCTGCTGGCCAGGAGAGTTTGCTGAATCCAGGGTCTGTTAAAGTTGTTATACACCCATGTTTGATAGGAAATGATGCACAAGTATTGTGCAATCAAGCTCGGAGTGTTATTGCAGACACACTTGAGCGCCATGGCTAAGAGAATCAAGTCATTTTGACACGATTGGATGATTTTGATTCTGTATGTCACTGGTCAGATTGATGCCAGATGATGTGGAAGGTATGTGCCTCAGTGCCGTGGACGATTAGACCATGGATCAAACTTTTTGGCTGCATTTGGTTATGTATGAGGAACTTTTGCATTTTGGTCTTATAACTGCGTGTTTTCACTCATATGATCTTGCTGTGTTCCAGCGATCATTTGATTGATTCTTGTGCATTTCAGTTGCGCAAAGCAGTATGTATGTATCATGTATGATTTGGCCATAACCAGTATGTATAGCATGTATGATCTGGCCTTGAGACCGCACTTCCTATTAGTCATACCATGAAGTTACTTTATTCGGTGTTTGAACTTTAAAGTTCGGAGTGAACTTGCTTTAAATGTGAGCTAAAGATGGAGATTGCTGTTTCCGTAGAGTAGACATCACATTCTGTGTTCAACTGAGCAAAGTTTGAATTTTCCGTTCTCTACATTTTTCAGTCTAGAATATGTTTCCTCTGTTGTAATGGCAAGTTTGATAACACACTATCTGCTCATTCAGGGAAAAACTGGCTATAATCTTACGTTGAAATTAGCTGACGTGGACATTCTACTGAAGCAGTTCATAGTTTTGTTGAATGTTTGAGGTTGTACTTGTGAATTACACCAAGTGGTGTTTTAGCCTTTTAGGTGTTTTGTTGCTTGGCTCTCAAGCAGCATTGTACTAAATTATTAACGTGTCTGTAATTGCACTACTTTAGTGTTCGTCTACACTTTTGATGCCTAACATAAGAACTTCCGTGTGTATTTCAGGTGAGAAGACGTCTTCAGCATTTTTCTTTCCCAGAAATGGTTTGCTAAATCACAGCAATGGGAGTATAGGCTAGATGAACAAGCAGGATAGCGATTGAAGATGGCTGTCAGCAGTTAGGATAGTTCAATTCAGAATGGAAGCTATTTTCTACAGGAGTTTTTCATCTTGTTACTAGGATTTTACTCTTTTTTTTTACTATGACTAGGATTATACTGAGAAATGACTAATTAGGATACAAATGTATTAATTGCAGGTGTTATAGTAGCTAACGTTGAAGGTAGGTAGGAAATTTCCGGTCCGGACCGGTAGACCAGAATTTCTGATTTTTTAGTTAAAAAAAAAAAAGTTTAGATGTTAAAAAAGTTTAAAATGGTAGAAAGTTAAAAACCTATTATTTATTACCTTTGAGAATATTGTTATTAAGATTATTAAATTTTAATTTATCTAATTTATAAATATGTTTAAATGAAATAAAAAAGATTTTTTTTTAAAAAAAATATAGATTCCGGTCCAACAGGTCCAAAACCGGACCGGACCGGAAAAATTCCGATCCAGGTCCAAAATTTTCCCATATTGTGGTCCAGCCGGTCCCGGTCCGGTCCTAGACCGGTGAACACCCCTACGTCACATCTCTATTCTAAAAGGCAACAGGGGTGGGATATCGAAAAAAAAGAAAAAAAAAGGAAACTGATTACTTCATTTTTTTAAAAGGTAAAATAAAAAAACTGCCCAAGTTATCAGTATCTACAAACTACCATCCTCATCTGATTTTTTTTATTTAAGAAAATCCCTTATTATATGGAAAAGAATAACTGCAACAACACTATAGGAAACTAACCTGATCTTCTCCCTCTTATGATATCAATCTAGCAAGTATCCACGTTCTTGCTCAAAGCGTCAAACTAAACTAGATGTAATCATGATGCTAATTAATTTAATTTTGAGAATGATTTCGCACGCATAGCGTGCATATAAAACTAGTACTTATGTATTAAAGGTCTCCCTCTCAACAAGTGAGGGCTGAAATCTAAGGAGTTTTGCTAAATGCCGCCATTTTTTTTCTTACTAACGCCATAAATACATGTATAATACATGTATTTTTGTACATTATACATGGTTTGTAAACAAACCTTTCCTCTTTCCCTTACTTTATTTAAGGTCACATATGCAATTTTCTACTATAAAACACCATAATTAACAAAGTTTTATAATTATTAATTTCTAAACTAAACATATTTAATTTTTTCAGAATTTTTTTTTTCAGAAATTAAAACACTCAAGAAAAAAAAAAGGTTGGGCGCCTAAAAAAGGCGCTTGCACCACAAGTGGCCCGCCTAAATTAGGCGCCCAACCACTGGTGTTAAGCGCCTTTTTTAGACGCTCCACCAGTGGTGGAACCGCCTAAAATAGGCGCCCCATTATATTTGTAGGATTTCCACACTAACCTTGCGCCGGAGTTCGTTGTTGTCGGTGTTGCCGGAGTTCTTGGCCGGAAAAAACGTCTTCTCCTTCACCCACGTGTCGCCGGAGTTAGTGCGCCTCCACAAAGCCGAAGTTTGTCGCCGGAGAAATTTGCATGGGAGATCTTGTGGTTCTCGCCGGAAGAAATTGTATGCGAGATCTTGTGCTTCTGGCCGGAATAAATTAAGTCGCCGGAGTTAATTTATGTCGCCGGGAAAAAGTTGAAGGTAGATGTTGTTCATGAGAGAGATCTAGTGAGAGAGTGAGGGAGAGTGACGGAGAGTGAAGAGAGTGGGAGAGTAGGAGAGTGAGAGAGAGGGAGAGTATATTAATAGTGATATACATGTATTATACATGTATTTATGGCGTTAGTAAGAAAAAAAATGGCGTCATTTAGCAAATGAGAATCTAAGCTTGTGATGAAATTGCGGGGATTTGACACTGCCCAGCAATTGAAAAGCCCTTCAATCACAGTAAGAAATAAACTGGTGGTGCTCTCTGCCAATATTTTGCTCATATTAACAACGAAATCCCCTGCGTCCCCTGATTTGTCACTAAGGCAAAAACTCACTGTTGGCAAGTGGGAATAAAGATTTGATTCCGAACTTTGACCATCAAATGCTCATAATTCACATGGGAAATAGAAGACGTGGATTCAGCATCCAATCCATATCAAAAGTCCGGTTGATCCAGCTATAGAACACTCTATCAAGCTTTTCTCGTACTTGCGCGGATGCAAGCTCGATCGGAGAATCCGTGGTGTGGTAGCTTCTTTATGTTCCAAAGCAGCTGCTATTACAAAAAAAGTATTATAAAAGTAATGTATCAAGTTGAAACCTAATCATATACTACTAAATTGTATCCAACATATTACAAGAGATGTTAGTAGTCAAAGTTTTCCAAAACGATGCTTGTTTAAGATGAAGGGAGGGATTTATTGTTAATGATTCTCTTGAGAGTTGTTTGAAGACTTCTCCAACTTGCTTCTGCCTTGGACGTAAGACGTGAAAACACCAATTATAGTAGTAGTTCACAATGTTGATAAGCGGGGATTTAACGATGGCTATTTTTGGGATCTTCGAGACTGGTTTCCTTCTCTCCAAGACTGGCACTATATATGTAGATCTAGACAATGGCAATGCTAATATTGTTTAAAAGCTGGTCATATTTTGGGCTTATTGCATGACATTTTATTCTTTTCTTGGAATTTGTAGTGTGATAGAATTTGTTAATCAAGAACAAGGAAGTTACTCAGTACCGCCTTTTTTTTTTTTTTTTTTTTGACATCGAGAAAACTTACATTAATTAAACAACAAAGTACAACCTATTGTTAATACAACCAAACATAAAACAAAGAAAAACCTAAAGGAGCTTTAGTAGCTCTTACAGTACCGCCTTGTTGAGGTCTATATAATATAAGTTGTTGATCTATGTGTAATATCTATTAGCGGGCAATATAGCTGAGTTATTTTGGTTCTCCATGGGTGGAGTATTCGTTATAATGAAATTTGAATTTGACTAATGAATTCTTAGATCCTTCCATCCAAATATGGTCATGGTAGATTCGACATTAATATGTTCAATGACAAGCAAAAACAACTTGCACACTTGTAAGTTGTAAGAACAATTGATTATGCTTTGTGACTGTCCACACGCCAGAAGCCCAGAACTATGTAGCGGTGAATTTGGAAATGAAGAAATTTAAAGAACTTGATCATGTTTCACCAATCTTTTGGCCCAACTTTGTTAAGCAACAAGCAAGAGACTTAAAAATTGACGAAGCTAAGGCCCCGTTCTTTTGGATTGAGAGAAACTGAACTGAACGGAACTGAACTGAACCGAACTGAAATGCAGAGATGAACTGAACTGAACTGGAAATGAGTCCAAAAGAACAGAGCCTAAGAGAAAAGCCCTCTATGGTGTCAAGAGAACAAGGCAAGCGTGCTCTTTCAGCTGGCAAAGCCATCATGGGATGGGAAAAATTCAATATACGTGGATTATCAAAAGGCAAACCGGGAGCATAAGAAGTGGAACTTTCTAAGAAATTTTACTTCCCTTAAAATGGCGGAAGTTGTTTACCTAACTTCTCTTAGATAAGTAGAACTGTACAGATATTTCAACTTCTTATATGCTCAACCAAATAATGTTACTCAAGTCTTATGAAGTGAAAATACAAAAAAAAAAATTGCAAAAACAAGGAAAGTGTAACTTCCCAAATGCAATAAAAAAATACAGACTTTATCAGTTTCTGTTAGGACTCCTATTGGGATATTATTTATGTTATGTTAATCTTCTCTATTTCTAGATTGATTCATCTTAGGACTTTGTCCTTTTGTTGTGTATATTGATTTTGTGATGAATGGAAATACAACAAGCTTGACCAAACTTAACAGTTTCTTATACCAAGTTATCTGTATTAATTGAATATGCATTAGGTAGATGGAGAATCTCAGATTTCTTTTTGGTTGCTTTTTTTGGTTGAAGTTGTCTTTTTATTCCATTGTCCAAGCACTCTAGCTCTTTTTTTTGGGTGCAAATTGTCCTAGCAGTTTCTAACCCCCGACATAAAGCATTGAATTACAATTTACAAGGTAGCTTAATCAGCAATTTAGCATCCTACCTAACAACGCAATTCATATTCTTTTGCATCATTAATTGAGCTAAAGATATGGTGATCATTTGTATAAGTACATTCCCATACGGCCCCCAAATTAATTTATCAGTCGTGCAAAAGGTGGAGCTAATCGTTGCCTTTAATTTATTATACGAACAAATTTTTATATGCAACACACATCTGATAAGATGTGGATTACCAATCAATATATATATATATATATATATATATATATATATATATATATATATATATATATATATATATATATATATATATATATATATATATAAAGGAGGAACTTTGAGAGATAGGGGCTCCTCAAGATTTCAGAGCTCATGGAGCGCGCCACGTAGGATTGCTAGCGTCATCAATTTATATTTATATTTTTTTACAAAAATAGAGTTCTAGATGATTTAAATACATATAAAGAGATTTGGATAAGCGAAAATTAGAGTTTGGATTTGAATCAACAACCTAAATTATTATATTATGAAAATTGTGTATAACTTTTGCTACATAATTCGGAATATTATAATTTTTGTACCAGTGGAGAACATTCGAAATATGCTTGAAATAATATCCATTTACAATATAGTTGTACAACTTATGAAATATAGAGCGCCATGTAGGATTGTCATGTCATCAATTTTTATTTTTATTTTTTTCTAAAAATAGAGTTCTATATAGATTTAAATACATATAAGGAGTCTTGGATAAGCAGAAATTAGAGTTTCGTTTTGAATGAACAACCTAAATTATTATATAATGTAAATTGTGTATAACTTTTGCTACCTAATTCAGAATATTATAATTTTTGTACCATTAAATAGTGCTCGAAATATGCTTTGAAATAAGATCCATTTACAATATAGTTATACAATTTATGAAATAGAGAGCGCCACTTAAGATTGTCATGTCATTTAGTTTTTTTTTTTTTTAAATATTTGAAAAAAAATAGAATTCTACATATATTTAAATACATAAAAGAGTTTTGGATAGGGGGAAATTAGAGTTGCGTTTTGAATAAACAACCTAAATTATTATATTTTTAAATTGAATTTAACTTTTGCTACCTAATTTAAAACATTATAATTTTTTTACCATTGGAGAGTGCTTGAAATATGCTTCAAAATAGGATCTATTTACAATATAGTTTTACAACTCATGAAAATATATTAAATTAGATGCATTGGAGGACATTATTTAGTCTTTTTTTTAGATAAATATAATAATGGCTATAAGTATTAAGTATAGTGTATTATATGTGATTATAACATTTAATTTGATTAAAGGTCCAATTTACAGGATTAAACATATTATCTTTCAAAACCTCAACCTTACTCAACCAAACTAAAACAATATAGTATTGCAACAAAATTTATTGACTAAAATCTATAGCGATAAAGTTACATATATATAATTAGAGTTTTGGATTCTGTAAAAATTAGCGTTTGATTTAAATAAAACAGCCTTAGAATATTATAAAGAGCTCCACCTAAGCATGTCATGTCATTCTTATCAATTTTTAAGAAAGTATTCTTTATGTCCTGCATCTATTAAATTATTACCCTCTACTTTCTTAAAGTATCATTCGCGTATTATTCATGTTAAAACTGTATTAGCTATTGTTAGTTATACCTGTTATTGGGATACCATTTAATAATAGACTTAGCTACAATATTCAATTAAATATTAAAAATTATAAAATTTATATATCAAAATAACCAATCTAGAAATTATAGTATAATGACAAATACTTTCTCCGTTTTTTTTCTACTTCAACAATTGGTTTGGACATGGTTTTTAAGGAAATAAAAAATGGGTAGTTTAGCATAGAGGTACCTCTTTAGTTAACTAGAATATGGGACAAATAAATCCTTATTAAAGTAAACGCAACTTTATAAGGCAATTCGGGTAATTAATGATGGTTTTATTAACATAAAGTAAAGGTAATATTGTCAACTGTAGTTTCTTTTTTTACCAAAAGTGGAATGGACCCAAAAGATGAAACTATCTAAAGTGGTAATTGTTGTAATAGAAAAAGAACGGAGGAAGTATGTAAATACAATGATCTTGAAAAATCTCATTTTACAACAACACAAAATCAACAATAACATTAACAAAAAATATACAATAAAATAAAATAAACAACAACCCGTGCAACGCACGGGCTTCAAACCTAGTTATGATTAATAGAGTTACTGATATATTAGAAGTTTGTATTGAGGATATACTTAATGCATATATAAAACACAAATTCTTGGGTATAACAACCCCGAACCACCGATTCTTTTGTAAAAAAAAAACCTCAAATGATATGAAATAAATGACAATATGACATGAGATTCATGTCATTATTTGTATAATCTATGTCATTCTTATTGAAATCTATGTCATTATGCATGTTACATAATAAGTTATGGTGTAACATGTTACATCCAAGACGCACCCTATATAAAACTGCCAAAAATAGGGAGTTATGAACAATGCATATACTTTCTCCGCTTTTTTAAGGGTAATTCCCAATGGTAGGCTCCTATTCTTGAGAAGTCCCAATGGTAGATTCAATTTTTTTTCTTCCCATTGCTAGGCCTCAGTTTTCCTAAATTACCCAAATATAGCATTAAGTAGGCTTAAACGTTCATTGGTCCCTCCTTAGCATATAATTAACGCAATTTAGCTTCCAAAATCAAGTATAGCGCACAGTTTAATCAAGTCTAATTTAAGGTTATAATTCACACGCATATTGCGTTAATTATATGCACTTGTATGTTGTCCCAATCTTAAGTATCTTCTGATATGCTCTTAATCTTTTTATACCTAATATTTTTTTTGGATGAATTAGTTTACCCAGTATAAAATATGTGTTTATTGTGGTTTTTATTGAAGCATATGCTAAGGTTTCATGTTAGTAACTCTCTATTGATTTCAATCATATTAAGCATGGTATGATAGTGGGTAGGATGATTTATACTGCCTACTATTATGGTGGTGTGATTGGATATGGTTGGTGTTGTTATTTGGTATTACCTCTAAATAAATCATGGTTAGTAGAACTTAGACAAAACTTAACAAAAGTATTAAAACTAAACATGAAACTAACATTTAAGCTAATTAATGCTACATTTGGGTAAATTAGGAAAACTGAGGTCTAGCAATGGGAAGAAAAAAAAGTTGAATCTACCATTGGGAATTCTCAAAAATAGGAGCCTACCATTGGGAATTTCCCTTTTTTTTTTTAAGGTTTTTCTAACCTTGCATATATAGTACTATTATTCACCAATTAACTTTATTTGATTTGTTATTCCTTATATATAAGAAATAACATAGTAAAGGGAGATCATGTTTGATTCATCTTAATGCATATAAATATGCATAATATCAACTTTTTATAATTTTTCGCTATGCATAATTAAAAATATTATTAATCAAAGTAATATATTGGATGCCAAGCTAGTACTTCTATTCTCATTCATCAACATTTTTTTAATTGATAATTATATAACTCTATTATCAGAAAAGATATTAATATATCAAGGTTCAAGTTGTTGTAAGCATTTTGTTATGCTAAATTGCTAATGCTCTTCAAGTCCAAAAGTAATAAGTTCCGTTGATGAATAAATTAATAATAAAATGATTCAATCATTGGCCTTTCCCAGTTTAAATATAATAGAATTTGAACTTATGCCATCTTAAATTAAAGTATAAATTAGTGATTGGCCTCTTTTTAGTTCAAACTAATGAGTTGCATTATTTTAAAAAATTATTAGTGAGTGGTAAGTGATAATTGGTAACTCAACTCCCCCCCTTAAAGTAGTAAGAAATATTCCCCTCCCCTCAAAAAAAAAAAATATATTTGTCCTCCTAATTAAGGAAAACCACAAAAAAAGGTAAAAAAAATTGGTGGACCGTTGGTTGGCAATTTTGATATAAAAAAAAAATACTTACTCAAAAACAAATAATAAAGTAGTATTATAAATTGATGTCCAAAGTAGAAAGTGTAATTGTGCTAATGATTGAATGCATACTCCCTTTTCTGCCTTCTCCTTCCTGAATTTGTTAGAAAATTATCACGCACAGTTGGTAATCACACAATCAAATAATACTTAAATTGATATCTTAATCAACTAAAATGGAAAAAAATAGGAGTATTATAAACATATAACTAATAAGTAGTCGAGCTCAAGTAAGAAGTTGACACGAAGTAAATACTCTTTCGATATGCAACACTCCTATCTTTTCTAATTTTGCTATGTTGAAACCTTCGTTAGTAGAACTATATTTATGATACATTAAAAAGAAGAACTATATTGATGATACATATATTTGTTCGAGTCAAAACTAGTTTGGATATTGGCAAGTCATAATTCATTAATTTGTTTGATTCAATATGTTTTAACCTGCTTATGAACTTTTTAGGTCGACCGAGCTTAGCTTAATTTGCTCAATTAGCTCATCAAGAACATTGAGTTAAGAACGAACTTAAGTTGGGTTTTTTTTTACTCGCAACGTTTTTTATTTTGGCAATTCTCTATTTTCTGCGACATTTCTATCTTTGACAATATATTATATCTTTCTCTCTCCTAGCACATAGGGTTCTTTTTTTATATCATTCTATCTCTCTCCTCTCTTTGCTCCTTGTGCAAAGGAAAATGTCGTGAGTAATTAAAAACGAAGGAAATACTCATCTACACTACTAACTTTATAAAAAATAGTTACCTAGGCTATTAAGTCAACAAAATCTTTCAAGGAATTTTTTTTTTACGACGGGAAGAAAAAATTAACTCAAATGACCTTGTACTACTTAAAATAAATTTAAAAATGACCCTCATGAAATAAAGACCTTTGGTAACCATATAAATAGAAAGCTTCATTGAAGTTTCCTTCTTATGTAGTCCAAGCAATTACAAAAAAAATAAAAAAATCGATCCAATTATTTGGAAACGACTTTAATGAGGCTCTCGATGTACAAGTCACCCACGAAATAGGTTAGTATGTGAAGATTATACTTCTTTTTTTTTAATTGTAATACTTTGACTTATACACTATTTATATACTAATTATGTGATTCATAATCAACTCATTTGTTTTTATGTTGATGTTCTGTCTCCTTTTCTTTGGAATGGAGTTCCATTAATGTCTAAGACCTAGGTTTTGATGTCATTTTCCTGGGGACAAATATGGCAAATATAGTCTTAATTGTGCTTTTATAATTAATTTTTAGATATCTAATTTGTGATGAATCTACATATTATTTCTGTAAATGCATTGGATATGGAATTTACCATTTTCTATATGTCGTATTTAGATTACAATTTACTTCCTTTTATTTTTCAGTTCTATTCACTTTTCGTTTATATCCTCCTTTTTTTAAAGTTCTACCCACATTTACTTTATTCCTTATTTGACAAACTTTTTCCTCCAATACCCTACAACATCTTTTCTACGTTTCTTGGTTATTGGAGTTCTAGTAAGGCTTTGTTCTTAATTTGGACGAAAATTTGCTGAATTGCACTGAAATTATATTTGGAGAGAAAACTAACTGAATTGAACTGACAAACTGGAAAATAAGTCCTAAATAATAGTGTGGGTAGATTTTTGGAAAATTGAGGAAGTAGATGTTTAGCATTTTTCTAATTATAGGACCCATGATCTTTAATTTCCCTTAAATTAGTGTGTTTGGATGGGTTTAAAACATTTTCCTAACAAAGTGTTTTTCCCATTTTTCATTGTTTGATTGCAAGTTAGAAAATAGTTGTTCAATTGGTAGAAAATATTTATCCCAATAATGAAAAACATTTTTCTTTCTCAAGGAAGGAAAAACATATTCTCCTCTCTATTCTTCACTTTTATGGCTTTATCCCATCTAGGGGTGTAAGTGGGTCATGAAAGGTCAGGAGTCCACCCAAACTTGTCGGATTGATTTGGACTAAAAATTGATCGGACTGGACTTGGACTCAAATTTTCGAGTCCAAATATTTTCGGACTGGATTTGGACTCACCCCTTTGGAGTCCAATAAGTCCAATCCAGTCCAATAAATATTTTAGCATATAACATATATATGTATACATATACGTATATAATGTATATTTAAAAAAAAAACTTTAACAATTTTGTTAAAATTTTGGACTTTTAACATTCATGTCCTAAATTCTTTTACCTGGTGTAATAACTTTCACTTTACCATCCGAAAGTCCAAAGTGAGAATTGAAAACTGAAAAGGTGAAAGTTACTTTGACTCTTCTATCCACTTTTGTATTCTGTAATTTGCATTTTGATAAGACTTGAAAGATGTAAAGATATATGTAACTTACTTTATGAAATTGATGTAATGTCCAATTTTTTAAATTTCAATGATTCAATCATTAGAAAACATTGTGAACCTAAATCGGAAAAAAAAAATGATAAAATAATCGGATTGGACTGGACTGGATTCGGACTCAAGAAAAATGTTTCGGACTGGACTGGACTAGACTCAAAAAAAGTTTGGATCGGATTTGGACTCAATTTCTCGAGTCCAAAAAACTTTGGACTGGATTTAGATTTGACAAAGTCCAATCCAGTCCAATTCACTTACACCCCTAATCCCATCCATCTTCCCTTGTTCCGTTACATTCTTCTTTTTCTTACTAACTTTTCATTTAAAGAACCAAGTAAGGAAAAAATAAAGTACAATTGTATTTTTAAATCATTTTCCATAAAAATTATTTTCCGTTCAACTAAACGGAGCCTTATAAAATTAACAAGTTGTCCTCCAAATAAAGGGAATTGAGTAATTGACCATTGATAGTGGATACCATGCATAATCTAAGGAGAGATCAGAAGTAGGTTTGTTTGTTTCCCTCCCCCCTCTCTCTCTCTTGCTCGTGTTATCAACTTATCATGCATCCCTCTCTGTTCTTGCACTCCACTCACAAGAATGAAAGTTAACAGCTCATTTCTAAACTTGCCTTACCCCCTTCTACGTGTGTTGTGACTTGTGAGTTGTGACTTGCATTGTGAGAACCTTACACCAGTTTTTTGTTTCTTTATTCTCCCTAAAGGTACATTTTATTGGTAGGGACTAGGCCACTAGGGAGTAGTTTGGTAATTAAATAATGTGATCTATCTTAATTCTTAAGATGTATTACTTTTTTTTGTTTCTTTTATCTTTTTCACTTGAAATCTTAATACTATTCATAATTTGAGAAAATCTTTTAAATTCTTCTCTGTATATAAGAAAAAAAATATAGTCATTTGGGGTCTTGTTTGATTCGTCTCAATGAGCTTTATTAATAATTTATCGTTATAATCTTTTACTAATATGTATTAAATGTATTTAAGGTCAAAGAATTACATTGACAAACGCACGGTTAGAGTAAGAAAGCTATAAAAAATACCGAGGGAGTAGCCATTATTTGATTTTTCTTGGACGAGAATCATGAAATGCTAAACTTTTGTATTTGAATAATGTTTTAAAATGCATCTTGAAGTATAGCTGGAGACTAAAGTAAACATATAACACAATATCTTTATTCCTCATGGATCCGTTATTGCTAGTTTTTTAAGTTTTTGATAATAAATTTTTCATGATTAAGGCTCTGTTCTTTTGGATTGAATAAATGGAAATTCGCTTGGTTCGGATCAGTTTAGTTCGATTCGATTGGGATCGATTCGGTTTAGTTGGTTCGGTTCGGTCGGATCGGATCGATCGGTTGCTTTAGACATATTCAGTTCAGTTCAGATCAGATCAGTTCAGACTACAACTTATTGATTTTATTATTATTAATCTTATTATTATTATTATTATTATTATCATCATCATCATCATCATTATTATTATTATTATTATTATTATTATTAATATTATTATTATTATTATTATTACTATTATTATTATTACTATTATTATTTTTATTATTATTATTATTATTATTATTATTATTATTATTATTATTGTTATTGTTATTATTATTATTGTTATTATTATTATTATTACTATTATTATTATTACTATTATTATTACTATTATTATTTTTATTATATTCTTATTATCATTATTATCATTATTATTATTATTTTTATTATTATTGTCAAATATAGTTTTGTATTTTTTTTAAATATATGTCAAATATAGTGTTGTAAATATAGGAGTAGTCAAATGTATGTAAATATAGTTTTGTATTTTGTAAATTAGGCAAATCAATATTCTGTTGCTTAGAATTAGGAGTCATGCATGCTATTGTTACTATTCTACAGTATTAGGCGTGAAACATGCTATTGGTTTTGTATATATTGACTTGCAAATAGCAATCTTGGAGGAAAATATTATATTAATAATATTATTACTTCATATCATTATTATTCTACTTGTTATTATTAATATTACTCAATTCATAAGAATATTATTATTATGCATATTATTAGTATTAGTATTAGTATTAATATTATTATTATTATTATCATTATCATTAATATTATTAATTATTATCATTATCAATGATGATAAAAATATTACTCTACTTGTAATTATTAATAATACTCAATTCGAATCGAATCGCTCGGATCGGATCGGTTCGCTTGAACCGCCCGGTTCGGACTTATTCATTTCGATTCGATTCGGCCGTACTTATTCATTTCATTTCAGTTCAGTTCAGACTTATTCAGTCCAAAAGAACAGAGCCTTAGTTCATTCTGTAATGAAGTTAAAGGTAACCATAATCTTACTAACTAACTAAGTAACCTTCTCAAAAATAACTAAGTAACCATAATCTTATGTTCAACTAAGTAACTCTAATCTTTACTAATATTATGTTAGTTTTGAAAAATAACAATATCTGAAACTACTTTTTATAATTACCACATCATATTTATAGTTTTCCAAAAAGAAATGTAAAAAAAAAGTATGATAAACAAGCTTTTAAATGAGGTGAACTTACAATAATTTATCGTAAGATCAGGTGAACTTTTCTACTTTAATAAATGACTGATTCCTTGTTTCTTTTTTGATAATGTTTCCTTACGCTTATAAGTGAAAACTTCTAAGGATATGAGTTAGCTCAAGTGGGTAGAGCACTCCCCCTTGGCCCTTGAGGTCAGGGGTTCGATCCTTACCCCCAGCAGTATGTCCTTAGCATGTTAGGCATGCCTTACCAGCCAATGTGTTGGTGTTTCCTGCTGTTAGTAGCGCAGTAGGGTTAGCGCTTGACTTAATTTCCTAATCAAAAAAAAAAAAAAAAAAAAAAAAAATAAGTGAAAACTTCTAATACCTTGCAGTAAGCTATTATATATAACTTACTAAGTCTGTCATATAAATTCTTATATATAGTGAGAAATAAATTGGAAAATTTACAAAATTTCTCACCAAGTTTTCATCTTGGTACCTGTGTTTTTATTGGGTACATAATTATTTTTGGCATACAATATTAAATAATAAAGATATCGTGAGAAAATACCATAGTTTTAAGAAACACAAAGCAAATTTTATGCTCAATTATCACTTGGAGAGCCTAAGAAAATTAAGGTAAATGGTATATTTGATTTACACACACATGCAGGTCAAAACTCAAAGGACCCCCTTTTGGTCCTTGAAGGGCTAGGTTACTGTATCGGGGTCATTTTTTTGGCATCGTGAAAACGTACAATAAACTAAAAACTAAGGAAAGGAAAATTAGACATTCTACATTTCTTTGTGAGGACATGAGCTTGAGCAACCTGATTCCTATTGACCTGTGTAACCTTGCAGACATAAAAAGTAATTGCAATTGCTCATATTTCCTTGATTGTGTGGCTAATCGAAATATCCGAGGTCAATGATACAAACAATTCTTCAAATTTGCTTCATCGTACATTTTTCAAATCAATAAGCCCTATCTTTGGAGAAGGGATAAATGAATAAATGGATAAAGATAGTCCACTTTTATATACACACTAGTTTTTCGCTAAAAGAGAATATGGCCATCTAAAAGCGAGTAAGTTTCATCTATGAAGCAATAAAGGGGGATTTACCAACTTGACTTTTATCTTAATCATCTTTTGTTTCTTCCCTCTTTCAATATGGGACAAACTAAGAAGTGAATTTCCTTTTGATAAGGCTAAACTTACTTTAACTTCTTTCAAGAAATGATGAATAAGTTTTATCTTAAATTATAGCTCAATTAAATAATTTCCAATAAGGTTATATTAGTTTCAATAAATCCACATAAATTTAATTAAGTCAAATTTAGTTTTATATAACACACCTTAAGTATACAATAATACTCAATACAAGATGTGGGATCAGTAAATTAGGTTAAATTTAGGATTAATTATACTCTCTCTCTAAAAACCTTTGGTCTCTCGACGGGAAATCTTCCATCTTCCCCAACAACAGCAAGCGGCGCATAGAAGGTGAGGTGGGCTCGGCCGCCGCTAGTCACCGATGGCTGTCGAGCCCTTCCCTTTCCCCTTTCTCCCTTCTTGTTTTTTGTTTCCCTAGGTTTGTTGTTTTTAAGAAGTCCCATCTGTGTGATGGTTATTTTCCCCTGTATAGATTTTGTAGTCACCGCCTTCATGGTGGGTTTGTCAATTCAGTTTTCTTTGTGTGTTAGTTGGGTTTGGGTCCAGGTTCATGTTGAAGGTTGATCTATTGATCATTAGAGTTTGTGCGTGGTCGCAACATATGTCAGATCTCAAGTTACAATCAATTGAATTACATCCAGTTGTCCAAATTAACTACATCAAAATCGTTAGTCCCCCTCGTAGAAGGCTGCATCATACTACACTGGAATATAGGGTATTTGGACGGTTTACTTCTGCTCAACGATCAAAGTTTGTCAGATTAAAACTACATTTCTTTCAGTCTAATATGTATTTGTTAGTTTCTAACTTGTATTGTAGATGTCGTATGACTTCATATCAATGAATGATTTTTCACTTCAAAGAAAAAAGATGTGGGATCAGTGTTAGTGTAACGCTAATGTCTTTAATTTATTTTTTTCGGTGTAAAACTCTAGTGTCTTGATAGGAAAGTTGTTAATACTTTTGATTTGTACTAACTAGTTGGACTTTTGACGACAACTTTTCAAATAGCAGTTACAGATTTGATCAAGTTAAAGTGCAAATTTTTAGGTGCTTCCAGGAGTACGTAGAACTATGTGTTACCAAGCACTTTCTTTTGCATATTTATCATATGCTTTTATCAAATGAGCAAAATATTAAATGCGCAAATATAGATTGTGCAAAATATGTGAGAAAAAGTACTTTTTTTTTAGGGGAAAAGAGAACCATAATATTATTAAATAACATCCAACTCCGCCAAGGTTAAAATACATTGTAGAAAATCATCAACAAAAACTTGTTCCACCCCATTAAAGCTAAGGGATGTAGTCTAGCAATCAAATGAGCCACAATGTTTCCTCCTCGTTTAACATGAGAAATAGAAAAATCAACAAAACTAGAGCCGAGAGAACAATTATCTTCCACTACAAGGTCTATAGGTGAACGCCCAAAATTCTTCAATGATATGGCCTTCGATAAGTTGTGCGCATCACATTCGATTCTACCACATCACAACCATGACTATGCGCCATTAACAAACCAAACTTCGCCGTCATTACTTCAGCTAAAGCCACCGACCACCTCGCCTCATACCTATGAACCGCAACCCGCACCACCTAGCCTTGCGCATCTCTAATTACAACACCCAAGGATAGAGGTGGGCATGGGATGGGCCATCACGCGGGCCGCCCCGGCTTGTCACGGTTTGGGCCCGGCCCGACACAAGCCCGCTCGAGGCCCGACTCGTTGTCCGCTACGTGGGCCTGTCACGGTCAAGAAATTTTATTTCAGGCCCGCACCGGCACGAGCCCGCCTATATGGCCCGTGGGCCGAACGCCCCTTTCCTTTGATTTTTAGCCTAAAACTACCAAGAATCCAAAAAAACAACATAAAACACGGGTCAAGCCCGCAGGAGGCACGAGCCTGGCCCGTGGACAAAATATGGAAATTTCAGGCCCGGTCCAGCCCGGCCTGCTAATCACGGGCTCGGGCCCGGCCCGGCCCGCCATTTCCTCAAACCCGCGGGGCGAGCCCGTGAACAAGCCCGGCCCGGCCCATGCCCAGGTCTACCCAAGGAGCACTATGGTGTTTGGTGTATAGATGTGAAATCTATCCATTTTTAATACATGACAATATGTTCCCTATCTTTTTTTTAAAAAATAATATGTTACCTTTCTTAAGTTACTTAGTCTTGCATGGACCTGGTCCACAATAATATTATTGTGGACCAAAACCACTTATTTTAACATAGTGACCCATTTTTTTCCATATAGTAACATTTTCAAATTTTAAGTTACATTATACAATTACTATCTACCATGGTGACTGTTTTTTTTAATACTACCTCTGTTTTTTTAGTTGCAACATTTGCTTTTTGGCACTAATTCATCAACCAACTTTGTTAAGTAATCTCGCACCATTATATAAGAGAAAACATAGTCAAGTG
Source organism: Beta corolliflora (assembly GCA_947648045.1). Classification (NCBI taxonomy): domain Eukaryota; kingdom Viridiplantae; phylum Streptophyta; class Magnoliopsida; order Caryophyllales; family Amaranthaceae; genus Beta; species Beta corolliflora. The sequence goes on along the minus strand of CANSZD010003076.1, from coordinate 244,294 downwards.
GGGTCTTGTTAGATTCGTCTCAATGCGATGATTCCAAATATCAAATTTTTATAATTTTTACTTACACCCAATATGAGATATTAACGTTCAAATAAGTTATGCCGGTAAATGTGAAAAGACAAATGTTGCAACTAAAAAAACAGAGGAAATATAATGAACTCCTTTCTCACATTAGTTTATCATGATGAAATTTTCACTTTGTGACATAGTAACCTTTTTTTTCATAGTCAAACTTCATAATTTATATCTATTCCTCTTTTATATTTTTTTTTTATATAGTGATCCCTTTTTTTTCATAAATAACATGAATTAGCATTAGGTCCACACTAATTTAGTGTGGATCAAGTCCATATAAGTTTTTTACTTCTTAAGTACTATTTGTATTTTTTGTAAAGTAATTTCCTTTTTACAGATTAGTTTCCTTTTTTTTCACCCCTCAAAAAAGTTCAATTTCCTTTTTATAGTAAACGTAATTATTACTCATCCTTTTAAGGACCTTCTTAAAATCCTACAAATTAACGGTAAAGGCTAATGGAGTATTAAAATGTCCCCTTTCTTAAATCGGCTCTTTTAGTTCAAAGTTCCATGTTATAGTGAAAAAAAGCAGCTAGTGTCTGGAAATTAGCCGATAAGATGCGCAGGTACTGTTCTAACGAGTTGATATTTGGACTAAAATAGTTACATCTCTTCCCCAAGGAAAAAAAACTTTCTTTCTTATCATGCTATCTAATTTAATATCATAATATGTATACTAGTGCCATTGTCATGTCATGATTTTTAAAAGTAAATTTTTTAAAAAGTAGACTCTTATTATAGTTAAAAAAAAATTATACTTTTAAACTATATATAAAAATTAAATATAGCATTTGCTGCATAACTCAAAATATAATAATTCTTATGTCATCAGAGAGTGTCCGAATTATACCTCAAAATAATATTTATTTATAATTAGTTATACAACCTATAAAAATATCAAATTTTAGACTCCGTTTTTGGAGAGACAGTCTCACGTTAGTGTTAATTTGAGACCGCTGATGTTATGTTGACATCACGCGTGTGCATCAAAGCAGCAGTAGAATTAGTTAAGCGCTTACACTTATTAGTTATGTTAGTCTTAAATTGCTTCTAGGTGAATTAGTTAAGCGCTAAAGTATATTAGTTAAACGCTGAAGTATATTAGTTAAGTGTTGAAGTATATTAGTTATATCATAAAAATCAGATTATAATGCATTTTATTAGCCATAATTTCAGTATCACGCATAAAGAATTCTCTCTTTCTCAAAAAAACTAACGCACTAATTCTCTCTTTCTTAAATAACTATCGTATCTTTGCATTAGTTATGCCAACCTCAAATAACCAATTCAAAAACAATGTTTACTAATGCATACAATAAATAAAACTAATGACCTTAAAATCATAACTATTGACCGGCCATACTATCAACCCTCAAAGTATTATTGTTAACCAAATATCAAAACTATAACCATAAAACCATGCATCATTGTTACTCATGAAATTAATAAATAATTATTCATATGCTATAATTATAATCTTTCAATTATTTTCTAGACTAAAGCTATTAGCCATAAAACCGGAATTAAAAAACAAAAAGTCATAACTAATGTAAAAAACAATAATAACTAAATTTCCAAATATCATAACTATATCATAAAACAATAACTAATAGCCAGAATCACAACAATCAACCATAAAACCATAATTATTAACCACAATTAATAACTAATAACCTAAAAATCATAACTATATATCCAAATTTCGTAACTATTAAGCAAAAGATAACTATGAATCAGAAAACCATAACTAAGAGCCAAAAATATGTAACTAATTATTAAAATTCCTTAGCTAATTGGAAAATTATAACTATAACTTGAAAATGACAAAATCAGCCCCACAAATTCATTTTTCACACGAAAATTAACTCAGCCATCCAAAAATTCCACCACTAAACCCTACTAACCAACCCCACCACTCACACGCCATATGACCTAGAATTCATTTTCCATTTGGTTCTTTATAATTTCCTTTTTAATCGCATTTTTTGAACTTATCCCTCGATCAATTATTGATGTGAGAAAACACTTTTTTTATGGAATTCAATAACTAAATACGCTATTTAACTCTTTATATAACCTTACTTATAGTGTAAAAAAACAGTCTTTAGGTAAGCAAATCGCACTCTTCCCCAGTTCAAATGCAACCTTTTATTAATCATTTGTAAAATTCATTCACTTCGTGTCCAATAAGTTTTCATAGGCCATAGCTTGAAGTGAATGATCACTCTTTATGTAACCTTACTTATAGATAAATCGAGAAAAGTCAAGAATTAAAGTATCTATATTCATTTATTTAGTCTGGTACACTAAAATTCAAGTACTCATTTATCCTGAGCTTGTTTAAAATATATTCATGCACATATTCATTGATTATTTTCATCGAAAGATTTCACCACAATATTCATAAATCAAACCAAATATGTGCTTTTACTGCCCATATTGATGACTTCATTCCACCTCCTACATCATTTTCTCTCTCCTCAATCTTCCATATATAAACCTTCTTCATCACATATTGATGCTCTCTATTCAGTCGGCGTTGACCCACCGTGAGTTTTGCAGTCCCAAATCTTCCTCATCATGTTCTGACCCCAACTCGGTCCCTGTTTTTCTCTCTCGTATAGTCGTATGTCTCTGTCCTCTGCGGTGGTGCAGTGCGGTCTTTGTCGCGGGCGCTGCGGTGGTCATAGCTACCTATTCTGCTATTTGTTACCGTTTTGCTGCTGCTATAGCTGGTCTTCTCGAGCTGTTCTTACTCTGGTTGCATCTTTCTCTCTCCTCTGTTATCTTTGCGTCGCCGCTATGCGTGCATGGACTCCTCTTTGCGCTCAATGTTGTTGGACGGTCTCACGTTAGTCTTAACGTGAGACCGTCTTTTATAAGACTTTCTGAAAAATAACGTAGTAATTTAATTTTTTTTCATCATGCATAGCAGCATATATAACAAATTAACATTTTTAATAACAAGAGTACCCCTAGTGAGAATTGATCCCACAATCTTGATAAACCATAAATCCAACGACCGAGTTGAAAATAATTGTTTGACGCAATCATTTCCGAGTTGCTACTTGGTTACTAAGCTATTAATATAACATAGCAGAATTAAGTATATTTTGTCTAGTCTTGATCTGATAAGGGTCTGTGTTTCATGATATGCTTTTATTGCTTACCCCTATTTGCAAGAGATTGGGGCTCACTAAACACTGGATTGGGGAATTTGCAACGGATCAAGTCCAATTAGGTCATTCACCTTATCTGTCTGTAATTAAAAGGCTCTTAATATTTTGTATAATAATAGCCATATATAATTAAATTTTACATGTATATTAAGTCATTATCTTATCTAAACTAATTAGCTCTTAGAATTTTACATCATTTAGAAATCTAACTAATTTTTAGGCCCGGGCTATGCCCCGGGTAATTATATCTTTTATTTATTAATATTTTACTTTGAAATAATAACATCAAGTATCACTTGGTTTAGTGGTTTAAGACATTAGTATATGTGCTTGTGATCTCAGGATCGAATCTTACATAATGCATTTTCTTTTTTTAAGTGTATGTGGATTACATAGCATAAAATACTCTAAGCGAAGGCGCCACGTGGCATCGTTCCGTGCTTAGGAACGCCTTTTCATATATTACTATAGATATGTTAAGGCAAGGAGAACGAAGGAAGTTGAATTGCTAATCAAAACCAAATTCTCTTTACTATTAATAGCATAGTTTGAAAATCTGATTATACATGAGGCTAGTATATTCAAATGATAGTTACGCATGATGTAAAGTTTTAGATGTTTCACATTATGCTTATCCTTTTTTTTTCCTTTTTTATTGGAAAACTGACTACCTATCAAATTTACATATGTAAGAAATTGTAGTAAGATTCGATCATTAAGGCTCTGTTCTATTCAACTTATTATATTTTCTCTGTCCCATAATACTTTTTACATTTTTCTTTTTCATCTGTCCCAGAATACTATTTACACTTCTATTTTTGGATATGATCCACTTTTATTTTAATCCTTCTACCTTTTAACCATTGGTCCACACTCCCTCTCCTCCAAATAATATAATATCACTCCTACTACCTACCACCTCTAACCATTGGCCCGCACTTTATCTCCACCAAATAAAATAATACTACTTTTACTACCTACTAACTCCTATCACATCTCCTTTTTCAATAAAATAACAATTGATAACCAAACAACTTATCATCTAAAACTACGTGCCCTGATAAGTGTCAAGAGTATTTTGGGACGGAGGGAGTAACTTATTTCAGAAAAAATAAGATAAGATAAGATAAAATAAGATATTAAACAACACAATAAACTATCTTATAAGATAAGATAAGATAAGATAAGATAAGATCAGATAAGATAAGATAAGACAAAATAAGTTGAATCAAATGGACCCTAAGAGAAAGATTAGTAGCAAACTAGCATAGAGTCTTCAATACATTGCACGTATAATTTAGAATGAGGACTTAGCTAAACATTACCAATTTACCATCAATATTTTAGCATTACATGCAGAAGTTTGTGTTACTTCAAAGGGACACAAATTATCAATTTGACGGACATCATATTGGTTTGATTGTGATAAGAGGATAATGGCTTAAGTAAAATAATTAAAGGGTGTTACGGCTTTATCATATAGGGTTAGCAGGAATAATCAATGATGAACCTAAAAAACAATGATAGTGACATCTTCTCTTTCTCTTTACTTAATTTAATTAAGATAATGGAGTATAACTTTCATTGTTCATCTTTTCCCATAGCATCTTTAATTTAGTTCACCAACGTTCATTTTTTATTTGTTTATCTATTTATATAATCTTGTGAGCATGAAGGCATCAACATTGTCGTCCAATAGTGATGTTACGCCATAAAGGATATATTAGGATTGAGTTGCAACCCCTGTAGTAGGTGAAAGAGCAAGGTGCCAAAATCACTTCATTAATAAATCATGTTCATAGTTTAATGAAGAATATAGTCACTCTTATCCTGTTGATTGTTTGAGTCCCGTTAACCTTGTTTTCTTCTAAAAGTCTATGTCCCATCATTGTTAGGTACACCTTTGAAAATCTAATCACTCTCTCAAACTAAATTACAACAGATAAACCCCATTTATTATCACATTAGTGAAAATCGTATAATTATAAAGGTAATACACAACATATATATATGCTATGCACTAATGATATGTCTGATACATGTATAATCTGTACACTAACCAAACTTACTTGGTGTGTTGGTTGGAGACTTACTTTGTAACCTTAAGGTCACAAAGTCGAATCTTCCTGAAGGTTGTACTTGGGGATAATTCATACATATACATAATATACACAAGAAAAAATATAGAGAGAAATAACAAAAAAGAACTTATTGAATTTATTTACATTTGATGGAAAATACTTATTCCAATGATCGGATTAGAATTCCTTTCAGAAAAAAGAAAGACAATATCGTATATTCCTTCTTTACGTATTGTCTCAGCGTTTCTCTTCTCCATCAATTTTCTCTCCTCCATTTTATTTTTTCTTTTCTCTCCTACTTTTCTTTGCAATAAATGTGCTTTCTTATGATTTTCTATTGAAAATGTTTTTTTTTCAAATTAAACAGAGCCTTAACAAATATACTTGAAGGAAGTTTATGCTCTGGTCGCATAATGGAATCAAACTAGCTTTGGTTCCAAATATCAAGTGCTTGAAGTTTAATTTCTAGGAAATGAGCAATAATAGTAAAAGTTAAGGGTTTTTCCACCCCTTGAATTACGAATATTCTGATTCAAGACATCATGTCACTGCTGAATTCACAAAAGAAAGAGCATGTCTTTTTTTTTAGAAGAGGAGCTCCGAGGGAGCAGCTAATCGATCATTCACCTGCCAGTCATTGGCCGACAAAGAAACAATAGAAGGTGGGAAGTTACAGCTCCAGACTCTACTACTTAAATTCCAAGGAGCGCGGTGAGCTAGAGAGCATGAGCCATCTTATTGTCGTTCCTACTAACAAAAGACCAAGAAATAGAAGAAAAACTATTAGCAAGATCTAAAATGTCATCAATAATTTCCTTCAAAAAAATGTCATGAACAATAAAATGAAAATTGCTAAGGCCTTCTTCTTCACAGTTGATTGCATGAACCACATTCAAGCGATCATTTTCCACAAGCACGTTTCTGAAGCTAAACTCCAACGCGGTCTTCATGCCATAGAAAATAACATTCTCTTTAAGTCATTTAGTGTCCAGCTGTTGAGCAGTCGAATTTGCAAGAAAGAGCATGTCTTAATTATACTCCCCGTAAAAAAAAAAAAGTATACTCGTCGTCGTAAAGTAAACAAACAACTGGACTACATATGCAAACAAACCTACACATTGCATTTGTTATTTGTGCTTGTTGAACTATGCCTTAAATATCTGGCGCTAGGATTAACCAAGTACGGGGGTCACGCAATGGTGGGGGTTAGGGGCAACGCCCCCGAACTTTTCAGTATATATTGTTTAAAATATCGAGTCTGTTTTATTTTCGAATTTAATTAGGCCCATCTGTTTAGGTTAATTAGTAGGGAACTATGTAATAAACCCTATTATTAACCTCTGCATCCATTTTCTATAAATCGTACTCTCTCCTAAACCTAATAAAATCGTGTAGCTAACACATTGTTAGTGAACCACGTTAATTCCTTGTGTCAATTGTTCATTGATTTTTTACTTCGTTAATGGTATCTGTCACAATAGGACTTTGTTATCTCTCCAAGCTAAGCTAATATAGGAAGTTACATAGCACGATCCTGTTGCCACAAAACTAAGGCTTAGCTGACTAAATAAAAAAATGCTTAGTTAATAGTTATCCTTCTTTTGCCATAATCTCTAAGAGTCAAGAACTACTTTGTTTCTTTGATGCCATATTAACCATACAATGTCAAAAAGCAAAAGTAACGATTATGTTCAAATCTCATTAAAATAAAGGTACTTGATGACTTGAGTATGTAGCACATTGTTTCCCCTCAAAGAAAATGTAGCACATTGTTGAAACTTCATGAAAAAGCCACATGTAAGTGTAAGTGGTTGTTCCATATTAATGAGGAGAAATATATAACTCCATAAACTTAAGGATTTACTCTTACTAATCTATTGCCAATAAATTACTTTTAGTTTAAACCATTTTTGTCTTTGTAAATTGTCCAACACTTGTAATACTAGTGTTCTATCAGCATAATAAAACTTTTTGGGAAATTCTACATGTTAGCCGCCAACTTTTAGGTTTTCTACATGCATAGTAGCACTTTTTAAATTTTTTTATACTTGGTATCCCCGAACTTCTGTTAACGTTAATTCTGTAGCCCTCTTAAGTGAATTTCGTTATTTAAGTACAGTTGTCGTTAGTTTTGACATTTTATTAGTCTGTCACGCAAATCGAAACGTTTTCGGTCCTCAAAACGAGTATTTCTGATCATTTTTTGACGATTTCGACTTCAAATCGAGGCCTTATGGGCCAAATTGCCCCCCTAAACCTATATTAAGTAGTTTTTCTAGCCATACGATCAAGAAGTTTTCTAAAAAGCAAATCGAGACGATTTCCAACATGGAAATCGAGGTATTTCTGGTAGTTTTTTTGTCAATTCCGACCTCAAATCGAGCCCTTATGGGCAAAAGTGCCCCCATAAACATAAACTGAGTAGAATTTGCATGTCTAGAAATTAACAAAAAAAATACCTCGATTTACGTGCATGGAAACGTCTCAGTTTGAATGCCTAGAAAATCTACTTAGTCTAGGTTTAGGAGGGTAATTTGGCCCTTAAGGGCTCGATTTGAGGTCAAAATTGTCAAAAAATGACCAGAAATACTCGTTTTGGGTGTCGAAAATGTATCGATTTGCGTGCCAGACTAATAAATGTCAAAACTAACAACTAAACGGAATTCACTTAAGAGGGCTACGAAATTAACGTTAACAGAAGTTCAGGGCTGCCAAGTATTAAAAAAAATTAAGAAGTGGTACCATGTAGGAAACCTAAAAGTTGGGAGCTATCGGGCCTGTTTGACAAAACTAGCGGTTGTAGTAGCTGTTAGCTGTTGTAGTAGCTGTTAGCGGTCAACTAGTAGCTGTTAGAGGTTAGCTGTCAAAGTAGTTAATCCATGTATAACTGTTTGGTAATAGTAGCGGTGAAAATATAAAAGACAACAAATTACATATATTTAGTTACAAAATTAACTATATATAAACATTTGATTTATTACTTTAATGGTTAAAAGCGATTTTTATTTAAAAGTTATGCCTTATTTTTTATAAGAAAAATGATGCACAAAGTCCTTATGACTTTATATAAGACACTAAGAGTGAACATATTAGACAATAACTAAACAATAATAACATGGACGAATGACTTTGTCTTTTTAGAAAATATATATTGATTTTTAGTATAAGTCTGTAGGGTGTATTATATGTCAATCGATTTTCAAAAACATGCATATGAAAAAGAAGTATACAACCTTAAGTAAAAAGAAGTATATGCATTACAAAAATCAACATATCCCATAAAAGGAGAAATACAAATTTATTCTCTCTCATAAAATTTTATAAACATGACACTATGAAGTACTCCAAACTCTAGTATGAAAGAGGCGAGAAGATTGGCACAAAAGATAAGACAAAGCTGGGGCTTTGGTAGGAATTATAAAAAGAAAAAGAAAAAATAAATAACAACTATAGTATTGCATTTTGCACCAGCAAACCGCAGGTTACAAAGTGAAACGTTAACTTATGTAACGTTTCACAAACTCTACCAAACCTCTACTCCAAACTCTACTCGCTACTATAACCGCTACCTTACCAAACACTCACTAAAATCCCAAATAGCGTTTTGACCTTGTCTAACCTCTACCCGCTACTTAAAACGCTAATGCCAAACAGGGAATTTTCCAAACTTTTTTTAACGTGAATACTAGTAATATATCAATTAGCAATTTCTTAATCTATCATCTAAGTACACACATAATCTTCAACATGCCAATTGTTTTTAGACCCGTTCTTTTCAACTTATTTCTTATACCTTTTTTAAGTGTGTCGAACATTATTTTTGCTAAAGTGGACTTATTAGACCTTATAAGTTATAAGACCTTATCTAAATTTATTTTTTTCCTATAAACTCAAACTATCATTTTTTAATGAAAATGGTAGGCCAATCAAAACTAACCCTCAACGGGCTGAACCCAACCGAATCCAATATGAACCTAACCACTAACACTAACCAGTAACCACAACTCCACAACAAGGTAGTGGGAAAGTGGGACCAATAGAAGGTGGGGTAGGACTTAGGAGGGAGAGGTGAATTTAAAATTTTGAAAATAAAAAAGAGTAGACCGTGAAGTAACGGCGCTAAATAATAGTCCTGCTTATATATATAGAAACTCACCTGTCGTTACATTTCATTTCTTGAGGCTTTACCAGACAAAAGCACACATAACATAGAAAAACTCCAATAGTGAATATAGTGTAAGAATACATAAACATTACATAACATAAAAACATTATTGCAAAGTAATAGTATCACATATTCACATTTCGCAGGTTCAAGTCAGACCACCATTTCTCTCTCCACCGCCAAATCTTCTTCATCTTCCCCGTCTGCCGCCTCTCTTTCTCTCTCTCAGATCTGACTCCATTTTATGTAAGCCATTTTTTCGCATTCTTTTTTTCTACCTTGATTTTTTTTGTTCTACCTTGAATTTTTGCTTATGTAATTGTATAATCTTTGTTTGGGTGCTTATTTTCGGATATTGGGTTTTCTGGGTATCGATTAGTTTTCTTAATTGGCGTCTTAGTTCAATGAATTTATAATGCTGGCTTGTTTTCCTGTGCTAATTGTACTTGAATTTGTTCATTTGGTTGGATTATTTCAGGTCAGTGTGTGTTGCTTTGAAGATGACACCCCACTAATTAAATTAAGTCCTGTTATTCTTATGATATAAAGTTTTTATCTTTATGTAAATTATATGGGTGTTAAACTTTTTTTTTTTTTCATGTGGAGGGAGAGTAAAATTTGTTCTGGTTGTAAGTTATTGAAGTGGATGGGTGGAGGTGGAAGTATGATGATTTTTACTCTTTTTAGTTATTTAGGGAATTGAAATGGATGCCCAACTGTTTAAAAATAAATACAAGTTTCAGTCTTTAGGTCTGGACTTGATGAATTCACTTTACAACTGGAGCATAATGACAGTCACATTATATTGAATTTACTCCTCCGTCATTTATGGTTGCTCATCTTTTTGTTGCTTATCCATTTAAGTACCCGTATCACATACTCGGATAATAGTATCATGTACCGACACTTGAACTTTCCATTTCAGGCCAAGAAGAAACCAGTTTTATGAAAGGCAAATTCTCAACTCCCTAGATACCTGTATCGGGTAGTTAATGCCAAGCCTATGTAAGTCTGTAAGATAGCTGGTGTGAGTTTGTGAAGGCCAATTTTGGTTGAGAAGCAAGGCATTTGGAGGTAGGTAGGGATTTGCTAAGTAGAAAAAACACAAACTATTTTCTATGCAACAGTTGTATATCGGTATATCCCACATGGCGCAATTAATCACCTATTAGCCAATCAATCAAATTTAGATTCCTAATCATATATCAGTTCCCCAAAACAACTCTTTATTTTACGGTGTTGTGAGAGGGTAGCATTACCATGTCACGTAAGCCATTGTATAGGAAAACTTACGAGTAAAACATTTGTTCAGTCTCCAGTCGCTCCAGCAATATTTTGGAAGTTCACTTGATGTCAAACCTAGACATAATTAATAGACTAGAAATGTTTGGTTTTATTTCCCAATTTCTATACAGTATGTACCCTCAGAACGATATCAGGCCATGAGACCTAACTGGAACCTAAAGAACCATAGCAAATTTAACTACTTGGTTTCGTAGAATAATAGTATAATCTTGTTCTGTATTTGGTAGGGAAAGTGATATATATTCCACCTGCTAAAGTTATCCTGTCACATCTACTGGTCACCATTTTGAAGAAATGCCTTTCAAGAATTGTGCTATGAGAAAGTAGAGTAAAATGTCTCTTTTATGTGTAAATGGACAGATATGGTTTTTAAAATCCCAACTGGAAAGTGAGTACCATTTTGAGGTAGAGTTTTATTTTAATTGTCTCAAACGCTCAATAACCATCCAGGGCAAGAAGATTTTTTCCAACCATCGAAGCAGCATGAGCTTTTATATTTGAGGCTTGAGCCAGTATCTGCTGTTTGCTATCAGTGGTAAAGTGCTATTCATAAGGGTTGTGCTCAATTGTACATGCAAGTACTTGTTCACGATGTTGTTCACAATTGTTGTTTGTTTCATGTTTTTGCCTTTGTTTTGAATTTTTGATGCTTTGGAAATGTTTTTGTATCGTTTTTCTTCTACTCAAACAGTGTTCGAATCTATTCATATTACAATCCATCTTTGCTTGCAAGGGGAATCTGGTAGATCAATTTCATCTTGTTTAGAGCCTTACTGTAAAATGTCCAGAGTCTAAATAAAGTTGATTTGTAGTATATAATACCATTTTCTTTTTGTGCTGCAGTACAATGGGAATGGAAGTAAGAGATGCATGTACAGACAAAGAACCTGATGGTGTCATAAAATATTCCATTGGGGCATCCCCTATTCTAAATCATGAGAGTGCACCAACTCATCATGATGACCTGGAATCAGTTGAGCACGGTAATGTGGTTGCCAAGTCCTTCCCCGTGCATGAAGACTGTGACGTAAAGGAATGTAACACAGACAACTCAGCTGAGAATTCTGAAGCTTGTCAGGTTGAGGAGCATAACTGTCCGGCTATGATGGTTCACAATGGCCATTTGCAGGAAATGGCTAGAGCTCAAAGTGTGAAATCAAAGGGTGAATTAAGGGCTAAAGTCTCACCAAAGATAGCATCAAAACCCTGTAGTACAAATGGTCGAGCAAACTGCACAGTTCCACAGCCATTTGCTTTAGCAACAGAGAAACGAGCATCAACTCGCCCATTAGAGGCTGAAACTGATGTGAATAAATTATTCTTGAAATCTAAGACTACGCAGCCCTTCAGCAGTGGCAAGAAAAATCAGGTGTTTTTTTAATCCTACATCTCTCACCCTTCATCTTCTCTTTTCGTTGCTTTCTTTTGCCCCATTTTCTTGATATCATTTTGTTTGACCCTTGATGAAAGGCTTGCTAATTGCTATGTTTTCCTATGTCTGAACATAATTGAAACATATGTGGCATTTCGAACTTTGTGGTTTGATTACATGCATTCTTCTCTATTCTCATGTACTTCTAGACTTCTTGTGACATCTCAATTGCAGCTTCTTCTTGTCTTTCTTTTTTCTCCTCTTTTTACAGCTTCTTCCTTGGTGACATTTTTTTGACACTACTACTAAGGGCAATAGGTTAGCCAATTCATGGTTCATATTTAGACAAAATACCTAATCTGTCACTGTGATGCTCATGTCTGTCTCTAAGACGTTGTAGTTGAAAGTTCAGATCATTTAGCTGTACTGCAATAGGAGTACTGACTAAATTAAACCAAGTCTGAGATCCATTGGATATACTTTACACAGCAGATTACCTTGTAGATATTATGCTACTATGCTAGAAACCCATTATCGCCACGACATTAGTGGCTCTTCAGACTTTCCGCAGGCTTTTTTTCTTATTGATAGAGAAGAAAGAGGGGCGATATGGAGATTGTCTGCTCTGTTTGGGTTTTCTCCCTCTACTCTATGCTTTCAGCCTTCTTACTAGTTTGCCTTCTTTCTCTCAATGGAGCCCACTATATAAATTCTACAATGACTGTGAACTACATAAAACAATCATCGTGAGTCCTATGAGTGGGACTAATGGAAGTTCTCATGCTCATTTACTGTTTGGCATTAGCTTTCTTTTTTCGAAAAAGTGATTTTTGCAAAAAAACAATTAAGAGATATACTGATAAGACTGTTCGAAAATATCATCTGAAGCATGTAACAATTCATTCCTTTGTTACTTTTTGCAGCCCATGTCAATATCTACGTTAAAGAAGCCGCTGCAACAAGACAACAAAAAGCATACTGATGAGGAAGATTCAAGTTCTGCTGTTTCTGAGTATCCTAAGATTTCAAGCACCTCATAATATGTGTCTCTGTAGTTGTGTTCTATTTATCTGCTCAACAATTTATGCAATTTATCTAAGTTGATTTCATAGGCTCATAGGAGAAAAACTAGGTTTGTCTTAAGGCCCTTAACCATGAACAGCATTGCACCATCTGTAAGGCCTTCTAGGGTTAAGACAAAAGTTGCGTCAGCTCCAGTATTTAGGTCCACTGAACGTGCAGAGAAGAGGAGGGAGGTACTTGGAAGTACTCTTTACTTGCCTTATATATATCTTAATTTCATACACTTCACCATGTCATATGATCTAAATATCCTCTGAAATCTGTGACGTTAGGGGAAATAGGAGTATAACTTCTAACTATCTTTCATGTTCAGTATTATTCCAAATTAGAGGAGAAACATCAAGCACTGGAGGCAGAGAAACTTCAAAGTGAAGCAAGGACAAAGGTACAGTATCTTTCTACCTATTCTGTTTGCATATAAATGTCGTATCCTCTGCTCTTCATTTAATATATTTTACACTTTTCTCATTAGCTAGTGTTATTAATTTTCCTCTGTTGACGTTCTCGACTCTTATAATTCTTAGGAAGAGATAGAAGCAACTATTAAGCAACTGAGAAAGAACTTGATGTTCAAGGCCACACCAATGCCAAACTTCTATCATGATGGGCCGCCTCCTAAGCATGATCTAAAGAAGGTATCTTGTTGAACTTGTCTGATTATCTATTATCCTCAAATTGAAAACTCCAGACTATAGCGTTAAGTTAAAATCCGAAATCCCTTATAACCAAAAAGAAAATGTAACTTCACGCTGTTGGAAATTTTAATCTCTAATGCTGGTTTCAGGCACCTTCAACTCGTCCAAAATCACCCCAGCTTGGAAGACGGAAGAGCTATGGTGATGCTGTTGGCTTATCTGAAACCAAGGGAAAGAAGATGTCTGGCAAGGGAAATCGTTTTAGTCTTGGCATCCAGAAAACAAGTCCTACCATGTCAGAGATTGATTCTACTGGTAATGAGACATGTGAAGACAATGAAGAACTCAAACAAGAACAGGAGTCGGTCATGAATGGAGTGCCAGCATGCTCTATGAATGGTGAGCGTAGTGTGGAGATCCTCAGCCACTGACGGAAATTCAGCTTTTAATGTTAAAAACTCGGCATCAAAGTGTTGATTTTTATATCCTGTTGAAGTTGCTTTTTTGCCCTTAGTGCTCTATCAAGATGTACCTCTTTATCAACTGCATGTAAGGACTCATTCAAGTGCTTGGTGTGGTGGAAAATGCGTATGTTTGGTAACTTATGTAATTTATAATGAAGAGTTCGCATTATGCTTTGATTGAGTACTTGTGCTGACATGAAGCATTCATCAGAGACTATTAGCATGATAGCATCACCTATCTTTTTGGGTTGAATGGAAGTTGCCTATCCTTCTAAGAACTTTCATAACCGTCTCATGGTTGGAGTCTTTAATAAGAGACTCTAATAAGGGCAATATCGTCATTTCACGTGTTGAAGAATTAAGTTGGTAGCAAATTAGAGTCAGCTGGTGCCAAACAATTTAGGATTTGATGTCAAATAATAACTTGGTACTAAAGACAAAGATTTGGTACCAATTTGATTCTAATTTGGTACCATTTTAGTTCTCGAGCATGCAGAATGACAAAATTGTCTTTGTTGTAGTCTTTCAACATGTGATCTAATACTTTCCCTCCTGACGAGTAAGAATTCAGTTTTGTTTGGCGTTTCATTGTTGGAATCTTTTAAAACTCCAATAGTAAGTTTGTACTAAGTTAAAGGTAAGTTGATACCAACTACGAAGTTAGCTTTGTATCAATGACTCTTACTTGGGTACTAACTTTCTAACTTGGTACCAAGTTGAAATTTTTGGCAATTGATTACTCTTAGTGTAGAGGAAGAAGGGTCTTAAAATACTAATTATATCTGGTAATTTTACATCGCTAAAGGTTTGGTTCAATTTCATTAGGAAGATTAATGGTTACTTCCACTTTGTTTATTTTCTTAAAAAAAAATGCTCCATACCGCATATAAATTCCACCGGGCGGGGGAGGTTTCGAAGAATTTGGAGATTTCTAAGACTCTCTTTGATATCAATCACTAAACTTTCAAGCCACTTACGCCTATCTCTTAGGCGTAAGGGCGTAGGGAACTGTAATTGTGTTTTTTTTAACATGAATGTCGCTAAAAGATTGACTCATCTTTTGGGTCATATCAACTGATCACTTTACTTTCTCATCAACTATTTATGAACATAACATTTTTGGGATTGGAGAAGTGATGGATTCCACGTCGATTTCTAAGGGTGTTGTTTATCTGTTTTTTTTTTCCATTTGAATATTAACTAACAACAAATATGTTCCTATTAAGATTTAATCCCATGACCCTCAAGCTTATGTACTAAAGTCTAAACCATAAATCAAGTAATGTTTGATATTATAAATTTAAAGTAAATAATTACCCGGGGCATAGTCCGGGCCTAAAAAGTAAATACTAGTTGTACAACGACAAGGCGACAACAACGTATTAAAAGTATATCAAGAATCTATACTAATATATTAAAATGCGCTACTAAGAAAGTCTTTGTGCCACATGACACTCTCCTCGCTCTAATGCAAATGCTCTATTTTCATGTTAAGCACCTCAATTAAAAAAATATAACGTTGTGTAGTTATAAGGTATTGAACACGTGACTCTTGAAATGAAAAGTGAGAGAACTTAACCATGAATCCAACATAACATCATTGCTTATTATTTCAAAACTAGTTTAAAGCCCGTGCAAGAATGCACGGGATGCTAATTGTTTGCATTTATATAAAGAAAAGGTTTTACAACACGAAGTTGACATAAATAAAACAAATAAAGTTACATATAACTATAAAAAACGCATTATCGTATACTATGCAACAAAATAGTCAATAAGTTAGTTGTGCATGACTATATGAACACATTGAAAGAAAAACTAATTATATAAATATTTGAGTTTTCGTAATACTTATTACACATTCTGAAATACTTCCTTATACACTATATTTGTGGTAACATTTGAGTTCCCACGCTCTTTACCACAAATTAAAATCTTCAAAACCTTTTTGCTTGTAACTTTTGATACAACAACATAGAATTGTCCGTGGTTGAATATTTGCCGAGGGAGATATAATAATACGTGAGCTAGAGACTGTCCTTGGCTTTTATTTATCGTCATTGCAAAACATACAACCAATGGAAACTGCTTTCTCTGAAATTTGATCGGGAACTTTGTTGCGTCTTATGGTGTAAGTGTCATCCTGGGAATGAAAATTTTGTTCCAGTGTAAAAATGCACGGAATGTTTTATGTAAATATGATCTGGACCCGTGTATAATGCACGGGAATTATTTTGTTTATTAAGTAGTTTTATGTAATTTCCACTGTATCTTATTATTAGGTAAGATTTAGTCCAGTTCAAAAGTTAAGTGGCAGATTAATAAAGAAAAAAAAATTAAGTCTAAATCTAATGACAAAATTAATAACTATAAAACTAACAAAATAACAATACACGGAAAAAAAGACAAATTAAACTTCTGTAAGAACATTCACCACAAACATTCCCCTCAAAAAAAAAAAAAAAGAACATTCACAAACATTAAAAAATGATAGAATTAGAAGGACTTTTCTTTTAACTATTACTCCCTCATATCCCCAAATAACTCTTCGTTTCCAATTTTGACACTATTAACACGTAAAGAAATTCTTCTGAATTTTCTCCAATAAATAAGAAATTCTTGTTTATTCGTCTCATTGAACCCATATTGAAGAAGTCATAATCCTTCACATCTTTCCATCTTAGATAAGTAATTCATAGATATTTTAAACTCATGTCGGATAGCTTCTTCTAAACCAATGTTAGATGTAACCAATAACTTTGATATTTCTCTTAGTATTTGTAATCATCGGGACAAAGGCAACTATACAACTTGGTTGAACAAAGACTATCATATTTCGTGAAGAAAATAACATTGGTATGTAATAAATATTTTGTTTGAACAATAATATAAAAAAATCGTCCAATAGGAAATATTACATCTTCATCCATGAGGAACATTTCAAGAATATCTGTTTCGCGAGAATTATTAAAATTGGGCTTCTCCCACACGTGAATCAATCGTACACGTAACATATACATCTTAATAGTTTTTAAAATTTAACTAATCTTGATAGACTAACATTATATTGTTTGTTTAAGTAGTAATTTGATATTCGAAAACTAATCTATAAAAATTTCCTTTGTTTTAGCTAGATTGATTCTCTCTTTCATGTCGTCACTTGATTTTTTTTCTATATTTTTCTATTGAAATTATTTCAAGTAAATTCACAATCTATGAATATTCAAAAACTAATCAATTAATTTTCTTTGTTTTGGCTACATTGATTCTCTCTCTTATGTCGTTACTTGATTTTTTTGTATATTATTCTATTGCAAAATTTTCATGTAAATTCACATTCTATGAATAACGATTTACATCCGATATTTTTCTTTTAAAAAAAAGCGTCGTGACAATTTTGCTTAAATTGTAGCTGCGTGTTTGAATCAATGATGTGCATAACTCCTTGTCTATCATTTTGTCCTTGATGTGTGCTAATTGATTTGTTCTTTGATAATCTAGTAGTTCTACTATGATATCAACAAAAATTTTTACCACACCATGACATAAACGTTATATAATTTTTCATTCTATTATAAAAATAAATATAAAAAATATTAAAAAATTATATTACATCACAGGGTTAGTATGACAAACATTATATATTTTTTCAATCTTATAAAAAATATTAAAAAAACATATTACATGCACTTTTAAATGATTTATTTACACAATGTAAAAAATAAAACATCACTCAAATTTGAGGATGCATCATGTTCTCTTAAATAAAATATTCAACTCATTCACTCAAACTTTCCATATTCTCGAAATTTATTTCTCTCTCTACATTTTCTTTCTCTTTCACTCTCATTTCCTCTCTCACTCTTCAATTCATCTCTCACTCTCATTTCCTCTCTAAAAAACCGAGCATATTAACAACAAAAATAACCGACAATCAAAATTCTTTGTTCGAAAAAAATTCCTTTCCAAAAATTCCAACAAAACAAACACTTGTTCGGAAAAAATTCATTATCACATACAAAGATGTGATTATATAATAGATCTTTGAAATTTTTTGACATGCAACAATAGAAAATGGAAGATTGAAGGTCAAAAGTCGATTTGGAGAAGAAAAAAAATGAAGAATTATCATTTTTGGGAATAAAATCAAGATCAAGATGCGATGATGATGATGACTGATATAGAAGAGTTCGTTTTTTTTTCTCAAGCACTTCAATTTTCATCAAATTCAGATAAGTACAAAAAATTCTATTTTTATCACCTTTATTTATTTAGTTATTCAATTCGATTTTGTTAATTAAAATATGTACATAGATTATTATTATTTAAGCTTATAACTAAATGCATGCAAGTAAATCTATTAGTTTAAGTATAATATAATGTTAAATTTACATAATTTTTAATTAAATCTACATGCATGTAAAAATAATCAGATATATTGACAATAATTCGACTATTTTTGGTAAATTATAAAGTCTATGTATATGCATGTTCAAAATTAAGTATAAAAATTATTCGACTTCAATAATTCTCGTGCATTTTTTTGTAAATTATAAAGTCTATGTATATGCATGTTCAAAATCAATTATAAAAAAATACGTTGATAGATTTTTTAAATTTTTTAAAGAAATCTGCAATTCAAAGGAAAAATGAAAAATTTCAAATTTGGCTCAATTTGTGGAGATGAAGATTTGATGCTGTTTTGGGTGAGATGTAATTGACAAACTGTTTTAAGATAAATTCCAAGGTGGAAAACAAAACCGGCAAATTTAAATCATCAATTTTTTTATTTTCTTTAATTTGTATAAAAATAAGAGTTTTTATATTTTGGGTAATCGTAAAGTTTAAAATAATAACATCCATGTTCATTTTATGGCAGCTAGGAACTGATTATGATAGTAACATACAAAATCAGGTAATAATCATTTTTTTTACATATAATTTGCCTCAATCATATTATTATAAATAGTTTTTTTTGCTTATAAGTTACAATACTTTTTTTTTATATATAGAGTCTGTCCATAATCTAGTAACTTTAAATTTGTTTTTTTTGGTTCATGTTTTTTGTTATAAAGTATATAATTCGACCAACATATTCAAAATTACTATCCAATTAATTCGACTTATAAGCATAGAAACTATAGCATGAATGCCATAATATTAATGGTAGTTATTTCACGGGTAATTGATCAAAAGATGATGGAAATTTTGATTATTATTGAGGTATTCAAGAGTTATGTACTTGTTTGGAAAGCTTTTACTTTGGTTTTATTTAAGTCATATGACTTAAAAAAGACCTTTCAGATTATTTTTTGCATATGATAACCAAATTTAATTTAATGATAGTTAATTCATGTATAATTTATCTAAACATAGTAAAAAGTTTCATTATTGGTAACCCCAATTCTCGAATTGCGTAACTGATCTAAAATACTCTACTCTTCTCATTACTCGAATTCAATTATACATATTAAAATTCTATTTTATTGTATTTGATGATACGTAAAATCTATAAGGTCAATTAATCTATGTAGATAGCTTATCTTAACATTTAGAAGGTCAATTAATTCAATACTTATATTATATGAGAAACATAGCAAAAAAAAATTTATTCATAGTTACCATCTCTTGGTCGATATTTTATAGGTGATTAAGTAACAAATATATCTTTTTTATATTTTACAACTTTGTCATTATTATTAATTCTAATACTCTAACAATTCACCAACCATATCTCTTATTATTATTAAATTTATTTAGGTGATTAAATAACTAATCTATCTTTTTTATAAGTGTATAAGTTTACCTTTAGTATTCATTTGATCGTTTAACTTACTTTAAATGCTATGAAAATAACATAATCAAGTAAAAAATATTACTTTGAACACGTTTGTTCTTTGAATCATGATTCTCTCCTATTGATCTTCTCCTTTTGTCACGAACAATCTTCGAATTGTCTTTACCCATTGCTTTTGTATTCCTTTGAGATACTAATTAAAATGGATGTCTAGATGCTTCGTTGGTCATATGAATATGTTTGATGTATGATTTGAGTTTGAGAAAGTTAAATATGTATCCCTACAAATTCGCAGGTTATAAGTAGTGTTTGTGCATATGTGACTAATAACGATGATTTTATATATTGATAAAATGATATGATAAAGAATAAATGGTAAAAAATAACATTATGTAGGAAAGTATATTAAGTAATATAGCATATCATATATTTATCAAATAATTAACCTTATATAAGTTTAAGATTTCAGCCTATTAGGCTATTATGTCCCTAAAAAAATGCTAAGTATTATATTGAGTTGATTAGGTTAATCCCTTAAATTGTGTTAGTAAGATTCACAATATATTCCAATGATATGGCACGATTTTAGGCCCTTCATTATACACGATTTTTAGGCAATCCGTTTTTAGTTCAATCTTTTAATTATCTTTTATATTAATATGTGAGAACTATTACTCTAAAAATTATACATTTTACTTATGACATAATTGATAAGTTTTTCTTTTACCGTTTACATTTTTTTCTTTTAATTATCTTTTATGATTTGTATGTTTTTTATAAAGGTTTACTTTTTTGGCTATTACAATCTTTTTCCTTTTTTTTTAGGACATCATTAATTGCATTTGATATCACCTATTCAACTTATGTGAAGTTTCAGGTAGTATATCTTTACCTTTTCTTTTATAATTTACTATTTTCTTCATGTCATTATGTTTTCATAAGCTTAGTATATCCTTATACTAATAATATATTGTTTTAGTATGTGTATGCTTAGGAACAAAAATAGCCTAAAACAATAGTAGAACTTTTTTTTATTAAAATATTTGATATTCCACCTAATATATTAGTGTATTTTAGTTGGGTTTTAATAATTAGTAATTGTAATTCTTTGTTTTTATTTTAAGTGTAATAATTAAAGTTCTTGTATTTATTCT
Source organism: Beta corolliflora (assembly GCA_947648045.1). Taxonomy (NCBI): domain Eukaryota; kingdom Viridiplantae; phylum Streptophyta; class Magnoliopsida; order Caryophyllales; family Amaranthaceae; genus Beta; species Beta corolliflora. Next base: position 222,984 of record CANSZD010003076.1, on the reverse strand, counting down.
TTATTAGGTGGAATAACAAATATTTAAATATTAAAGGCTATCTATGTGTTTAGGAATCTATTTACACTAATAGTCAATGACAAATTAATAGGTTAAAAATTAGTAGCAAGAATTCAACATTTAAAAAACAATAACTTCTTAAAAATAAACTCATAAAATAATATTCAAAATTATCTAGAAATAGGTAAAAACCCAAAATACGAATTATTCATAACATAGATATAAATAGTTCAACACCAAATTATTTCATTGTTTGAGAAATGACGACTATAAAATCCTCTAGCTAGTTTTAGCCATTTTTCTCGACCTTCACAATAACTTGCTTCTTAGTTGTTTATAATTGAGAGTCAATATTAGGACTATCAACATCTTTTCCACCAACATCATCCAATTCATGAGCACGCTTTTGAGGTGTAATTAAAGTTGTTTCATCTTGACTCGCATTAGTATCCTACAATAAAATAACAAATAGAGTTAAGGAATTATAACAATTTATAAGACCTAATTATAGATCTAAAATATATATATAAACTTCATAACAATGAATATTACCTTTACCAAAGAGACTTCCTTCACATACTCTAGATCCGTTTGCATTTTTGTTAAAATGTCGTCCTGTAATATATTTTGGTTATTAGTCTAAAAGAAAAGGAAAATAGGATGATAATAAATAAATGAAATTGAAAATAAAAAATTTATAAAATAGTTCTATTTATAAAATATCACATACCTCTAATCTTATGTACATCCCCATCCACTTGTCTAAAGTGCTTTAATCGTCCGTAGTGGTAAGAACTTTAAAGTTCTTAGTTCCAACAACCTTGTTAGGATGAGGAATTTCCACTTTGAATAGTAATCTTTTTTCAAGTATTTTTGCAAATTATTCGGGAAACCCATCCTTATCACCTTTCTATTAAAGATTACAATAAAAGAAAAAACATTGCATGTTAATTAAAAAAATTCAGACAGAATAATTTATTTTGTATGAGTTGGAAAAATTAATATCTAGATACCTTAATTTGAGCTTCTAATAAGTCAAAAGAAGATTTTCCAACTAACTTCACGAGTTCCCTTCCAAAAAGAACAAATGTAGCATCATCCGTAGAGTCAGATACGATAATCTTAACTCTAAACCTGCAGAAAATACAAATACATCATGCTTTTTTATTTATAACTATATAACTATATATATAATTTTAACTATACTATATTATATTAAAAAATATATAGTTTACCGTGGAATAATTGTCTTCAAAACATTATCACACTTTTCGCATCGTATAAAATCACCATCTTGTTTCACTCCAGTATAGCATTTCTTACACGACTCATAATATATACCAACTAAAGTTTGTGTCGTTTTTAAAAAAGCAATTCGATTTTTTGATAAATAACAATGAATAAGCAATTTTGTATTAAAGTGCTATTTTATTGTATTTGATGGTATGTAAAATTTATAAGGTCAATTAATCTATGTAGATAGCTTATCATAACATTTAGAAGGTCAATTAATTCAATACTTATATTATATGAGAAACATTTAAGCAAAAAAAAATTTATATCTACATATACTATTAAAAAAACTATGGTTTTACCATTGGATACGTCCACCAAGCTAGGGTGTCCTATCATTTGAGCGCACACTAATATATATTTTGTGATGGTACTGGTTTATTAAATAAGATATTTTCTCCGCCTACAATGCAAATAAATAATAAATTATATCATAAAATAATGACACAAAATTCAATAAATTATAATTTGTTTGCTTTATCTATATTTTTTTTAATCTTTTGTTATCATTATTTTCGTTCAAATAGTAACTCATACCAAAATAGTTAGACTTTTTTTTTGGGTATAGGCCGCACTAGTGGAAAAAAGCCTAAGGGCTGCGGTCAAAAGTGGCCTAAGGGCTGCGTTTTTTGACCGCAGCAATTAGAGTAGCAGCCCTTAATATATATGAAGGGCTGCGGTTACGAACCGCAGCCCTTCCATATTTAAGGGCTGCGGTCGTAAGAAAACCGCAGACCCTTGGCCACATAAGGGTCGCGGTTAATTGAGAAAACAGCGACCCTTGATTAATCAAGGGTCACGCGGTTTCTCACAATTAACCGCAGCCCTTATGTGGCCAAGGGGCTGCGGTTTTCTCTATTAACCAAGACCCTTTTGTAATTTTTTTTTTTTTTTAAATTCAGCTATATAATATTATGATACGCTACGCTTGTTCCCTGTTTCCTTGCTGCTTTGCTTTGTACCATATTACAAACCTCATAATGCATATATATAATAATAATAATAATGTTAAAGAGTACATATTAAGGCAAATATTAATTCTAATACAAAAAGCTACATTAACGCAACAACCGAATAGCTTGCCAACTTGTTTCGAACTTCTAGCTAGTTCTTGCAAAATCCTAACCAATGTATCATAGACAATCTTCACAAATGTAGGTTGCCAACTTGTTTCGAACTTCATCCAATTCTTCAATTGTGAATTCATCCAACCTTGGTGCGTCGTTATCCATGTAAACCTTGCAATAATATGAATATAATAAATTAATAAGATCAAGTCAAACATTTACAATATATAATAACAACTAACTCTTGCAATTAATTAGCTAATTAAACAACCAATTTGTGAGTTGATTTTGTCGATTTTTGTGAATTTGAGCTATATTCACTTCCCAAAACTACCTACATGTTATATATAGGAGCAAAACTAACACACACCACTTACTTTATGCATAGTTGAAGTGTTAATGTCATATTTTGGTGCAAAAGATTAGAAGTTCAATTTTTAGGTTCGTTTCGGGGTCGATATGATTATAGTTAATTTATGCTACAATTTCCAAAATAAACTAATTCTTATCTATCAATTTAATCTAAATTAAATAAACTAATTAGTTACATACCTTTTGAAGATAATCGATGTCAGTACAACGGTTGACGATATCAAACATGTACCACAGTACGTAATAGCCACAATCAACCCCATTCTTTTGTTGCGGACACTGAAATTTACCAAATTTAAACATCCAAAAACATTCATGTTAAATTTAAAGTATATGAAAATAAATGGTTAGACATAAGATTCACCAAAGTAGTTACCTCAACGATATCCAAAGAGGAGCTTTTCCTAATCGAAGTCCAAGTCCATAATGGTGCTTCATCACACTACATCAATACATTATATATAAGATGTTTATTTTATATATATATATATATATATATATATATATATATATATATATATATATATATATATATATATATATATATATATATATATATATATATATATATATATATATATAAATATAAATGTGTAATATTAGGTACACATATTGTTCTAGTTAAGTTACCTATTCAATAGTGACTTGACTAGTAAGCTCCGTGGTGGTTGTCGACGAAGAGAATCAAAGTGGTAAACGTGATTATTTGACAAACATATCACAATGAGCGTCCAATGGAGACTATATAAGAAAATAATATAAAGTTACTTATTCAACGATTCGGTGAATTTTGTTATCGATATATATGGAACAAGAAGGCAAGTTATCTAAACAAGGAAATAAAGTTATAGAAAATAAAGTAAAGCATCAAGTTTGGTATAACAAGCTTACGCTTCAATATATGGAACATGGATGAACTTCTCTTCTAACCGATGTGATTGTTTGAAACTAGTATCGAGATATTCTTTCACATTGGTTTTGTTTTTTAAACAATTGTCATCTCGCATCGTACTTGGACATAGCCAACCAATCTTTGTCTCACTCATTTTTTTCATTCAATTCGGTACACAATAACCTCGAGAAATTAAAGCATATAATAAAAAGTAAACATACTTATCATGTATGGAAGTTGAAAACTATTATAAACTTGTAAAGTAAGATATGTATGTATCACCTCATGAAAGCTTGTATCATTGTTCCACTCAACATTTCTCCACGTAAGAATTCTTTAACATCGTCTTTGGAAATCCATGTAGATGACTCATCAGGCGTAGTTGAATTGTTCCTTCCCAAAGGAACATGTATTGCAGTATCATCGAGCAAATCACTAACACACTCATGCAACCAATAACATGCCTTAGTAAGGCCTTGCACCACCAACGGCTCGAGAAGTGGATTGTTTGACATACTAACTTGGTCATCGAACACATTTGGTTCAATTTCAAGCACGTCCAATTGCCTCCTTAGCCATCTTGTTTTGTGAACCAGACCTTTTTAGCTGTTGGCGCCTGGCAGCGGGCAAAGGTCTGCGGGGGCAAGGGGGGGACCGTGTAGGGGGGAAGTGCGGGTGCGGTGTGTGGGGGGTGGGGTTACTTGAATAATGGAAATAAACGAAAAACATATCGAATTAGCAAAATACGCCTAAAATGTTCTTTATTTTCCCGAAATCCGACCAACAACAAAGTAGCACCTATAAATCTACTTAATAGCAATATTTTAGGTTATATTATCATGTTTCACAAGAAATTGGAGCCAAGTGACTCAAACTATTCGAAAATGACATGAAATGGCCGAAATAGGCCTTAAATGATATTTACGTTCCCGAAATCCGACCAATAACAAAGTAGAACCTATAAATCTACTTAATAGCAATATTTTAGGTTATATTATCATGTTTCACAAGAAATTGGAGCCCAGGTGACTCAAAGTATTCGAAAATGACATGAAATGGCCGAAATAGGCCTAAAATGATATTTACGTTCCCGAAATCCGACCAATAACAAAGTAGAACCTATAAATCTACTTAATAGCAATATTTTAGGTTATATTATCATGTTTCACAAGAAATTGGAGCCAAGTGACTCAAACTATTCGAAAATGACATGAAATGGCCGAAATAGGCCTAAAATGATATTTACATTCCCGAAATCCGACCAATAACAAAGTAGAACCTATAAATCTACTTAATAGAAATATTTTAGGTTATATTATCATGTTTCACAAGAAATTGGAGCCAAGTGACTCAAACTATTCGAAAATGACATGAAATGGCCGAAATAGGCCTAAAATGATATTTACGTTCCCGAAATCCGACCAACAACAAAGTAGAACCTATAAATCTACTTAATAGCAATATTTTAGGTTATATTATCATGTTTCACAAGAAATTGGAGCCAAGTGACTCAAACTATTCGAAAATGACATGAAATGGCCGAAATAGGCCTAAAATGATATTTACGTTCCCGAAATCCGACCCATAACAAAGTAGAACCTATAAATCTACTTAATAGCAATATTTTAGGTTATATTATCATGTTTCACAAGAAATTGGAGCCAAGTGACTCAAACTATTCGAAAATGACATGAAATGGCCGAAATAGGCCTAAAATGATATTTACGTTCCCGAAATCCGACCAATAACAAAGTAGAACCTATAAATCTACTTAATAGCAATATTTTAGGTTATATTATCATGTTTCACAAGAAATTGGAGCCAAGTGACTCAAACTATTCGAAAATGACATGAAATGGCCGAAATAGGCCTAAAATGATATTTACGTTCCCGAAATCCGACCAATAACAAAGTAGAACCTATAAATCTACTTAATAGCAATATTTTAGGTTATATTATCATGTTTCACAAGAAATTGGAGCCAAGTGACTCAAACTATTCGAAAATGACATGAAATGGCCGAAATAGGCCTAAAATGATATTTACGTTCCCGAAATCCGACCCATAACAAAGTAGAACCTATAAATCTACTTAATAGCAATATTTTAGGTTATATTATCATGTTTCACAAGAAATTGGAGCCCAGTGACTCAAACTATTCGAAAATGACATGAAATGACCGAAATAGGCCTAAAATGATATGTACTTACAATGGCATTGGCTATCTTTTCTGTAACGGGATCAGGTAACACTCTGTTTCCCTTTGCATCAACCCCATGCATCGAACACCACCAATCAAGGACCCTGTCTGGTTGACGAGCCGGTGTAACTGATGTGGTTGTAGAGGTAGTTGTCGTTGTCGAATCTCGTGTGGGGTAATGGGCAAACATCCACTTTTTTTCTCGCCTCATCGTAGGAATGGGCACCCAAATGATGATAATATTTCCTTGCTTTTGCACTCGTGCTTTTTTTCTCACGTCTTGCCTGAAAAAACACATAATTACAAACAAAAGATTAGGTGTTATATAAAATCATACTCGAGCTAATTAAGTGTGGTAAATATAATTAAAATCCTTTGCTTACAACGACTTCCCGGGTAGTATTTTTGGCAACAAATGCTTCCCACTCTTCGAGTTTGATATTTCTCCATATTTGATATGGTAATGTGGTGGGTTCCTCTGAATTTTCCAATGCAGCCTCAGCTTCAATTTGCTTTTCTCCCCCATAAATTTTCTTCTTCTTTGTGCCCGTTCTTTTCCTCCGCTTAGTAATCCAACCGGACACTAACTTAGCCTTGAAATCTCGAAATCTCTGAGCAAGCGCGGATAAAAATAGATTCTTCTTGGCTTCATCATCTTCGATATTGAAGAGATTCTACAAAAAAACCGAACAAAAATATTAGTTTCCACATTTGTTGTAATAGATTAAATTCTATCATTAGTACTACATACACATACATTTATTAAAATAAGAAACTAATTGGTAGTATGAAACTTACCATAGTGTCATTCCATAGTAATTTCTTCATCCCCTCGGGCACCTCTTGCCATGAATGCAAAATGGAGAGCCTCCTGACACAAAGGCCAATATGTTTGGCATACTTAGAACGCCACACACCACAAGGTTGACCCAAGTTATCGTACTCTAAAGTCATATGCAAGTGAGTAGCACTTATTGACTTTGTAGGTCCTCTTCCCTTTCTCTTTTTCATCACTTTAGATTTTCTTTGTTGTTGATTTGTTTGTAACTCCCGTTGTTGACCTTCTTTCCTACAAACTTGTTGTGCTTTCACAATTGTACCACTTTTTGGATGAAGTTCTTGAAGATCTCGATCTTCGAGATCACCTTTATCTGGGTCTTTCCTCACATCATAAGATTCATCCTCGGTTGTGTGTTCACTAGTCGTCATCTCATCCATATGTAGTAATTATCCCCGCAATTATAAACACATCGAAATTAATATATAGGTACAAGTTAAAAAAAATAACAAATTGATTAAGGACCAACAATAATGGAACATCGGATCCGTGGGGGATGTGCAAGGGGGGCGAAGTAGCTAGGGGTTGGACGGGGGGGGTCGGGGCTGTGGGGGGAAGCGGGAGGCTAGAAATATATAAAAAGACATAAATCGGCCGAAATATATAGGCCTAAAATGATATTTATTTTCCCGAAATCCAACCATCAACAAAGTAGCTCGTATAAATCTACTTAATAGCAACATTTTAGGTTATAAGATCATATTTCACAACAAATTGGATTACCATGACTCGAAATACACGAAAATGACATGAAACGCCGAAATAGGCTTAAAATGACGTTTACTTTCCCGAAATCCAACCATGAACAAAGTAGCACCTATAAACCTACTTCGTAGTCGTATTTTATGCAATATTATTACATTCAACAAGAAATTGGAGTCACATGACTCGAAATAAACGAAAATGACATGAAACGGACGAAATAGGCCTAAAATGACCCTTACTTTCCCAAAATCCAACCAACAACAAAGTAGCACCTATAAACCTACTTAGTAGTCGTATTTTTATGCAATATTATCACATTCAACAAGAAATTGGAGTCACATGACTCGAAATACACGAAAATGACATGAAACGGCCGAAATAGGCTTAAAATGACGTTTACTTTCCCAAATCCAACCATGAACAAAGTAGCACCTATAAATCTACTTAGTAGTCGTATTTTATGCAATATTATCACATTCAACAAGAAATTGGAGTCACATGACTCGAAATACACGAAAATGACATGAAACGGTCGAAATAACCTTAAAATGATGTTTACTTTCCCGAAATCCAACCAACAACAAAATAGCACCTATAAATCTACGTAATAGTCGTATTTTTGGCTATATTATCATATTCAACAAGAAAAATGAGTCACATGACTCGAAATATATGAAAATGACATGAAATGGACGAAATAGAGATAAACCTGAGTATATGTCTCATGATTTGTTGACCTTCCGCCGTTTCTTAGGAGTTTCAACATGTATCCCTTCCGTGTGATCAACACGCATATAGTTCTCAGACATATTTACATCATCTTCCACGCTATTTTCAGGATAGGTAAAAGTTGGGATGTCCTCAAATGCATCATACTCTTCCTCATCCTCAACATCACCGATGCCCGTAATACTCCTTTTGCCGGGTACAACAATTGACCACTTATTATCGGCAGGGATCGCTTACATAGAATACTTGTTTAGCTTGTGATGCAAGTACAAATGGCTCTTCGGCCTCACGTAGACGACCCATGTCCACAAGAGTGAATCCGCAAGGATCATCTTTTTTTACGCAACGTCGATTATCATCAACCCAATTGCAACAAAAGAGACAAATATGAAAAGCTGAGTAGTCAAGCTCCCATATTTCTTGAATTCGCCCATAATAGTTGGTGGCAGCAAGAACGGGAGACTTATCTTTCGAGCTTGCGTATTGTGTAGATGACGCCACAAGTGAAACACCACTATTCTGTCGCGATGTCGACTTAAGATCTTGACGTTCAGTCCAAAACGTATACCCGTTAATATCATAACCCCTCATAAGAGTGTACAGATTCACGAGGACCAAATGCTAACCACTTGATCAAGTTTGAAACATTTTCATTTAAATCATCCACTACTCGATGATGAAACCAATCAATGAACGTCTTATTATGCATTTGCGTCAATGCCCTTATTCCTTTTCCAGGGTTGCTAACACGTAATTCCTCCATATGCTCATTTAAATAAGGATGGACAACTGCCACGTGATGCAACACAAATAAGTGAGCTTGTGTACGCTTGTCGACGTAAGGTGAGATCAATTTTGAGCCAATCGTACCCTTGCCCTCGAGTCTGCCCTCGTGTCGAGATATCGGAACGCCAATAGGATCAACACCAGCAACATACTCGCCACAAAATTATCGACCTCTTGACCACAATCCCTTGAATAATGCTACCTTCTGGTTGTGCAAGATTTCGAACTTTATCCTTCAAAGTACCCATATATCTCTCAAAAGGATAGCACCACCTCAAAAACACTGGACCACACAGCTTAATTTCTCGAACTAGATGGACAATGAGATGGACCATAATGTCAAAGAATGCGGGGGGAAAAAACATCTCAAATTTGCATAGAGTTTCAACTACTCTGGCCTGCAAAGAATCGAGGGTCGACGGTTCTAGGACTTTGCTGCATATTGTATGGAAAAATGAACAAAGTTCGGTAATGGTGTGCCTCACATGCTTCTAAGTATCCCACGAATTGCAATCGGTAAGAATACTTGCATCATGACATGACAATCGTGAGATTTCATACTCGATAACTTCAACTCACCATTTAAGGTAACAAATCGCTTCATATTCGATGAGTACCCAGTTGGAACCTTAATACCATACAATGACTCGCAAAAAATCCGTTTCTCGCCTTTCGACAGCGTGTAGCAAGCTGGGGGCAAATAATTCTTCTCCGAATCATCCACCTTTTTTCTTTTCCCAATTTCCTCATCAAGCCCTTCCTCCACTACTTTCTTTTTCCTTCCCGCCCTTTTTTGAGCCCACAACTCCGGTCGAAGCTTATTTTTTTCCAAGTGAAGACGTGACGCTTTAACATCCTTTGTCTTACCCGGAATATTCATAAGTGTCGCAAGAATTGCATCACAAACATTCTTCTCAATGTGCATGACATCCAAACAATGTCCGACTTTTTAAATCTTCCCAATATGGGAGTTTCCAAAAAATAGACTCCTTTTTCCATAATCCCGTAGTTCCATCAACGTCATTCGCAGGTTTACCATAGATCGTTTCAATGCCCTTAACCTGATTATAAACTTCAGTACCACTTAATGGTCTACGAGCAACTTCCTCTTCAACCGTCCCATCGAAGGCCTTTTTCTTAAATCGATAGGGATGGTCGCGTCTAAGGAGCCTTCGTGTGCGCATATAGACATGTTTGCGGCCCTTAATGTGTGTAGACTTCATGTCATCTATACAAATCGGGCACGGTTTTTTTCCTTTGGTCTTATACCCGATAAGTTCCCATAAGCCGGAAAGTCGTTCATTGTACGGAAAAGCATGGCACGCAGAGTGAACATCTCATTAGCATACGCATCAAATACCGACACTCCTTCGTTCCACATCTTCCGTAAATCATCAATAAGTGGTTGAAGGTATACATCTATGTCATTTCCAAAGTTGTTTCGGCCCCGATATGAGAAGCGACAACATGATGTACTTGCGTTTCATGCACAACCAAGGAGGCAAGTTATAAATCACTAAAACTACGGCCATGTACTATGCCGAGAACTAAGATTGCCAAAGGGATTCATGCCATCCGTACATAATCCAAGCCTCAAATTCCTATCCTCGTTACCAAACGGCTTATGCACCTTATTGATACTTTTCCACTCAGGGAATCAGGATGCTTCAAAGAAACCGTCTTTCTTCCTACGATCCGCATGCCACCGCATATTCTTCGCATCTTTTTTTATTGAGAACATGCGCTTAAATCTAGGTATTATGGGAAGATACCACAACACCTTAGGCTGGTGGTCCTTCACTACCCCCACCCCTTCACGCTTGTACCTTGATAATCCACAACGTGGACACTCATCTAAATGCTCATACTCATTACGATAAAGCACACAATCGTTTGGACAAGCATGTATCCTCTCGGTACTCTAAACCGAAAGGACACATGAGTTTCTTAGCATAATAGTTCGACTTTGGCGGATCATTTCCATCGGGGAGCATATCGGCTAAAACTTCCAACAACGACGTGAAACCGCAATCCGTCCAACCTCGGCTTTCGACTTAATATTGAAGAGTGTTATCACGGCGGAAAGTTTGGTGTACTTCGTACAACCTCGGATACAATGGCCTTTCGGCGGCCTCGGACATAGACTCAAACATACGAGGTCGTTTGCAAGACCGATCTTCAACCTCTTGTATCATCTCGTCTACCCGATCTCTATCATCATCCCCATATTCATCATCACCATACTCACCATCCTCGAAATCATCACCTAATTTATCCTTCTCCCTCTTCACATACATCGTTCATTATCCTACAACTTCTTGCATATCTCCCCTCCTCACCATGCCAAACCCATACGTGGTATTGAGGCCTAAACCCACGACGAAAGACATGCTCCCTAAGCAAATGAATACTACTAACCTTGCTCACATTTCCACAATCTAAACAAGGACAATAAAAGTCGATCGCTCCGGAAGATGCTTGATATTCTAATGCAGATTTACAAAATTCTGAGACCCCATTCACAAACTCAATCGATTCACGGCTACCATACATCCAAGTACGATCCATCTCATTCATGAAAACCTCTAATTAAACACAACCAATTATAAGTATCAATCATTTAAGCACATTCACATGCAAGACAATCACATATTGAAAACACGCACATACAAATGGAGGCTAAGAGAGTCACATGTGCAAATGTATGCATGCATCCGAAGGTCCTTATCACTCCAACCTAACCCATCTTTGGACGTTTAATCTCACTAGTGAATATATGCCAACTCTTCAATTCTAAGGAAAATCCGGCGACATTTCCCTACGGTTCTCCAAGTACACAATGTAGATAATTGATTATCTACATATGTACACGAGAGAACAATGTAGAGAAACGGCAAGCCAAGACTTTCCTTAGAATTGAAAAGAAGACATACATTCACCACCTAAGTGAGATCAAACGTCCAAGGACGATCCCAAACAGGGGACTATTCAAGACTTACTCCTAGTGAGTAAGTCTTGAACGGTATCTAGGCATATGATTGATGATATGATGATTCATATAACTTATACATTTCATAGCTTAATTAAATTGTTTTCATCCAATCTCATATCAAGAAATATACATACACATATATAGATTGAATCTACATATACACAATAAATGAAGATATATAATGAATTGTCTTTATCATAAATACATACCAATAACAACTAATATGGAGATCGATCTCTATATATACTCTGCACTATCTCCTAGTTGATTTGCCGCTTCCAATATGCTAATATCTAGGACACATAAAACCGAAAAAATTGTTAGCATATAGTAAATGCAAAAATTATAAGAAATACATTCATATATATAAATTATCATATCTTACCCACATTGAAACACATTACAACTAACTTTTCTCATTTAAACTATTAACAAATTATAAATGAAATTTGTTTGCATTAAACTAAGTTAATAGCTAATGTAGCTAATCAAATAATTCAATTAACATATTTTCGGGTTCCGAAGCACGACCCTTTTGTATAACTTTTCTGCAATTTCAGTCCCACTCAAATGCAACCTTTAATTTCTCTCCCAAACGAATATATAAACATATTAGAAAATAAAAATCAAAATAATTAAAAAGGCAACCTTGAATTTCTTGAACAAATGCGTGAGAGAGGGTGGGCGGCGCGCAGGTGGGTGGCGCGCAGGTGGGTGGCGCACAGGTACGGTGGGTGGCGCGCACCAGTGGCAGGCGCTCAGGTGGCAGGGTGCGCAATCCGGTGGCGTGGGTCTGCGTGGTGCGCTGGGGATGGCGCGTAGAAGGCTGCGTGGCGCGCACGGGACGGTGGGCCCGGAGCTCGGGGGGTGGTTGAATTCGAAAGCTAGGGCTCGGGGGTGGTTCAATTCGCAAGGATTGGGCTCTAGGGGTGGTTCGCTGCTGTGCGTGGTGAGATAAATTTCCGCGAGTGATAAATTGGGTGGAGTGAGGGAATTAAATGAGAGCGCGAAATTGGGGGGAAAAAATAAAACAAAGGGCTGCGGTTGTATGGAAAACCGCAGCCCTTCCATTAGGGGTCGCGGTCGGGCCCAAAACAAGACCCTTTATTGCACGAAGGGCTGCGGTTTTGGGCCTGACCGCAGCCCTTAATGGAAGGGCTGCGGTTTTCCATACAACCGCTGCCCTTTTACAACAGCAAATGGCTTTTTTTCCTCTGAACTACATTGTTTTGAACCCAAGGCATGCATATAATAAGTTATCATTTTCTTGCTTTGTCTATATTGATTTTTGGTTTGTTTCTTTTATTCAAAAACCTGCATCACATTTGTTGAGATTGGTGAGCGATTACGGGAATTAAAAGAGTAACTGGTTTAGGAATATCGGTCAGCTATTGTGGGCATTAAATAACAACATTTTGGTTGTGTGATAATCATTAAGGGTGTATTGTGGATTCAATACAAACCTTAGGAGTATATGATGCGATTTTCAAAACGTGAGGGTACCTCATATATATATTAAAAGCTCAAGTACCTCATTAAGTTCCATAAAAGTTACATTATGCATATTAAGTAAGTACCTTCTTAATATGGAAAAATTACCTCGACGTTATGATAGCTTATTGCAAGTCCGCATCATTTAACATTTTGTGTAGTAAGCTTAAAGCTATTCATCATTTACATTTTAGACATTTAACCTTTGTTGAAACATGAAAGGGTTTTCCTATATATATTAGGGAATTTTGGTGACTGCTTTATGATAAAATCATGAATTATATTGCTAGATTGCTTCCATTCAAGTTTCAACTAAAAAAACTTAATTCATTTAGCTTCTAGGATAAAATCTCTAACATCACGAACAAAATATAAAATATATCTTTATAGTATGGACCACTGTAAGAATAGGCACACGACCTTTACAATTTCCACACAATAGTTAAGTTGACGATGATCAGATGAGATTCTAATTACACAATAGTTAAGTTGATGATGATTAGATGGGAAATCTAAAAATGTTGTTCATGAACTTTGGAGTTCGTAATCACCTAAAAATGTCAACTAAATTTTAACCTCAAACTGATAAAATTACAAAAAAAAAATGATTTAAACAGAGACATCTAGTTGTTATTAGCAGCAGCGCAACAATCAGTGGCAATTACATCTTCAATAGCCCAAGTGCAAACACCCATCCATACGCTAAATATATTGCCATAATATATATGAGATGCTTCATTAGCCTCCCTAAATACATGAGAATAACTAACACTATAAAAAAATGATAACATACTTAAAATTTCTTTCACTATCATGCCCAAGTATGATTCATCAACTTGGTTTTCCTTCAATTTAGTGATCACCTGTAAGTAATCACTTACTATTATGACCTCTTTCACATTGCATTGCATTGCATTGCATTGCCATTTTCAAACCCAACCCAATTGTCGTAGCCTTTGCAGTTTCAACACTCCAGCTTTGCTTCTCTTGTACGTTGGTATGCTACTTGCTTCACATTACCATAACAATCTCTACAAACCACTCCAAAATCATTGCCAAAAGTTGTACCTAGTGAAGTTGGTGCTGGTGCAGCATTAATACCACATGCCTACAAACATGTTAATATTAAAGTGATTTATAGATTTTTTTTATTTGATTACACCCCAAAATCACGATAAACGAAAATCATGGAAGATATACTTTCATGACTATGTCGTTTACTATATGGAAATAATATTAATATCTTGGAATGTTATGGAAATGAATATGGCGTCTCTTGAATATTAGGTAAGTAATTGTATATCAACAATTATGTAAATAATTGGTGTTAATAATGCTTAATGGAATCAATCTTTATCATCCACAAAAATTTAGCTTACCTTAAGGGTGTAGTCCACAATGAGATTACTTCAACTCCCTCCCTTGTAGTTGCCTGAAAAAGTTGTAAAGCCACCATATATAATGTATTAATTTATTTTTCGCATGACATGTTTATTCACGTTTTGTTAATCTTCATCCTGGAATTTACCTTCATGAAAAGGTCAACTTATGGGTCAAGCTTTAAACCATGCTCTTTTTCTCTCCTTGCAAGTTCAGCTAGGAGCTCTATAACAAATTCATAAAATTGTGATTATAAATATATGGAAGAAAAACTCTAAAAGAATACGTTGTAAGAAAAAATTTCTGCTTAAGATTAATATCTAGGAATTCTGAATTCTAAATTACCAAAGCGAGAACCAACTCCTTGGGAACATGCTGAGAAATCCAACGTCTCTTTGACAGTCATGGATCCAATGTGTGAACGTCATTTTAACATGAAAAAAAAATCAGCAAATAGATTAACATGAAAAAATAAGTCTATGCAAATTCCTAATGAAAAAATTTACCCGATTAACATGAAAAAATTGCTAATAAAAATCAATCTATGCAAAAATTAATAATGATAGGATTTATGAAGTTTGTTGTAGTAGTGCAATGCAAATATGATTATGATATTTATAGAGTTAGGGTTTTCAAGATTTTTACTCGGTTTTTTTAAAAAAAATTTACTATATAAAAACCGTGAATCATAAAGATTGATTGAATCAAACCCTAAAATCACATTTTCCAATTTAGGAATGATTTTGATTTAGATGATCACTTGCACATGATTGAAGATTGTAATTAATTTAATTTCGCATGATTAGAGGGGGGTTTAAATTTCTTATATATTTGATTGATGTGTCTCAACTTTTTTTCTTCGTTATCTACCCAATTTGGCAACAATTGATATTATCCTTGATTTAAGGATATGAATATCAATCAAAAAAGGAATTTGTATAGCATATTCTTGTATTCCTTTCAAATCTCGGTTGAATGGTAGGAAACTATAGATCACAAATATAGGATGCAATTTATCATGGGACAAAAGATAGTAAATGACACGTGGCAATGATATGAGGAACTCCTGCACATACCCAAAAGAAAACTTTAGGTACAATTTGAGTACTAACAATAGATAGTTTAGACCATTTTGTATGAGATGCATCAGATCTGGATAATACTTTCAATAATGGTAATATGTGTTAGAACATTTATAGTTAAATGTATTCGTTGATAATATGTGATGTTTGCGTTTCGATGTTGTGGTGTAATGAAACGTAGTTAGTTAGAAGGAAATAACGAAAAGGCATTGTAGAGCGCTCACTCTGTTAGAGCGTCCGCACAAAATAGGCAGGGACTTGGAATTTCGTCCCAGCAGCCAAGGAGCGCACGCTCCCCCTTGGAGCGCCCGCTCCACTGAGGAGCGCCCGCTCCAAAGAGGAGCGCTGGCTCCTGTTCGTCAGTTTTCTAACGAAGCAATTCCTTTCGCGAATTGGTGCTTGTCTTTTCGTCTGAATGGTTGCGTGCTTTCAGGCTTTTCTTCTGTAAATCTTCCAAGGTATATATAGGGAGATGACACATATTGGAATGGGTTAGATTCATTCACAAACTTGCCTTAGGAGATTATTTCTAGATTTATCTCCTTGTTCAAACTAAAGCACATCCTTCAAACACATTGTAGTGAAGGTAGTTTGTCATCAACCAAACTTCATTGATTCTTCTTCGTATCTCACATGAGTTTACAGTGAACCTCGTTGATCATAGTGGGTCGGTAAAATTCTTGTAGGAAAGCGTATAGTTACGTGCTTGGAAGTACCATCCAGTTTCCCATAAGATACTCATCCTAGTTACACTTATAACAATCTACAAGAATTTTAACCTTTGAGTGATGGCTTCCTTGAAAGAGATGACTACAAATTTCCAGAAATTGGAGAAGTTTGAAAGGATTGGATATCGCCGTTGGCAAAAGAAGATGCATTTTCTGTTGACCACATTGAATGTGGTTTATGTTCTTAGCACCCCAATGCCACCATTGCTGGAAGAAGGGAAAACTGAAACCCCGGAGCAAACTCGTGCAAGAACAAAGTGGGAGAATGATGATTATATTTGCCGGGGCCATATCTTGAACGCGATGTCGGACACCTTGTTCGATCTTTATCAATATGTGGATAGCGCCAAGGAACTTTGGGATCCTTTTGAAGCAAAGTACATCGCGGAGGACGCATCAAGTAAGAAATTTTTAGTTAGCAATTTCAATTCTTACAAAATGGTTGATGGTCATTCCGTCATGGAACAATTTCATGAGGTTCAACATATGTTGAACCAAATTAGACAACAAGGAATGGTGATGGATGAAGCATTCTCGGTTGCATCCATCATTGACAAATTACCCCCATCTTGGAAGGACACTAGGAATTCTTTGAAACATAAGACGGAGACCATGTCCTTGGTAGATTTGGGTACCCATCTCTGCATTAAGGAGGGCATCCGGTCTCAAGATGTCTCTAAGGACCCAAAAAGTGGTTTGGTTTCTTCTATCAACCTGATGGAAGAAGGGCAATCAAGTGGGACTAAAAAGTCCAAGAAACGCCCATGGAAGTCCAACAAAAATCACCCTGGGAATGATAAGAAAAAGGGCAAGGCTATGTCTTGTTGGGGGTGTGGTGGTTCTCACATGAAGAGGAATTGTCCCTCTTTGGCTAAGAAGAACAAGGATCAACCTAAGGTTGATCCCTATCAAGGTCAGTTTGCACATGATGTTTCTTTAAATGAAGAAATGAATTTTATTGCAATGATTTCTGAAATCAATGTGGTGCAGGATGATGATTCTTGGTGGGTGGACTCCGGGGCACAGGGGCGAAGCTATGTTGGGGCCTAAGAGGGCCATGGCCCCGGCAGCCCCAACATAGCTTTGAAGAAAATCAATGGGATACAATGGTTGTATCTTGTTTTAAGTAATTTGGCCCCCCTCCACAACCATGTTTAGAATTCTCTGTTAAACTGGCCCCCCTCCACAACTAACCCTGGCTTCGCCCCTGCCGGGGCATCAAGGCATGTGTGTAAAGATCGTCGCTTCTTCAAAACTTATCAAGCTTTGGATGATGGGTCGGTCTTGTACATGGGAAATGACTCTACCGTAAAGGCAAAAGGAATAGGCCAAGTGGAGTTGCTCCTCACTTCCGGGAAGACTTTGACTTTGAGAGAAGTTGTGTATGTATCCGAAGTTAGGAAAAACTTGATGTCCGGAGGTTTACTAAATAAGTACGGCTTCAAAATGGTGTTTGAGACCGATAAATTTATTTTAAGTAAGGGTGGTGTATTTGTAGGACAAGGATACTTTAGTAATAATATGTTTAAACTTTCAATTGATAATAAAAGTGTGAATTCTATTTACATGGTGGATGTTTCTTCTCTATGGCACAATCGTTTATGTCATGTTAATTATCGTAGATTATATGATATGTCTAAAGATGGCTTGATTCCTAAAGTTGACATGAATGTAGAGAAGTGTAAAACATGCATGTTAAACAAAATTACAAGAAATCCTTTTCCTAGTGTTCAAAGGCAATCAAACAAGCTAGAATTGGTGCATAGTGATTTGTGTGATTTTCATAGCACACCATCTTTGGGAAATAAGAAGTATTTAATAACCTTTATTGATGATTTTTCTCGATATTGTTATGTGTACTTGCTGTTTTTCTAAAGATGAGGCACTTGATAAGTTTAAGATTTATAAGATCGAAGTTGAATTACAATCTAATTTGTTGCTTAAGCGATTTCGGACTGAAAGGGTGGGGAATATTATGATCCAACTTATTTTTCATCAAGTGGAGTCATTCATGAAACAACCGCTCCGTACTCACCACAATAAAATGGGATTGCGGAACGGAAAAATAGGACCTTAAAAGAAATGGTTAATTCCATGTTATCTAACTCGGGTTTGAGTAACGGGTTTTGGGGTGAAGCCATGCTAACGGCTTGCTATATTTTGAATAGGGTTCCAAATAAAAGGAACAAGGTTACCCCATATGAACTTTGGTTTGGTAGGAGGCCTAATCTCAATTACCTTCGGGTTTGGGGATGTAGGGCAATTGTAAGGTTACCGGAACCTAAAAGGAAGGCCTTGGGTGAGAAAGGAATTGATTGCATATTCATAGGTTATGCGGAGCATAGTAAATTCTATAAGTTTTATGTCTTAGAGCATAATGATTTTGTCTCAATACACTCGGTGATTGAGTCAAGGGATGCAATCTTTGATGAGAATCGTTTTTCATCAATTCCTAGACCAAGGGACTTACCAAGCACAAGTTCAACCGTTGATATTGATCTTCCTAGTACATCAAATCCTATTACTTCAAACGAAGTTGTTGATGCTAGTGAAGATCATGAAGCTCCTTCTAATCCTGAAATTAGGAGAAGTAAGGGAGCAAGGAAAGAGAAAGACTTTGGCCCGGATTTCCAACTTTATTTAGTGGAAGGATCAAGGGAATCTCTTTGTTCTCTAACACTTTATTGTTTTAGTGTTGAGGAGGATCCAAAAACGTTTGGTGAGGCTATGAAGTCTCTGATTCGGCTATTTGGAAAGAGGCCGTGAATGATGAAATGGACTCAAATGGGAAATAATACATGGGTTTTGTCTAATTTACCGCCCGGTTGCACACCACTCGGTAGCAAGTGGATTTTCAAAAGGAAAATGAGAGTCGATGGAACCGTTGAAAAATATAAGGCAAGACTTGTAGTCCAAGGCTTTAAACAAACTTACTGTGTCGATTACTTTGATACATATGCTCCGGTGGCAAGAATTACCACCATTAGGTTGTTAGTGGCCTTAGCGGCTATTCATAATCTAGTAATTCACCAAATGGATGTCAAAACAGCATTCCTTAATGGTGAATTGGAGGAGGAAGTGTATATGAAACAACCGGAGGGCTTTGTTATCCAAGGACAAGAAAAGAAGGTGTGTAAGCTTATTAAATCTTTGTATGGACTTAAACAGACACCAAAACAATGGCATCAAAAGTTTGATGATGTTGTCTTGGCTAACGGTTTTAAAATAAATCAATCCGATAAGTGTGTATATAGCAAATTTGATAATAATGGTAAATGTGTTATGATTTGTCTATATGTGGATGACATGCTTATCTTTGGGACTGATTTGGAGCAAGTCATTAAGACTAAGGAATTTCTCTCTTCAAGTTTCTCCATGAAAGATATGGGAGAAGCGGATGTTATTCTTGGTATTAGAATAAGGAGAGAGAATGGCTCATTTTTTTTTCACAATCTCATTATCTTGAGAAGGTGATTGAGAGGTTTAATGGATCAAAGAGTGCTCCATGTGCTATACTACTCCGATGGAACCAAACGTCAAGTTGGTTCGGAATAGTGGTAATCTAGTTTCTCAATTGGATTATGCTAGTTTAATTGGATGCTTGATGTATGCTATGACAAGTACTCGGCCGGATATAGCATTCGCGGTTGGCAAGATAAGTAGGTATACTAGTAATCCTAGTATGGAACATTGGCAAGCCTTAAGGCGAGTATTGAGATACCGGAATAAAACTATTCATTTTAGTTTGACATTCAAGGGAGATCCTTCGGTGCTAGAAGGTTACTCGGATGCTAGTTGGATAACCAACAAGGAAGATTATTCGTCTACTAGTGGTTGGGTGTTTCTTCTTGGAGGAGGTGCCATCTCTTGGGCATCTAAGAAGCAAACATGTATTACCGATTCAACTATGGCATCGGAATTCATAGCATTAGCCTCGGCTTGTAAAGAGGCGAAATGGCTAAGGAATTTGATGAGTGAGGTGGATCTATGGCCTAAACCCATGTCTCCTATTGCTATTCATTGTGATAGTGCTTCCACCATTTCAAAGGCTTATAGCCAAGTGTATAACGACAAATATCGACACATTGGTGTGAGGTATAGTTATGTGCGTGAGATGATCCATGATGGAGTCGTTACTATTGATTTTGTACGGTCTAATGTGAACCTAGCGGATCCGTTCACTAAACCATTGCCAAGGGAAATGGTGTACAAAACGTCAAGAGGGATGGGAATGAAGCCCATGCATAAGTCACAAGTGGAGAAAACTCAATTCACGTCTTGTACAACGCAAGATCTTGAATTCAATAATCAAACTTGATTTGTGGCTTGTAGCACTCAAAGAGTCACATCCCAAGGTGAGTGCTTGTTTCTACAATGTTTAAGGATGATTTTAATATCTTAATAAACCTTTGACTAGTTGCTCATGTTGTAGGAGCATGTTCATTAAGGTTTACCTATGTGAGTAAGAAGTTTGGTCGCTTCACCAAGTTCGGGGCTTGGCTTGGAACACTCATGAATCGGATATGGACTCAAGGCCTTCAAAGGAGTTGTTATTTACATGTGTGTTTGTGTAAGCTTATGTGTGTAGCTTCTTCAATATTTCGTATGATCGGGTGATTCAATGCTTAGTCAATCACTTCAATCGAAAGCTTGTAAAGAATGCTATACTAAGTGGAAATTCAATCTTAAAGATATTTTCATTTATGCATAAGTTTAGTTGTTTTATATTGTTAGCAAGTGGACGAACTTAAAAGCATTTATACTATAAATGGAGGAGGATTGTTAGAACATTTATAGTTAAATGTATTCGTTGATAATATGTGATGTTTGCGTTTCGATGTTGTGGTGTAATGAAACGTAGTTAGTTAGAAGGAAATAACGAAAAGGCATTGTAGAGCGCTCGCTCGGTTAGAGCGTCCGCACAAAATAGGCAGGGACTTGGAATTTCGTCCCAGCAGCCAAGGAGCGCACGCTCCCCCTTGGAGCGCCCGATCCACTGAGGAGCGCCCGCTCCAAAGAGGAGCGCTGGCTCATGTTCGTCAGTTTTCTAACGAAGCAATTCCTTTCGCGAATTGGTGCTTGTCTTTTCGTCTGAATGGTTGCGTGCTTTCAGGCTTTTCTTCTGTAAATCTTCCAAGGTATATATAGGGAGATGTCACATATTGGAATGGGTTAGATTCATTCACAAACTTTCCTTAGGAGATTATTTCTAGATTTCTCTCCTTGTTCAAACTAAAGCACATCCTTCACACACATTGTAGTGAATGTAGTTTGTCATCAACCAAACTTCATTGATTCTTCTTCGTATCTCACAGGAGTTTACCGTGAACCTCGTTGATCATAGTGGGTCGGTAAAATTCTTGTAGGAAAGCGTATAGTTACGTGCTTGGAAGTACCATCCGGTTTCCCACAAGATACTCATCCTAGTTACACTTATAACAATATGTAAGTACATGAAAATGGGGATTGAAAATGATATATTACATCAATAATGGTATAAGATTAGAGAGTGGATCGAAGTTTAGTACATCTGATGTTATGTACATTGCATGTGGAAAATGGGGATTGAAAATGATAAATAGCACTTACTCATACAATTACCAGCCTCCTACCCCAAGCAATTGTAGTATTGTAAGCGTGTATATACATAGCAAAAAAAACTAATGATAAGTAGAAAATGCAGGATATATGTCACTAAAGACACATGTCATCACGATTTATCTTCTGCTGGTTAAGCTCCAAGGCAATTTAATCCCAACTCCCAGAGAAGTTGAGGCTCGTAATCACTTTGAGACTCACCAAAAGATTATTCTCCACTAAGTATACTACAACCCCATTTTTCAAAGGGCCTATATATGGGTATTTATAGTGATAGATTTAGGTTTTAAAACAATGTTTAAAAAAAATTAATCCGATTCTTTTTCCTTAGGAAAATCGATTTTTTTTTTAAATATGTAATATAATTTCATAAAATTACGATTTTCCATAATAAAGGATTGAGTGAATCAATCCCTAAAATCATGTTTTGCAATTTAGGAATGATTGTGATTTAGGTGATCAACTTGCACATGATTGAAGATTGTAATTGATTGACATAAGCATGATTTCGGGAGGCATTGAAAATTTTCGGCCAATGCATTAGTGAAATGCATGACACGTGGCGATTTATCCTAGTTGGACAATGTCTTAGTGAAAAAAGTTGACACGTGGCAATATTCTTGTGAGAGTGTCGATTTGAGGGTTAATTCTTGAGAGCAATTTTGAAGCTGACACGTAGGACAAAATTATCAAGGTTTATTAGTGTATATAGATAAAATATAATAAGGTCTTGGAATTATATCTCATTAAAATACTTACACAAGTAGTTAGATACCTAACACATTTATGGTTATAACAATACACTATTGTAGACATAAACTCTTACTCCAGTTCCTTGTAAAAAGTTAAGATATTGCTTTCATTTCCAAACTTTTAAGGTTGTATTATTCAAACTATTATGACGTTAATTTTTCCTAGTTACAAAAAGAAACAACCTAAGGCATCGCCCGGGATATTCACTAGTTAAAGAAGTAAGCTTTGGGTTTAGGTAAAAATAAACAGAGAAGGGAAAGGAAACAGTGTTTAGTATTTTCTATGTGCTTCAATTGCTTATAACCTGAGGTCCAGGAAGATTGCCAAAGGATGTATCAGTCAAACCAGGCATCAGAGGTATATATATATATATATACATATATATATATATACATATATATATATATATATATATATACATATATATATATATATATATACATATATATATATATATACATATATATATATATACATATATATACATATATATATATATATATATATATATACATATATATATATATATACATATTGGTTATACTTCCTGAATTCCCGAAGACCTAACTTGATTTTACCTTTCTGTGAAAAAAAAAATTATATTGTGGAGGTTGAGGAAAACAGCCATGGCGGAGGATGATGGTAAAAAACTTTTGGCGGAGGATGATGATGGTAAAAAAGTTGTGACATCCGTGGTGGAGAAGGATGATGGTAAAAAAATTGTTACTGAAAAAACAGTCGTGGCAGAGGAGGATGGTGGTTAAAAGAAGCCTGTTTATATAAATCCTTTTAGTTCTTCTTTTTCGAGGTACCCTTAATTAGACAGTTAACTTTACGCTTAAATTTTATGTGCTCCTATTGTTTAGTAAAAAAAAAATTATGATGCTTGTTGGCCTCATTGTTAACGAGGTTATTTTAAAACTTTAGCATATCCTAATCCTAAATTTATACTCCATAAACTACTAGAACTTGCATTTAATAGCTAATATGTGTGTGCTCTATATTTGCCATTTAATTCTCTGGTTATTGATGTTAGAAGACAAGGAAATGTAATGTATTTGTATGCACTAGTAGAAAAATGATAATTTGCGTCTCCCTATTTGCGTCGAACAGAAGAAAGACTGACGCAAATGTTAAGGAACAGACTATTTGCGTCGCATGTTAACAAAGGTCCGACGCAAATAACCACAACAAATTAGTAAAAAGAAGATTTGCGTCAGATGTTCAGGAGCATGCGACGCAGATGATTAAAACTAATTGCGTCGGATGGGCCCAAGGTGCGTTGCATATTTGTGATGTGGTAAATCTGCGTCGGATGGACTTTAGGGTCCGACGCACATCACCAACCCATTTCCCCCTTTTATGTTTTGGGCTTTAGTCTCAAACCTAAACTCTCATTTCCCCCTTATCTCTCTATTCTTGAGCGCCTCTCATCTCTCCTCTAACTAAATCGCCTCTCATCTCTCCTATAACTAAATCGCCTCTAAATCAAAATCACTCAAACCAAATCGCTCTTCTTCACATCTGAATGCCTGCAATTCTCTCTCTTCCAACAAGATGACGACGCCATGCAACTCTCTATTCTCTCTCCTCCTCAATTTCCTCTTTCATCGACTTTGCCACTCGTCTGGATCAATTGATTCTATTTCTCGCATTAATTCTCAACAAATTTTGAAGGATTATGCAATTCGATTTCCTGCTAAATGCCAAAATGATTTCATCCACTCGTTCTCCTTGAAACCTCCGGCGTCGGTAAACGCTTGAAAAGAGTGGCAAACTACAAGGTATCCGCTCGAAATCAGTGGCAAACTAAATTCACTCGAACCCTAGCCTTTTATCGCTCAACTCGCCATTGATTTCGGGTAAATAATGGTAGAACACGACCAAGGTAAATAATGGAGCACAAATTGAAGAAATTGATTCGATTTTTCTGGCGAACTTCTCTTTTTTTCCGACGACTACACAGGTTCGATTTTTTTTTCATTTTTAGATCTGAATTGTTTGGCATTTATCCTAGTTTAGGGTTTCATTTTTTTCATTTTTTAGATTCGATTTTCGGTGTTAATTTTCAGATCTGAAAATTCGTTTTTTCATTTTTAGATCTGAAAAATAAAAACTTTCTACTGATGTTGGTGACTTAGTTCGTGCAACTGAAAATAATGGCCTTTTTTTTTTAATTCTTGTATCTGATTTTTTTTGTTTACTATGTTGGCATTTATCCTAGGATTTTCATATCTAGGATTTTCGTTTTAATTTTTTGTTCTGATTTTTTTTTTCATTTTATTCAGATTTGGATTTTGTTCTTCTCGACGTCTTCTTCCTCGAGCTCATCGGAAAACATCGCAGAATCATAGGCTGCTCAATTTCTTCCTCGATTGTTCTAGATTCGGTTTTAGATTTACATTTTATTTACATACTTGCAATATAATTTGTTTGTATCTATTTTACATAATTTTTTCTCTCATTTTAAATCGATTATGTTGGTGACTTAGTCATCATCAGTCGAGTGGAAGCAAAACGTAAATAGTTAAAAATAAAAATACCATCCTCTGATAATGGTAATACAATATCCACCAGGTTGAAATTTTTATGCTTTAACCTTATATTGTTACTAACACAACTTGATGCCACAAATATGGTGAGTTTGTGACTGCAGCATCTTCTTTCTAATCTCACCACCTCAACATTTAATGGCTTTTCCACCACATAATGGTAACACAACTTGACGCACCGCCTGCCATGCTCCTTTTTATGTTTCATGGATTTGCCTGATTCACTTGATTTTGGTTTAACTTTGTCTTCTATTTTTTCAGTCCGGGCAAGAGTTATGTGGGCTTGTTATACGAAGAGATTTTGAGAGATGCTCGTAATCAGGAATACCATACTCAGGGTGAAGCAGAGACGATGGCTTCCAATCAAGAAAAATGGGAATCTTGGACAAACAAGTCCCTTGAATATTTTAATATCAAGCAGGTTGTCTCCTTGCTCCCCCTCCTTCTTTCTAATTTTGTAGTGAAATGCATATGCGCTTTCATGTAAACATGTTTTTCGGATTTGAAACTTCATTTCAGAATGCCAAGTTTAGGCTTTTGGGGGTCTCAACACTGGTGCAGGATGCCCTGATGCCAAAAGCGAAGGCTCATATTAATTTTGAGGCCAAATCAGATGATGGTGCTTTCTCCAAACTCTTTTTCGCTGAAATGTATGTTCCGTGGAATAAACAACTTGAGACTGACATAAAAGGGTGTTGTATCTTGGAGCAAGTTGATTCATGTAATGAAATCAACAGTTTGGGGTCAGTTGTTTAAGCTTTGATATTAGACCAGGTACGAGGTATCCGCTAATTGGTTGGCTATTATGTGATGCAGGAAATCCAAATGCTAGGAAGTGTCCCTTATGCTGGTTTCCTAAATGTACATTAGTGCATCCTACAGCTAGATACGGTTATCGCTCTGCCAGTGGAGATCCCTTTACTGATTTGATGTTCCGCTTTTAGAGAGTCTTGCTTCTGCGAATATGACAATTTTAATGCTCAATAGACGGGTTAAGGACTTATTAGTGCTAATTGTAACGTTAAGCTAAGGAACCAACTTTATAGACTTTTGAACGAAAAATGTATTAATTGTATCCTTGTTTTCTAGCATTATATGTAATGATGAAGCAACACCGGTAAGGTTATCGAATGAGTGCTTATGAAAGATTTTTTTTTTTGGCATTCTTAGTACTATGTGCATTATTTTTGTTTTCTTTGTGAAGTACAACCAAGATCCTTTAGGGAGAAATTAGATTGCTATATTGTGCTTGAGTGAACTTTCCAATTCATAAAGCTACTAGTTTGTTCATTGCAGGCTTCTTTCTCTATCATGTAGAACTGTTAGTGATTGATCATAAATTGTTGTAATAGTTAAATGACCATTCTTTCCCTTCTTTACGACCTCAAATCACCTTCTTCTTTCAGTCCTGCTACCATAAGTGATTTATGTCATATCCGTTTGTGGCTGCAGTATAATCTATCATTACAATTTCTGTAACCATTTTCTGGTTCGGAGGGTGGCCCATTCATCGATTCTTTCCACTCCAAATACCAGTCTTCGCAATCTGGTGATGCTTTAGTCGAGTCAGCATGTTCATTTCTTATGATAAAAGATGCCCTCAAATTGATAGAGGTTACGAATGCGATGTACTAACAATCACTCTTTAGGCCATCTGAATTTCTTTGCAATGGGATTGTGTTCAGTAATGGTTATAAAAGATGTGTTCTGGAGTGAGAACATCATGGCATCCATGCTCAGCAAGCATGTTAATGTTACGCTTATGTTTTCCTTCAGTGAAGATCAGTTTTTTTTTTTTGGGTGAAAATGAGCTTAAATTACCATAAACTTACGGTTTAAAGTACAACATCATCATAATAATTCATACAATAACTAGGGGATGGGGAAACATCCTAGTTACATTACATTCTAAATCAGACCGCCTACAAGCTTTTACTATAACATCCGCATACTTGTTATCCTTCCGACCGCAGAAGGTGATCCGAACCTCAGTCATCGCTTCCCATTGCCGTCTGCACATTATAAGTAGGTTAGAATACAAATTTGGGTCCTCACGTTGATGAAGAAGATTGACTGCATTTTGGCAATCCGAAAAAATAGTTGCTTCGCGTATGCCTTGTTGGTCCACCATCGATAGAGAGGCTAATACCCATGAGTTTAGCAGCAAGGGGATCAAAAGCATAACATTTCCTTTGAAATCCCATGATCCATGTACCTGTATAATTTGTTACAAGGCCACCAAGTCCAAATGTACTTAAAACGTTAACAAAAGAGGCATCCACATATATTGAGAGGTTCCTAGAAGCAGGGGCAGGCATGGGTTGAACTACCGGAAGAGCGGGTTGAGGGGTAGGGGTGGCTTTACCATATTCTCTTGCGAGACCACATGCACGGTATAACGTGGCTAAAGGAGGAGGCGGGGGTGATTTTTAAAAACCTGATGATTGCGGTCTTTCCAAATATCATGGACCACGTAGGGGAAGACAATCCCCAACGGCATACCCCTAAATAATTCCTTCGAGGCCAAGTTGTTTTGTAGCCAAGGAATGAATTCAGTTGTGTGATGTCTCGGGACCCCCGAGCTATTCCAGATGGCTTGGGACACTGAGTAGTTTTGGAGGATATGTTTTGAGTCCTCCATGTGGTCTTGGCATCTAGCAGGGCAAACCGATGACGGGATGACCCTCCTATGAAAAAGAAGAAGGCGGTGGGGAAGGCGATCATGCCACACAAGCCAGAAGAAAATTTTCAATTTTGGCTCCATATTGCCTTTCCAAACCCAAGAAAGGTCAATGGGGGCAACTTCATTCGACATTTGGGCTAGGTAAGCAAGGGAGAGGGAGAAACCTTTGTGATTTGTGAAATTAGGGAGGAGAAGATCCTTTCTAGATGAAGAAGACGGGGTCGGGGTACTATGAATACGGTCCAAAAGGTGTTTTGGAAGAGGCATCGAAAGAGAGGAGAGATCCCAAGAATTTTCTACCACAAGGTCAGCAACAGAGATGTTCTTTTCATTGGGGAGAAGGGTGCCCTGTATAAGAGTGCTAAGGGGGGCAATTGCCAGCCAATCATCTTCCTAAAACCGAATAGTTCTCCCATCTCCTAGACTACAGTGACAATGTTCACGAATGAGATCCCATCCCCTCCAAATATGTTTTTCCATGTATTCGAGCCATTTTTGAACTGGGTAACTTTTCCTCCATGGAGGTATTTAGACTGGATGCAGGCCTGGGCTAGGTTTGAGGTTCCCTGGGATAGTCTCCACCCCAGTTTGGCCATGAACACTTTATTCATAAAGGCTTGCTTCCTAATCCCAAGTCCCCCCCGGTCCAGAGGCAGGAAGGTAGTTTTCCTACTTACTAAGTGCATTTTGTGTTGTGATGGGTCACTTTCCTCCCATAGGAAATTATTACATACCTGGTCAATATCTTTAAGCGTTTGGGCTGGGAGAGAGGTGGCTTGCATATAATATGCAGGAATAGTCGAAAGGGTAGTTTTGATCAAACACAACCTCCCTGCTTTAGAAAGATAATGAGTTTTCCACCTAGCTAACCGACCTCTTACCTTGTCTATGACAAACTGAACTTGGGTTCGGGTTGGCCTTTTATGGGAGATGGGGAGGCCAAGGTACATCCCTAGCAACGGGTTTTCATGCACATTTAGGGTATCTTTTAAAAGATCTTTCATCTCTTGGGTGGTATTTGGGGAGAAAACAAGCTTGCTTTTAGACTCATTAATCTTTTGCCATGGCACAGAATTGACCCAACACTTCCCTTACTGAGAACGCAGTGTTTCATCAACCCTCCCAAACAAAATAAGGTCATCAGCGAACATAAGATGGGAAATGGGTACATGTTTCCTACCAATCCCAAAGGGGGTCGAGGTTAATTCTTCACAAGCCACGTTGATCATTCTAGAAAGGGCCTCTAGGCAGATATTAAACAAATAAGGTGACATAGGATCACCTTGCCGGAGACCTCGCAAATGTTCAAACTTTTCAGTTTTCCTACCATTTACTAGGACTGACGAAGAGGCTTTTGAAATGCAGTCCATAATTAGGGCAATGTATGCTTTGTCCACTCCATGATACTGGAGACAATCCCTTACAAAACTCAACTCAATCCTACCATAAGCTTTCTCTAGGTCTATCTTTAATGCGAACCAACCTCATTTCCCTTTTTTCTTGGACATAGAATGAAGCACCTCAGAAGCCACTACAAGGTTAATCTTCACACCCCGCCCTTTAATAAAGCTATATTGGTTTGGCGAAATCCATTCAGGTATGAGAGGTTTAAGCCTATTCACAATGATCTTGGTGACAAGTTTATATAAAGTATTACACAAACTGATAGGCCGAAACCGTTTGACGGTCTCCGGGTCACTTTGTGTAGGGATTAGGCAAATCAAAGCGTGACACAGGTCTTCAGGGATACTACAATGCGTAAACCAATTCTGGATGTTAAGACACAAAGACGTGTTTGTAAGGTCCCAAGTTTTTTGGAAGAACACAGGGTGAAACTCATCAGGGCCAGGAGCCTTCATAGGTTTCATGCTAAACAAAGCCTCTCTAATTTCGGACTTGGTCGGACATAAGGCTATGTCAATCTTCTCACTACCCCCTCCCCCCAACTCCCTAATACAATCCTCATGATCAGAAGAGTAAAGCTCCTTATAGAACTTTTGGATAAGGTTTTGGATAATCTTTACATCATTCACTTCATTACCCACCTCATTCCGCAATCTCAGGATTCGAGAACTTTGTCTTTTCATAAGGACACTTCTGTGAAAAAACCTAGTGTTTCTCTCCCCAACCCCTATCCTTTCCAATCTACTCTTCGCCCTCCAGAGGCATTCCTCTTGGTCTAGAATAGCTACAGGTTCATTTTGGAGGAATACTTCACGGTCTTGGTGAAATTGGGAGTAGGGTGGTCCTGCAGGAAGGTTTGCGTCCCTTTCAGCCGGGACAAAGTTTGCCTCTTCCTACAGTAAACGTTACCGAAAGTCCTACTATTCCAATCACTAAGAATATTCTGGAAACTAGACAAAGCTTCTTGTATAGGTCCGGTTTCTCTCGGCCACCCATCTCTCACCAAGTCCATGAACCTATGATCTAGAAGCCACATTAGTTCGAACATAAAGGGTTTAGGCCCGCGATTGCTAATTAAAGGCTCTAGCTAAAGCAAAATAGCACAATGATCGGAGGTAATTCTAGGTAAATGCCATAGAGTCGCATTAGGAAACAAATTAACCTACTCCGGATTTGCTCACCCCCTATCTAGTCTCTCATAAATGGGGTGCCTTTTCCTTTTATTAGTCCATGTGATCTTTGGGCCATGATAACCTAAATCAACAAGATCACAAGAGTCCATAGTTGAAGCATACAAATCCATACGTCTACGATTAGCCGACCTTCCATCAAGTTTTTCCCCTTGACATTTTATTTCATTAAAATCACCTACTACTAACCAAGGCTTGTTCAAATTCAGTGAAGATCAGATTATACAACTCATTCTTGTTGGTTTTATTGTGTGCTAGGCTATTGTATGTTAATTGTTAATGATGGATATTGGCAGGCACCTCAATCTTGAAGGTGTTGCAGCTTTGAGAAGCCTCTGGGGTAAAATACCGCGGTACTGGAGTTGGAAGTTCTAGGAAGGACTTATGCCTCTTTCTCACGAATAAATCATTTGGTGCTTTGGATATAGGGATATAATTATGCCTATAATTGCTTTTGATTTTCATTTTATTGGTGTTGGAGTTAGTATATGGAGTCTTAGTTTTCTTACTCCAAAAGTAGCTTCAAAAGAACAAAAAGCTCCTTGTCCCACATTGGCAGTTTAAAGGTTTTTTCCCTTCCTTATATAGAGTTTCCTTCTTTATACATTTGTTGAAGGTTGAGTGGGAAGAAACTAGTCACCACACGCCAATTTCGTAATTGTTATCTTTGTCTGATTCTTGCCTTTATTAAAATTTCCTTTATTGCTTAAAATCTGCCTAATTGACTTACCTTGCCGTTTTTTGGTTCTTGGCCTCCTCTATAAATTGGAACCTGTTCAGTCTTCTTAGACACAGAAAAAATTATTTTCTCATAAATTCCTAAACACGTTCTCTGATCTTCTGGGCATTGTTTAAAGTGTTCTCAAACTGTGACTCTGTACTACACCTGAGAAACAGTAGTCGTGTATCCCTGGAGGTTAGTTGCCAATAGTCCGTGTGTACGTAACGGGATAAATTCAACTTTAGGGCAGTGTAAATTCACGCCACGACTTTCAGATAAGTTAATTAGTATTGTTCTACTAGTTTTAGTTCCTACAATTGGTATAAAGTAAGTCAATACTCAATAGGGAGGCGGTTGTGGGATATTTTAGTCCAGTTACTTATTTTTTGCCGGAAATCAACATCCATATCTTCGCTAATTTCGTAACTGTTATCTTTGTCTGATTCTTGCCTTTATTAATATCTCTATTATTGCTTAAAATCCGCCAAATTGATTTACCTTGCCGTTTTTTGGTTCTTGGCCTCCTCTATAAATTGGAACATGTTCAGTCTTCTTATACACAAAAAAAATTCTTTTCTCATAAATTCTTAAACACGTTCTCTGATCTTCTGGGCATTGTTTAAAGTGTTCTCAAACTGTGACTCTATACTACACCGGAGAAACAGTAGTCGTGTATCCCTGGAGGTTGGTTGCCAAGAGTCTGTGTGTACGTAAAGGGACAAATTCAACTTTAGGGCAGTGTTAATTCACGCCACGGCTTTCAGATAAGTTAATTAGTATTGTTCTACTAGTTTTAGTTCCTACAATTGGTATAAATTAAGTCAATACTCAATAGGGAGGAGGTTGTTCTTACAGAATACATGGGCTTTTATAACACCCCTGAATTTCGAGTTACTATCTAAATTAAATAATATTAAGATTCTACAGAAAAATCGGCAGAGCTCCCTCTGAAATATGGACTGCCTAAAATTTAATTTAGGACTCGCGTCCAATTATAAAACCTCTTTCAATAAAACCAGCAATCCAAATTCTCAATAATCCTTATCCAGCTCAAAGAATCCACATCCATGCATAATTACCCGAAATTCCAAAAGTGTTATTCCACGGTTATTGCGAGAATAACCGTTAAGGATAAGCTACGTAGACTGAATCTAAGTCAAAGCAAAACTTAACTAAACCATTACAGTCCAGTCAAGTAAAGGTTTAGGTGAATTAATAATTACAACCTTAAGTCCCAAAATGATAATATGTATACATAAATAGTGCAGCGGATAAAGATCTACTATAGCTTTAACTAGTAAAAGTTGGTGGAACGTTGCTCTCAGCCCACACCCCACACCCAACATGTAAGATCTTCATGTACCTGCACATATCGGCATGTAGTATCAGCCAAACTGGCTGAGCAAGATTCATACAGTAAAGCCAAACATATATATGCAGGTAGGATCATAATATATCCTACAAATCATCTTCTTTTGAATCAAAATAATAAGTAGCAAGCTTTATAAAACCTTTTCTTGTATTCCTTTCTAAATCAAATCCTTTCTTTATTTTCCTTAAAACAAATCCTTCCTTTCCTTTACCTTCATAGTTTAAATTAAGCTTTAATTTAGTTTTGGTGCAGGTAGTTCTTCCTTAGCGATTATTCTCGTAATAATCGTAGAATAACACGTTTGGATTTCGAGTAATTAAACAGGAATTTCGTTGGTATTTGAGCTGGGTAGAGTTGTTGAGAATTTGGAATATGGATTGCTGATTTGTTGAAACAGGTTTATAATAATTCGGACGCCAATCCTAAATTAAATTTTAGGCAGTCCATATTTCAAACGGAACTCTGTCGAATTTTCTATAGAATTTTACTATTATTTAATTAATTTAAGCACTCGAAATTCAGGGGTGTTATAGCTTTGCATCTCCTATTAATGTTCTTTCCCCTTCTTTTCGTATTTGGTATCCAGAAAAAGAATACTTATAAAGTGAAGTGGCATATCTCTAACCCTAATGGTTAAGATCTTAAAACGACAACTACACCTTTTATACGGATATTGGCTTTTGAGCGTACTTATGACAGATTGACAAGCGGCAATAGTAATAAGCTCTAAGAGCATCTACAATGGGATAGTTTTACTTGGTCTTAGAGTTATAAGACTAAGTCTTGCTTAGCTCTACCATTGGGACAAATGGCTCTTGGAGTTGGTTGGTCCTGGCTGCTAGACCAACACCCACCTCGGATGGTGTGCATCCGCAAATGGAGTTCTGCCGCGTGTCCAGAAAAGTTGTGTGTGTTAAAATTTTTTTTGCTGGTATAAGGCGTGCAACACTACGTTTAAGATACTCCAGTGTTTTACTAATAACTAGTATTTGAGCCCGGGCGTTGCCTCGGGTGTTATTGTTTTCAGAACTTGATATGCATTTTTTCCATTCGCATTAAAATATATTAAAGAAAACTCAACATTTAAAAGGTACAAATGTAATACTACGGACATTTCAAGCATGATTAAAAGTTGGTTGAGATGGTAATTGTGCTATGTATAATAGCAAGAGGTCACGTGTTCAAATCTTATCGCAAGTCAATTTTACTTTTGTTAATTGATATGACATATGTACACATTGGACAATTATAGTAGAGTAACAGAGGTGCCACGTGGCGTGTATACGTTGTTACGCACGCCTTTTAATATATTATTATAGATTATGTAAAAGATGTTTAGGAATGAAATTTCACTATCGCGGAGTACATAGACATTGTAATGTGATTTTTCTCACAAAATTAAAGTCTAAAACTAAATACTATTGCCAATTTACCATCATTTAGGCTCTGTTCTTTTGGACTGAATTAATGGAAATTTTGTTTAGTTTAGACAAATTTCGTTCAGTTCAGTTAATTTTCGCTCATAGTTTTAATTAAATTCAGGCAAATTAAGTTCAGTTTAAATAAATTCAGTTCAAATAAGTTCAGTTCAGTTCAAATAAATTATTTTAGTTCAGTTCATTACAAATGAACAGAGCCTTGTTACCATACAGATACTAGTACTCGTACTCCCAAATAGTCCCACTTACCAAATGTAGCATTAGAGTATAAAAATGTCTCAGTGGGTCTAGGAATATACTGTAGTTTCCACGAGTTGGATCCAATCTAAAGTGGGAACCCGACCCAATTTGTGAGTTTCGAATGGGGGGTCCAAAATCTAGTAAATTGCTTATGGAATTGGGAAATCAAATGGCAGACATGACATCTTTGTTCTCCCTCGCAAAGCTTCATTCCCAACCAACACCAAAGTCTCTCTCTCCCACTCTCAACCTTTCCCAGATTGAACAACACTTGTTCTTTGTAAGTATTCTTTTATTTTATTTTGCTCAATAACAATCCATTATTCATGCTCAAACAACTTGTTCTTGTTACTATTTAATTGAATGTGAATTTCTTGGTTTCTGAATGCTCTGTGCCTGAAATTTTGCATCTTTTGAATGCTCTGTACTCTGTAGTATGTGCTTGAAATCTTGCATTGTGTAGCTTGTATATAATAATGGCCGGCCCCAAAATTGGTATCTTTCCTGTTAATTTCAATCCAAAACGTATACTTTTTGTTCTGCAATCAAAACCCATATGCTCATTATCTTCTCCAACCCAATTATCTCCACCAAATCATCAACAAATTGCCCATCTAATTCTAGAACAAAAATCACCCTCTGAAGCCCTCAAAACCTTCAGGTGGGCTTCGAAACTTTCCAATTTCACCCATAACCAATCTACCTACAGGGCTTTGATTCATAAGCTTTGTGTTTTTCGTCGCTTTGAAATCATAGACCAACTTCTTCAAGAAATTCCCAGCTCCGTTGGTTCACCACCTGATGAAGATATCTTTGTCACGCTTGTTCGAGGTTTGGGACGGGCTCGAAAGGTTCGACAAGTCATCAGAGTGCTTGATTTGGTGCATTCCTTTGGCATAGTCCCATCTCTCAAGATATATAATTCTGTACTTGATGTTTTGGTTAAGGTGGATATCGATATTGCTAGGGGATTCTTTAGGAAGAAGATGATGGAGTGTGGTGTTCAAGGTGATGATTATACTTTTGGGACATTGATGAAAGGATTATGCTTGACGAATCGTATAGGGGATGGATTTAAGCTCTTGCAGCTTATCAAGACTCGGGGTTTTACACCAAACACGGTCATTTATAACACATTGCTTCACGCCCTATGCAGGAATGGCAAGGTTGGTAGAGCCAGGAGTTTGTTGAGTGAAATGGTACAACCAAATGATGTGACTTATAATCTTATGATATCAGCCTACTGCAAAGAACAAAATCTTGTTCAAGCACTAGTGCTTCTGGAGAAGAACCTTGTGTTAGGATATGTGCCGGATGTTGTGACAACAACCAAGGTGATGGAATTGCTATGCAACGTTGGTCGTGCAAATGAAGCAGCTGAGGTCTTGGAGAGGGTTGAAAGTAATGGGGGCATAGTGGATGTTGTGGCGTATAATACTTTGATTAAAGGATTCTGTAGTCTAGGGAAGGCAAAAGTTGGGCTACATTTTATGAAGCACATGGAGATTAAAGGTATTCTCCCAAATGTAGACACATATAATGTGTTAATAGCTGGCTTTTGTGAGATTAATTTGTTTGATGTAGCCCTTGATTTGTTTGATGAGATGAAAATGGCTGCAATAAGTTGTAATTACTTCACATTTGACACCTTGATTAGAGGGTTATGTTCTAAGGGGCGCGTGGAGGATGGATTTAAGGTTTTGGAGCTCATGGAGGAGTCAAAAGGCGGAAGTGGGGGACACATTAGTCCTTACAACAGTATCATATATGGTTTATACCGTGAAAATCGTTGGAATGAAGCCCCTGACTTTCTAAACAAGATGGAAAAAATGTTTCCAAGGGCAGTTGACAGGACCTTGAGGATTTTAGGCTTATGTGAAGAGGGCAACTTAGAAAGTGCAAAAGAAGTCTACCATCAGATGATTTATGAAGGTGGAATTTCAAATGCTCTTGTTTACTCTACCTTAATTCAGGGCTTCTGCGAACATAAGCATGTCCGGGAAGCATTTCAGCTGATGAATGAGATGGTTGAACATGGCTGCTTTCCTGTTACATCGACCTATAATGTTATTATTAATGGATTTTGCTGTCAGGGTAAAACTGCGAGTGCTTTAAAGCTTATGGAGGAGATGGATGAGAGAGGCTGTTTGTTAGATGTAGGAACTTACAACCCTTTGATTCTCACTCATTGCTGTAGTGGAGATATGCAGAAAGCATTAAAGATTTTGCATCAAATGGTTGGCAAAGGTATTAGACCTGATAGTGGGACATGGAACGCATTGTTGTATCGCTGGCTAGACACCAAGAGTGTGTCCCATATAAGTAACAGAATAGAAAGGATTTTAGAGACTTGAATTGGTTGCTGGTGTTAATTTTAATATTTTGGATATCAAAGCCTTTTTTCAACAAAAAGGAGGTCATATCGATTGGACCGAAATATAATAGATATCAACATTTTTAGGGATCCAACATGTTTTCAACTTTGTGAAAAAAAGGATGGATCTGGAAGAACATAAAAAGAAAAAAGGTGCTTAAAGCATATCTAGAGGTGCTAATTGAAGGAAGATCACAAACGAGCTTGAAGAAGCTGAAGATGAAATGGTGGATTGAAATGAAAAGTGATCATTTTCAGACCTTTATGACCCAAACAAAGATGCAACAAGCTGAGCTTGGTTTCAAATAATGCAATAATGTTCCTAATTGAATCGGATAGCTTTTTGGCAATTGCTCCTTCAAATTTCCGATCAATAGAGTCAAAAGTTGAGGTAACAACCTATGTTCCAAGTATTTCTATCAGACTTTGTCACTCATAATTTATTTAGCCAGTTCTACATTGCAGCATCTTAAATTCATTCACTTCACTTTGTTTTATGATCCATAAAAGATCCCCTGATATCAGTTATATGTGTGCCATTAGGAGATAATATAGTACAACTTTTAACAATCTTTCATGTCCATTGTTTTTTAAAATTAGAACCTTAAGCGCTGGAGGCAGATAAACTTCGAAGTGAAGCAAGGATTTACAGTATAGAATCTTTCTCACATCTTACTAGGCTCCTGAGAAAGAACAAGATGCTCAAGACCACCCCAATAACCAGCTTCTATCACGATGGACTCCGTCATTAGCTTAAACTGAAGAAGGTATCTTATAGAACTTGTGTGGTTATTCTCAAATTGAATGCTCAAAACAGCTGTTCAAGTGAAATATAGAGAATTTTTGTAGAACAAAAGACAGAAACTCTATGTCGTGGGAGTTCTTTTTTCTCCAATGCGGATTTCAGGCACCCCTGCCTCATCCAAATGTACCCAGGCGTGGATGGCGAAAGAGCTGCAGTGATGCTATCGGCTTTACTCAAGAAGCCAAGAGACAAGATCTTCAGGCTAGGGAAACCACCATAGTCTTGACTATCAAAAACCTTAAGTCCAAGCAAGTCAGATATTGAGTCTCAGACTCAATCATCTGTTCTTACTTCTTACATGTATGGGACTCGTGAAGCAATGAGATAATCGAACAAGAACAGGAGTCAATCATACGATTCAGGAATGGAGCAATGTCATTCTTAATGACTGAGTGAAGGTGAGCCGCTGATGAAAAGTCAACTTTTTGGGCACATATATTAAGGAAATGGGAAAAGTAGAGACATGTGGGAGATAAGTGGTTCCCGAATGTGAAAAAAGTAGATATATGAGAGAGGAAAGTTACTAGAAGTAAGTATGTAGTGATTAATAGTAAATTTCTATAGAAGGGAAATAGCGATTAGTAAAGAATGGAAGAAGTATTAGTATATTAGTACTATGTAATTAATTAGGCGTAGTCTTTTACGAAACTTCGTCATATTGAACTGATCACTTATTAGTAATTTCATTTGCTTTAATTATTGTGTCATGTCATGCAGTCACAATGAGTTTTATTATGAAAGAAGTAGTTAAGAACTGTCTTAAGCCTAATTATTATGGAGTTAGTTTAACAAGGATGAGCTAGATATAAAAATATTGAAACAAGGCATGAGGATTAAAAAGATACTAGTACAAAAATAAAAGGGAGAACTTTGGGTTGTCTTGTATGAAGAAAAGTAGTTTTCCACGGTCTCTTGACCCAACTAGATAAGAAAAATGTTGAACATGTTCACACATCACACGTAAAAAAAGGCAAAAGGAAACCATAAACTAAAAACATTACTTATATAACTGAATCTGCATGGCCAGGAAAAGGAAAACTAAACTTGTAATTATGTTTCTCTTCTTCATCATCTTTCTCTCCTCCTAACTCCTCTTCTTCTACCCCTCAAGTTAACACTTAACAGTTGAGGGGGAATGCTGTCTGGTTCGAGACCATTCATCATTCATTTGCACTTTGCAGCTCATGTGAAGGATCTCGGACCAGGCTTCATTCCCCCCAACATATATTACAATTTATCATCCAATTTTCGGAGGGTACGTTTTAATGTATTATTGCCAATCAATTTTTAGTGCTTCTACTTGTAATAAAGCTATAACTAACAAACATTGTACCTCTTACTTTCAAATCCTCATTCTCCATATGAATTCCATGGAGGAAAAGTTACCGTCTTGTATTGTTATTTGTTTTAATTATATATTGTTGAAAATACAAAATTATATTGATAGACCAAAACAAAGCAAAGAATAGAAAACCCCAAGCTCTATCTATAATTTTGTATCATCGTCTTTTTTTCCTTTAGTATTTAATATTACTTTGAATTCCTTTTTTTTTTTTTTTTTGATGGGACTATAACTTTGAATTCTAATAACTTAGTTAGGGGTTACCAAACATCATCTAAGACATCCAAACTCTACTCTCCTCCTTCCAACAATGGAGCATCAGACACATCTACAGAGAGGTGAACAAGGCAGCGGATTGGATTGCAAATGTTGGTTATTTAATCGATTCTCCCTTCATGATAGAAAATTATACCAATTAAGCTTTAAACTCTATCCTTGTAAATGACATATTAGGAGTTCCCCTCACGCGGAGGGCCTCCTAATACTTTTTCTTCCTACCTTTATAAAAATAAAAAGTTGGGAGTTACCAAACGACTCTTCAATTTTCTACTTTTCATGTACAGTTTTTTCCATGTCAACTAAACAAGCACTTGGAGTAAGCTCAACATGAGTTTCTATTAGGTTAGTGACTTTTTATCTGATTTACATGTTGAATATTATAGCAAGTATGTTCATATATATGTAGGTTATGCATGCATACAATTATAATTTGATTGAAGCCAACAACCTTAATAATTTCCAAAAAAAAATTACCTTCTCTCCCGTGTTGTGAATACTCATAATACAAAGGGTAAATATTTAAGCTAACTCCATCATCCTCTAAATTAAAGGGGTTAATCATTTATTTACTAAAAGAGGGTTGGGGGGTTAATAATTAACAACATTGTAAGGTTGAATTTACTGCAATTGGGCTTTGCTTGTTTAGATTAGCAAAGAATATTCAAAGCTTTAAATAGAAGCTTTTCACTTTTCATGATTGAAGAAGAATAAGATCATTTCTCAAAGTGAAAAACCCATGAAAGCAAGAACTTTGAATTTTCCCCCCTCTCTCTTTCTCTCATAGTCTCATACACATCTTTTTTCACTCTATTTGACTACCATCATGATACAATTCATACCAAATCCTATGGTCCCTTTATTTTTGGCTCGGACTTCTATTGTGAAAACACATGTGGCCCAATCTTTTTCTGTTGTGGGCCAGTAGCCCATGACTACTGTTTCATCGTCATCCTCGTTGTAATTTGTTTGTATTAATGTAAAAGCCCATACAGTAACCCATGTTTCCATGCACCTTTTACCTTTTTTGTGATGGAATATCTTTAGCAAATTGCGCAATGATTATATGATGAGGTAATTTTTTTTGGGTTTTGATTTGCGGTTTGGGATGAGATTTTAACCAAAACATAGAGTTTGGTTTCCAAAAGAAAAAAAAGAAGCAAATTGCACCACGAACTATAGTATTAATGTGGTACGTTGTTTATGGTTTATGGTTTTTATGTTCAAACCACATATCAAAATAACTAACAATTTATATCTATATCTCTAATATACTTAAAAGGCGTTCATCAAATAGGAATGGTGCGCTACTCGCCTAGG
This sequence comes from Beta corolliflora, assembly GCA_947648045.1. NCBI lineage: Eukaryota > Viridiplantae > Streptophyta > Magnoliopsida > Caryophyllales > Amaranthaceae > Beta > Beta corolliflora. The sequence goes on along the minus strand of CANSZD010003076.1, from coordinate 182,360 downwards.
GAGTTTTTACTCCATGTAATAAAAGAATATTAATAATCTTTGATCCCACGAGCTTAACATGTCGTACAAAGACTTATATACTAAAGCCTTAACCACTAAATCAAGTGATAATTGTTGTTATAATTTTAAAGTAAGATATTAATAAATGAAAAATATAACTACCGGGGAATAGCTCGGGCCTAAAACTAGTTTATATTCAAAAGTAGATCATTTATAGTTAAAAGTAATTTCCATTAAAGAAGATTAAAAGCTACGGTTTTGATGTATGCATCTATAGGGGTAGCATATAAGCATTAGAAATCATACACCGATTGATCGATTGATGTCATCAATGCTTAGTTATTACTTAATATTTCTATTTTTAGCTTCTTATACGCAGCCCTAATGGCTTGCATATATTATTTTCCTAAATATTAATTAGCAATTCTATAAAGGAAATATCTTTTCTATTTCTCGTGTGATTACGTGTTAATAAATCCCAAAATCCATTTCGTCGTCCAACTAATTTTTGTAACATTTTATGATTTTTTTTATGATTTGCTTGTACATTCGATGATGTATTTAGACTGAAGTATAGGTCATCCAACAAATATATACTAGACTAAGAGACTCAAGTACAAATGATGTTCAAGAAAATAAATTTAATAATGTCATCTAAAGCACCTTTGATAATAATTATTAGTGAAGAAGAATAAGTGTTTTTCCATATGAATTTTCATCTTGGACATCACTAAGAAGTTATTTTTTTCATTCATATTAGTTTTTGGCCTAAAATTCCTAACTCATATATTATTAAATCAGTGAGTCTTTTATTTATTTATTTCCTTACCAGTCTATTTTTGTTTGATGACATGTAGTTAGTCTATTAAGTCGAATTCCAATAAAAATCAATTTCCAAACAATGTAGCAGGTAGTTATCTAAGACAAGTTTTTATGCGGTGGTTTTTTATTGCAAATTGGTAAATATTGTTTAATCATCAAGTATATAGTTAAAGCACAAGTTAAAGCATTTTTATATGATCCGGTTTGTTTATATATGCATTCATTAGGGTTGCATATAAATCAAACATCAATTACATTAACTAACACATGTATTTATAAATGGAGTACCAATTTAGAAATGCAATAAATGCTCAAATGTAACTTATTGGGCTACAAATATCATTATCAAAATATTTAAGCCAAAAGCTAAAACTTAACAATGATACCAAATGAGATTCTTAGAATATATTAACCTTTCAATGTAGTTTTATACTCCCTCTGTTGCATAATATAGTTTATTTTTTTCATTTTCACAAGAAATAAGGAATGTGAAAATATTGTTATTTGTATCCATTAACATTGTATTTATAATGGAAAGTAAATGAAAATTTCTTTTTCTAAACAAAAAAACATTGATAGAAGATTTTTGGTAAATTATACTGATATTTTCAACCAATAGAATTAACTTAAAAGAACAACAATAATCCAATAAGATTACAATAAAGTAAATAATTACAAAGAATATAAATATTTTTTTAGACGCCCGAAAAAAAAAGAAGCTATATTATAGAACAAAGTGAGCATTAAATAAAAATGAAAAACCTAGTTTTTATGGAACAATCTCTAGAATTTCTCATGAGTTTTCTAATATTATTTTTTCTTCAAAAAATGAGTTACATTTGTATTATAAATTTACTATTGAAAAAAATAAAAAAGAAAGGTTTAGGTATTGGGGTTAAAAAATTGAAATTAAGGAAGACAGAAAGGTTGCTTGACTGAAACACCCTTTTTCTCTCTCTTCCAATTTCAATTCCAATTCCATTGCTGGATTGCTGGATTGCTGGATTGGTGGCGTGCACAGAAAGAAGACATGGTTTTATCACAGAAGATTCACGAAGCATTCAAGGGAACTGTTGAGAGGATAACTGGGCCCCGCACAGTTTCCGCTTTCAAGGAGAAAGGTGTTCTCAGTGTCTCCGAATTCATCCTTGCAGGCGATAATCTCGTCTCTAAATGCCCTACTTGGTCCTGGTATTCTTTTTATACTCTATAGTTGACTTCAATATAGTGTTACATATTTCATAATGTTTCCTAATTAGAATCTTATATGAGGAATTTGATCACTTATGTTGCTAATTGGAGATAGTTTTTGTTGTTTACTTTCATTTAAAGTTCTGATCTTTATGTAGTTTACCTGTATTAGTGATTTAGTGCTACTCTCGTTTCTGGGTGCTAATTGATTATTTAATCGGAGGAAGTTTTTGAGCAGGGAACTTTTTTATTTAAGAGGAATGATGAGTTTGATCCAGTGGTGATGGATGGTAGAAAATCTGTTGTTTTATTTTGTTTTTTAATTTCATGATTTGATTATAATGGGGGGGGTAAGATAGCCGTTCGTAAGCTGTTGTATTGTGATGCAGAGGCCTGAAATGGTTTTAGGTAGGACCATAAAGAGTGGAGACTTTGGTTTTTGGTTTGATTGCGAGTTTGTGTTCTTGTTGCGTTTATTCGATTGTGGTTTGCCGGGAGCTAGTTATAAATGAATTAATTATCGGAATTTAAACATTCTACTACTACTAGGCTGAGTGATTAAGGGTAAGGTTGCATATATCTGGAAATGCTTTTAGAGATAAGATTGATGTTGAGAAATTGTTGTTTCTACTACCTTGGACTTTTGCAAGCTTTCTACTTGACTATCATGTTTGAATTGTTTCAATTTTTTCACTTTTCTGGACAGGGAATCTGGTGAGCCGAGCAAAAGGAAGGCTTACTTACCACCTGAAAAACAATTCTTGATAACAAGAAATGGTGAAGCCTGTTCTTTATCTTTCTTATTAGTCTGCATTTTTTACATTTTTCAAGTTCCACATGGATAATATTAACAACTAGTTATACGTGGTTTATTTACTCTTTTCCTGCTTACTTTTCATCTCACTCGTCAATCTTTAGATTCGATCATAATTGTGACGATGTCCCTTCTCCAGTTCCTTGTCTCCGGAGGGCTGCATCAGTGGAGGAAGAATATGAAGCTGCGGGTGGTGAAATTCTGCTTGATAATGAGGATAATGATGGCTGGTTGGCTACTCATGGAAGACCAAAAGGTTTTTTGCCAATCAATTTTTATCTTAGTGCATGTAGTGTTTACTTTTTAAGCTCAATGTATAAATTTTACCTTCTACAGAACCTAAGCCTGATGAAGAGGAAAACTTGCCCTCAATGGAGTCACTAGAGATCACAGAAAGTAAACCAATACAGTCTATCTCCTCATACTTTGGAGGTGAAGAGGATGATATTCCTGACATGGCAGAGTATGAAGGGCAGGACAATGTCATTGAAGCAGATCCAGTAAGTTGCTTGTGTCTGTATTGCATAGTAAAGATATTGTAATTTAGCTAGTTTTGGAAGTCTGGATTTACATTGGCATTTGATTGACCGCACAGTGCACAGTAGGGATAGTTTATGGGGAAAACTTTACTGGCTGAACTCGCACAATAGAATATATCATGTCTTTATGTCATAAAATATTGTTAATACTATTTTTTTTTTCAAATTAAAAGCCATTGGTCAAGAGAATGAAGGAGTTTTATAGGAGGAAACTTGCTTTCTTCCTGTCATTTCCATCACACTGCCACAGCATTTGCCATGTTTTCATAAAATTTCTACTGCTTATTGTAATCCTGTGGGCCTACGGAGTAGAAGAATTCTGATTTTGCTACATTTATATCTTAATGCAGGCAACTCTTCAGACTACATATCTAGTTGCTCATGAACCTGATGAAGAAAATATATTGCGAACACGTACATATGATGTTAGCATTACGTAAGATGCAATTTGATCTGGTAGCTATTCATTTGATTTTTCATATCGAATTAGTTATCTGAACCATTTTGAAGTTCTCATTAAGTAACAATTGTTTGAAGATTCGTTGATAATCCCTTCTAGGGATCACTCATTATTTATCTCTCTATAAGATCCAGAATCAGTGTAGGTTTGGATAGAAGGGTTTTTCTATGCAACAGCCAAAAATCTGCTTAGGCTTACATGTGGGAGACACTAACAGAATCCTCTTTGTGGAGAAAGAATTGAAGGTTATGACATATGAGCATCAATATTTGTGAATTATGTGACCTATAGTCAGCACTGTGAAAGATGTGTACTGGGGGATCTCTGCTTTGATGCCTGTGGCTGATACATGGGTAACCTTTTCAGCAGATAGGTTGATCACCATAAAATTAAATGGTTATGCTTGCATGCAAGCATCTTCATCACATAGCTTGACTTAGCATCCATCTTGAACTCAAGGAATCATGGTGATGAAGTGATTTGTCTTTAATTTTTGGTTCAAAGTCATTTACAATATATAGATTGACTTTAAGAGATGAATTCCAGACAAATATATTCATAGGAGGGTTGCAGCTGCTGAGGATAAGATCATAGAGAACCGGTTACGATAGTTTAGGCACCGGTTAGGGTAGGGGAGAGTTGGGATATTGGAATTTAAAAGAAGTTGGGGGAGGCAAGAAATGACTTAGGGAGGGCATTTGGAACAACAGCATCAACAACAATAATCATAATCATAATGTTGATGATGACGACGACCACCATTGGAGATACAATTTTGACTCATACGACCTCAGCCTTGTGGGATTAAGACTTTGGCATTGTTGTCGTTGTTTCTCAAATTCATTAGCTAGGAGTTTGGTGAATTATTCTTGGAAGTGGAGCTTCGTGTCAAAAGGGTTTTTAGAGTGAACAACTTCTATTATGGACAAGATAGTGACTTTGTAAGTGGTAATAGTTGGACATATGGTCAAGCTGCTTCCACTACCTTCAGTTTTGCTTGTGGTATAGGCTGCTCTTGCTTTCTAGTTTAGACTATGCAAATCATAATTTTGCATATGCATGTATTTTGAGTGATGAGAAGATATGTGCAGTGGTTTCCTCCTCTTGTATTCACGTATATTACTGCTGATCATGCATTGCAGTTTTTGTTTTCATGTAAACCTTAAACTTTTAATAGCTTGTGTTCCTGGATAACATGTCCTTACTAAAGATCTTTCAGATTTGATGCAGAACTCAAATTTTTGAGTGATCTTTTTCTTGCTGAATTCTTGCCCTTTCTTATCCTCGAAATCTTAAGAAAGTGGACTTTTTTTTTCCTAGGTATGACAAATATTATCAAACTCCTCGTATATGGCTTACTGGATATGACGAGGTCAGTCAATTGCCTTGTTTACATCTTTTTGTTTTTGGAACCTTAATATATGATTGTTTATGGAGCTTCTTCATAGAGCTGACAATTAGCTCGTTTCAAATTCGTGTTTCTGTCAGAAAAATAAATGGTTTGAGAATATTTGATACTAACTTGATTCATTTATTTAAATGAGTCAGAATGCTTGACGCTTACCTGACAGTATAATTAGGTTAGTTGTGTTGACCCATTTAACTAGTTTAAGTTGAAATATAAATAATATTTAATGATAAATAACATTCTCAAGTAAATGTGCTGTACTAGTGTATCAATTCATGCTTCGTTTTATTGTGTAATTGTGTTGCAAATTTGAAGAATAGAATTCAGACTAGGCAAACTCTTATCTTCATGTTGTGTTAAAATATTAAAAGTTTCTATATGTTCAAACTAAATGGGTAAAGACGTGTCAGTTTTAGATTGATATTGCCAACACGAACTTGACTCATTTTTTAAAAGCTTATATAGGGTCAGAATACTCAATGCTAACCTACTTATTTTGTGTCTGGTTTGTGTTGTGTCTACTGTCTAGTCAAGTTTTCTAGCTCTACTTCTTGGTCTATCGGTGTTCAGTGATTAGGAACTCTTTTGAAGGAGCTACATCTTTACTTTTTAGCCCTTTTTTTTCCTTCAGCTTGGGTGCTTTTTGACTATTAGAATCTTTTCGAATATGATACTTAATTACCTATTATATCTTACCTACCAGAGTACTTGGTAAGGAATATAGCCAAATTATTGAATATATGTTGTCTTATGTTAAGTGTTGTTCTTATAAGTAAGTGATATTGGTACAGCAGCTTTACCAGTGTGTTTGAATTAGTTTTGAAAGGCAGGTGAAATATTACATTATGATCATTTATGAGAATGTGAGTGCACGGCTTTAACTCCTTGAAGCATACCCGGGGGGGGAGGGGTCTAGTGGGGCACTGTTTTAGTGTTTCATATAATTATTGTTTATGGAACTCTAATGCATGCTTTACTCACTCAGATGCATGTTTTACGTTTTGATACAGTCAAGGATGCTCTTGCAACCAGAGCTAGTGCTTGAAGATGTTAGTCAAGACCATGCTCGCAAAACGGTGAGTTATCTTGCTCTTGTTTGAATCTTTTGAATGATGTGAAACTTTTATTTTATAGCCTTTGTTTTTAGTGCTTAATCAAGGCTCAAGCCTCAATTTGGACTTTGGGGACTTACTATGATATCTATGTTTTGTTTGAGTTCCGTGGATTGTGATACAATGATATTTTCTGTTTCAGTCATTTGTTGAGATCTCTGTAACCGTTCTCTAGCGCCATGTAGGAGTAGATTTGGTTTACTAACTTTTAGTGTAGCCTATGTAATGGACCAGCTCTACTAACTAGAGTGTGACAGACTTATGTATGTCTTATTCATGGTAAATTGACCAAGAAGTTTTTTTTTTTAAAGAGAAATCTCATTAATTGAAGGCCAAACGACATCTACAATAGGTATTAAAGAAAAACAAGATACAATCAGATAAGATTAAATCAAATTCGTCTTCGGAGAAACTACAATGAACCAGATTGAGCAATACAACACAACCCCCTTGTATTTGCTGAATCAAATAGCTATTAATGAGGAAGTCTATCATTCTGACGCAGTTTGTGGAATAGCATTCTTGATCGAGCCATGTTGACCGCATCCGAGTTTCCAATATCTTCATGTTGATAGTCTTGAACTTCAACCGATGAGAAGAATTTCTCATACCTAAAGACAAACAAACCACACTCAAAATTCACATAGGGGAGAAGGAGATCTCCACAACAGAGACTAAAATCCCCATTACAGGGCTCGAGAAACTCTCATAAAGAGAGACTAATTTATTCAACAAAACAAGAAAATAAACTAAAAACTGAAAATAAAAGAAGAAAAGGGGCTTACCATGGATGAAATCATCCATGGCAGCCCCTAACTGATGAAGAAGGGGTAGGGCAGAAGAGGGATGCTGCTAGAGAGAAAACTAGGTTTAGGGAGAGGGGGGCTAGGGTTTTTTAGAATTCACTAGTTTGAACTGAAGATAGTTATTTGACCAAGAAGCTTATCATAATTGTGGTGAGCTCCTTTCTATGAAATTTAAACGGGAAATAGACCTCTCTTTTCCATTTCAATAAAGAGCAATTGCTGACTACATTCTGATTCAATCAAAGAAGTGAACACAAAGGTCAATGCTTTGTGCGGAATTGAGCAGGAGTTTTTAGTTATTTATCTCAGTGGTTTGTGCTAGCATTGACATGTAAAAACAAAGGTCAATACTCGATACTTTCGTGGTTTTATGTTCTTTTTAGTTGGAGGTATTCAAATTAAGTTGTTTGTTGTTTATTATCTGTTACATTTTTGAAGGTTTTACTTTTCTGTTCACCTATGCATCAAATGACTTAAGGTATAGAGTCGATATTCTGATACGATCATTTGATTATTTTCTGCACTGGCCTTACTGTTTGAAATTTTAACTTTTGTAGGTAACTATAGAAGATCATCCTCATTTGCCTGGAAAGCATGCTTCTGTGCATCCATGCAAACACGGTGCAGTGATGAAGAAAATTATTGATGTTCTGATGTCACGTGGGGTTGAGCCAGAAGTTGACAAGTAATTCTCATTTTTGCGAAAATAATTTCCTATAAAATTATGCTGAGATTTGGCTAGCTATATTAGAGGTCTGCCGCTACCAATGTGATAATTAGGATCTAGGAGCCATTATCATCAGCTGAATGACTAGAAGTCTAGAACATGAACAGTCTTGATGTGCGGACTTACTAGAACCCCTCTGCTAAAAAAGAATGGATAGAGGCCTTAATCAGCTGCTGTTGCTGTATTATGTGCTTGAGAGACTCTTTCTGAATTCCGCTTGCTTCCCCCCCCAACCTTTTTGACTTGTTCCCTTCAGAGCGATGGAATAGCTTTGGGGTTTTCTTGATATCAATGTGATTGTGCTTTACTCTCGTAAGTAATTTTGTATCTTAAAAGCTTTATTTGACCTCTTGCTGGGTTATGCAGGTACCTCTTCTTATTTTTGAAATTTATGGCATCAATAATTCCAACTATTGAATACGATTATACCATGGATTTCGACATGGGAAGCACCAGTTGATCACAGGTGGATACAAATAGTTCAGCTAGCAGTGTAATTTTTCTTTTTCTTCCACTGTATCTTTTAAACTCCCAAGTATTCAACAACTAAAGGCTTTTCTTTCTTGTTTCCCCTTGTCTTCTATTTTGTTTTCTAAGAAAAAAAATCTAAAAACAGAAATATGGAGAACACAAAAAGTAGGGGTCATTCAGTACCACTGCCACTTCCCAAATTTTGGATTTAAGATTTTTGAAGTCATGATAGAAGTTGTATGATGAACTTCAAATTCATGTTTATCTGAGAAATAGCAACACAATAATGGAAACTACTTTTTGTGGAACCACATATTTCTGTTTCTAGTTTTCAGATAAACTGAAAACAGAAACTTTTTGTGTTTTCTATTATTATACAATATATATCATATTTGAGAACTTTAGAATCCTAAAATCAACGATTGAGACCTACCAGTTATGCCGATGAGGCCCTAAAATTAGGAATTCGATTTGTTGTATAGATAAACGAGAAGATTGTAATGTTTTAGATGTTATCAGAAAATGCAGCTTCTTTTCATTATTGAGCTAGAAACAAGGAGGTTGAAACTAATAATTTGGTTGTCTGATGATGTCGTAATTTGGTTAGAATTGTATGTGTGCAGATCGCGGGGCCTTTTGCTTAACCAAAGGGCACATTATAGTAATATACATATTTCATTGCTCAACATAAGGGAAACCCATGAATAAAACTGATATACTAGATAACCTTATGAGTCAAGTCATTGCATGGCTTGATTTAGTTTCACTAAACTGGAACCCATGAATAAAGTTTATATGCAAGGTTTCATTATATTGGACTAACTTAAGAAGAAAGTGTTTTACATGTTTTTCCTCCTCTCTTTCAGGTCAATGGTAGTTACAAGATCAATGAAACTATGTGATTTCTCCGATGAGTGAAATTTGTAATCTCATCCATCAGTAATTATATAGCGAGGATGAGGTGGGTGAAGTCTCAGTTCCTCTGTACATGCTACGACTACACTATTGCTCTTTAACCTAAGCTTGCTAATGTTGTGCTTGTGCACTTATGCTGTACAGTTTCATGTTTTCTATTAGACATTTCAATTGTTATTGGACTTGTGACCCTGGAAAAAAAAAGACTTGTGTCATGTTCCGCATCAACTCACAAAGCTGTGAAATTGATTTTTCTGTGACTTAATAGTTATGAGAACGCAGTAAGAATCTCATGGAAGGTGGAAGAACTGTTGAGTATATTGTTGTGCAAAGAGCTTTTATTTTGAAAGAGATAATTATGACCTCTCAAGTTTTTTTTTTTAAGGTGAACCTCTCAAGATTTGATAGTAGTTAATTAGGGGTGCTTCTCCGTTGAGCCGAGCCCGAACTCTAATTAGCTCGGCTCGTGTTCATTCAAGTTTATTCGAACTCAAGCCGAGCTCGAAACTTGACGAACCGAGCTTTGACCAAGTTGACTGAGCCGTTATCGAGCTGTTCACGAGCAAACTTGACCTATTATTATCTTTAGTTTACTCGTCTTCTTTATATTTCTTTTTTGAATATTTTTGTTTTTTGAGTTTATTCTTTGATAATAAAACTATAAACTTATTATTGTGTAATATATAGAATAAATATATTTATGTATACATACATAATACAATAATTCCATATATAAAAAAGTAATTGATCGTGTTCACGAGCTTTTTGAGCCGAGCCTGTCATAACTCAGCTCGGCTCATTAAGGTCTCGAGCTGAACTCGAACTCGAGCTGAGCCACAACGAGTTGAGCTTTGACCTGAGCTCGAACGGCTCACGAATGCTTCAGGCTCATTATCACCCAGATTAACCGTCAAAAAGATTTGATAGTAGTTGTAAAGCAAGGGAGAGAAGTTCCAGATCAAATAACAGGGCGCACTATGAGCAACATGCACTTGAGTCCACCTGCTAAATTGTGTACGTGCAGATGCTCATGCAACTGACTTTCTTCTTGGTCTCTTCCCTTTCTCGAAGATAACAATATCGTTATAATTGGGAAACAAAAATACGTTCCAATATAACTTGGTACTTTAGGGTTTTCAATTTGCCTCATAGTTTTCTAAGGATTTTGGTTAGAATTATTTATAAATTATTTCACTTTGTAAAAGCAACCACAATTTAGTGTCGTACCCATAATTTTAGACTCGGGGTTTTAGATATAGGATTTGGGTTTGATAAGTTGAAGTTACGATTTCAATAATCAATACAAACCTTTTATATTTTATTATAGCTCAATGGAAGATAATTTTTATCATACACTTCCGGGTGTATCGAAGACGTAGACACCTAACACCCAAGGTTATTTTGTGCTCATTGCTCACTTGAAACCTCCAAATGAGCATAATCACATAATAGGTAGAGCTCCAAATTAGCAAAAAATAAGGGACGTGCATGTCGTAAATGCATATAGTGCAGGCCCGTATATGATGAATGCACTCTGCAAATGGAGAGTTAAATAAATCTTCTTTTTTAAAAAAAATTGGGTGTCAATGGATACTTCTTACCCATTGTAGGCTCCCCACTGCGATTCAAGTAACATCATTTTTGGTTGTTTGGAAGAAATGTTTGTCATTTTTCTTAAATTTGATTAGATTATACTCATTTTAATTCCAAAATATAACGATCACTCTTAAGAATAATCGAAACTCTTTTCTTTAAGCTGAAGTTATTCCATTTTTTTTCTATTATTTGTGATTTTGTGGAGCATTACATTTGAAACTTTTCTAGTTCAATCCTAAATCAACATGGGCTTGAGCCTTGAGGCAGATACATGGAAGTCTGATGTGAGAAGTTTATCGTCACCGGTCCATATGAGTATAACATTATTGGAATGCAGCTTCCTACAGCAAACTTTTTCTGCCCATTTCCATCCACACCAACCTGCTGAAAATTCACCAAAAACATTAAAAATAAAACCAGTCTTCTAATAAAAACTGTTTAAGAAAACAAGGTATAAAAGGATCCTAAGGCAAGTGAAATTGTGAAAAGGCTCCAAATGTACCAATATATTTGCAAACTAGTTCAGCTAAAGCTTATAGATATAGCTTTTAAAGATAATGAGCTGCGTGAGTTGGTTTGCTTTCATGTTTGACGTGTTTGTGACTTGTTGATTATTCATCTATCAACTCGTTTATGTTCGTAAAATACTTGTTCAATTTTGGAGAAGTATTAGTTTTAGTATCCCTTTATATCATAAGATATTAAAGTGTTCGATACTATTTTATTAAGAGTACTTCAAATAAAGCTCAACCTCGAAAATTAAGCATGCTTTATAAGAAGTGGAAGGAGTAATTAATAGCAAAAAGGCCGATATGAGCTTGATTCAAACTCAAATACAAATGATGATAGAGCAAGCTCGATATACTCTGAGCTAGCCAAACGTTTCAAGAGCTTGGACTAGAAATTGCAAGGCTCGATCGGGCTTGAGCTCAACAATTCTTACCAACTTAGTTCAAACATGTCAATATTCAATACTAAGTGGCTCATTTGATGCCCTTCTACACGATAACATAAAAATCAATGTTATAGCTATATATAAGTATGTATTTCTTTTCACACATGTTAAGACTCATATTAAATCAATAGCATATCTCATGGAGGTGGAAGTTATAAACGAATACTGAGCCACAAATTAGGATTAACCTTTTACACTGAAGCGGGATCATCTTATGAAAACATACTATAATATCACATAATGCCCATAACATAAGATTTTTTTTTTCTTTGAAGAGAAGAAAGACACAAGATGAATCTAGACTTACAGGTTCTTGAAGGAGGGCATCAAATACACTAGGTCTTATTTTCTTTTCTTCTGAAGCTGCAAGTCGGATGAAATATTTTTGTGCATGACTAGCCACTTGAGATGGTGATCTAGAAGTCACGTACTTTTTTGCAATCCCTTTCCACTCCCCTCTTCCTAGCGCTTGCAATCCCATCAAGAATAATTGGTGCTCTTCCTTGGTCCATGGATGTCCTGCATTGTCATACAATGTAACTATGTAACTCTTGCTTAAAGCAGGAGCACATTGGACCATGCAAAATTAATGTCCGGCGGTGTGTACGTGTGTGGCATATATAGATCAAACACCTGGCGTACGATATGCGCGCACAATAAGTCAAAAGTTTGAATTAGAGGTCATGCAAAATGCTTTATCATGAATGTAAAGCAGTATAAAGGCCACAAAGCACAATGGACCATGCAAAATGCTTTATCATGAATGAAAACCAGTATAAAGGCCACAAAACAAAATACAAAAGTATTTATATTAAACCTTAAATAAAAAAAAATTCTTGCGAGAACAAACCTTATGTCTTATTCCGATCATTGATCGAAGGTTCCGGCATTGACCATGTCATGGATTTTGTTGAGTTTAAAAAGTCACTTGTCTTGCACATGACATGGTGAATGCCGAACCCCGAATCAATGATCGGAATAAAGTATAAGGTTTGTTCTCGCAAAAAAATTGTTTAAGGTTTGTTTTCGCAAAAAAAATTATATAAGGTGGTTTTTTCACAAATTTCATGTTTTATAAGATGGTTTTTGACAAAAAAAAATCCTTATTTTTAAAACTAAGGTGTGAATTGACAACCTCTTGTCGAGCTAGTATGCAGGCGCCATCTTACATTTTATTTTTATAATAAGGGACAATTGAAGTCCCTTAAAAGTGGTGGGTGTGGGACCCCTCTTTCAAATGGTAAGACTCGATCTCAGGGTCACAATTGTCCACTAGGCTATCACTTGCTGCTCTAGGTGCCACCTTACATGTTGTTGATTGAACATTTCTTACAAATATAAGGAAGTATGAAAGAATATACAATATAGAAGTAGGATATAAATCCATACCTTTTTTTCTATTAGGTTGGCCATCAGAAAGATATTCATCACGTTTATGGTCATGTTTATTAGTTGTATTATTGAGATCTCCAGTACTCGAACTTTTCTTAATCACCTTTTCTTGTTCTTTCTTCAACAAAATTTGAACCCCAAACAACTTTAATCCCCCTTTATTATTGTTGTTGTTACCTAAACAAGTCCTTAAATTGTGACCATTCCCACAATTAGAGCACTTGCGAGGAGCCTCCCTCACCATCTTCTTTTTACATCACTCTCCTGAATTTAGATCCACTTATTCTATAAAGATTAAGGGTGAGATTATCTTATTTATAGGTGAACTAATCTACTATCCGTCCACTGTATTTGGTCCATTTTTTTTGAGCTTCTTTTTCTTGTTGTTTTCACACCAGACCAAATCATAAACATCTTGATTTTATGGAAATAAATCTTCGCTTCCCTTTTAATTGTATGCAACTTTCGTGGCCAATTTTCACTTTATGGTTTTAAATTTTAGAAAACCATAAGATATGTGCTAGTTTTTTTTGAGGGAAGATATATGCTATTTAATCGAGGTTGAGGTGGTGAAGGAGTGGCAGGGATCAGACCTCATGAGACTTATTTGAAGAATTTCCCTTGTCTCCTCAAGTAATCCTCCTTCATCTTACCTTAAAAAAATATGCTATTTAATCAACTTTAAATTCATCCAAATATAATCAATATGATTCTAAAAACTGACAACTAAAAAATTTGAAAATAACAAATTTTCATTTCCATATATTTGTTTTATTTTTCAAAATAAGTGTTATTGAAAGAGCAAGAGGTAAAGATTTTATTCCTTTCAAAAAAAGATGTAAATATTTTATTTAAATTATAAAAATAGGTATGAAGTATATATGGAAATGGTCTTTTATAAAATACAAAATCCGGAGATAGATTAGTTAAGAAATCACAGTTGAATACCCATCACTCTATCAGATTCTGTTTGACTGGTATTATATATTTTTCCTTACTAGAGCTGCTTTCTTTTCATTAATGGAACTTTGTTTCCATGTATGTTTCTACCCATTTAGTGACCAATCTAACATGAGTCCGGATCCTCTAGAGTTTAATAAAATTCTACAAGGTAAAGTTGTATCTGAACTATACATTTTAAAATCAAGGGTTCATATTGGTGGGAAGGGGAAATAAGGGGGTGGATTTTGATGAGAAAAAATAGGGGGAGTTTGGGAAAGATAATATATGAGCCATTAATTTTTCAATCAAGGGTTGATATTGCTCAAAGCCTCAAACTCTATCTTAGAGTTTTTTAAAACTATAGAGGATCCAAACACATCTAACATACTTCATCCGTTCCAAAATAAGTGAAACACTTGTGTCAAAAAGCTCTCACATAAATGAGAGAAGTGTTTCACTTATTTTGGAACGGAGGAAGTACATTTTTTGTTGAAACAAATATATATGGATTTTTCAAACCTATGCCACAAGGCATAGGTTAAGAATTTCAAGATTTCATTAAAAAAATATATATAATACAACAAGATTCTATTGTGGATTATAAATAAGGATGGATACTTAAGATAGAGATAATTATGTAAGATATTTTTTGGTTTGGTTGGATTTTGAAATGTAAACTTTTTATATAATGAAAATCTTATATGGGATTTTTGATACTCTTAACTTATGCCTTGTGACATAGGTTAGTAAAATCCAATATCTATACCGTACCCCTTGCTTTTCGGAAAAGTGGTTTATAACCCTTAGTAAATGATAGACTAAATTATACTAGTGGATGTCAACTAGATTAGTTGATTAAAATCTTGAAAGGTGGTACCCAAGATTTGGGATCAAATTCCGTCTACATCATTTACCCTTGTGGGCTTGTGGCTCTCTCTACACACAAAAAAAACAAAGTTATACTAAAATACTCAATTCCTTCATAAGACATTCAAAATTTCTGAGGCTGAGGAGAACATAGTCTCTTTACTTGCGTTATCCTCATATGAACTTATATATTTGAACTTACTAGTTACGAACTTAACTCATTTGAGTCCGCGAACTTATTAAGATTTATTGTGGTTGTCGGTTGAATTCAAGTGCTCGTTATTGGTACAAATTACCAAATTTAACCTGTATGTCCTTATCTAATCTTATTTGAACTCAAATCTTGAACTTACATTACCCAAAATAAGTGAACCTAAAGTGAGGTGGACATAGCCTAATTAAAGCGGTAAAATTCTGATTTCGTAAATAGTTCTTCCATTTTTTTTTTTGTATTCTATTTGACTTTTCAAGTTCAAACTTTGTGAACTTCAACCTAACATTCTTACTAATATAAATGATAATATTATTATGTGGGATCTTACTAAAATCATTCCAATAATATCAATTTATATATCAATTTGGAAACAATGAAAAGTCAAATGCCTCAAAGAAAAAGTGTTGTGACTCTAAGTCAATGTTATTTTGATGATGATAAACACTCTATGCTATAACATGTATGTGTGTAACAGTGGTCTAAGAAAACTATCAAGATTGGATGTTCATGAAAGATCAAGAACTTGAAGATATGGAAGCTTAGGTCTAGTTATGTTCTTAGTCATGTTTATGCAATGTAATTAACGTATTGGAACTTTGTGCTAAACTAGAAATATGAAATTAGGATGATTAACTATTTTTTTTGAGTTAAGAAAATAGGTAATTATATTAAGTTCATGTTTCTATTTTTAAAGAATATAAAAAGGGGAGTTTTTAATTTCGAAAATTAGTTTTGAAAGGAAACTATTTTTTACAAAAGATTTTCGGATAAAGAGTTTTGTAAAAACTGATTTTAAAGAAAACGTTTCTTTAAAAATATTTTCGGAAAAAAGAGTTTTAAAAAATCTGATTTTTAAGAACAAGATTTTATAAAAGATAAAATGCGAAAAAAAAAGAAAAAAAAGAGTTTTAATAAAAACTGATTTTAAAGAAAACATTTCTTTAAAAGATTTTCTAAAAATATTGTTTGTAAAAAGAGAAAAACTGATTTTTAATGATAATGATCTTTATAAAGTTTGTTTAGATAAAAACTGATTTAAAATCTGATTTAGAGTTGGCATAAGATATGGAGGAATCCTTATCTTACAAGGAGTAAAGGAAATCAGTTTTTTATAAAAGATAAAATTGGATTTTGAAAAGGAAAAGAATTTTATCCCTTTATTTTAGGAATAAAAATTGTTCAAAAAGATAATACATCTTGGAGAAGGATTTTTATTCAAATGATTGAATTATATAAGGGATAGAAATCATTGGAGCAAACCACGTTTTCGATTTGGAGAGATAAAGATTTTGAGAGGCGAAAACGGACTCCCGGAGCACGGTGTACGGCACGAGTTCTAGTAAGTTAAGGTTTCTAAACAAAGCTTGTAACGATCCTCTATTTGCTTGAATAAGAAGCACGTCTTTGAGGAATCTTTCTTTCTGTAATTCTTATATTATAGGAGAGTAGCAACACTTAGGGTTAAGTGTTGGGGAGCACTACTAGAGTTAGTAGTGGTTAAGTGTTGGGGAGCACTACTAGAGTTAGTAGTGGGGGAATCGAATTGTATCAAGAGTTTGATATTTTACGATTCAAATAATAAAAGAGTAGTTTGTGTGGACGTAGATCTCAGAGGTGAGATTGAACCACGTTAAATTCCTGTGTCTTATTATTTGATTTCATTGTTTTCTTGTTTGATACAATTTCGTTCGAGCAAAAACATTAATCGGAGAATTTACGAGTGAATAACACAGTGCACGACTCTGTGCCATAAGAGTGTTTTTACGAAAATCGATTAGTTTTAGCCACTCAATTCAACCCCCCCCTTCTTGAGTGTCAACTTGTGTTCCAACAAGTGGTATCAGAGCTGGCTATTCTCGAAAGGCTCATCCCTAGAGAATAGAAGTCATGAACATGCAAGACGACTCTCAAGATAGACACACAAAGTGTCTAATTTTGAACGGAAAAGACTACGGATGGTGGAAGGCTAGGATGAGGATCTACATCCAAGGATTAGACTATGAATGCTGGAAAATCATAAGGAAAGGACCAATCCTTATCCAAGCCAAAACCGCTGAAGGAAAGATGGTCGACAAGGATGAAGACGACTACAATTCAGTTGACTATGCAAAAGCCGAAAAAACTTCAAAGCTATGAGTATTCTCCAATATGGAATTGGACCTGATGAATACTCAAGGATCTCGGCTTGTACTACAACAAAAGAAATATGGGACACGCTGGAGTTGGCCCACGAAGGTACGAATGAGGTAAAACAATCTAGAATAGATTTGCTTGTCCAACAATATGAATTGTTTACTATGAATAAGGACGAATCTATTAAAGAGATGTTCACTAGATTTACACTAATCACTAATGAATTACGTTTTCTAGGCAAAACATATACTTTTGAAGATTTAGTGAGAAAGGTGTTAAGAAGTTTAACAAATCGATGGCTCCCAAAAATAACCGCTATTCAAGAAGCTAAAGATTTGACTAAACTTTCACTAGAACAACTTATTGGATCATTAATGACTCATGAACTTGTCTTAGATTCTAAAACTAATGAACCAAAAAGTAAAGGTATAGCCTTGAGAACTGAATTGGAAATTGAAAATAGTGATAGTGATGATGATATTGATTTTCTTACTAGGAGATTTAAAAATTTTCTCAAAAAGATAAAAAACAACAATCCTAGAAAATATGAAAATTTCAAAGGTAAGAGCACTACCTCAAACTTTAAGAAAAGTGCTACTAATTCGGGTTGTTTCAAGTGTGGAAAGTTAAATCACAGGATTAAAGAATGTCCCTTATGGGATGATGAGAAGCCCAAAGAAAGAAGGGAGCAATCGAAGAAAGAATTCAAAAAGGCAATGATTGCTGCCGTTTGGGGAGATTCGGATTCTGACGAAGAACAGTCAGAGGCACAGTGCCATGAGGAAAAATTATGTTTGAATTCTATACAGACATCACAGAGAAAGGCACAGTGCCAGGACGACTCTCACTTGTGTCTAATGGCGAAAAGTTCGAACTCCCAAGATGAAACTGAAGACAGTGAGGTAAGTCTTCTTTCTCTAAAACCTTCAATACATCTTCTTTCAAAAAACCAACTTGTTACTTTGCTTGGAAATATCATTGATGATTGTCAAGAAATGAATGATGATTTTTCAATCATGAAAAAGGAAGTAAAAAATTTAACTAAGCAAAAGATTGGGTTGGAATTGGAATATAAGGATTTATTAAAGGACTGTAAAGAACTGGTGATGAAGACTGATGAACTTGAAAAAATTATTGAAGAGAAAGATACTGAGATAAACGCTCTAAGATACGAAAAGTCTCTTGCTAACGAAATCGTAAATGACACAGTGCCATACACTGTGTTAGAAGCTGAAAAATCGAGTCTTGAAAAGTAAATTGAATCGCTAAATCATGAGTTAGTTGAACTAAAGAATTCAAGACGAAAATCAAGAATTGTTCCACTAATGCTTTGCCTAGTGATGCTAAGATAAGTGAAGAACTTGATAAAGTTAAGAGAGAATTAGAAATTTCGAGAAAAAGAAATAGTGATCTAAATACTACATTGAATTCTTGGAATCACAATTGACTATTGCTCGAAAAATGTATGAAAAGTGGTCGTATGGTCTAAAAGCTCTCGATTATTTGTCTAGTACAACTAACAATCAAAACAAAACTGGTTTGGGATATACAGGTCAGCAACACAGTGTACACTAGTACAAAAATGACAATTTGCGTCGGACCTGGGACCCCCATTTGCGTCGGACCCTTGTCCGACGGCACAGGTCTCGTCGCAGATGGGAAGACAGCCATCTGCGTCGGATACGACACGACGCATTTTATTCAACTATTTGCGTCGAACCCAACAAAAGTGCGACGCACATGCCCCGTCCACCATGCATCCCACAGCAGTCCAGCAAGCACCATCTACGTCGCATATTGCACTGCATGCGACGCAGATGGTGCTTGTTGGCCGCGCCCGGCAGACATTGATGGACATCCGCGTCGCATGCGGTGCAATATGCGACGCGAGATGACAAGCCATCTGCGTCGCATATTGCACTGTATGCGACGCGAGATATATGTTTTTTTGTTTTTTTTTCAGCTTTTTTTTTCGTTTTTTTCAGCTTTTTTTTTATTATTTTCAAAACTAAACAAACATTATGTTAATACTTATGAGCAGAAAATTCGGCAGAGTCTCCTTTGTAATCTGGACAACCCAAGAAATCGTTGGGAAAATTTTGCATATCACTAGAGGAAAAATTGTCAATTGCTGTTGTAAAAGGGCTGCGGTTGTGTAGAAAACCGCAGCCCTTCTTTTAAGGGTTGCGGTTAAGCCCATAACCGCGACCCTTACCGATCAAAGGGTCTGCGGTTATGGGCTTAACCGCGGCCCTTAAAAGAAGGGCGACGGTTTTCTACACAACCGCAACCCTTTTTTTTATTTTTTCCTCTCCTGGCCAGCAGCACCGCGCTTAATTTGCATTTCCCTCGCTCGCTCAATATTTTCGTTCACTCTCTCCTCTCCAAGCAGCGACACAGCCATCACCCTCTCCACCTCCTGCGCGCCACCCTCGCCACCCCCACCGCACCACGCAGAACCCTCTCCTCTCCTACGCGCCACCCTCGCCGTGGTTAGAAACGCCACCAGCGAGTTCCTCCCCACGAACCTGAGCGCGAAAACCGCCCTAAGTTGCGCGCCAACCACATGAACGCAAGGCACCTGTGCGCCAACAACCTGAGCGGCATCCACTGCTGTGCGCCACCCACCTCCTCTCACGCCATCGCGCGGCACTACCCAGGGTCAGCCACCACCGAATCACCGTGTCGGCCTATAGCTAGGTTTGCAATTTTCTGAATTTAATGTTGTTTTTCACTAGATTAACCTTCTTTTACACACCTAGAAAGTCAAAAGCTTTAATTTTTATGTTATCTTATAGTTCTATCCTTTGATATTTTTCTTCATATATGTTTCTAGTTGATTTTTGCTTCACTTGATTAATTGGTAACAATCCTAAGTTGCTTTCAAACTTTTTCACACATCAAGACTTTGGAAATGGGATTAGTTTAGGTGGGATCTTTGAAACAGTAATTTGGTTGATCAAAAACCTCAATATGCTCCTTAATATGCTCCTTAATTAAGTTGTAATTTTACTAGTGGAATATGACTTGAATTTTGTTGTAATGTGTTTCAATGTGGGTAAGATATGATAATTTATATATATTAATGTATTTCTTATAATAATATGCAATTTGCATTTACTATATGCTAACAATTTTTTCGATTTTATGTGTATTAGATATTAGCATATTGGAAGCGGCAAATCAACTAGGAGATAGCGCAGAGTTTATATAAAGATCGATCTCCATATTAGTTGTTATTGGTATGTATTTATGATAAAGACAATTCATTATATATCTTCATTTATTGTGTATATATGTAGATTCAATCTATGTGCATGTATATTTCTTGATATGAGATTGGATGAAAACAATTTAATTAAGCTATGAAATGTATAAGTTATATGAATCATCATCATCAATCATATGCCTAGATACCCGTTCAAGACTTGCTCATTAGGAGTAAGTCTTGAATAGTCCCCTGTTTGGGACTGTCCTTGGACGATTGATCTCACTTAGGTGGTGAATGTATGTCTTCTTTTCAATTCTAAGGAAAGTCTTGGCTTGTCGTTTCTCTACATTGTTCTCTGTGTACATATGTAGATAATCAATTATCTACATTGTGTACTTGGAGAACTGTAGGGAAATGCTACCGGATTTTCCTTAGAATTGAAAAGTTGGCATATATTCACTAGTGAGATTAAACGTCCAAGGATGGGTTAGGTTGGAGTGATAAGGACCTTCGGATGCATGCATACATTTGCACATGTGACTCTCTTAGCCTCCATTTGTATGTGCGTGTTTTCAATATGTGATTATCTTGCATGTGAATGTGCTTAAATGATTGATACTTATAATTGGTTGTGTTTAATTAGAGGTTTTCATGAATGAGATGGATCGTACTTGGATGTATGGTAGCCGTGAATCGATTGAGTTTGTGAATGGGGTCTCAGAATTTTGTAAATCTGCATTAGAATACCAAGCATCTTCTGGAGCAGTCGACTTTTATTGTCCTTGTTTAGATTGTGGAAATGTGAGCAAGGTTAGTAGTATTCATTTGCTTAGGGAGCATGTCTTTCGTCGTGGGTTTAGGCCTCAATACCACGTATGGGTTTGGCATGGTGAGGAGGGGAGATATGCAAGAAGCTGTAGGATAATGAACGATGTATGTGAAGAGGAGAAGGATAAATTAGGTGATGATTTCGAGGATGGTGAGTATGGGGATGATGAATATGGGGATGATGATAGAGATCGGGTAGACGAGATGATACAAGAGGTTGAAGATCAATCTTGCAAACGACCTCGTATGTTTGAGTCTATGTCCGAGGCTGCCGAAAGGCCATTGTATCCCGAGTTGTACGAAGTACACCAAACTTTCCGCCGTGATAACACTCTTCAATATTAAGTCGAAAGCGGGTTGGACGGATTGCGGTTTCACGTCGTTGTTGGAAGTTTTAGCTGATATGCTCCCTGATGGAAATGATTTGCCAAAGTCGAACTATTATGCTAAGAAACTCATGTGTCCTTTCGGTTTAGAGTACCAGAGGATACATGCTTGTCCAAACGATTGTGTGCTTTATCGTAATGAGTATGAGCATTTAGATGAGTGTCCACGTTGTGGATTATCAAGGTACGGGCGTGAAGGGGTGGGGGTAGTGAAGGACCACCAGCTAAGGTGTTGTGGTATCTTCCCATAATACCTAGATTTAAGCGCATGTTCTCAGTAAAAAAAGATGCGAAGAATATGCGGTGGCATGCAGATCGTAGGAAGAAAGACGGTTTGTTGAAGCATCCGGCTGATTCCCCTGAGTGGAAAAGTATCAATAGGGTGCATAAGCCGTTTGGTAACGAGGATAGGAATTTGAGGCTTGGATTATGTACGGATGGCATGAATCCCTTTGGCAATCTTAGTTCTCAGCATAGTACATGGCCGGTAGTTTTAGTGATTTATAACTTGCCTCCTTGGTTGTGCATGAAACGCAAGTACATCATGTTGTCGCTTCTCATATCGGGACCGAAACAACACCGGAAATGACATAGATGTATACCTTCAACCACTTATTGAAGATTTACAGAAGATGTGGAACGAAGGAGTGTCGGTATTTGATGCGTATGCTAATGAGATGTTCACTCTGTGTGTCATGCTTTTCTGTACAATGAACGACTTTCCAGCTTATGGGAACTTATCTGGGTATAAGACCAAAGGAAAAAAACCGTGCTCGATTTGTATAGATGACATGAAGTCTACACACATTAAGAGCTGCAAACATGTCTATATGCGCACACGAAGGCTCCTTAGACGCCACAATCCCTATCGGTTTAAGAAAAAGGCCTTCGATGGGACGGTTGAAGAGGAAGTTGCTCGTTGACCATTAACTGGCACTGAAGTTTATAATCAGGTTAAGGGCATTGAAACGATCTATGGTAAACCTGCGAATGACGTTGATGGAACTACAGGATTATGGAAAAAGGAGTCTATTTTTTGGAAACTCCCATATTGGAAAGATTTAAAAGTCAGACATTGTTTGGATGTCATGCACATTGAGAAGAATGTTTGTGATGCTATTCTTGCGACACTTATGAATATTCCGGGTAAGACAAAGGATGTTAAAGCGTCACGTCTTCACTTGGAAAAAAATAAACTTCGACCGGAGTTGTGGGCTCAAAAAAGGGCCGGAAGGAAAAAGAAAGTAGTGGAGGAAGGGGTTGATGAGGAAACTGGGAAAAGAAAAAAGGTGGATGATTCGGAGAAGAATTATTTGCCACCAGCTTGCTACACGCTGTTGAAAGCTGAGAAACGGATTTTTTGCGAGTCATTGTATGGCATTATGGTTCCAACTGGGTACTCATCGAATATGAAGCGATTTGTTACCTTAAATGGTGAGTTGAAGTTATCGAGTATGAAATCTCACGATTGTCATGTCATGATGCAAGTATTCTTACCGATTGCAATTCGTGGGATAATTCCAAAGCATGTGAGGCACACCATTACTGAGAACTTTGTTCATTTTTTTCATACAATATGCAGCAAAGTGCTACAACCGTCGACACTCGATGACTTACGAGGCTAGAATAGTTGAAACTTTATGCAAATTTGAGATGATGTTCCCCCCTGCATTCTTTGACATTATGGTGCATCTCATTGTCCACCTAGTTCGAGAAATTAAGTTGTGTGGTCCAGTATTTTTGAAGTGGTGCTATCCTTTTGAGAGATATATGGGGACTTTGAAGGATAAAGTTCGAAATCTTGCACAACCAGAAGGTAGCATTATTCAAGGGATTGTGGCTGAAGAGGTCGGTAATTTTGTGGCGCAGTATGTTCTTTGGTGTTGATCCTATTGGCGTTCCGATATCTCGACACGAGGGCAGACTCGAGGGCAAGGGTACGATTGGCTCAAAATTGATCTCACCTTCTGTCGACAAGCGTACACAAGCTCACTTATTTGTGTTGCATCACGTGGCGGTATCCATCCTTATTTAAATGAGCATATGGAGGAATTACGTGTTAGCAACCCCGGAAAAGGAATAAGGGCATTGACGCAAATGCATAATAAGACGTTCATTGATTGGTTTCATCATCGAGTAGTGGATGATTTAGATGAAAATGTTTCTGAAACAGTCAAGTGGTTAGCATTTGGTCCCCGTGAATCTGTACACTCTTATGAGGGTTATGATATTAACGGGTATACGTTTTGGACTGAACGTCAAGATCTTAAGTCGACATCGCGACAAAATAGTGGTGTTTCACTTGTGGCGTCATCTACACAATACGCAAGCTCGAAAGATAAGTCTCCCGTTCTTGCTACCACCAACTATTATGGGCGAATTCAAGAAATATGGGAGCTCGACTACTCAGCTTTTCATATTTGTCTCTTTTGTTGCAATTGGGTTGATGATAATCGACGTTGCGTAAAAAAAGATGATCCTTGCGGATTCACTCTTGTGGACATGGGTCGTCTACGTGAAACTGAAGAGCCATTTGTACTTGCATCACAAGCTAAACAAGTATTCTATGTAACTGATCCTGCTGATAATAAGTGGTCAATTGTTGTACCTGGCAAAAGGAGTATTCTTGGCATTGGTGATGTTGAGGATGAGGAAGAGTATGATGCATTTGAGGACATCCCAACTTTTACCTATCCTGAAAATAGCGTGGAAGATGATGTAAATATGTCTGAGAACTATATGCGTGTTGATCACACGGAAGGGATACATGTTGAAACTCCTAAGAAACGGCGGAAGGTCAACAAATCATGAGACATATACTCAGGTTTATCTCTATTTCGTCCATTTCATGTCATTTTCATATATTTCGAGTCATGTGACTCAATTTTCTTGTTGAATATGATAATATAGCCAAAAATACGACTATTACGTAGATTTATAGGTGCTACTTTGTTGTTGGTTGAATTTCGACCGTTTCATGTTATTTTCGTGTATTTCGAGTCATGTGACTCTAATTTCTTGTTGAATGTAATAATATTGCATAAAATACGACTACTAAGTAGGTTCATAGGTGCTCCTTTGTTGTTGGTTGGATTTCGGGAAAGTAAGGGTCATTTTAGGCCTATTTCGTCCGTTTTATGTCATTTTCGTGTATTTCGAGTCATGTGACTCCAATTTCTTGTTGAATGTAATAATATTGCATAAAATACGACTAGTAAGTAGGTTTATAGGTGCTACTTTGTTGTTGGTTGGATTTCGGGAAAGTAAGGGTCATTTAAGGCCTATTTCGTCCGTTTCATGTCATTTTCGTGTATTTCGAGTCATGTGACTCCAATTTCTTGTTGAATGTGATAATATTGCATAAAATACGACTACTAAGTAGATTTATAGGTGCTACTTTGTTCATGGTTGGATTTCGGGAAAGTAAACGTCATTTTAAGCCTATTTCGGCCGTTTCATGTCATTTTCGTGTATTTCGAGTCATGTGACTCCAATTTCTTGTTGAATGTAATAATATTGCATAAAATACGACTAATAAGTAGGTTTATAGGTGCTCCTTTGTTGTTGGTTGGATTTCGGGAAAGTAAGGGTCATTTTTGGCCTATTTCGTCCGTTTCATGTCATTTTCGTGTATTTCGAGTCATGTGACTCCAATTTCTTGTTGAATGTAATAATATTGCATAAAACACGACTACTAAGTAGGTTTATAGGTGCTACTTTGTTGTTGGTTGGATTTCGGGAAAGTAAGAGTCATTTTGGTTGGATTTCGGGAAAGTAAGAGTCATTTTAGGCCTATTTCGTCCGTTTCATGTCATTTTCGTGTATTTCGAGTCATGTGACTCCAATTTCTTGTTGAATGTGATAATATTGCATAAAATACGACTACTAAGTAGATTTATAGGTGCTGCTTTGTTCATGGTTGGATTTCGGGAAAGTAAACGTCATTTTAAGCCTATTTCGGCCGTTTCATGTCATTTTCGTGTATTTCGAGTCATGGTAATCCAATTTGTTGTGGAATATGATCTTATAACCTAAAATGTTGCTATTAAGTAGATTTATACGAGCTACTTTGTTGATGGTTGGATTTCGGGAAAATAAATATCATTTTAGGCCTATATATTTCGGTAGATTTATGTCTTTTTTATATATTTCGAGCCTCCCGCTTCCCCCCCTTGCCTGACCCCCGGTCCCCCCCTTGCACGCAGCCCGCTCCACCCCCGTCCAGCCCCTAGCTACTTTCCCCCCCTTGCCGACCCCCGGTCCCCCCCCCTGCACGCCCCCCGCTCCCCCTCGTCCAACCCCTAGCTACTTCCCCCCCTTGCACCCCCCACAGCCGCAGCTAAGGCGCAATGCCCCGGCGGCGGCGTGGCAGCTGCCCGGCAGGTGGCAGCAAGGCGGCGGCTTCCGCCGGCTGGCGCGCTTCTTTCCGCTAGTGGCCCACGACTTCCGATGTTCCATTATTGTTGGTCCTTATTCAATTTGTTATTTTTTTTTACTTGTACATATATATTAATTTCTATGTGTTTATAATTACAGGGATAATTACTACATATGGATGAGATGACGACTAGTGAACACACAACCGAGGATGAATCTTATGATGTGAGGAAGGACCCAGATAAAGGTGATCTCGAAGATCGAGATCTTCAAGAACTTCATCCAAAAAGTGGTACAATTGTGAAAGCACAACAAGTTTGTAGGAAAGAAGGTCAACATCGGGAGTTACAAACAAATCAACAACAAAGAAAATCGAAAGTGATGAAAAAAAGAAAGGGAAGAGGACCTACAAAGTCAATAAGTGCTACTCACTTGCATATGACTTTAGAGTACGATAACTTGGGTCAACCTTGTGGTGTGTGGCGTTCTAAGTATGGCAAACATATTGGCCTTTGCGTCCGGAGGCTCTCCATTTTGCATTCATGGCAAGAGGTGCCCGAGGGGATGAAGAAATTACTATGGAATGACACTATGGTAAGTTTCATACTACCATTTAGTTTCTTATTTTAATAAATGTCTGTGTATGTAGTACTAATGATAGAATTTAATCTATTACAACAAATGTGGAAACTAATATTTTTGTTCGTTCTTTTTGTAGAATCTCTTCAATATCGAAGATGATGAAGCCAAGAAGAATCTATTTTTATCCGCGCTTGCTCAGATATTTCGAGATTTCAAGGCTAAGTTAGTGTCCGGTTGGATTACTAAGCGGAGGAAAAGAACGGGTACAAAGAAGAAGAAAATTTATGGGGGATAAAAGTAAATCGAAGCTGAGGCTGCATTGGAAAATTCAGAGGAACCCACCACATTACCATATCAAATATGGAGAAATATCAAACCTGAAGAGTGGGAAGCATTTGTTGCGAAAAATACTACCCCTAAGTCATTTGTAAGCAAAGGCTTTTAATTATATTTACCACACTTAGCTCGAGTATGATTGTATATAACACCTAATCTTTTGTTTGTAATTATGTGTTTTTTCAGGCAAGACGTGAGAAAAAAAGCGCGAGTGCAAAAGCAAGGAAATATTATCATCATTTGGGTGCCCATTCCTACGATGAGGCGAGAAAAAAGTGGATGTTTGCCCATTACCCCACATAGGATTCGACAACGACAACTACCTCTACAACCACATCAGTTACACCGGCTCGTCAACCAGACAGGGTCCTTGATTGGTGGTGTTCGATGCATGGGGTTGATGCAAAGGGAAACAGAGTGTTACCTGATCCCGTTACAGAAAAGATAGTCAATGCCATTGTAAGTACATATCATTTTAGGCCTATTTCGGCCATTTCATGTCATTTTCGAATAGTTTGAGTCAATTGGGCTCCAATTTCTTGTGAAACATGATAATATAACCTAAAATATTGCTATTAAGTAGATTTATAGGTTCTACTTTGTTATTGGTCGGATTTCGGGAACGTAAATATCATTTTCGGCCTATTTTGGCCATTTCATGTCATTTTCGAATAGTTTGAGTCACTGGGCTCCAATTTCTTGTGAAACATGATAATATAACCTAAAATATTGCTATTAAGTAGATTTATAGGTTCTACTTTGTTATTGGTCGGATTTCGGGAACGTAAATATCATTTTAGGCCTATTTCGGCCATTTCATGTCATTTTCGAATAGTTTGAGTCACTGGGCTCCAATTTCTTGTGAAACATGATAATATAACCTAAAATATTGCTATTAAGTAGATTTATAGGTTCTACTTTGTTATTGGTCGGATTTCGGGAACGTAAATATCATTTTAGGCCTATTTCGGCCATTTCATGTCATTTTCGAATAGTTTGAGTCACTGGGCTCCAATTTCTTGTGAAACATGATAATATAACCTAAAATGTTGCTATTAAGTAGATTTATAGGTTCTACTTTATTGTTGGTCGGATTTCGGGAACGTAAATATCATTATTCAAGTAACCCCACCCCCCACACCCCACACCCGCACTTTCCCCCTCCTTACACGCCCCCTACACACGGTCCCCCCACTGCCCCCGCTTGCCCCCGCCGCCCCGGCCCAGTGCAATGCCCGGCAGCCGGCCAGCGGGTGGCCGCCACCGGCGGCTGGCTTGCGCCGGGCAGCTTCGCCGGCAACTTATTCGGTAGTACGTTTTGTTTTTGAAAAATTTTATCGTCCAATTGTCTCTTTGTTGTTTTATTTCTAGATCGGATTAAAGGAAAAGGAGGCAACGAGTGATTTCACTCCTACCGCACACATGGATGCTTTGCACGAAACTCTAGGAAAGGACCATAGTGGTCGTGTGAGGGGCGTGGGAGGTGTCCGCCTCGGCGTGCGAAAGGTATATGGTGAACAATACACTACAACGTCAAAATCAAGTGCAAGTAGTGTGAATTCGGCGTCGGTAGATGTGGAGGCTATCAAATGCGCAATTCGGGAGGAGCTTAGAGAGGAGATGACACATAACTTCAATGCTATGATGGAGCAAATGGGTTTACCGACCTTCCCATTGAAGAAAGGTAGTGATGTTCCATCTAGCCAGTCGATCGGTGTTCCACAAACATCGGATAATCAAACGATACCTGCACCTGATCCACCAATACCCGAGTTGAAGGTAATCACTGTATTTGGTTTAATTTATCACGCTTAATCACCGTGCTTTATTAATTAACTATTTATTGTCCCTAAGTGCATGCAATTCTAAATATGTTGTTTCATCGCTTAACTATTAATGACTTGTTTTGATTCAAAGGAGGAGACCCCATGCCGACTATTAGTTCAAGAAAATGATTCTGATAGTCTGATTGTGGTAGCTAGTGGCCATGCACAACCTCCTGGTGATCGAGTACGAGTGCATCACCAGATAGTGAACAATGATCACTATGTGGTGAGCATCGACTACATTGAGCCTGGTTTTGAAGACTTAGGTCTTCAGATGCCAAAACCGGAGGTTAGTCTACATACACTGAGTGACGCCCATGGTAGTTATGTTCTGTGGCCGCGTGCATGGGTGCGATTTTCAGATGAGGTACACCGATAAACATACATATATATGCGTTAGTTTATATATGTAATAATCAACTCCGATTATATTACTTTTCTATGTCATATATATAATAATTAGTAATATTCTTATTATTACTTTTTACTAGGTTTCAAGGAAGGCTGGTTCACATGACAAGAAGGCTAAAAAGGTCGGTTCACCAAACAAGATGGCTAAGGAGGCAATTGGACGTGCTGAAATTGAACCAAATGTGTTCGATGACCAAGTTAGTATGTCAAACAATCCACTTCTCGAGCCGTTGGTGGTGCAAGGCCTTACTAAGGCATGTTATTGGTTGCATGAGTGTATTAGCGATTTGCCCGAGAATAATGCTCCAATACATGTTCCTTTGGGGAAGGAACAATTCAACTACGCTGATGAGTCATCTACATGGATTTCCAAAGACGATGTTAAAGAATTCTTACGTGGAGAAATGTTGAGTGGAACAATGATACAAGCTTTCATGAGGTGATATACATACATATCTTACTTTACAAGTTTATAATAGTTTTCAACTTCCATGATAAGTATGTTTACTTTTTATTATATGTTTTCTCAGGTTATTGTGTACTGAATTGAATGAAAAAATGAGTGAGACAAAGATTGGTTGGTTATGTCCAAGTATGATGCGAGATGACAATTGTTTAAAAAACAAAACCGATGTGAAAGAATATCTCGATACTAGTTTCAAACAATCACATCGGTTAGAAGAGAAGTTCATCCTTGTTCCATATATTGAAGCGTAAGCTTGTTACACCAAACTTGATGCTTTACTTTATTTTCTATAACTTTATTTCCTTGTTTAGATAACTTGCCTTCTTGTTCCATATATCGATAACAAAAATTCACCGAATTGTTGAATAAGTAACTTTATATTATTTCCTTATATAGTCTCCATTGGACGCTCATTGTGATATGTTTGTCAAATAATCACGTTTACCACTTTGATTCTCTTCGTCGACAACCACCACGGAGCTTACTAGTCAAGTCACTATTGAATAGGTAACTTAACTAGAACAATATGTGTACCTAATATTACACATTTATATATATATATATATATATATATATATATATATATATATATATATATATATAATAAACATCTTATAATGTATTGATGTAGTGTGATGAAGCACCATTATGGACTTGGACTTCGATTAGGAAAAGCTCCTCTTTGGATATCAGTTGAGGTAACTACTTTGGTGAATCTTATGTCGAACCATTTAGTTTCATATACTCTAAATTTAACATGAATGTTTTTGGATGTTTAAATTTGGTGAATTTCGATGTCCGCAACAAAAGAATGGTGTTGATTGTGGCTATTACGTCTTTGCGGTACATGTTTGATATAGTCAACCGTTGTACCGACATCGATTATCTTCAAAAGGTATGTAACTAATTAGTTTATTTAATTTAGATTAAATTGATAGGTAAGAATTAGTTTATTTTGGAAATTGTAGCATAAATTAATTATAATCATATCGACCCCGAAACTAACCCAAAACTTGAACTCTAATATTTTGCTCCTAAATTTCACATTAACACTTCAAGTATGCATAAAGTAAGTGGTGTGTGTTAGTTTTTCTCCTATATGTAACATGTAGGTAGTTTTGGGAAGTGAAATAGCTCAAATTCACAAAAATCGACCCCAAAACGAACCTAAAAATTGAACTTCTAATCTTTTGCACCTAAATATGACATTAACACTTCAACTATGCATAAAGTAAGTGGTGTGTGTTAGTTTTGCTCCTATATGTAACATGTAGGTAGTTTTGGGAAGTGAAATAGCTCAAATTCACAAAAATCGACCCCGAAACGAACCTAAAAATTGAACTTCTAATCTTTTGCACCTAAATATGACATTAACACTTCAACTATGCATAAAGTAAGTGGTGTGTGTTAGTTTTACTCCTATATGTAACATGTAGCTTGTTTTTGGAAGGGAAATAGCTCAAATTCACAAAAAACGACCCCGAAACGAACCTAAAAATTGAACTTCTAATCTTTTGCACCTAAATATGACATTAACACTTAAACTATGCATAAAGTAAGTGGTGTGTGTTAGTTTTGCTCCTATATGTAACATGTAGGTAGTTTTGGGAAGTGAAATAGCTCAAATTCACAAAAATCGACCCCGAAACGAACCTAAAAATTGAACTTCTAATCTTTTGCACCTAAATATGACATTAACACTTCAACTATGCATAAAGTAAGTGGTGTGTGTTAGTTTTGCTCCTATATGTAACATGTAGCTTGTTTTGGGAAGTGAAATAGCTCAAATTCACAAAAATCGACCCCGAAACGAACCTAAAAATTGAACTTCTAATCTTTTGCACCTAAATATGACATTAACACTTCAACTATGCATAAAGTAAGTGGTGTGTGTTAGTTTTGCTCCTATATGTAACATGTAGGTAGTTTTGGGAAGTGAAATAGCTCAAATTCACAAAAATCGACCCCGAAACGAACCTAAAAATTGAACTTCTAATCTTTTGCACCTAAATATGACATTAACACTTCAACTATGCATAAAGTAAGTGGTGTGTGTTAGTTTTGCTCCTATATGTAACATGTAGGTAGTTTTGGGAAGTGAAATAGCTCAAATTCACAAAAATCGTCCCCGAAATGAACCTAAAAATTGAACTTCTAATCTTGCGTGTGCACCTAAATTTGACATTAAAACTTCAAGTATGCATAAAGTATGCATAAAATTGGTTGTTTAATTAGCTAATTGCAAGAGTTAGTTGTTATTATATATTGTAAATGTTTGACTTGATCTTATTAATTTATTATATTCATATTATTGCAAGGTTTACATGGATAACGACGCACCAAGGTTGGATGAATTCACAATTGATGAATTGGATGAAGTTCGAAACAAGTTGGCAACGTACATTTGTGAAGATTGTCTATGACGATACATTGGTTAGGATTTTGCAAGAACTAGCTAGAAGTTCGAAACAAGTTGGCAAGCTATTCGGTTGTTGCGTTAATGTAGCTTTTTGTATAAGAATTAATATAATTTTGCCTTAATATGTACTCTTTAACATTATTATTATTATATATATATAATTATTACATATATAATTGGGAACTCTATATATATATGCATTATGAGGTTTGTAATATGGTACAAAGCAAAGCAGCAAGGAACCATCGACACAGGGAACGAGCGCATATATAATATTATATAGCTGAATTTAAAAATAAAAACAAAATTACAAAAGGGCTGCGGTTAATAGGGAAAACCGCAGCCCTTGCCAAATAAGGGCTGCGGTTAACCGGGAAAACCGCAGCCCTTAAATCACCAAGGGCTGCGGTTTTCCCAATTAACCGCAACCCTTATTTGGCCAAGGGCTGCGGTTTTCTTACGACCGCAGCCCTTAATTCTCCAAGGGCTGCGGTTCTTAACCGCAGCCCTTCCTATATATTAAGGGCTGCTACTCTAATTGCTGCGGTCAAAAAACGCAGCCCTTAGGCCACTTTTGACCGCGGCCCTTAGGCTTTTTTCCACTAGTGATATATAACCAAAACCTGTTTTAGTACATCTCAATTAAGTAACCAATGTTGCAATCAATCAACCAACAAGGTTCAAGCAACAAAATATTATTCTAACCTACAAATACATACACTAAGCATCAAGCTTAGTTTCCTTCGTTAACGACCCGTATAAAGTATTCTGCAAAAAGTTCTTTGAGGTCGTTGATCTCATATATGGAGTATGGCTCAAGACTTGACGGAAAAGCCTAGAAATATATTAAACTAGTTAATATACTTTAATATTCTATAAGTATAAATAACCAATTTACAACATACATATACCTCATACAAATTCTTTGATTCATAGTAGAAGCGGATGATTAGAAACATGTATCTTATCACGAAATAGCCGCATTCCACTCCTTTCGATTGTTGAGCACACTACACCAAATTTAAGATATGTATTAGAATCGAAAAAAAATCCTAAATAGAATTATAAAGTATCAAATACAAAACCATAAGAGTTTTACCCGCATATATGTCCAAGACAATTTAGTTCCTTTATTGAATCCTTCAAGGCGCGTGAATTTTGTATATGCACTAAGTATAGAGATTTTATAACAATTAATTACTATAAACATTTATAAATTATTTAAAATATCATAAAATGCATGTAAACTTATTAACATGTATAGCAACTATGAACTTACGTATTCAATGGTATCTTGATAGCTAAGGATCTATCTCTCTTGATCGAATCAAATATATATACCGTTCTCTTAGATAGACAAATGACAAGAAGAATCCAATGATCCCTAAGGCATGAAGCAAAATGTGATGTTTATATATATAACCACAAGTTCATAAAGATAAAACAAAGTAAAGATTAGTTTAACTAACATACTTTTCAATATACGGACATAGGATGTAACGCATATATTGATTCGCTTTCAATGAACTTGCCATGTAGTTGATCACGGCATCTAATTGACTGCGTATCATGGTCGCTGAAATCATACTTGGACACATGAAACCAATATTATTATCTCCATGCTCCTCAGACTGCTCTGCCAAGTACCTAGTATCCAAACACTTATAGTTAGGGAGAAACAATAAAAATAAATATCAATGTTAATTAGTTTAGAGTTTGAGAAATCTCACATCATAAATACTTGCAAAATGGATACATTAATCCATGCTCCCGTGAGAAGTTGAAAAACATCTTGTCGCGAGAGAATGATCATATGATCTCTGTCAAAGTCGAAGACGGTACCCTTTGGAACTTGCATATGAAAAGGCTCACCTGAGGGTTTGTCGCAAAATATTTGGTGCATCTCCTTGATATTATCATCCATATCATCCAGTGTCAAGTCAAAAAAAGGATCTACGTGCCTATGTGCAGACTCATCGG
The DNA here is from genome assembly GCA_947648045.1 of Beta corolliflora. Lineage (NCBI taxonomy): Eukaryota > Viridiplantae > Streptophyta > Magnoliopsida > Caryophyllales > Amaranthaceae > Beta > Beta corolliflora. The sequence goes on along the minus strand of CANSZD010003076.1, from coordinate 148,174 downwards.
TGCAAGGATCACTACCAACTTTTTTTTTTCCTTCTTCTTCTTCATCGCACCTTCTTTAGGTATATGTTCCTAATTCAATTCGACTTCTTTTTAATTCATATTATATATGTATATAGATTATTTCATATATAAATCAAGTTTACTTAGTATACAAAATAAAGATTACGTAGTATATATAAATCAAAATTTCTTAGTATATATATTTACATTCCTTAGTATATAAATCAAAATATTAAACATAAGTTACCTGATTATCTGAGACTAAAAATACCAACTCTTTCGGCCATTCTATGAATGAACCCTCGGCTTGACTGAGTTTCACGATGTATGGAGTAGGTAGTGGAACTAGAGCTTCTGCGTAGTCCGAATAAAAATCATCAACACTCACTTTCACGGTCGTAGGATGTGATGATGACTCCAATTGTGGTTGTACAGTACCCTCGGCTACAATGATCGGTCCCGAGTTATCCGCTATTGCCAAACGACATGGAACCGGACTCTTAACATCCATTGAGAACACAATGTCATTAATTAAGTGTTTTAGAAACATAATATCATAATCGTAGAAGATATAAAATAACTATATACCTGCAAGTTCGCAAATGGATCATTGCCCCCCGAGTGACAGCTACTAGGATCAACTGGAGTGTGAGGACTTGTTTGATTTGGTGCTTGAAGACCAAATTGCACTGCAAAAGCCTTTAACTTTTCTTGAAGTATTGCATCTATCTTCGAGTTCATCTCCTCCATCGTTTGTTCTCTAACTCTTTGGCTCACTCTAGCCTCGAACTCCTTCATCTCCTCATCATCCATGGCCCTACCCTTTCGAGCAGTACTACTCCGATCAGGATCTCCCCAAACCGATGTAATCCCAATGCTACGCCCAGCTGTTAACACACACCCAGGACGGTCTTTCCTCTGTAGAGCACGTGATAGAGCATCATCCATCCGACCTGGAACAAACTCTCCTTCCTTTTCTTTCCTTTTCCAATCATCCTGCATGCGTCAAATTCAAAAAAGTCATATGATTAGTAGAATTCGTGTAATTAGATAAGAAAATATTATAAAATTTGAAGAATGCTTACAATGGACTCTTTTATCTTTTGTGTTTCTTCATTAGGGAAGAAAAGATTTCCTTCCTTATCTTCTTTCGATCTCGCGAGAAGCCATGGCAAAGTTCGATCAGGCAAGGAGGAAATATATGATGATGTGGATGAGTCAACAGATGATGCTGTAGAGGATTTAGGGATATACCCTTTGTCTTTCCAAACGGGAATCATCTCCGCATATGACTTTTGACCCAAAAAATGAGGATGAATGTTGGCAGCCTGTGACTTTCTTGCTATTTCACTTTTAGCCTAATATGAAAACAAGTAATTAGTTAATATTCACAAAAAAAAATTGATTATAACTTATTATGTGATTGTAACGTATATATTATATACCTTAAACTCCTTAAAGCTACACTTTTTCACAAATTCGTCCCAAATCTCTTCCGTGATGAAAGGATAGAGCACGTACGGTTGCATATCATTGTTAGGCCCCGACCTCGTTTTTGTGATCCATCGACTCACTAATCTTGACTTGAAATCTCTCCACCGCTTATCACAAGTAGTCAACACATCTCGTTTCTTCCTCTCATCCTCTTGTATTCCAAACTCTTTCTTCAATATATAAAATTAACCAATAATACACGATTAGTATAATAAACATGATTCAAATTAAATTAAAAGAATGGATTTTAAAAATACATAGGTTTACTTACTTTAGCATCTTCCCATAAACTATTTTTTAGGCCTTGTGGAACATCATCCCAACTATCGTACAAGATAGACACTTTGCTTCTACTGATTTCGCCGCAATGTGTCTTGTACGCACCAACATGATCCCAAATCGGACGCATCCAATCATCCCACTGAAGTACTCTTTGGACCCCGGGTTTGGAACGTATCCCTTTTGTAGGACGTCTAGGCTTGCTCACTCTTTTCTTCCTACTACCTCCATCAGTTATCTCGGCCTCAGAACGTGGGTGCCGATCATCATCGGATGCTTCATGCATTATGTGATCTTCCATCACTACACCTGAAACCATAAAGCATAAAGACATGTTAGATTCATCAATGAAATACTACAAAATTCTTTTAACGAAGCATAAAATATATAATTGAAAATTATAAACAATAGTAGTTGCAATAATATTACATTAGTTACCTATTAATCAGTTTTTTCTTTGACAACGTAAAATCCCTCATTATGGTCTCGGCGAATGTAATTCGGGTCCAGATCTTCCCCTAATGTACTTGGAATGACTACTGACGAAGCAATGACTTCATTGAATTGCTTATCGTATTCCTCTTCATTGTGTACATCATCAATTCCAAGTATTCTCCTTTTTCCTTCAATGACAACAGACCATTTTGAATCGGCAGGGTCAACCATGTAGAATACTTGTTTTGCTTGTGATGCCAATATCAAAGAATCTTCATGATGCCCTAACCGGTTGAAATTGACTAATGTAAAAAAGTCATGTTCATCCTTCTTTACACCACGACTAATATTAAACCACTTGCATTGGAAGAGCGGAATCTTGAAGTCAACATAGTCAAGTTCTAATATCTCTTCAATGAACCCGTAGTAAGACTTCATTGTCTCAACAATGGTTCTATCCCTTCTACTTTTATACTCTGATGACAAAGCCCCCAACGTAACACCACTGTTTTGCATTGTAGATTTGTCATCTTGCCGTTTAGTGTAAAATGAATAACCATTGATGTCATACCCTTCATAGGAAAGAACTTGCATCTTTGACCCATATGCCAACCATCTCAACGTATCCGATACATCATTTTTTGGGTCAGATAGTTGGTTCATAACTCGTTCTTTAAACCAATCAACGAACGACCGATTCTGCTCAATCATCAACTCACGTTCATTCTTCAATGGATACTGAACACTAAGCATCTTCTTGTGCTCATCTAAGTAAGGATGAACTTGTTTTAGATTTTCTAACACCAAAAATTCTGCTTTTCTTTTCAACTCTCCATCAAGACACAATCTTTTTCTCCCAATGGTACCACAACCATCAAGCCTTCCTTCATGTCTAGATTTTGGCAATCCAATTGCTTTTGCACGTGCTAAATACTGACTTACATATTCAGATACTTCCTCCGCAACTGTTCTTTGGACAATACTTGCTTCTGGTCTAGCTGGATTCATCACTTTTCCCTTGAGAGTACCCATATGCCTTTCGAAAGGCCACATATACCTCATACAAACGGGCCCACAAAGTTTAATTTCTCGGACAAGATGAATTATCAAATGAGGCATTATGTCAAAGAACGATGGTGGGAAGTACATTTCAAATCGACACATCGTCTCTATTACATCAGCTTGCAACGTATCTAGAGTGTTAGGATCAATCACCTTGCTAGATATAGTTCTGAAGAAGAAACACAACTTTGTAATCGTGTATTTCACTTGGGAAGGCAAAATTCCTCGTATTGCAACAGGTAATAAATGCTGCATCATGATATGACAATCATGAGATTTCAAACCAACGAGTTTCAAGTCCTTCAGTGAGACAAGGTTTCGAAAATTTGACGAGTATCCATCAGGGACCTTTAACCTATGCAGAGACTCACAAAAACTCGTTTTCTCCTTCTTAGACAAAGTGTAGTAAGCTGGTGGCAGATAATAGCATTGTCCCCTCTCCTGAGGTGCTAGTTCTGGTCTTCCTATTTCAGCCATGTCTTTCCTAGCTTTAACTCCATCCTTTGTCTTCCCGGGCATATTCAACAATGTTCCGACAATGGCATCACAAACATTTTTCTCAATGTGCATTAGATCAAGACAATGTCTGACTTCTAAGCATTCCCAATATGGAAGGTCCCAGAACTTAGATCTTTTCTTGTATAAGTTCTTTGAGACACTTTTAAAGGGCTTACCAAACACTGTTTCAATATCCTTTACCCGATTAGAAACCTCTTTTCCACGCAAGGGTACAGGGGCTTCTCTCATCTCCACTTTTTCGTTGAACAACTTTTTCTTCTTACGAAATGGATGATCTAAAGGAAGCCATGTACGGTAATGCAGGTATACATTCTTCCCACAATGATGTAACCGCTCATCAATCATATCCTCATCACAAATAGGGCATGCCTTTGCTCCTTTAACCGTATACCCTGACAAATTCCCATAAGCCGGGAAATCATTAATCGTGCAAAATATCATGGCACGTAATGTGAAGTCAGTTTTCGTATACGCATCGAACATCGAAACACCTTCATCCCACAACAATTTCAGATCTTGAAGAAGTGGGTCAAGATACACATCTATGTCGTTTCCGGGTTGCTTAGGACCCGAAATAAGAAGCGATAGCAGAATAAATTTACGCTTCATGCATAACCAGGGGGGCAGATTATAAATGGTCAGTAGAACCGGCCAAGTGCTATGTTGGGTACCTAGTGTGCCAAAAGGGTTCATCCCATCTGTACAAAGTCCAAGCCTAAGATTTCGAGGTTCTTTACCAAAACCTGCGAACTTTCGGTCGATATTTCTCCATTGCGGAGAATCGGCCGGATGTCTAAGCATCCCATCTTTCTTCCTCTTGTCCGCATGCCACCTTAATAATTTAGCATTATTTTCATCCGAAAATAAACGCCTAAATCTTGGAATGCATGGAAGATACCAAAGAACCTTCGCCGAAGTTTCTTTCTTTCTCACTCCCTCATCATCATGTTTTATCTTGTACCGAGATTCTCCACACCTTGGACACTCACCCAAATCCTTGTACTCATTTCGATACAGCACACAATCATTTGGACATGCATGTATCTTCTCATATTCCATACCTAATGGACACAATAATTTCTTTGCCTCATAGGTAGAGTTAGGAATTTCATTCCCTTCAGGTAGCAATTCTTGTAAAAAAGTGAACAACTCACTGAGACTTTTATCTGTCCAACTATACTTCGATTTCATATTGAACAATGTGAGGATGCCAGAAAGTTTAGTGAAATTCTTACACCCCGGATACATAGGTTTGTCCGCTGCACTTAGAATACTATTATACATATGCGGACGATCGGTTCCTTCATCCTCCAAATTGTGCAACATCTCATCTACCCTATCATTCTCATCAACTACCCTATCATTCTCATTATCATCCTCTCCTTTTTCAATATCAACCTCAACCTCATCATCAATGTGATCAACATGCAAATCATCACACAAGCTAGTGGAGCTCATACCCTGATCATAAAACTCTCCATGCCATGTCCACCTAGTATAGTTACTCTTAAACCCACGACGAATCAAATGATCCTTAATTTAATCCACATCACGATACCCCCTAGAGTTATTGCAATCACAACAAGGACACAAGACTAACTTTGACCCATTCTGTGATTGATGTTCTAATGCAACCTTGATAAATTCATCAACCCCTCGTAGAAATGTCGTCGAAATTCGATTACCATACATCCAGGTTCGATCCATATTCATACACTAGAGACACCAAACAAGAACACAATCGATCACATCATTCAAAGTGTCTTATCAAATGCAGTCATGAACATTTGGGTCCTTATCACTCCAACCTAACCCATCCTTGAGTTTCTCATCTCACTAGTGAAGGAACATTTGGTTTTCAATTCTAAGAAAAATCCGGCAGCACTTCCCTACAGTTCTCCAAGTACACGATGAAGATAGTAGGTAAACTATCAACATATGTACCCAGAGAACGCTTAGGGAAATGAGCTAGATCTTTCTTAGAATCGAAAACCAAACATTCATTCACATCCTAAGTGAGATAAGAAACTCAAAGACAGTCCCAAACCGGGGACTATTCAAGACTTACTCCTAATGAGTAAGCCTCGAACGGGTATCTAGGCCAATGATGCACACATTGCAATTAAACAGCAAAAACCAATCCATTCCTTAGATTTCCCTCCCCACCGCATTAAGGTATGTCCATATAAGTTTGGTCATAATTCAACATATGCTTTCCCAATCACATAACCAAACAATTCACATATACTTTCCCAATCACATAATTCAACATTATAGGGACAAATAAAACAAATAAACATAAAGCAAAAGCTATAATATATATACCTCTGCTCTCAAGGAGCAGCGAAGACAAGCACAACGAGGTGAGCTTGGAGCACCAGCCGACAAGTAGAGGACGGAAAGTGGCAACTGCATTAGGGCATTAACCAACCCACAAATTAAATAGTGATTAATAAACATCAACTATCTAATATTAAGACATTAACAAATTAGAGATTAAGAAACAACATTAAGATTAAAGTAGAATTATTAAGATCAATGGTAAAAAACAAGAATGACTTGTGAATATAATTATATAGTAGAAAGGAAGTATTTTAGAGCACTGCAAACTATATAAATTCATGAGCACTACAAACTACAAACATCCTAAATATAATCTTAAAATTCAATCTTAAACTACAAACTACAAATTAAACTACAAACATCCTAAATTCAATCTTAAAATTCAATCTTACTACGAACTACAATCACTCTACTAATACAATCACAAACTCCTTGATTAAGATCTAGCAAAAATAAGAAAAAAAATTCCAAAAAAAAAGACAGAAATTGGTATAAAAAAAAAGACATAAATTGAGACAGAAAATTGAAAAAAATAAATTACATTACCGGAGACGGGGAGACGGAAAGCAGCGGCGGCGCGACGGAGAGCAGAAGCGGCGCAAGGGAAAGCAGAGGCGACGCGACGGCGAGCAGCGGCGGCGCGACGGTCGTTCAGCAGCGATGAGTGAGAGTGAGAGTGAGTGAGTGAGAGAAAGAGGAGTGCAAGAGAGAGAGAGTGAGTGAGAGAAAGAGGAGTTCACCGGCCTGTGTTGCGTCGCCGGCGAGAGGAGATGCCGGAGCAGCGGCGGCGCGACGGGGGAGTGATTGAACGGCGCGACGGGGGAGTGAGTCAGTGAGTGTTTGTGGGAATTCGCATGAGAGAGAGAAGTGCGAGTGTTTGTGCGAATTGGCCCAACTGAGCGGGATACGAAAAATTAAAAACTATAAATAAGAGTCATCTGCGTCGGATGGGTCTATGATCCGACGCAGATGACTAATTAATAAAATTCTGGGCAGGATACAAGTCATCTGCGTCGGATGGGTCTATTGTCCGACGCAGATGAATAATAATATAAAATTTAAAATTCTGGGCAGGATACAAGTCATCTGCGTCGGATGGGTCTATTGTCCGACGCGAGATGAATAATAATATAAAATTGGTGCGGGATACAAGTCATCTGCGTCGGATGGTCTCGTGGTCCGACGCTTGAGATGAATAATAATAATTAATAAAATTATTGGGTCAAGAGGATACAAAAAATACCAAACGTCATACGTCGGATGGGTCTATGGTCCGACGCAGATGACTCGCAAAACGAGCTCGTATAATTTTGCTAGGCTATTTGCGTCGGATGTTCTGTAGGATTTGACGCACATATATCATTTGCGTCAGTTTCTCTCGCGTGCGACGCAAATAATCAGACGCAAATCGTGAATTCTGTAGTAGTGGTACGACACAGTGCCAAAAATTTTGAAAGAGACTTTCGTAAAAGAAAATATGTCGATCTACCTGAATATTTGATTTGCAACTTCTGTGGAAAGAATGGACATCTTATGGATAATTGTAACGTCAAGAAAAAGAGTGTTGCGAAAAATGTAAAGTATGTAACTCAAATATGGGTTAGAAAAGACTTATTAGAAGCTCAACGAAAGAAAAAGGGACCCAAACAGATTTGGGTTCCTAAAATTAACAAGTGATCTTTTTGCAGGCAAACGTGAGAGGAAGCAGCCTATGGTATCTCGACAGTGGCTGCTCAAGACATATGACTGGTGATAAATCTCAATTCCTCTCACTAGTAGCCTACCATGGAGGTTGTGTTACATTTGGCGACAACAAAAAGGGAGAAATAAGTGGTATTGGAAACGTCGGTAATTCCCTAACACACTCCATAGAGAATGTGATGTTGGTAAGTGGTTTGAAAAAAATTTGTTAAGCATATCCCAATTGTGTGATCAAGGTAATTCTGTTGAATTTCATGCATGAATATTTTACAATACAATTTGTGGCTTTGGGATTAATTTCTGGAAATTAGTTGAGTATTATGCTTGTTGTCCTCCTTTAAATATGTTAATTAGAGTGTTGATGCATGTCTTTGTGAAACACTGTGAGAAAAAGTCTACTTGATATAAAAAGGACTCGTAATGGTCTAATGATGTTGTCCTAATATCATGATCCTAAGTTGTCGAACTAATGAGCTATATGATCCTAAGTTGCCGAGTTATTGAGCTATGAAATGCTAATTCTTTCTCCTATGGCAAGCTTGATCTTTATCCCGATATTCTGATTTTCTATTTATGAGTTTGACATTCGTGCCTCATTATTTCTTTCTTTCATATGTCTCACCTTATCGTCATTTCCCTATTATTATCCTTCTTTTCCTCACCCATTGATCTAAAGTTCCAACAAAAAGTATAAAAGTTTAGAAGAACACTTTACTTTAATAAATGCCTTAATACTTGATCAAAATTTAGCTAGATAGCTATACCAAAAAGGAAAAAAAAAAGAGTACTAAACGTTGACAAATTTATGATGGAAGCCATGGCGGCCCAAAAAAAAGTCAAAAGCGAGAAAGATGACAAATGGAGGAGCTTGGTTTGGCAACTAAAACGTAGGAATCCTAAAAAGACTCTACGAAGATAATTTTGATATTTAGATATTGAGTTAGTTTTGCGTGCACCTGGTCCAATAATATTATTGTGGACCAAAGCCACTTATTTAACATAGTGATTCTTCTTTTCATATAGTAATCTTTTAAAATCATAAGTTACACTATACAGTTACTATCTATTATAGTGACCATTTTTTTAAATATAGTCACTCTTTCTTACATTAATTTATCATAATTAAATTTTCACTTTGTGACATAGTAACCTCTTTTTTCACACAGTCAAACTTTACAATATATATCTACTCATTTTTTATATCTATATTTTTTATATAGTGATATTTCTTTCCATAAATCACATGAATTAGCATTAGGTCCACACTAATTAGCGTGGACCAAGTCCATATAAGTTTTTTACTTAGATATTATTAGTACGAACATTATTACATCTAGCCAGTGGATAGATTATATGTTCTGATAGTGAGTTGGATTACACCATAAATTAAATTCTATTAGTAGTGGGTACATTATCTACTAAAGAAACTAAATTATATCCTATTGTACTTATGTCTTTTCCAATAGGTACCATCGAAATAGTACCACTTGAGTATCAATATTAACTGCACGTCGATTGGAAAAAACATATACTTCCTCCGTAACAAAAATAACTACAACAAATGAATATTTTATACCTCACAAATAATACCCATTTGTTGCAGTTATCATGTTACTGAAAAAGTATATAAAATACCAAAAAGAAAACTCCAATAGTTGATCACCAACACTTTCTCACCACGAAGTCATATGTAAGTACTGACCGACATGCATGTGTGTCTATCAGTATTCCACTATCGCTTGGAGTTCACGAAAAGAAAAGAAAAGAAAAGAAAAGAAAAGAAGAAAAAAAGAAAAAAGATTATGTTTGTCAACTGGCTTCAATACATATTCTCATAACATATATATACTTCAATTGATAAACAGATTGAGAACTCGACATAATTTCTCATTTCGAAGCTATTATTATTATTATTATTAGCCCACCAGAAAAAGAAAAAAAAATGAACTCGAGTAAGAGTGAACGAGAAGCAGAAATAAGAGCATTTGATGAAACAAAATTAGGAGTTAAGGGGCTTGTTGATGCTGGTGTTCCAACCATACCCTCTTTTTTTATTGATCCACTTATTACACCCACTTCTGAGTCTGATGATGCTGGCTGTAGTATCCCAATCATTGATCTTAGCGCCGCCGCCGCAGTTGAGAAGATTCGAGAAGCATCCGAGGAATGGGGTTTTTTCCAAGTGGTGAACCATGGGATTCCTGACACTGTTTTAGAAGAGATATTGAATGGAGTAAGAGGGTTTTTTGAGCAAGATGATGAAGTGAAGAAAGGTTACTATTCTAGGGATTATGAGAATAACAAGTTTGTTTATAATAGTAATATTAATTTATATAAAGGGACTGCAGCTAATTGGAGAGACTCTTTTGGTGTTATGATGGCTCCTTATCCTCCTCTTCCTCATCAATTGCCTCCCCCTTGCAGGTTTGCCTCTTTCTTATTGTCTCCTTATTACTCCCTCTGTTTTCTTTGTTGTTCCTATTTGGAATCGGGGGAAAAACCAATGTAACTCAAAAAATGGGCAAGATTCCACTCTTTTAAATAAAATTAAATTAACTAAAATAAAGAATCTAACCCTTTTGAGTTATTCCAGGTTAGGCAACCAATTGTACAAAAAGTTTGAGGGGTAAAAGAGTAAAGTAACTACAAACTAGTGTGAACACATCTATTGCTAGCTCTTTGAGTTATTCAATACTAGACAACCAATTAGACAAAAGTTTGAGGGGTAAAAAGGTAAAAAATGACTATTCAATAGTGTGAACACATTTATTGCTACTTAAAACTAATGGGAAATTTAATTCATAAATTATACTATTCATGGAAAGATTCAAAATAGGAATAGAGATGGCAATTATCCATGGGTGAATGGATTATCCACCCACCCGCCCCGAATAAATGGGTGATCACCCGCGGTGAAGCGGGTGACTAGTGGGTGATGGATGGATCGGGTGGTGGGTCGGGCGGATATGGATGATATTTTTTGAATCCATCACCTGCTCCATCCATTAATATATTCATCCATCCACCCATATATATATATATATATATATATATATATATATATATATATATATATATATATATATATATATATAATTTAATTTTAAAAAATTGTTTTTTACTGCCACGTGTCATTTAAGGTAATTAAAAAAAAATACTTAATTTTTTTAAGGGATAAAAAAATACTTATAATTACTTTTCGGTGTGTAATAAGATTGATATTTTGTCACTTTATTGTCAATCTATGATACTATTATCAATTTTTCATATATTAATTTCTTTCAAATTGTTAAATCTAAAAAATAGTTTTTGTTCCCAGTATCACCCGTTTTCCACCTACCCGCCCCACCCGCGGATGATGGGTGGAGCGGATATGGGTGAAATTTTTGGCGGATGATGGATGGTGTGGATGGAGTTTTGGGTCGCGGGTGATGGGGCGGATGGAGCTCCACCCGACCCATCTCCGATCCATTGCCATCCCTAAATAGGAACAACATATTGAAATTTCCCAATGTGGAATATAGGAACAACAAAAGAAAACAGAAGGAACTTAATACAATATTTGTTTCCCAAATATTACTTGACATGTTTAACTGATGGTGTGATCATATGAATGAACTTACATATATGCATTATTCTTAACACCGTTCGTGCTAATTGTGAGTGATCTCATACATTTATTATGTGCATTATTCACAACCTTGATAATTCTTAACAATAACTCATATATGCTTTATTTCTAATCCCGCTTATGTATGTTCAGCATTTTCCCCACATAACATGATCATTTAACTTAATCTAGTGGCGTGTTGCATATAAAGAATAGTAACACATACTTTTCTAGCATGTCGAAGATAATTGTACAATTTTCATAATAATATTTGATGATTTGTGCTTCATTATTGTACGGTTACACCCTTACTAAGTGAAAGTGCAGTTTTTCAATACTTTAAATTCATATTTAAACTTATTACAACATATATGAACTTATTTTACCTAAAATAAATGAAAGACCAATAAGAATATTAATTAGAATAGCTTAAGTGAGGAGAAATGGTCCAACTATTACTATAAAGGGAGCATGATCAAATTAAAATTGTGTCATATACTTAAAAAAAAAAAATATATATATATATATATATATATATATATATATATATATATATATATATATATATATATATATATATATATATATATATATATATATATATATATATATATATATATATATATATATATTTCTAAGGAGATCGATAGAGTAATTATTTCACCATTTCTCTATATATATATATATATATATATTTCTAAGGAGATCGATAGAGTAATTATTTCACCATTTCTCTCAATTGATAGACAATTTGGTTATGGTTTATGGACGTGTAGTGACACACTAGTAGAGTACTCAAAGCAAATGATGAAGGTGGGAAAACTGTTGTTTGAGCTACTATCAGAGGCACTTGGATTGGAAGCAAAGCACTTAAATGAAATAGGTTGTAGTGAAGGGCTAAATGTTGCGGGTCACTATTATCCAGCTTGTCCACAACCAGATTTGACATTGGGAACCTCAAAGCATGCTGATAACGTCTTCTTAACCCTTCTATTGCAAGACCAAATTGGTGGCCTCCAAGTTCTTCATAATAATCGTTGGGTTGATGTTCCTCCCACTCCTGGAGCTTTAGTGGTTAACATAGGGGACCTTTTACAGGTAAATAAATACTTTTATGTTGAGTATGTTGTATGTTGTATGTGTCTTTGTCTTCTTTTTTTCTTTTTTTAATAACAAGCAACTAACATATAAGTTTGAATTTGGCAACTTGACATATGCATAAGTTAAAAGTGTAATGTATTTGCATGTATATTTTCAGTTGATAACAAATGATAAATTCAAAAGTGTGGAACACAGAGTATTAGCCAACAAAAGGGGCCCAAGAATATCTATGGCATCTTTCTTCTCGACATTTTTACTTGAGACGTCTAGAAGGTATGGACCTATCAAAGAATTATTGTCGCATTCAAATCCTCCAAAGTATCGTGAGACCACAGTGAAAGAATGTAGTGCCTACTTCATGAATAATGGGCTTAATGGCGCCTCTGCTCGTGAACATTTCAGACTCTGATTGACATATTCTTTCGTATATGTATCTTACATATGATACAAGAGCATGCGACATTTCCTCTTTTAGAAGAATCCTAGTTTTATTAGGATTTCTCATAGTATCCTAGTTATGTTAGGATTCTATGTATGTATGGTAGTATTTTAGTTGTATTAGTACTTTAGTAGTCTTTTGCTTACAAGTTTTTACTATTCTACTTAGAAAAGGTTTTTCTTGTTTTAAGCATATTATGAGTTCTACTTTTATTTCGAATAAGGAAAGAGACGTGTACTTATCTTTTCACCCAAATCCGAGTTCGCGTAGGATTAGGTTTGTAATGCCTATTTAAAGGCACATTTATTATTCAATAAAGGTGAAGATTTAGAGAATTGAAATTACGAGAGTCTTTTGAGTTGAGCGTGAGCTAACTACTTGATTTTCGAGTAATAAACCAAAATCAAACAAACGAGATGTACTTGATCCACTCTTAACCGTGACTTAAGAGTCCCTATCCTTTTTTATTTTTTTTAGTATTTAGTTCCCAGAAAAAAGATACTTTCGAGAAACAACGAGCACGCCGTAATTAAGATCGCGAAAATGCGATTTCTTCATTGCACTTTTTCATAAGAACCACAAAAGATCCTATTTTCTGCAACCATAATCACATCAATGCATATGTAATGTGTAAAAGAATCAAGGTTGACATAGTTGGTTGGAGGCCCTACTCCTTCTAATCATTTAACAGAGGTTCGATTCTTACACCTTACAATGTGGGATCTCCAAACTCTCCCCTTTGCAAGAGATCTTCCTCTTACCTTTTTTTTTAAAAAAAAATGAAATTAATTATGCGTATAATGTTTTATTAATATTTAATATTTGGACATTATTTTTGTGAGAGTGATTGTTAGGTTATTAGGTAATAGAGACATATCAACTTAGACCGTTTTTCTTTTTTCCTGTTACGGAATATTATCATTTGTTGCAAATAAAGAGTAACTTATTCTTTTATTTTTCCTTCACTTTTAATATTCATTTGTGCAATTTATATCTGATCTCATAAAATACTTCTAGTTAGACAATTAGGGAAGTCAAAATAGCTAACGTACATTTGTATTTAGGAAAAGTAAAACAATTAGTGAAGTCTTTTCTCAGGCGGTCACGCACTCACGCCAATAGTAGAATTGAAAAGCTCATTTGAATGGAAGGGACCATGGATGAACCTCCCTCTATTGTGCAGTATGTGAGGAAAACACAAGAGGAGTTTAAAGCTGCTTGGGAGGGGCGCAAGCAAGTAAGTCAGAAGGGAGGTGCTGCTTTCCCAACTGCTTGAACGCCGCCATGTGAGGGCCGAGTGAAGATAAATGTGGATGCTGGGCAAATGGGTGAGTGGGGTGCTGGGTTGGGTTGTAGGAACATATAGATGCATATAGCGGAATTTCAGGAAACAAATTTCCTAACATCTATCACAAGATCGCATGCATAACATAAATATGAATCATATTATAAGGAAAAGAATGTACAACCTTTGTAGCGTGTTTTCCACCGGATTGCAAGTGCTAGAGATCAAAGAACAGCAATTGATGTCCCTCTACTTAGTCCACGAGCACCAATTGAATTCCCACGTTTGCTAGAACGGAAGAGGATGAACAGATTTCACTCTCTTGCTTTTTAGGTAGGATGGCCGGATTTTCCAAAGGGACATAATAGGGTTTTTTTTCTCTCTCTTTTCAGTTTGAATGTTACTGTCAAAATGAACGTTCTTTTCCTCTCTGCTATTATAACCTTTTATAATAGTAGGAGAATAAAATAAGAGAGAGACCTAACCTAACCCTACTTTCTCCTATTGGCCGGTTTCCTTACTTCAATTAGTTACTACAATGTGTGACCTCATAGGATTAGGTTAACTTAGTTGTAGATACAATCAATATTGTTCCACTAACCAACATTATTTATTCTCTAGCAAGTAAATGTGATTACTAAACTAACGTAATTAATTATCTCTATAATAATTCCTTTTATAATTAGTAATTGCTGGGATGTCTAAGGACATATTCCTTCAATCTCCCACTTGTCCGAAGACAAGAGCGCAATGCTAAATTTCTTAAGTCACTTAATGTCAAATTTGATAACACCATGTTATTCTCAAATTTATGTTCCTTGATCTTTGAGTTCGAACTGCTCAAATAAGGATTAACTCTTTAATCCTATTCCGCATGGCCATGCAATTTTCCAGTTCTCGCTCATCAAGAGGCCCAGACACCATTCCTATTTAATAGGAGGACTTATCCACTCTTGTATGACCATAACTCCCACTCATTTCTTAGCCCACCTGATCACTGCCTTTATAACCTCCTTTTACGGCGCGGTGTTTAACAGTGTCAAAGTTAAACTAATTATGTTGTGGTTATTAAGACATACTCATGTCTAAGGAATCCACTAAATATAGTAGTTCGATTCTACTTTTAGAATCTAATTAGGTCAAGTCTCAATGTATCAACTATACATCCATATAATCAATTAGTCTCAATGTATCAACTATACATCCATATAATCAATTAGACATCTCTATGTCTCCATAGCCCATGGAACTGCGCTATCAATTAATTATACACTAGTCTTTTAAATAAATCACTTATGTCCAATTTAGTGATTTAGACTAGGGACTTTAAATAAGTTGTGATTTCTGTTCACTTTATAGGGTTCCATTATCAAAACGTTTTCGATAATCCTATTTGAAAGCACAAATTATTTGGACATTTTATTTAATACTAAACCAAACAATTAAATAAGAAACATATTTTTATTGATAAACATCCAAAGCATAATCAATGTCTTTACAATTGTAAACATGAAGTAAACAACCTAAAGCCATTCTCCCATATGCTTAAGCCCCATAGACCTAGTATGACACTCATGCTTAGGTTGAGCAAGCGGTTTAGTCAGAGGATCTGCTACGTTATCCTCAGTATGAACCTTGCTTACTTTCACATCCTCTCTACCAACGATTTCTCGAATGAGATGGAATTTCCTGAGCACATGTTTAGACCTTTGATGCGATCTGGGTTCCTTAGACTGAGCAATGGCACCATTGTTGTCACAATACAACTCAATGCCATTCTCAATGCTAGGAACTACACCAAGCTCACCAATGAACTTTTTGATCCAAACAGCTTCCTTTGCTGCATCACCGCGAATATACTCACCTCTGTTGTAGAATCCGCGATGTTACTCGCTTAGAGCTCTTCCAACCACAGACTCCTCCATTGAGACAAAATATGAAACCGGATTGCGATCGAAAATCATCTTTGTCACTCCGGAAGCTTGCATCGGTGTATCCAAAGAACAATCAACTCATCATCTCCACCATAAACCAAAAAATTATCCTTAGTCCTTCGCAAGTACTTAAGGATGTTTTTCGCCGCAATCCAGTGCACATCTCCTCGGATTTGACCGGGTATCTCGCCGCATATACTCAAAGCATATGCAACATCCGGTCGAGTGCATATCATGGCATACATAATGGATCCTACAGCGAAGCATAGGGAACATTACTCATACGCTTGACCTCATCAGGACTCGAAGGACACTGAGTCTTGCCAAGTGCAATGCCATGTTGCATGGCAATGAAACCTCTTTTGGAGTTTTCCAGCTTGAACCTTGCAAGAACCTTATCAATATAAGTTTCCTGACTGAGCCCAATTAGCCTTTTCGATCTATCTCTATAGATCTTTATTCCCAATATGTACTCTGCCTCTCCTAGGTCTTTCATAGAGAAGCAATTTTTAAGCCATTCCTTGACTGACTCAAGCATGGTCTTATCATTTCCTATGAGAAGTATGTCATCCACATACAAGACCGTAAAAGTAATACTACTCCCACTTAACTTCTTGTATACACAAGATTCCTCTTCATTTCTGAGAAAGCCAAATTTCTTGACTGCCTCATCAAATCTGAGGTTCCAACTCCTTGATGCTTGCTTTAGTCCATAAATGGACTTCTTAAGCTTCGCATACCCTCCCTCGGATTTTCTAGATCTTCAAAACCTTGAGGTTGTGTCATGTACACATCCTCTTTCAAGAACCCATTCAAGAAAGCGGTTTTGACATCCATCCGCCATATTTCATAGTCATGAAAGGCAAAGAATCGCAAGGATTATCCTAATGGACTTCAAAGATGGCTACCGGTGAGAAGGTTTCATCATAGTCAATACCATGAATTTGTTTGAAACCTTTCGCCACCAACCTTGCTTTGAAAATACTAATGTTTCCATCCTTGTCATGTTTTCAACTTGAAAATCCATTTGCATCCAATGGGTTTTACCCCATCGTGCAAATCAACCAAGTCCCATACTTGATTTTCAGACATGGAATCCATTTCAGATTTCATGGCCTCAAGCCATCTTTCGGAGTCTTGACTCTCCAAAGCATCTTTGTAGCTAGTAGGTTCTTCTGATTCAAAAATCGTTATTTCAGAACTTTCAGTCAAAAGGAAATCAATATATCTCTTTGACGGAATGATGGTCCTACTAGACCTACGTTGGGGAACAACAGAAGAAGTTTCTACCTCATTAGGTTGAGTGACTTCGCACGGAGTATCTCCAAGTGGGACGGTAGGAGGTACGTGAATTGAATGCACCGCCTCCTGACCATTTTCATGCCGGGCCGCCTCTGATGAGGTGTTAACCTCATCCATTTGTTGCTCATCTCGAATTTCTTCGAGATATACATTTCTCCCACTTGTTTTTCTGGAAATAAACTCCTTTTCCAGAAAGACACCATTACGAGCAACAAACACTTTGTTTTCGTTTTGGTTGTAGAAGTAGTATCCCTTAGTCTCTTTTGGGTAACCCACAAAGAGACATTTATCGGATTTGGGTGAAAGCTTATCAGAAAGTAAACGTTTTACATAGGCTTCACAACCCCATATCCTTAGAAAAGACAATTTTGGAACGTTTCCAGTCCACATTTCATATGGTGTCTTTTCCACTGCTTTGGATGGTGCTCTGTTAAGTGTGAATGCCCTGTTTCAAGCGCAAATCCCCAGAATGAAATAGGAAGATCAGCAAGACTCATCATGGATCGAACCATATCAAGTAGAGTTCGATTCCTTCTTTCAGAAACGCCATTTAACGGTGGTGTTCCCGGGTGGAGTCCATTGTGAAAGAATTCCACAATCCTTTAAATGATCACCAAATTCTTGAGATAAATATTCACCACCACGATCGGATCGTAATGCCTTAATTTTCTTCCCAAGTTGGTTTTGTACTTCATTCTGGAATTCCTTAAATTTTTCAAAGGATTCCGACTTATGCCGCATGAGGTAAACAAATCCAAATCTGCTCACATCATCGGTAAAAGTAATGAAGTAACTGTACCCTCCCCAAGTCAACGTACTCATGGGTCCGCACACATCTGTATGTATGAGGGCTAAAAGGTCATTGGCCCTTTCACTTGAACCTGTGAAAGGTGATTTTGTCATTTTTCCCATTAAGCAAAACTCACAAGTATCAAATGATTCGAAATCAAATGATTTGAGAATTCCATCTTTATGAAGCTTCTCAATACGCTTTGAACTTATGTGGCCTAATCGACAATGCCATAGGTATGTCGGGTTTGAATCATTTGTTTTAGGTTTCTTGCTGTCTATGTTATAGATGTGGGTTTCTAAGTCTAGCACATATAAACCATTTGATAACTTAGCTGAGACATAGAATAAATCATTCAAATAAGCAGAACAACAATTATTCTTAATTTGAAATGAAAAACCTTCCGAATCCAAAACCGGAATCGAAACAATATTCTTGGTAATAGTTGGAACATAATAACAATTATAAAGTTCTAATACTAAACCAGAAGGTAAAAGTAGACTACAATGTCCCCACGGCCAAAGCAAAGAACTCGTGCTCCATTGCCCACACGGAGGTCCACTTCTCCTTTGCTCAATGATCTACTTCTTTTAGTGCCCGCACATTACAAATAATGTGAGATCCACACGCAAGTATCAAATACCCATGAAGTAGAAGTAGATAAGTTAATCTCTATAACATAAATACCGAAGTTGAAGCACCACTCTTCTTATCCTCCAGATACTTGGGGCAATTCCTCTTCCAGTGGCCAATCTTATGGCAGTGGAAGCACTCATGTAGTGCTGCTACTTTTGCCTTAGGAGTGGCCTTTGGCTTAGAAGTATCATCAGTGGCAACAACCTTGCCCTTGTTCTTCTTCTGAGGTGCCCCCTTTTTCTTGAATTGCTTGCCTTTCCTAACCATTAGAACATCCCTATGTTCAGGTTCAGTTGGCAAGCTCCTTTCAGCCTGAGTAAGCATACCATGCAGCTCTTGCAAGGTAGCCTCCCCTCCTTGCATGTAAAAGTTCAACTGAAAGTTTTGAAAATTTTCAGGCAAGGATTTAATCACAATATCAGTTGCTAGTTCTGGGGGATAAGGGAAGCCCAATTTTTCCATGATCTGAAAGTGTCCAATCATATTGAACACATGCGGACCAACGGGTTTTCCTTTTCCCAACTTGCACTCCAGCAACTTACAATGAGCTTCAAACCTTTCCAGCCTCGCGTTCTTCTGAAACATAGTTTTCAGCTGTTGGAGGATGGAATAGGCGTCCAGACCATCAAAACGTTTTTGAAATTCTGGTTCCATGCAAGCAAGCATCAAACATGTTACTTGCACAGAATTTGCCTCAATGGTTTGTCTTGCTCTCCTTTCAGCTGGAGTAGCAGTGTCTAGCAGGGGTTCAGGGAGAGTATTATCAAGAACACTTTCCCTTCCTTCAGCTCTGAGAACGATTCTCACAGCCATTTCCCATTCTAGGAAGTTATGAGCAGTTAGTTTGTCCTTTTCGAGTAAATAGCGCAAATTAAAACCGGGGTGGTTGTTGTTGTTTGAACCAGACATGATAACTACAACAAAAGAATAATAAAGTAAGATTCAATCAATGTTTATCAAGAAAGCAGCAATTAAACAAATTTTAATTAACTACTACCCTTTATTCAAAATAAGAGTCCCCTATTGAATAAAGAAACACCAAGATCCCCTCCCACTACAATCAAACGGACTTTGGCCCTGCCTTTAATTTATAGTAGTTGAGGTAAATAAACACTTTACTAATTATAACTAATTATAATTCTTGGTAGACAGGTTAACAACTCCTTGTTTACTCCTATCTCTTAGCTTCAAAACCCAAAACTTTGTCTTTTGATGATTTTGTTGAGTTAAACCAAACATTAACATGTAAGTTTCAAAAAACCCACCCTACTATCCCCGGATAAAATGAGCAACACCCTGCTTTGGCAAAACCTATTACTCACTACCTAAGGCGTTATAGGTGTTGTTTGGAAAAGCAATTAAACTCAATATTACATGTTGGGGACCTAAGTTTACTATGTTGGTTAATTAAAAGTGAACACATAACATAAATAACCACACATATAAACCTAAACAAGCATTTAAACATGTTAAACGCTTAAATAAATATAAGCATAATTAAAAGTGATCCTAGTATGGCCCCTAAACCTAGGAAAACTAATCTTCATGAATTCCTCCTTGAATCTTTATGGATCTTCATTCTTGATTACATATAATTTATAATTTAAATAACTTTAATTTAAATTACAAAAATACAAACGATACGCAGATCGTATTTAATTTACATAAAATTTAACGATTCGCAGATCGTAATTTCTATCCTAGTTTTGGGCCATACTAGTCACAACATGCAAAACATAATATCAAACATATTATATTAAGCATCCATGCATTTGTAATATCATAATGAAATAAACATTAAAAATCACTTATTAACAATTAATTAGCAAATAAAACATGTCATTAACAATTAATAGTAAACATGTCAATTTAGTTAAACTTAGCAATTTTAAGAAATAACTAAAGCAAAAAACGCTCCATATTAGTTATAGTACTTAACCGTTTAGGTACTAAACTAAATCTAGGAAACTCCCTTATTTTAATTCAATTAGGACATATTATGGAATTAATCAAATTAACCTGTAATTTGCATAATTTGGAAATTATTAATAATGCTCAAATTAACATGAAAAACAAAAAAAAATGTGGTCAATAACCGCACAACTCAGATGTGAAGCTATTGAAAACATTTAAACCTTTTTATTTTTTTTTTGTTTTAAATTTCAAAACTGCAGCTTTCCTCCAACAAAGACACAAATCTCGCAAGGAACCCAAGCCGAAATTCACGGCCTTGTTGAAGAATCAGCCAACAAACTTAATAAGATCTTCAACCGTTTGAAGATCTGCCACAAACAAGCCGAAATTTCGCCCGAGTTTCGAACGGCTTCCCGCCTCGGCCATGAATCACGCTAACCGTCTGCGACCAACCCCCACCGCTTGCCGGCGCCGGACAAAGCATGAAAACACCAAGCTCAAAGCCAGGCAGCCGCCCGGTGCAAACACCACCGCAAGCAGCATTTCTATCCGCGCACAACTCCGACGCAGACCACCGTGGCAGCACCGGTGAGATGCGCCACCCAGCCATGGTTGCCGAAAATCCTTTGTTTAATTTATGCAATAATTACATGAATTAAAACTGAATTTTAATTGTGCTCATTGTGTTCAAAATTGGGGTTAAATTCCTCTCAAATTATGTAACAATTACATATTTCAATCTGAATTTTTATGTGCAAACTTAGGGTTCCTTTGATTTGGGCAAATAATTTCGAATTCAACAACAAAACTAAAACAGATTTTCGGTTCGGTTGTTTAGATCTTTGATGAATAATCTTTATTAAACATGAATATCTAACAAGAATTCAAAATTTAACATGAAAAATCTGGAATTTTAAAAGGAAAAACAACATATTTGTTTCTTCTAAAATTCAGTTCCTGTATGGCATCTAAATTAATGTTATTTAACGAATTAAAATCTGACTTTTAATGTTGTTATTTAGATTTTATGCTTTAATCTCCATTAACCATAAATCTCACTATAAAATTGTTCAACAGTAAACTTGCCGAAAAGTTTGAGCAATTTTCAACAATTTCCAATTTAATTAATATCACCATATTAATTATGCAAATTAATCCATAAATAAATCCCTCCCGTAATTGAATGAAAATAATCAAAATAGCACATGAACATGATCATAAAATATTATGCAAGAGGCAAAACTGATACCACTGTAGGAACATATAGATGCATATAGCGGAATTTCAGGAAACAAATTTCCTAACATCTATCACAAGATCGCATGCATAACATAAATATGAATCATATTATAAGGAAAAGAATGTACAACCTTTGTAGCGTGTTTTCCACCTGGATTGCAAGTGCTAGAGATCAAAGAACAATTGATGTCCCTCTACTTAGTCCACGAGCACCAATTGAATTCCCACGTTTGCTAGAACGGAAGAGGATGAACAGATTTCACTCTCTTGCTTTTTAGGGAGGATGGCCGGATTTTCCAAAGGGAAATAATAGGGTTTTTTTTCTCTCTCTTTTCAGTTTGAATGTTACTGTCAAAATGAACGTTCTTTTCCTCTCTGCTATTATAACCTTTTATAATAGTAGGAGAATAAAATAAGAGAGAGACCTAACCTAACCCTACTTTCTCCTATTGGCCGGTTTCCTTACTTCAATTAGTTACTACAATGTGTGACCTCATAGGATTAGGTTAACTTAGTTGTAGGTACAATCAATATTGTTCCACTAACCAACATTTATTCTCTAGCAAGTAAATGTGATTACTAAACTAACGTAATTAATTATCTCTATAATAATTTCTTTTATAATTAGTAATTGCTGGGATGTCTAAGGACATATTCCTTCATGGGTGTCATCTGTAGGAGCAGCGAAGGGGATGTTGTGGGGTGTGCTGTCATCCAAGCATTTACAAGCGTGACCTGGGAGCCGCGTGTGGGGGAGGCGAAGGCGGTCCTTGAAGGACTGTTGCTGGCGAAAGAAATGGGGTTCGAGAGCGCGACTGTTTGTCGGTGATTCAAGCTCTCCAACAAAATGCGCTAAGGGTCGAGTGATTTTCATCTTCTTATTGAGGACATTTTACATGTTGTCTCTTCTTTTATTTCTGTTGGTTGGTCTTTTGTTAAGCGAGCGGGAAACTGTGTTGCACATGAGTTGGTTCACTTCCAACCTTGGGAGAGTGGGAAACGAGTGTGGTTTGATGATTTCCCGGACTCTATTGTACGTCTTGCTTTGAGTGATTTAATTAATTAAGTGCCCTTTGGGGGTTCCCTTCAAAAAAAAAAGAATTGAAAAGCTAATGTACGTATCCACCTCTACAATGTGATAAATCTTTTTGTTTTTACATCGGGAAAATTTGCATTAATTAAAAACTTGAAATACAACCTAGGGACATTTCAGGGGATCCTTACATCTCTACTAGCAACACTCGCTAGAGCTTGGGATCCCTTGATTGGACTGAGACGATGACAATGACATACATGAAAACAAGAACAAGCAAGAGTAACACATTTTTTCCTAACATGATAAGGGAGGTCCGATGAGAGTGGAGCATCGTTTTTCCGTTTTGATCCAATATGAGGGAGGTCACCTTTGTTGATCTTTTTCCTAAACTGCTTCTAGACCTAGAATTGGACTGGAAAGCAACTTGTCCAATTGGTCTTCTTCTCCATGCAATTAAACTTCTTGCCTTCCTACTTATAATATTTGGCTTTGTGTCGTCTTCCTTGAGTGGATGATCCAAACAACTGAGTTCGTCCTACATTTGGAACCCAACACTCAAACTTGTGTTAGTTGAGGTATCTATACTTACCTCACTGTGTTGAATTTCCTGAAGAGTCGTTGTGGTCCGAAGTTCATCCTTCGGACTCAATGCCATATGTGAGATATCAGCCGAATAGCCCTCATTCTCAATGGGAGCCGGATTAGAGACCTGTGTGACCCGCAATTTGGAATTGCAAGGGGGCCTCCTTCAAGATTTCATTTTTTGAAGTGAAGGTGCGGACCTTCAAAACTGACAAAGAATGGGGTTGACAGAATTGGATTACTTTCCCTTTCCTTAAATTTTCTAAATCTGATTGTGAAATCATGAGGTGTGAAGATGGCTTTCTTTTGTTGACGAAGGGAATCTTTCTATTGTTTTGTTCACAACGAGGCATCGCACACCGCGAGCAATTCGAAGGAGCCTCTTGTGCCCATTTCATTTTCTGGTTTAATAGGACCTCATCTTCATAGTTGTTCTCTGAAGAGAAATTGCTCTTGACCTTTTCCTGGACATCCACATCCATTTCACGAAATCCAATATTATAAAACATACTCAAACAACAATGTGTGTGACTTAGGTTTAATATGTTACATCATAACTTATTGTATAACAAAACCTCACACGTATATGATGATGCATAATGACATGGACTCCAACAAAAATGACATGGACTATATAAATAATATAATGACATGAATCTAATGTCAATTTTTCATTATGTAATGTTATTTGAGTTATGTTTACTAAAGAAATGGTGGTTTCTGGGTTGTCACACCATAGGTTATGGTGTAACAATTACACCCAAGCTCTTAAAAAAACATTACACCCAAGAATTGAAATTGAGATAAATAAGTTTATATGATGGACCTTCACTAACTAAACAAATTTATTAACATAGTACATGAGATGATTCAACGTTTAATCCAAAGTTGGATGCAGAAACTTGTAACTAGCTCGATGAAATTAAGTACTTTCTCTATTTATTATTACTTACAACATATGAAATGACACTTGTATCAAGGAAGGGAAGAGAGTGAAACATAAATTATGTGATTAACAATAAAGTAAGTCTTTCCTTGCATTAAAACTTACCTAGATAAGAAATATTGCAAGTATTGTGAAACATCCATAAGGAAATATGTTGCAAGTAAGTACCATTCAGAAATAGAGGTAATGTAATATATGAAACAATTGTCACTAAACCTGGTTAATGGGCAGGGTAACTAAATAAGCATGTTTGTTTAAATTTATCAAAGGAAATCCCTAATATTCCCACCACCACAACTTCTCCCTTGAAACCACAACCACCCTTGATATGAAATTGCACCTCCTTCGCCGCCGCCCTTCCTTTCCTTTGACACCGCCAATTTCCTCCCCCTCCCCGTTCTTTGCCCTTTCCCCCCCCCCCCGCCCACGCCCTTTTCTTTGCCGCCCGATCAACTTTTCTCTCATTCGCTCTTCTAGATCTAGTGGTT
Source organism: Beta corolliflora (assembly GCA_947648045.1). Taxonomy (NCBI): domain Eukaryota; kingdom Viridiplantae; phylum Streptophyta; class Magnoliopsida; order Caryophyllales; family Amaranthaceae; genus Beta; species Beta corolliflora. The sequence goes on along the minus strand of CANSZD010003076.1, from coordinate 123,039 downwards.
TTGGAGGGAGGAAGGTGTTTTGTGGATGGATGCGATTTTCGGGTGGATGGTGGTTGTGTTTTGGGTGGATGGTGGTTGTTTTTAGGATGGAGGAGTAGGGTTTATTGTGTGGTAGGGTTGTGGTCTCGGGTGGGGTGGGATTGTTTCGGGTTGTGGTTTTGGGTGGGTTGGGCTATCTCAGGTGGTGGCAGGGTTGTTTCGGTTGTTGGTTATGGTGGGCTTGCTTCAGGTGGTGGTGAGGTTGTTTAGATTGTGGTATTTTTAGGTGGTGGAGTAGTGGTGGGGTTGTTTCGTGGGTGGTGGCATGGGGGTGGTTTAGGGTCGTTGGTGGTGGTTTAGGTGGTGGGGTGGTGGTGGTTTAGGTGGTGGGGTGGTGGTTTCGGTGGCAAAGCGGTGGTGGTCATGGTGACCATGGAGTTAGAGAAGAGAAAGGATAAGTGAAACCCTTGGGGGTTGGAATCAATATAGAGGAGTTTGGGGGTAACCAAGGGATAAAGAGAATGATTGAATAGACCAAGCAAACAACAAGTAAGGGAATCAGCCTACATGATTCCCTTTCCCTTTCTAATAACCCTCCAACCAAACGCCCCTTAAATCTATAAGACAAAGCTTTTATTGAACTCTAACTTAGTTAGGAAGTAGAGTTTTGGTAAAATGGTAGGTTAATTACTCTAGACTCTTAACTTTATTTGGTTCTCATCTCCATAAAAGTAAATGAAAAGTGTAGTGGTTAATTTTTTGGACTATTTTTCTAATGGGAGAATTTGTTAGTTTATCTACTTTATTTCTAAAGCTCTGTGTATAAGGAGTTTTGCAATTAATATAGGAGACAGAAGAAGTACATAAACTTATTAAAACTTTTGTGGTTGTAAGCAGGGGCGGATTTATGTTGTAGGGTGGGGGGTCAAATGACCCCACTTGGATTTTAGGAAAAATTTTACAGTCAACTGAATTTGGGGGAAGAAAAAAGAAAAATTAAAAAAGTTAATGATAAGTATGAAACGTGAGGGGAGGAGTCTGCAGCTCCTGTGCTTTATTAATGTACTCTAGTTGCCTAGTTCAATAAAACCACTTTTCTATACTCCAAGTGGACTAAGTTTGCAGCTTTTTTATCTTTTTCCAGTGGAAAAAAAGGTAAAAGCTATCTCCTTATTCTACTTGGAAAAGGTAAAATAAAAAAAAAAAGCAAATAAATAAAATCAGTTTGGTTCACTTTTTAAATGTACTACTTCCTCCGTTTCATTTTACTTGCTACACTTCTCAATTCACGGACTCCTAAGTAATTTTTGGAGAAGAGAGAGGTAGAGAGTAAAAAGAAAAGAGACCCATGTGAGAGGAGAGAGATAGAGAGAGTTTATTGCCCAAAAAGGAAGTGTAGCAAGTAATATGAAACTTCCCTATATGAAAAGTGTAGCGAGTAATTTAAAACGGAGGAAGTACAAGGCTCGCCTCTCTTTTCCACGGAAAAAACAATTCTTCATCTGCCACATCATATAGCCGTCACACCATCACAAAAGAGCAAGTTATCATCATAAACTTAATTGTTTGTGTTTTTTGACAAAAAATTTACTGGGCAAGCCAGAGATTTGGAGAACAATTATCCCAATTCCCAACAATTTTAATATTCGACGAATTCAACAGGGTAAAAGGTAAAAATACACTGTTTATTTTTTATAAAGATTATATTTTCTGCTACATATCTAAATCAATGAAGAATATAATATAGAATTATTTAGTTTCTTATAAGCTCTATCATTCTATACATTAAATTATTATGCTATAGTTTCAATTCACAATTTAGATACTTTTTTTATGTGCTGAGTATTTACTGTTTAGAGTAATTGAATATAGTCAACAATGGAAATTGATTTTTCTTGTTATAAATTGATTATTTTTCTTGTTATATATATTTATTTTTCCAGTCAGTCAGTTTGACTTTTTGACTTTGACTTTGACTTGAACCCACCTGATGTCAACTCTAGATCCGCCACTGGTTGTAAGTTGAATTTAGGTACTCGTTATTGGCATTGCCCTCAGGCTATTACCACATAGTACTAAGTTTAACTTGTCTGCATTTATTTAAATTTATCTCAATTGATTAGCCTTGCATTTAGCTTATTTAACTTATTTTACCCAAAATAAGTGAAAAAAAGTTCAAGAAACTAAAACCATAGGCTAAAGTGGTAAACAATGCTTTTGGTTTCGTAAACAATATATCCATCTTTTTTAGTTTTGCATTTGACTTTTCAACGTCAAAATTTATAAACTCCAATCTCATGTTCTAATTAGTAATATAAATGAAGAAAATTATCATGTGATGAGAGATCTTGTTAATATCTGTTCCAATAATATAGATTAGGTATTAAAACAATATTAATTAACAAATCGTTTTTGAAACAATGAAAACTAAAATTCCCAAAAAAAAAAGTACAAAAGGTTTTCTTTTTCAAAGAGACTCTACTTAACCAAAATATATAATTAGCTAACAATAACTTAAAGTTTAATTACTAGCTAAATAGCTATACTAGAAAAAAGGTACTAGACGTTCTCAAATCTCAAGTGACGGACCCTTAAAAAAAACTAATTCAAGTGACGGAAGCAGTGACGGCCCATACACAAATATAGTCAAACTCAATACTAAAGATAACTACGTGGGGGTCATACACTCATACTGTCATACAGTCATACTGACTGACATTTGTTAAAATAGTTTTGCCAATATCCTTGGAGTCCACGAAAAGAAAAAAGAATCTGTTTGTAACTTTGTACCGTGCTTCACTTGAGTTGCTTCAATATATATTCTCAGAACATAACTGCCCTTTTCATTTCAATTGTGAAATCGACATAATTTATCACTTCTAAGCTAGTGTACATTTGTACTATTATTATTAGCAACTAGCAAAAATAATTAAAAAAAATGAACTCCAGTAGGAGTGAACGAGAAGCAGAAATAAGAGCATTTGAGGAAACAAAATTAGGAGTTAAGGGGCTTGTTGATGCTGGTGTTTCAACTATTCCCTCTATTTTCATACATACCAATATTACACCCACTTCAGATGATGTTAGCTTTAGTATTCCAATCATTGATCTTTCTTCCGCCGCCGCGAATGCCGTCGCGGTAGTTGAGAAGATTCGAGAAGAATCGGAGGAATGGGGATTTTTCCAAGTGGTGAATCATGGGATTCCAGACATGGTTTTAGAAGATATATTAAAAGGAGTAAGAGGGTTTTTTGAGCAAGATGATGAAGTGAAGAAAGGTTACTATTCTAGGGATTATGAGAATAGAAGGTTGACTTATAATAGTAATGTTGATTTGTTTACTGGACCTGCTGCTAATTGGAGAGACACTTTTGGTGTTATGATGGCTCCTAATCCTCCTCTTCCTCATGAATTGCCTCCTCCTTGCAGGTATGTCACTTTCCCATCTTATTTATATAATACAATTGGTGTTTCATGTGATGCGTCGCATGCTTAAAAACTGGTGAGGCGTCGACGTGTTTGGATGTTTTAGAGTTCTAAAATAACTCTACAAGGTAGAGTTCTAAAATAACTCTATAAGGTAGAGTTCGAGCAATATCAATCATTGAATATAAAAATCAATGGCTCATATATTATCTTTCTAAAATCCCCCTATTTTTTCTCATCCAAATTCACCCCTAATTAATCTTCCCTTCCCAAAGAATATGAGCCTTGAATTTTAAATGTATTGGTTCAAATACAACTTACTTTGTAGAGTTTTATAAAAACTCTACAGAGGATCCTGACTTCGCATCGACATGTGAGTAATTTCATATATGCATTAATTGTTTAAATTATAATAGAAATGAAAGAGGGGAAAGAAGAAGTAAAATATAAACTGATAATTGCATTCATTTCGATTAATGAGTTACAACAAAAAGGCCTTTTATATAAGTTGTAGCAGCAACCTAACAATAGCTAATACTAATTAGAGCAAATCCAATGGTTAGACCAATTTTTGGGGTCATCAATTATTTTATTACTTTCTCTTTCCTCCACCTCACTTATGCTCAACTTACTAAAAAAACCCTTTCTTTTTTACTCTCAATGGTTAGACTGATTTTTAGGGTCATTAAACTCCCTCTCCTACTATTTACCATACCTAAAAAGTCAAAACTAAATTAGATAGTCCAATCTGCTCTTGCCACATGTCAACCATAATGTTTTGCAAGATAGCTTTGGCTGACAATTTTTTGGGATGGACGGTTCATCCCAATGCCCAATTCATATGTTTCTCTCTCCTCTTTATACTCTCTCTCCTATTTTTTATTATTAATTTTTTCCTCTCTCTCCTCATAAACCCCAAGAGTTCAACCATTGACTTCACTCTTAGGGAATAACCACTAGTCCACTACCTGTCTTTTTGAAAAACTATAACACACTAACACACTCAAAATTGAAAATCATTCACACACATATTCCTAAACAATAGCAACTAATTAACTACAAATTTGAAGCAATATTCCAGCATTAATATTATTGCACTAACACCAGGGGCGAAGCCAGACTGGGTTAAGGAGGAGGGCCAAATATACTTCTTTTTTTATTACTTCCTCCGTTCTTTTTCTATTGAAACAAATACCACTTTGGGTAGTTTCACATCTATTGCAACAATTCCACTTTTGGTAAAAAAAGCAACTTTAGTTGACAATATTGCCCTTACTTTATCTTACTAGATCCATCCACTTTGCCTCATAAAGTTGCTTTACTTTATTAAGAATTAATTTCTCTCCTACTCTAGTTAATTGAGGGGGTACTTTAATGCTAAACTATCCACTTTTTCCACTTCCTTAAAAACCGTGCTTAAACCTATTGTTGCAATAGAAAAAGAACGGATGTAGTATTACATTGTGAGGGGGTAATTTACTAGAATTCCTAATTTTCTTTTATTTAGACCTCTTATATATTATAAGTACAGTTGGGCTAGCACAGACCAGGGCCCTCTTAGACCTCTTAATAGCCTCGCCCTTGACTAACACTTTATGACCGTACCTTTAGTGATTCTTATAGACTTAAGAGTAACCCCATATAATAATTATAAGTATCCATGTTTATGCATTAACACCAACATGTTACAAAGAGGAAGGTTGTAGTGCATCTCATTATATATTGGTGGATATTGTTCATTATCTTGAAAAGGACTATTATTAGACTGGTCTTTTATTGGCAGCAATGGAAATAAATTATCTCATGATTTAGTTTATGTTCTTTCATGGGATACTAACAGTCTAACAGATAGGTATGGTTTTCTGACTTTCCTAGTTCTGTTTCAAGTTGTTATCTGAAGATTTGCAAGAGTGCGATATCCTCCAATATAAAATGAGACGCACTTCAACTAGGGGTGTTCATTTCGAATATCCGAAATTTCGAATCAGGAAAAATGCGATCTGAATCCGATCTGAAAATTCGGATATCTGAAATTTCGGATCGGATATTCGAAAACTAAAAAATTAAATTTTTCATAAGAAAAGTACATAAAATAAGTTTCGGATCATTGGATATTTCGAATATCCGGTCTTGAAAACAGATATTTTCGGATATTTAGGATCAGATATCCAAAAAAATCCGAAAAAATCCCCATATTTCGGATATTTTCGAATATCCGAAATTTAAAAATTCAAATCCGTATCTGATCCAAAAATTTCCGGATATCTGAAATATTTGAGACTTAAAAAATCGGATCGGATTGACCGGATCACCCGTGAATCGGATCACCCGAGTCGGATATTTATGCACACCACTAACTTCAACCAATATATACCCCCCTATGAGTTTATTTCAAAAAAATAATACATGTGTTAATGTGATCATGAACTCACATCATATCAACAACTAATATTGCTACATGTCGTATATAAGTGTAAATGACAACACAAATAAATATTTTGGATGTCCCAAAATATTTGTTACATTTTCCAAATTACTAGTTAGTGGTTTGTGGTACTGATTACTCCTTCCGGTCTTTATTAATTTACCTCTTTCTTTTGCACAGAGTTTTAGGAGAAACAATGTTGTGGGGCATAGAAAGAATGAGAAACTATTATTTTATATTAAAGTTGAATGTATGTGTGATGGAAAGTTAGTGGTCCCATTCCAAAAAATGGAAACAAAAGAAATGGGTAAACTAATAAGGGACATCCCAAAAAGGAATACGGGTAAACTAATAAAGACCGGAGGGAGTATAATATTATTATACCCTTCTTAATTAAGTATTGTCATCACTTGAAATTCATGAACTTGAACTTATTTGGAACATATACGAATATATTTGATTACTTGAAATAAGGTTCTTTAATTTAAGGTTGGTGACAATAATGTAACTTAAGTAATGGGAAAAATTTATGGGAATGATCCAACTATTGTATAATGTCCTTTGAGTAAAATTGAATCATATACTTCATCACATATCAGCGGATTTGTTGAGATCAGACAGTATTAAGTTCTACATCAGCTTTCTTAATTAACAGACAACTTGTTTATTATTACAAATGTGTAGGGAGATTCTAATGGAGTATTCAAGGCAAGTGATGAAGGTGGGAAATACGTTGTTTGAGCTATTATCAAAGGCACTTGGGTTGGAGGCAAACTACTTAAATGAAATTGGTTGTAGTGAAGGCCTAAATGTTACAGGTCATTATTATCCCGCATGTCCACAACCAGAATTAACATTAGGAACCTCGAAGCATGCTGATAATGTCTTCTTAACTCTGCTATTACAAGACCAAATTGGTGGTCTCCAAGTTCTTCATCATAATCGTTGGGTTGATGTTCCTCCCACTCCCGGAGCTCTAGTGGTTAACATAGGGGACCTTTTACAGGTAAATTAATATGTTTAGCATGATTTTGTTATGCACATTCAATTCATTAGTTATATTATTTGCCTTTTACAGGTACATTTACCTTTACTTGTTTTTTAATCAAAGAACTAACATAAAGTTACATCTGTGCAATGTATTGTATTTATTTATCTTTCGCAGTTGATAACAAACGACAGATTCAAAAGTGTGGAACACAGAGTATTAGCTAATAACGATGGTCCAAGAATATCTGTGGTATCTTTCTTCACAACATTTTTTCTTGAGACATCTAGAAGGTATGGACCTATCAAGGAATTACTGTCACAATCAAATCCCCCAAAGTACCGTGAGACCACAGTGAAAGAGTATAGTGCCTACTCCACGACTAAAGGGCTTGATGGCACCTCGGCCCTTCCACATTTCAAGCTCTAATTTACAAATTACTTTAATTTCTATATGTATCTTACTTTAAACCTTAGTATATTTGTCCTAATGTCCATGTGTTTGATGTTATATTGTTACATTTGGACATGTTTGAGTGGGAGTGATTACAATATTTCGTAATATTGATATATCAACTTTTTTTACAAGGACCTTTTCTTATTATAAATTTAATTTTCATGGAAATGCACTAATTTTATTTATAGATTCTTTACACTAAGGAGTGTCATTTTATTACAAGTTAGAAAAAAGTTGCCGAAAAACTTATTAAAATCTCTCATCTTTAGAATATTTGTTATGATTTCGCACACTACTTGTGGACCAAATGTATTCTTAATAAAATGGAAACTAATTAGGATCAAAAGTGAACTATAAGAAAAAATATATAACTTTGCACACAAAATAAAGTACCTCAAGATTCGAATTAAATACTTTTACAGACTTTGTCCAAAAGTTTTTTAGAATTCTCCATATGGCTAACATTAGTGATGGAAATTTGTTTAAGGAAGTTGTAGTGGGGGTATTGCTTCCAAAAGACAGTAGATAAAGAAGAGTAGAAATGATATGAAATTATTTCATTTTTTTTATTGACCATATGCTTGCTACTACACTGTATTTATAGTAGTTGATGTCGGTATTTTTTTCAACCGATTTATCAAAGTTTTCATTCTAGAATCTAGATGTATCTCTCTTAGCCAGATAATTCTAGATTATCTATGCATGTGACTACAACAAATAGCTTCCTCTAATATTCTAGATTTCTTTAGGTAGTTTAGCTAAAGTATATAATTTTATAGATTTTTCTAGATTAGTTTTTAACACTCCCCCTAATCCGGAAAATCTTGTACTCCGAGTTGTCTTCTAAAGCTGGATGAATTTTTCGGTTGGAATATATCTCGCGAGTTGCTCCCCGTCTTACATAATTGTAGCTCGATCTCTTGTTTGTCGACCAGCTCACTAATGAAATGGTGTCGTATCATATCGTGAATAAATTTTAGAGGAGTCATTTCTTACTCTAACAACAATTGTCCCTATGCCAAAGAACCTTTTGGTTGCTTCAATCACCAAGAGTAATTTGAGTTTTTATATTTTCATCTAGACTGACAAATGAATTTTTGTTGTCAGTCGTGGTTTGAACAACCACTATCGATATGCCATATATCATTTGACTCTCAGTGAGCATTTAAACATGTATAAAATAATTGATCTGTAGGCTCCTTGTTTTCGGTAAAATTGACCTTATCCTTTTGCCGGAACCAACAATCTTTTTCAAAATGGGTGTGCTTTTTGCATCTTTGACACTTATAATGGCAATTTTGTGTATTATGGCCATTTTTCTTACATAAATTACAATAGGAGCAAGTCTGATTATTTTCTCGGGTTCCTTGATTTTATAACTTCCTCTTCCCCGACCACGGTTATATGATGTTCCTCCTTTTTGAAAATTTTTACCGTAGCCATTTTTATTTTTATTTTCTCCATAATTAGTGAATATTAAGTTAGCCTGAAATGCTTATTCTAGTGGCTGCTCTGTAAATCCCCGCATTCTATCTTCATGTGCTAGAAGGGAGCTATTAATTCAGTTAAACTTAATTTAGATAAATCTTTATTGGACTCCTCTATGGAAGCCACTATATGATCATAATTTTTGGGGAGACTTCTTAATATTTTCCGAATTACTTGAGCATCTTCAATTTTATCTCCATTAGTTCGAATTTGATTTATAATATTTGTTACCTGACTAAAGAAATCTTGAATTGTTTCATTTTCCTTCATTAATAAATTATCAAAGTCTGTCCATAGAGATTGGAGTTTGAAAAGTATTACCTTTTCGGATCCCCTATACTTTATCTCCAAGATACTCCAAGCCTCCTTGGCCGTTGTAGCAACCATAATAGTAGGGAGAATTGTTCCATTGCTGGTATTTTTCTCCCTTAAATGAGAGTACCCAATTTACTAGGAGATAGTTAAATGTGTTTGAGGTTGAAGTGTTTAGGGAAGTCATTTTAATTTATGTGGTGTTTGATTTTATTTTTTAGGTAATTGGTTTATTTTGTGTTTGGTGTATTAATTTTATGGAGTATAATACTTTGTATAATGTCATGGAGGCTTTGGGATTAACTTGGTTCTGATACCACTGATGGAAATTTGTTTAAGGAAGTTGTAGTGGGTATTGCTTTCAAGAGACAACAGATAAAGAAGAGGAGAAATGATGTGGAATGATTTTACTTTTTTTTATTGACCATATGCTTGCTACTACAGTGTATTTATAGTAGTTGATGTCTCTGTTTTTTTTCAACCGACTTATCAAAGTCTTCATTCTAGATGTATCTCTCTTAGCTAGATAATTCTAAATTATCTATGCATGTGACTTTAACAAATAACTTCCTCTAATTATTCTAAATTTCTCTATGTAGTTTAGCTAAGGATTTTTTGACTTTTACCACCTTATATGTTCCACTTTTTCAAAATAACCACCTTATATGTTAAAAGTTTTAAATAACCACCTTATATCACCAAAATATTTTTAAACTCCTACCACTTAACAGATTCTGTGAAGAGGAACGTTAGTGGGGCCCAGTTAGTTTAATGCAGTTAACCCTTACCCTAAAATTACGAATTTCCCCCCTTTGAACCATTGTTGCCTCATTTCTTCATCTCTTTCACTCTCACTGTTATTTTCTCCAATCTCCATTCAATTACCCTTGGCAAAAGGAACTTGTAATCAATTCTTTGCTTGTCATCATCTTCCAAGATTGCACTTGTTGGTGAGTTGACTCGATTGAAGGTGGTCCCAAAGAATCTAACTTGTTGACCGAGTTGAAGGGACCAAAGCAGCGTGAACAACAACGAAAAGTTGCCCTAGTTAAGGTAAAATTCCCTCTTTCTTCTTACTTTTACAAGTTCTTGTAATGGTTAGGAGTAATTGGTTTGAAATTAGAACCCTAATTTTTTATTGACGTTTTTGCTTGCAATTGAAAAAAAACCAATTCTTTATTTGCAATTGAAAGCCCTAATTTTGTGAGCCTAATTGAAAATTGTTTACTTGTTTACTGAATTCAAGATGGTAATTGAAGAACGAGAACACATCCATTATCGAGATTTTACATTGGGGGTAATTTTGTTGAAACCAAGAAAAAGGGGAAAATTAATGCTGCATATAAGGGTGGGTGGATCGGTACAAAATGTCATGTTCTGTTAATGAAATAGACCAAAGAAATGCTTATTGGATATGTTAACAATAGCTACCAATGCAATGGGGAGCCATGTCCCGATGTGATTAGGTTTTGGTATAAGGAGGGAGGTCACTCCATTGATGGTAGGAAGATTGAAATAGTTAATCCGGAAGGGGGTGCGAAAATGGTTGAAAACAATGGACAAATTTGGTTATGTTGACATCTTTACTTCAGGTGAATTTATCCAAACTCAGCCCAAAACCAAGCCAAAGACCGAGCCTAAAACCAAGGCCAAGGCGGAGCCCAAAACCAAGCCCAAGACCGAGCCCAAAACCAAGCCCAAGACTCGAGCCTAAAACCAAGCCCAAGATCTGTTTCCCTACACAGCCCAAAAAGAAGGTCCCCGACCCAACAAAGCCGGACCTCTTTTAATCACACTAGAGTTAAACTTGAACCAAGGAGAAGCCCAAGGTTCATATCACCAAAGAGCGAGAGAGAATGAAGACCTAGACGTGTGATGATGATGAAGATGTTGTGCTTATACCTAAACCTACCTTTTCAACACCTAGGAGAAAACATGTTCATTGTGAAGGGTAAGGGAAAAGTGATATGTAAGAGTGAGGAGGTTCGGGAAAGAGCGAGAGAGAGGGCGGTGAAAGGGCGGGTGAAAAGGAAGGTGAAGAAAGAAGCAAAAGGATCGAGAGAAGGGAAAGAGGAAAAGAGCTAAGAAGGCTTTATTTCTCGTTGAGAGTAGTGGTTCCTCAAGTTACGAGTTCAGTGACCTTGATATTGAGTGGGAGCCCTGGAGAGGAAGATACGGCTCTTGATGATGATGATGGTGAGTTGTTTGTCCAAGTGAAGTCTGATGAACTCACAGCTCAAGTTTTAGGGAGTTTGGATGTGGTGAACAGGAGTTTCAACTCTGGTAAGACTGTTTTTGAGAGGGATGTTGAGGGAGAAGAGATAAGAATTCAGGAGGAAATAGAAGGAGAGTCTGATGAGCTAAGAAGCTTGGCAGGATCCGATGAAGAGATAGATCCCTACCCTTTTTTTAATAGTGAGACAGATTTCAAGAAACCAGTTGTGCTTAGACTTGGGTTGAAATTTGCAAGTGTTGAGGTTGTTAGGAAGGCATTAAGGTTTCATGCTGTGGAGAACAAGTATGACTATTACTTTCTCCACAACTGTGCTGACAGAGTAACCACCTATTGCAAGTATAGGTGTGATTGTCCTTGGGACAAGAAGAAAAGTAAGAGAGTGAAATGCACTTGTGAAGAGACATCCAAGTGTGGGTTTAAGGTTCATGTGAAAAAGATGAAAGGTGAAGAGAACTGGCAGATTAAAAGTCTTGTTTTGAAACACAATTGTATGGTTAGGAACACCAACTCAAGGATTAGTGCTGAGTATTTAGGGGAAAGATACTTGGAGGAATGGAGAAGTGATCCAAGTTGGAAGTTAAAAGCATTTGCTAAGAAGGTGTTCCTTGACACAGGATTCCATGTCAGCTATGGCAAGTTGTGGCTTGCTAGGGCAAGGGCAAAGCTGATAATATATGGGGATGCATCTGAACAATACGCCAGAGTATGGGATTATGCAAAGGCAGTTTTGAAGCACAATCCAGGGAGCAGTGCTGTTGTAGCTGTTGAAGGAATTGAAAGACCTCCACCTTTATTTAGTAGAATGTACATATGCTTGGATGCTTGTAGGGAAGGGTTTAAGATGGGTTGTAGGCCAATCATTGGTGTTGATGGCTGCCACCTAAAAGGTGCTTATCCTGGCCAGTGCTTAGTGGCAGTTGGAAAAGATGGCAACAACAACATCTTTCCATTTGCCTGGGCTACTATAGAGGTGGAGAACACTGAAACATGGAGTTGGTTCTTAACCTTGTTGATCAAAGATTTGGGTTCAGCAAATGGTGAAGGTTGGACCTTCATGTCAGACAGACAAAAGGTGAATACATACTTATACTCTGACACTTATTTTGTTTTCATATGTATTAATAAACAATGAATTACACTAACTTGTATTCACTTCTTCTTACAGGGTCTGTTGGAAGCCTTTAGTGAAGTGACACCAAAGGCAACACTCAGATTCTGTGTAAGGCACATCTGGGCAAACTTCAAACTCCAATTCACTGGCACTTTGTACAAGGAATTATTCTGGGATGCTGCCAGATCATCTACAAAGGTATATAACCCAACTTCACCTTCTTTTTAGCCATAGAAATCCAGTTTATTACATGTATTTTCCTATTGTCTCATGTATTTTCCTATTGTACTTAGGCTGATTTTGATGGTTACATGGATGCTATTAAGTTCATAAGTGACGATGCTCATGCATATCTTGAGAATATATCATCGTCTCATTGGTCAAGGCATGCCTTCAAGGCTGATTGCAAGTCTAACATGTTGTTAAACAACATGTGTGAGACTTTCAATGCAGTCTTGAAGGATGCAAGGGATAAACCAATCCTCACTCAAATGGAGTGGATGAGGAGGTATATGATGAAAAGAAATTTTGAGAAATGGGAAGGAGTACAAAAGTATGATGGAAGATTCATGCCCTATGTTAAGGGTATATTTCAGAAGTTAGAGAAGCCATCTAGAGCAGCCATTATCAGTCCCTCAAGACTAGGGGTTTTTGAAGTTGATTTTAGGGGTGATCAATTTGTGGTGAACTTGATGGAAAAAAGTTGCACATGCTATCAGTGGGAATTGACTGGAATTCCATGTGTACATGCCTTTGCATGTATTCTACATAAGAGAGATAATGTGGAGAATTATGTACATGAGGCATACAGCAGGTATTTTCCTTAGTCTCTTGTACTAATTGTTCTCACCTTACATGAGACTATAACTTAACTGACTTGCATATGTTGATCATGTTTCAGGGACACTTACCTAAAGGCTTATGCACCAGTTATTAAGCCAATGCCTGGTCCTAGGCATTGGGAGAAGGTGAACCTACCACAACCTCTTCCACCAGCTTACAGAAAAATGCCAGGGAGGCCATCTCTTAAGAAAAGGAAGAAGGAAAAAGGTGAGGGAACAACACACCAAGTTAAAAGGGTGAAGAGGGAAAACAGGTGTGGAAGCTGTAGCAAGCTTGGCCATAATAAAAGGGGTTGCAAGGGCAAGGGGGAAACAAATCAACAAGTGCCAGTTAAACAAGTGCCAACTAAACAAGGTGGGAGGCCACCTAGCAATTCACAGTGGGTTGTTGCACAAAGGAAAAACAAGGCTTCTAGAGTTGCTGATACTCAACCACACCAGGAAGCATCCTCAAGCAACCCACCCCAATCCCAACTAACACAGCAACAGGCACCAATCTACACCAAGAAGAAAGCAACTGCCACCAAAGCCCAGCAAAAACCATCATCATCCACTCAACATGTCAGCACCACTACTGCTAGCAATACAACAGTGAGAGTTCCTGTAAGAGAGAAACTGCAAACTAGGTCAATGACCAAAAAGATTTGATGTCTTTGAGTAGAACAATATGTCTTGTACTCCTGTTTTAGTTGAACAATATGGTTTGTCTTATAGTATTATGCCAACTGATGGCTTGAACCTTGTTTAATTATGGGTGTAACTCTCCCCCAACCCCCCTTTGGAACAATTAGCTTGTAGTCCTATTTTATAGACAAATCTTTCCGTTTTGCGAAGTTGTAATTGTTTAAAACATTCAGCTCAAAGTATATATAAATGCAGATTTAAGGCTCAAATTGATGCAGTAAAGTTACTGATCATCTTCATTCATAACTTTCAAATAGGTTCCATACACAAGTTATAAAATTCACCCATTACAACCTACAACCCACAACCCACAACCCTATACACTTCTACCCTCTTCTAACTAAACAAAGTTAAAAGCACAACAACATTGATTAAGACAATAAATATTAATCCTGCAAACAAATACTTTGGACTACCCTTGACCCCCTTTTTGTTTCCTTCCTTCATGAGTTGCTTCATCTCTGCCCTCATTGCCTTGCATTTGACCTTCAAGGTATCATTTTCAGTTAATAAGCATCTTCTTTGTCCACACAAGTCATTCACCTCATTCCTAAGAATGGCAACATCATTTTGAAGAAGCTTTTTGTCAAGCAACAGTTGGTTAGTGACATCCCTCTGCCAATCCTCAATATTCTTATCCACCCATCTGAAGAACTTGCAGCCTAGTTTGTTAGGATTGCCATGTTCATAGAATTTGCATCCCCAAAACCTTCTTCCTGGGTTGTCAGTTGTCCATGCCTTCAATTTCGCAGCTGGAACACCACAATCACACCTAACAACTTCTTCTTCTATGGATTTTGGTTTTGAAGATGACATTTAACCTAATCAATCAAATAATTGAAGTAAACAAATTAATTTGCGTTCATGACTTAGCAATTATTGCAAAAAACAACCTATTCCCAACATTTTAGAAACCCTAATTGACGAAATTAGGTTACATACCTTCACCGGTGAAATTATCCCCAAATTTTGTTCTTCTTTGATTCCACCAAACCTGTGCTACTATAACCCTAACCCAATTTCAGGAAAAATTTGGTGTTTTTGAGTGGATTTGAGGTTTTGGGATGTTTCAATTGCATCCTTTATAATGCAAGAGGGAATAGGATGACATTTAGGAGGGAAAACAAATTGGCATTAAACTAACTGGGCCCCACTAACGTTCCTCTTCACAGAATCTGTTAAGTGGTAGGAGTTTAAAAACATTTTGGTGATATAAGGTAGTTATTTAAAACTTTTAACATATAAGGTGGTTATTTTGAAAAAGTGGAACATATAAGGTAGTAAAAGTCAAAAAATCCTAAAAAGAATAAGGAAGTTGCTCAGGAGGAATTAAGTTTCCAGAACATGGAGATGAGTTTTTCAATTCCTCTAGAAACTAGGGCACATGGTAACAATGGTGAACCAATTCACCATAGTCATGAAGAGTCAAATGGAGAAACCCCACAAAGGGAAGGCTCATCTCCAGGTAGCACTGGTCGTGGACTCATACACCAGATGTATGGAAAGTTCACAGAAATAGTAAAGAACTTACTTTTAGAAGCGAGAGAGAGTCAGAAACAACAATTTGACTCTAACTATAGAACTCTAGACCACAAGTCTGCCAGAGTCTTCACAGACATCCTCCAACGGATAAGTGAAGAGAATAGAGAAATCAACTCCAGGCAAATTGATAGGATACTTGTAGATATCAATGATACTATGAGTGCAACTTTCACGACAATGTCAAAATCTTTTGCTACTGAAGTAGTTACTCGTCTAGAACCACCATTCGAAAAACACTATCAGTTAAATGAGAAACTAGTTAAGGCCTTAGAAGATGCCCCGTGAATAGAGCAAGGGGAAATTTTGGTGCAGAGCCAGATGGTCCCCCATTAGGTTATCCTCCAAGGGTACATTTCTCCCATCGTGAAACTAGAGATACACTTATCTCAGGCGATCCACAAACTTCCTCCCATGCGCATCACATAAGGGCAATCCCCATGAGCCATGGAGAGGGTAATCATGGGAATCTTAGGAGAAGTGATGGAATGGCAGCGAGCGTGGAGCCAGACTGGCACCAGGCGTCAGGACATCATCAACCTTCGCTTTCCATGGGTGGTGGACAAGTTGGTGACAACACACACCAATCTGGATCATCAGAAGGAGGACAGAGGCAGGGTACTTTTGTTGCGAACAATAATAGTACACCATACGCAAATACGCCTCATAACCAACCAACTGTGGCTGGTATTCCTTCACTGGTAGAATAAATGATTATTGCTGCGGTCATTAAGTCGCATATTGCTGCGGTTTTGGCCCCGCAGCAATTAAGGGCACTGCAACAGGTAATTAACCTATTACTGCGGTTTTTAACCGCAGCAATACGCCAAGATATTGCTGCGGTTTCTGGGACAAACCGCAGCAATATGATTATTTTTATTATAAAATTAGCATATATTGCTGTGGTTTTTGCCAGAAACCGCAGCAATATATGCTAATTTTTTTTTTAAATATTTTAATTCACGTATGTTCCATCCAACCTCCTCTTGCAGCAAGCAGAATGCAGCAGCTGTAACTAAATTTTCTGTTTAAATTTCGGTAGAGCTCGGTTTGTAAATTGGATAAACCCTATAATTGGGAATTAACCTGTACAATATTATATGCAACAACCAACATCCATCATCCAAAATTCATCCAACAGCCAACATCCATCATCCTCTAAGAACCAATTTTCCTCCAACATCCACCATCCAAATTCCAAGTTCAATCCGATTCAATCCAACATAGATATCAAGCGAATCCAACATATATATGTATATATATATGTATATATATATATATATATGTATATATGTATATATATATATGTATATATGTATATATATATGTATATATATATATATATATATATATATATATGTATATATATATATATCATGAAATCCAAGTCAATACGATAATGTTGGTTGGTACAAGTTACTAAACTATATTCATTGTAAAGATAGAGAAACAAAGAAAATTAATATTAACTAACCTACACAATGCAATTATCAATAAAGTATCTTGCCCACTTATTTTTCGCCTCATTGAGTTGATCTTCTGTATAAGGATCGTGGGTAAAGGAACGAGAAACCTGAAAATAATTCACTAAAGTTAGCCTCTATCAAATAGTTAAATAAAATATGATATGAAATGAATTGTAAGTGAACAAAAACTTACTTCATCGAAATCCTCTGAACCAGAATATAAAGCGAGTACGTAAAAAATGTTACGCATGACAAAAACACCGCACTCCTCGCCTCCTTGTTGTGGGCACTTTATCAAACGTTTTAAGAAAATGAGAAAATTTATCGTATTATGAGAATAACATAGGATTTTAATTGAATAAAATAAGTCTATTATACCTCAACGCGCTTCCAAAAAAGCTTGTCCCGACGAACTTTGTTGCCGCTCAACCGAAACCTCCTAAAAGCACTACATAACACAACATCAAATGATTTACATTTTATTTGTTTTATATTATAATTTAAATTCATTTAAAATATATCAAACCG
This sequence comes from Beta corolliflora, assembly GCA_947648045.1. NCBI lineage: Eukaryota > Viridiplantae > Streptophyta > Magnoliopsida > Caryophyllales > Amaranthaceae > Beta > Beta corolliflora. The sequence continues at coordinate 105,559 of CANSZD010003076.1, read as the reverse complement.
ATCATCTTACGCTATCATAGGCGGTCTAATCTTTAACTTCCGCTCCTTGTGTAAGCTAACGAAATAAAAAACATAAATTATTCCGAGCGTGGGACATATGACAAGGAGCATCCAATGACGACCATTGCAAGATTGAATAACAATAATTACTAAAAAAATTCACATGTCATGCATTAATCAATATTTGTAAAACTATTAATATAGAATATTACTCTTGAAAGATTGGCGCGAAGATGATACTAGCACCAACAACGACGGATCCAGTCAAAGCACAATGAATGTGTAAGCCGTTACATTCTCCAATGCATTCACATTCACGGTACACTCTGGACACATCCAACAAACACGAACATCATCCCCAAATTCATCCAAGTCGATCAAGCGTTGCCCGAAAAAAAATAGACAAATGTAAACAATGTCAATCTTTATGCTATCCGCTAAAAATAAGCTAATCTTTTGATTATTCCTGAATAAGTCTTACTTTAGCACCAATCAATTTTAAACAAGTTAAATGACTTGTGACCGGTTCCACTGGTAATATAATCTATATTTTCTTTTTGTATTTTTAAATTCTATTTCTTTTCTCTCTCCCCTCCCCTCCCTTCCATGGCTACCAGCCTACCACCTCTCTTTTCCCTCTTCCCCTCCAAAATTCTACCCAACCACCAAACCCCACCCGAAATCACCTCACCACCACCAAACCACACCAGAGATGACCTCACCACCACCAAACCCCACCCGAAACCACATCAGCACCCTTAAACGCACAAACCCCAACTTAAGTCCACCCGCAACCTGCCCACAAGCAACCCAAAACTCCTCCACAAACCACCAAAATTCAGCAACCCAAACCCACCCAAAAACCTTAAGAGAGAGAAATGTAAGGAGTAGTGACAGCGCCGGCGGGAGTAGGAGGACAGGAAAGTGGTGGCGGCGGAGTGGGAGGGGGAAGTGGTGGTCCTACTCTAATTCCCCCACCACAACAGCTGCAATTCACCACAACAAACTCGAAATTTGCCCGCCCCCAAACGCGACCCAAATCCAAACCCAAGCCAACGTTCTGTGGGCCCACCACCTCCCTGCTCACCTGACCCAGCAACCATGGAGGGAATTTACCCAGCAACACCAAAACATCACCATCTCCTGTTCTCCTGCTCTCTTTATTTTCTTATTTGTTTTGTTTTGTGTTCCATATAATTTTGTGGTTTTGGGATTTTGTTTGGTTAATTGATTTTAGAGTTGATTGAAAGTGGAGAAAAGAAGAGAGTGATAGATCTTTTGAGGAGGTTTTGGCAGCTGGTGATGTTGTGGTGATGTTTTGGTGTTGGCAGCTGTGGAAGCGGAAAGGGATGGAGTGGTAGCGTGGCAGGGGAAGAGATGATGATGTGATGATTGAGGAGGGTGGTGCGTGGTATGATGGTGATGATGATGGAGGGATGAGGTAGAGGACTAGAGGTGATGGTGAACTACTGATGATGATGATATGATGAAAACGACTCAAATGATGGTGCGATTTTTGTAATTTTTTCTTTTTTCAATTTTTCTTTTTAAAATTGTTTAGAGAACCAATAATCATAGAACACGTGTCCCATTTTACCCATTCTTTAGGCTATAACCGGTTATGACTTGTTTAAAACAAATTGGTATTAAAGTTAGACTTATTCAAGAATAATAAAAAGATTGGCTTATTTTTAACGGACGGCCTAAAGGTTGACTTATTTATGACAATTTTTCCTAAATTTTATGTGCAAAATACAACTATCATACAATCAAATGTAAAAAAAAATCATAATTTTGATTATTGTTACCTCATGTACACTTGGATAATAGAAATATTAAGCATCTCCCCTTTCAGGAACTGAGCAATATCCTCCTTGGTCAGATAAGCGGTGACGTCTTCTGAATAATGGAACAAGGCTTTCGGCATGGTAACACCAACGGTATCATCGTCTGCGACGGCAAGGGCAAGCGTATCTGCTAACTTCCTACAGTCTTCAGTGAGGGATTCCAAGAACGATACATCATCGACAACTGGACTATAACGAGTAGCCGAACCGGCTGAAAGCCGCTGTCTAAGACATCTAATAGCCTCCCCGAAGTCCCCTTTTGTTTTTTAGGTGTCGGTGTAACCTAATAATTATTTTTGAGAATGCGCATAAGATTATATAATTTTTTAATGCTATTATTTTTACAAAAATGGATAAGATTTAAACAATTACCTCATCACCTAACATTTACACTAAATTTTTTGGCCTTTTTACCCACGTACCCAAAGCAGTGGCCGTAGTGTCGATTTGATATGCGAGACGGGGGACAGGTAGTGGCAAATGACCATAGTTCTATACAAAACGATGAATTTTCACTCGAAGGTGATCATTCATCATTCTAGATCCATGAACTGTAGTGGTCTCATCAAAAGCATAAGAATGTGCATCTGCCACTAGACAAGTCTTTCCACTAGTTGGATCTATCAAATACAATGGACATGGAGTCTCATCCTAACAATAACAAAAAGTTCTAATTATGTAAGATAATTATTTGTATAAAGCACATGTATATATGATAATTATTTGTATAAAGCACATGTAGATATGATAAATATATGTACCTTCAACTCAGGAGAATGAGTGTCGGAAAATCTAGATAGTGGAGTACGTAGCTGAGTGGGCTATGAAGCAGATGACCCAATAGATGGTGAAGCAGATGATGGAACAAATGGTGGAATAGGTAGCTGAGTGGGCTGAAAAGTAGATGGCCTAGTAAATGGTGAAGCAAATGGTGCAACAAACGGTGAAGCAGATGATGGAACAAATGGTAGAGTAGGTAGCTGAGTGGGCTGTGAAAGAGCCACATTCTGCATATATGTTGCAATGTCATTTCTCCACCTTTTAGTCAATTTCTGCATGAATGCTTCCTCTTGTTCCTGACTCGAGCTCCAATAGTTCCTAGGAGGTGGACGGCCAAAAGCCTTCCTATAGCCAACATTGTAGCCTCCAAAACCATAACAACGACCCGAATCATATGGCTTCTCTCCAAGAGCCATAAAAAGGGCGTCTTTGTTACGTACCGGAGTGAACTCACCCTTGGCTTGCTTCTCCTTGTACTCTAACTGACCAAAAACCAAGTTACAAATAATAATGTAGTTAATAAAGAAAAAACATATATATGTCATACTAAAAGTTATAGTGATATACATATGTATTTGTCAGCTGCAATCTTTGTTTCCTCAACTGGAGTAAATCGCTGTTTAGTGACAGGATCTTTCTTATGCATCGCGCACCACCAGTCATCACCCCGGTTAATATGAGAAGACACCGAGGAGGATGATGTGTGTTCTTTTTGCACTCTCGAGCGCCTTTTATCGCTTTCTCTGCAAAAAACAAAACACATTAAGTTAGTAGAATATAATTTAAATTAATAAAACCAAGTCAATTAGATTATAGACTTACTACAGCCTCATCTGACGTCATAGCCACTTTTAAGGTAAGCCAATCCTCCATCTTGATGTGCTTAGCTTGTATACATCTAGCGGAGTATCACCTGACTTCTCTTTCTTTGATCTGACTCTGGTCATTGTGATCCAACCATATACCAATGTGCTCTTAAAATCCCTCCATCTAGAGTTCATAGCAGACAAGTAGTGCTTCCTATAACTTATCTCGTCCGGAAGGTGAAACATATTCTGTTTTCCATCATAAACAAATAAATAAGCACGTTAGGTCATCATTAGTACAATAAATCCCAAAATTGTAAATGGTATAATTACAAAAATCATCAGCGTGGTATCTTACCATTGTGTTTGTCCACATCAAATCCAACAGGGCAGGAGAAATGTTTCTCCATTTCCAATTGATGTTAAGCCTGCGTATAGAAAGACCCACCCAAATACCATACTTGGCTCGCCACGCACCTAATAGAACAAACAATTAGAAGTCCAAACATTAAATCGTAAGCATGATAAATTATAACTATCTTACAATCAATAATTACCTGTTGGTCTCCCCAAATCATCAAACTATAAGTACATATCTTCTGTGTTGTGGAGATTCATCGTGGGACCTCTTTTACTCTTTCTAGATGCATTTGTCTTCCCACCTGACTTCTTCCCCCTCCCTTGTGCACCATAATATGCACTGGTCTGGCGACGATCTAAAAATCACAATAAGGAAACTAAAAATCAAAATAAGGAAACTAAAAATCAAAGTAAGGACAATAATCAAATAAGCGCGAACCTGAGGGGGTGGCTGACGTGGATCAGGTGTCACCTCAATGCCAAGTAAAGCATCCCTACCAACTTCTAGTTCCATTGTTTCCATCCAAGCATCAAACGCATCTGCAGCACGATCACTGTCCTCCCCCTGGTCAGCCTCCTTTTCTGGGTGAAATGGTGCATCGGAATCCGATGACTGATCACTCGAACTGTCACTAGCCATATCTGTAGCATATACATAGAAACAACAAAACGTGTTAACAAAATTAAAAACAATATATATCAACACATTATTGTAACGAAATATATTATAAGTACATCAATTTATAATTCAAGTTACTCATATAGAACATTTTTTACCTTTAATTTTGGTCAATAGGTTGCACGATGACCGTTATACCTTCTTGGTGATCTATTCGCATGTAACTATTTTTAGTATTACACACATCCATCATATCATCATTTGGGATTGAGAAAGGGGGGGGTATCATCAAACTTATCATATTCTTCTTCGTCGTCAACATCACCTACCCCTTAAATTCGTCTTTTACCATTAACAACAATGCACCACTGAGTGTCTATAGGATCAGATACATAAAACACTTGTTTTGCTTGTGATGCGAGGATAAAAGGTTCTTCAGTGTCATGCAGACGACTCATATCGACTAGAGTTAAACCGCACTCATCCGTTCGCAAACCACGTCTATTATCCGCCCACTTGCATTGAAAAATAGGCATAGTGAAATCACAATAATCGAGCTCCCATATTTCCTGAATGATCCCATAATATGATTGTTTAGCATCAATCGGAGTTTTATCCTTTGCACTCGCATACTCCCTAGATGAAGAACCATTGAAACCCCACAATTCTGTACCACCTTTGATTTCTTGTCCTGACGTTCAGTGTAAAAGGTATATCCATTGATATCATACCCCTCATACGATTTAAAACAATCACATGGACCGTATGCCAACCACTTAATTGTATCAGGTACATGATGGTTGTTTGCGACAATTCACTAATTACTTTATTGTGGAACCAATCAATGAAAGATCTCGTTATGCTCATTCATCAACGCCCTCTCCCCTTTTGACTGGTTTTTGTGGTGCAATTCACGCATATGTCTCTCTAAGTATGGATTAACTTCAGTGACATGGTGCAGCACGAAAACATGAGCTTTATTCGACTCACTTAATGAAGGCGAAATATGCCGCATTCCGACCCCACCCTTGCCTTCTAACCTTCCCCTCGTGTCTCGAACTTTGGAAGACCTATCGTAATGACCTTAGCAAAATGAGAAGAACAATATCCTCCAACCTCTTCGGCAATTGTTCCTTGAATAATACTCGCCTCTAGTCTTGCTGGGTTCCTCACTTTCTTTTTCAAAGAACCCATATGTCTCTCAAAAGGGTATGCCCATCTTAAAAATACGGGGGCCACACGGTTTAATCTCCCTTACCAAATGAAGGACTAAGTGAACCATAATGTCAAAAAAAGAAGGTGGAAAATACATCTCAAATTGACAAAGTGTGATCACCACCTCATTTTACAAAGCATCCAACTTATCAGGGTCAAGTATCTTGTTGCATATGGTATTGAAAAATGAACACAACCTCGTGATGGCAAGCCTGACATGTTTTGGAAGAATCCCGCATATTGCAATCGGCAAAAACACTTGCATCAACACATGACAACCATGGGACTTCAACCCAATTAATTTCAGATCAGTCATAGAAACAAGTCTTCTCATGTTAGATGAGTATCCAGTGGGAACCTTAATACCGTATAAACACTCACAAAACAATCGTTTCTCTTGCATAGACAATGTATAACAAGCTGGAGGCAAATACGTTGTTGTTCCCTTTCCTTTGTTAGCTTTTTCCTTAACCTTATCCCATAAATTAGGCCGAATCTTCAATTTCTCCATATCTCTACGAACCTTCAGACCATCCTTAGTCTTTCCCGGCATATTCAACAGAGTACCGATAATTGCGTCACAAACATTTTTTTCAATATGCAATACGTTGAGACAATGTCTAACTGGTAAGTATTTCCAATAAGGAAGTCTCCAGAATATAGACTCTTTTTTCCAAATGACACCATCGTCTTCCGAAGGTTTAACGCCCTTACCAAATATTGTGTCCATCCCCTTAACACGATTATATACTTCTTTTCCGGTCAACGGTCTAGGAGCTGGAGCATTTTCAACTAACCCGTTAAATTGTGCTTTTTTCTTTCGATATGGATGAGAATTATGTAGGAATTGCCTATTAATGATATAGACATGTTTCCAACAATGTGGCAAATGTGTAGCCTCCATACCATTCTCACAAATGGGACATGCCTTTTTTCCTTTGACCTTATACCCCGACAAATTGCCATAAGCAGGATAATCATTTATAGTATAGAATAGCATAGCACGAAGACTAAAATCTTCATTAGAATACACATCAAATACCATAACACCTTCTTCCCACATCTTTTTGAGATCTTCGACGAGAGGTGCAAGATAGATGTCTATATCATTTTCCGGCTGCTTAGGCCTAGAAATTAAGAGAGACAACCTAATATACTTTCGCTTCATGCACAACCATGGAGGAAGATTGTATATCACTAAAAGAACAGGCCAAGTACTATGTTGACTACTCAAAGTAAAGTAAGGGTTCATTCGTCCGTACACAATGCAAATCTCAAGTTCCTAGCTTCCAGACCAAATTCCCTATATCTGGAATCTATAGCCTTCCATTGAGGAGAATCTGATGGATGCTTAAGCATCCCATCTTTCTTTCTCCGATCAGCATGCCATCTTAGGTTCTTTGCATCTTCTTTGATAGAAAAAAGCGTCATGAACCTTGGTACAATTGGAAGATACCACAACACTTTCGCATAAGAACCCGTATTGCCCGGCCCAGGCTCAACCCCATCCGGCAATTTGTAGCGGGACTTACCACACCTCGGGCTTGCATAAAGGTCCGCATACTCATTTCGATACAACAAGCAATCATTCGGACATGCATCAATCAGTTCATATTCTAAAACCCAAAGGACACATTAATTTTTTGGCATAATAGATGGATTTTGGTAATAAATTACCCTCAGGAAACATATCTTGTAAAGCTTCTAAGAGTTCTGTGAATCCTACATCGGTCAAATTATATTTGGCTTTTATGTTGAAAAGGGTTAAAACCCCACTCAATTGAGTGTATTTTGTACACCCTGGATAAAGGGGTTTCCCAACAGCTTCAGACAAACTGTCAAACACTCGTGGCCGCTCATTAAAATGGTCACGGGCCCCTTCCAACATCTCACCTAATCGATCATCACCAAACTCTTCATCCTCAGTGTCACTATTATCTCCGTGGTCATTTTCATCACCTACTACATCATCACCTTCAATCCTAACATGATCTTCAATCACAACTTCATTCTCAACCCCAACATTCGACATATCAATCTCTAATGAGTTACTAGTGCCAACATCAACAATAACCCTATCCTGAGTATATTTTTCCTTCTCACCATGCCATAACCAAATATAATACTCAACCCTAAATCCACGACGAATAATATGATCCCTTATGGTCCTAATATCAGAAATTGTATTCACATTGTAGCAATCAACACATGGACAATAAATCTCATCCTCGCAAGTAAGTTATTGATGCTCTACAGCATGTTTACAAAACTCATTCACACCTTGTGCGAACTCCAACGTATTCCGCTTTCCATACATCCAACTTCGATCCATTTCTAAAAACCCCCATACATACATACATACATAAAAAATTATTATCAATTAAAAAATTCACATAAATATAACACAACAAGCTAATATTCAATGCATGCTTCCATTGGGTCCTTATCACTCCAACCTAACCCATCCTTAAACGTCCAATCCCATTAGTGAATGCATGTATCACCTTTGATTCTAAGTAAAATTCGGCAACATTTCCCTTCAGTTCTCCAAGTACACGATGAAGATAATTGCTAATCTTATATGTACCCGAAGAACAAATTAGGGAAATGACTAACCGTATTTCACTTAGAATCAAAGAATCAACACACATTCACTACCTAAGTGAGATGTGACGTTTAAGAACAGTTCCAAAACGGGGACTATTCAAGACTTACTCATAATGAATAAGTATTGAACGGGTATCTAGGCATTATGATGTACATAAAAACAATCGCATTCAAGCGATTCCAAGTCATCACCAAACAACAATCGCATTCAAGCGATTTCAAGTTATCACCAAACAACAAGTACCAAACTATTCCTTAGATTTCTCTTCCCCTCCCATTGGTGAGTCTATCAATATGAAGGCATTGCATATCATTTGAAATAAAGTATTGCAAAACATCACAATAACTCAAGCAAAAACAATCCCGTATAACATTTTAGGGCATACACAAACATAGCAAAATCATCACAAAATCAGTTTTTAATCCTCAAATCTTATAACTAATCATATATATAAGTTATATTAAGCATTTTAAACTACTATTTAAGCCAAATTTTCCATTAAAACACTATTAATTAAGAAAACTACAAAATTTTAAAAAATTATGAAAAACTAACCTAATATGACAAGGAAAGGGTGGCGCCGGCGGAGAAGTACAAAAGTGGCGGAGGAGAAGGTGGCGCCGGCGGTGAAAAACCCGAACCCACCGAACCAAAAACGCGAACCAAAAGGTGGAGGAGACGACCGAAAAAACCCCCACCAAACCCGGATCGGCGAAAAAACCCCACCAAACGTGAACCCTTATCACCGAACGTTACTCTTATCGCCGAAAACGTAACTCTTTTCGCCGGAAAGTATAAGAGAGTGAGAGAGTGTGAGAGTAGAGAGAGAGAGTGAGAGAGTGTGAGAGTAGAGAGAGAGAGTGTGAGAGTAGAAAGAGAGAGTCGAGAAAGAAACAGTGAAGGCAAAAAAAGAAACCGATGTTTTTTTAGATTTGGCGCAGACATATTGTTACGGTTTCTATCAAGAACCACAGCAATATATCTGGTTAAATAGTCAACCTTTTTCAAAAAAAAATTCGTTGAAACAATATTGTTGCGGTTTTCAGCCGAAACCGCAGCAATATGGTTATTTTATAATTTACCTTTTCTTTTTACGTGATATATTGCTGCGTATGGGTAAAATGCAGCAATACCACTTTAAACAATAAGCATTTATTCTACTAGTGCTTCTACACCTTATTTTTATATATGTCCTAACCAACCAAATATGGCTGGTATGCCTCAAATATTCCAGGATTTAGTCAGCCCCAAGCTCCATTTGCCAAGCAAATGGTGCTTACCATCAGGGGATGCCTACAAATTGACATACATTTCCACCACAAATGACGCAAGAAGCAACCAATCCTACCTTCATGCATAACCAGTAGATCCCTTTGGGAGGTTCTCAAAATTAACCTTTCAATCCTAATCCTAATCCTAATCCTGCGTATGATTATGTGGGAAACATGAGATTTGGGAACACGGGATATCCGGAAGGCAGGATCCGTTGACGACGCAGGTTGAGGCAGTAGTTCAATGATTAGTGGGTGATACCTCTAGGAGAAATCAGAGGCAAATAGGTCAAAAACCTTACCCTGAATTGATTGATAGAGCAAATCTATTTCCTAGAATGTTTAAGATACATGACTTTAGTTCTCCGGAAATGATAGAGTTTCCGCTGAAGAACATTTAGTTAGGTTCAATTGTCAGTGTAGGGAAGCAACTGACAATGACTTCTTAAAACTCAGAATGTTTTCCATGTCTCTTACTGAGACTGCTTTTTGGTGGTACACTAATTTACCACCAAATTCCATCCATTCTTGGCAAGATATGCAAGTGCAATTTACAAATCAGTTTGCACGCATTGAGCCAGGAATGACTTTAAGTGATATGGCCAGAATCCAACAAAAGTTAGGGGAGTCTATGGAAGACTACCTATCTAGATTTAGAATGGCCAAGATTAGGTGTCATGTTAGTATTCCCAAGAGAGAGCTTGTACAAATGGCTCAAGAGGAAATATTAATTCAGTTTCGAAAAAGGTTTGATGGCCATGTCTTTGGCGATTTTGTTGAATTAGCAGAATTGGCTGTAAGATATGAATGGAACCTACAAGTCGAAAGTTCGAAGCAAGACACCAAAGCTTCTTTGCTTAGAATGACGAGCCCTTCCACTTTGAAACTGCACTAGAAGTGGATGTGGCAGAAATTATTCATGGAGCACCTTATAAATGTTCTCCTTTAGAGATGAAAGAATTTTTGGCGCCAAAAGATATGAAATCCGAACAAAAGAGGAAATATACTTTTGATGCTAAGAAGGCTAATTCTATCTTTGACTGGTTATTATCTAACAAAAAGATAAAATTGGTAGGAGACATAAAGTAAGAACTGCTCAAGAAGTTAAGGGTAAAAAATACTGTAAATGGCATGATGCAGTAACCCATGATACTTCTGAATGTATTGTCTTTAGAAACTAAATCCATGATGAAATTGATAAGAAAAATATCATGTTTCCTGATGATGAAGATGTTAACGTAGCTGGAATGGACGAACCATTTGAACTATTTTGTGGTATAGTAGAGACTAACAATGTTTTTATTGTTACCTTGCGGGCATCTCGAAGCTACCGAAATAGGTAACCAACTCTTCAACATATTGCTTGATGAAGGAAACTTGGTTATGCCAAAGATAGCCAATGAAGAAGGATTGGAAGATATGTGCAGGTGGCATATGAATGGATCACATAAAACAGACCAGTGCCAAGTTTTCAAAGGGTTCCTAACTAGACAATTAAGTCTCAAAAGATTAGTTGCCTCAGAAATGGAACAACATGTCATGGAGCTAGAAACATATAAGGCTAGCTTAGCTAAAGCTAAGTCGCCTGATAAGTCTAACCCAATACCAAACCTGGTGATGCATGAGGAAAGAGCCAAAACCTATAAGGAGGCTGCTCAAAAATTCTCGTTGTAGACTAGGGCGATAGAAGGGTTAAAGGCTCTGAGAAATGGAATGTGCTCACAATGCGCGGAGGACAGCTAACTTTCGAAATGGTTAGAACTCGAGATCATCCCAAATGATCCCGCCTATGTGTCCGCTTACACCGGCGTCATTCCAGAAAAGTTTCAGAAGTCAAGGACCAAGGAAACATGACAGCCCCAGTTCTGGCCCTTCCTTAAAAAGGAAAGAAAGGGAGCCAAGTCAAACTTCTATGCCCAAAATTCTTAAAAGAAGGGTGAAGTCCCGGGGGGGCCAAGGGAAGTCAAAACTCAAGCCAGCAGTTAGGCCTTGGCCACTACAAGATGTCCAAAACTTATCTAAAAGTAGGACAGTAAAGATGAAGGAGTTAAGTGCAAAAGCTGCTGCAACAAGGGCTCAGATCAGCACTCAAAATGTGCAGGAGTCCCTCATAGCAAACATAAGAATTGACGAAGAGGCGCTACAAGCTGGTATTACTAAGTTGTTACCTCTGGAAAAGGGACGATATGATATACTATCTGCAAAGAACGGTGGTCAGTAGCCTCAAGGAGGTGACTCTATTATGAAAGAGAAACCAGGAAATGGCTTTAATGAGGATTATGATTCAGAGTTTGGATATGAGGATTTGGACTTATTGGTTTCAGACAGTGACTTAATATTGGATGGAGACCCATTGATGAACGAGCCTCAAACAGAGATGGGAGAGAGCTAAAACACGCAGTGTAATGTGGTCATGTTACCAACGGATTTCAAAAAGTCAGAAGGCCAATCAGAATTCCAGACCAATACTACATCGTGGGCAGATGAAGTTGACAAGGAAGAGAGGGCAGGTAAATTTAAAATACTTCTTCTCAAAGCTTGTCATCTTATTTAAATGCACCTCATAAGAAAGTGCCTAACAAGACATCTCTAAAAGCTAACCTAGAGAAATTAATCATAGATAAAATCTTTAGGTCAGTTGATGTTGATAATAAGCACACTAAAGCTTTATTTCTAAAAGTTGATTTTGAGGGAGTTCGTCTAGGTAAAGTATTGGTAGACACTGGAGCTACTGTTAATATTATGCCGCTCTCTGTGTTCAGAAAACTAGGAAAGACTAGAAAGGATTTGCGTAACATACACATTAACATAAATGGTTAATCTAATTTATCAGAAAAAGTGGAAGGAATGGCTATCTTAAAGATAAGGGTAGGAACTAAAACTACTTATACCGATTTCTTCATAGTCGAAAGTGGTACTCATTATAATGCCATACTAGGAAGAGATTGGTTACATCATAATTATGCTATTCCATCGTCACTCCACCAAGTCTTGATATTGTGGAATGGTGACACTTATGAGATAGTTCAAGTAGATGAGGAAGTTTGTCTAATTACATCTCCTGATTCTGTCTTTGTTAGGGACTCTCTAAAGTCAGTTCCTACTATCAAAATTGAGGTTGCTCTACAACTTGAGTCACAAACTCACTAAGAGGTAGAAGACTCAGGTGCAATTCTCATTGAGGAAGTCGATGACGTCCCAGAAGTCGAAGACATTCAATCAAAATATGAATATATTCAACAGGCGCTAGACTATGATCAACCCTTTGCTCTCATTAGTTTGTAGAGTTAGGATGTATTTTTCTTATAAAAGTTTATTTTGTTTATAAACTAAGAAGAATGCTGTAATGGGTTTACCCCTATTGTTGATAAGTAATGAAAGATTTGGTTTTTAGAAAATATCAAGAAGATTTTCTTATAAACTCTAATGCATGTTGCTCAACTTTATATGAAACTGAATCCTTCGACAAGGAGGATGATAAAGTATGGGCTAAAAGTGAGGATATTAAGCAGGAGGTTCATGATCCACTGGAGGAAATAAATTTAGGGGATGATGAAAATCCACGAGTTACTTACATAAGTAAGCTCCTCACCAACCAAGAAAAACAGGAAATCATAAAGATTCTAAAGGAATTTAAAGACTGTTTTGCATGGGAACATCATGAAATGCCTGGCATTGATTGGAAAATAGTAGAGCATAAACTGCCTATCAAGGAAGGATTTAAGCCTGTGGCCCAAAGTCCTAGAAGACTAGCGCTCGAATTAACAGAGCCTATACAAGAGGAAATAAACAACTCCTCAAGGCAGATTTCATAAAGCCTTGCCAACATGCTGACTTGGATCTCCAATATAGTTCCAGTTGTTAAGAAAAATGGCAAAATACGAATCCGTATTGACTTTAGGGATTTGAATAAAGCTACACCTAAAGATCAATACCCTATGCCAGTGGCTGATCTCCTAATAGATGCAGCATCAAGGTATGAATACATATCTTCTATGGATGGGTATGTAGGATATCACCAGTTAAGGATTGCACATGAAGACTGTAACAAAACAGCCTTCAGATGTCCAAAATCATTAGGCTTGTTTGAATAGATGGCCATGCCATTTGGATTGAAAAAAGCTGGAGCCACATAGCAACGAGCAATGGAGAAAATCTTTACGGACATGATTAGTAAAATCATAGAAATCTATGTGGATGACATATTAGTAAAGTCAAATGACTTTTTAAGACATAAAGAGCATTTGATTAAGTCATTCACCAGAATGAGAGAATATCACCTAAAAATGAATCCACTCAAATGTGCATTTGGAGTTAAAGCTAGTAACTTTTTAGGATTCCTCATTCACAAAAATGGAATGGAAATTGACCAAAACAAGGCAAAAGTAGTGTTGGCGACCAAGCACCTTCTAATAAGAAGGAGTTGAAAAGATTCCTTGGACAGGACAATTATGTTAGAAGATTCATGGCTAATCTAGCTTGAAAAACTAAAAAGTTATCACCACTATTAAGATTAAAACATGAATCGGAATTCAAATGGGAAGAAGAACATCAAAAGGCCTTTGACCGAGATTAAGCAGGATTTGGCAAATCCGCCTGTGCTGATTCCCCCAAGGCAAAATGGAAAACCACTAAGACTGTATCTGTCTGCTTGTGAAGATTCCATTGGGAGTCTCCTTACTCAAGAAAATGAGAAAGGGCATGATCAGGCCATATTCTACCTAAGCAGAATTCTACATGATACAGAGAAAAGGTATACCTAAAGAGCAGGACATATTGAATATTATAGGAGAGGATTTCAGAGACCAGATTCATATTTTAATAAGCAAAATTTTTAACCAAAAACAAAAACAATAATAGGCAGGACAAATCAATTGGTCTTAAGTTCATCTTCGAAACAAGAACTATAACTTTAAAGTAGTAAGAGTTAACTATCTACACTAGAGATAGGAAGCAAAACAAAAGATGCTACATACATATAGTGATGACTTGCCTCATTGATAATGGAAATACATACCAGACAATCTAAAACAAAATCAGATCCTTGACAGAGTACTTCATGTCTTATTCTAATAGTTATAAGCATGAATGCGAAAATCACTTAGCAAAAATCCTAGCAGGCAGAGCACCAACATTCACTATTTATTGCACTAAAAAAATCAACCAGGAAAGAGTATACTTCTAAGAGAGCACCAGAGATACTCCCAGCATATATAATACAGGAGGTGGAAGAAGCTCATATCATGCAAAACGTTGTATGCAAACATGATAGGGACATTGTACTGTAATGCAATATACGATGTCAACTAAACTAGCAGACTAATTCTACTAATTATTTGAATCATAGTGCTATTATGTCAAAAATACATTAGTTTAGCTACTCTCACATAGAAGCATATACATACTCTTTACAAAGGATTAGTTAAACTTATGATATGAGAAATAAATAAATGAATAAAAATTTCGGATTACTAGGTGAGCGAGAATACCGGATCGATAACATTGTCGCCAATGCAACTAAATGACTTCTAATGAATAAAGAAGTCATGTATTGTTTCCTCTATTTTTTTTCTTTTAGAGATTCACTCCTCAAAACATATAGTCACAGGAAAAAAAATGTAGAGGCAAAACTGTCATGGGCAAAGAAATACTATAGACATGGTTAAACACTAGGAACTTTAAAGACAAAAATTTACAACTGAAATTATATTGTCATGCTGCAACAATATACAAGTAGTTAGTCAAATTTTGATAAATAGGAAACTAAAACATATCTCCCCGGCAACGGCGCCAAAATTTGATACGTGTCGTTTATCGTATTGAATTAAAAACCTAGACCTTCAAAAATATGAACAACTAGTAAAAGGGTAAGAAAGGGTCGATCCCACGAAGAGACTACTAAAATTCCTAAACTCAAAATTTAACTAAGAAAAATATTATTCACACAAACAAGCGAGATTATACAACTATTTACTTATTCACATAGATTTGGGGGGTTTAAGATAATACGAACTACTAGAACTAAGTAAAAATAAAACTAATCTACTATCTACAAGTGATGACAAGCTACCTATTAAGCACATAACTTAAAAATATTCAACCTTTTAATAGTGAATCCGGGTCACACACGATTAGTTGCAAACATAATATGACAGATTAATGTTAGGAATTTTGGTAGCAAAATTTCCCCTTATCCCTCTTCTCCAATCTAGCCAAGCAAAATTAATGCAGCCCACTATGACTAAATTATGAGTAATAGCTAACTTTAAACTAGGCCAAAGTTAACTCTTAAAAATCCTACCATCGCTAGTAATTCGCAACTACCAAAAATTCAGATTATTAGCATTAAGAACTATATATTAACCCAATCAATCAAAACACATAGATGTATTAATTAACTTGATCAAATTATACTCTACTTTAAACTGGTTTTATGTCGCAAATCCTAATTTAAACTAGTTACTACCCGGATTACGTAATCTGTACTAGGACAAATTATGTAATTAGCATAAGAATACACTATATACTCAAAAGATAGCAATTAAGCATAAAAATGTAATCTTTATTAGCAAGAACAAGTATAACTTGAATATCATATCAAGATTCGAACTAACAGTGTAAATTATAGAATTCAAAGACCCAAAAACACAATTGAAAAATTAAATAATCCAAGTACAAGATCATAATTTGTGAATATAAATTTCTGGATAAAACTAAAGATATTGAAGGAGAGAAAAGAACTTATAATTAATCCCCGGAAAATCGCTGCTCGACTTCGGTTTCGACACCTCCGACGACCCCGACTCTCACTCTTCCTCGCTGCACAGTAGCTGGACGGCGATGGACTGTTCTTCCTCCACTTCAAACCCTCAATCTTTGCCCCGAAATTTCACTCTCAAACTCCCTTGATTTTTAATCAAAAATCTACCCAGCTTGCTTTTTCCACCGAATAAACCCATGTATTTGTAGTAGAGTGGTACAAGATTTATATCCCTATATTTCCGCAATTTCTATCCATCTTTTAATGTTTCCAATTTCCTAACTAAATGCAACAACCTAATAGATAGAATTTGAGTAAAAGTGGAAAGAGATAGACTCCTTGTTTCATCCATGTACTGTAAAGAAGAAGAGAGGGATGAAATTTCATTTTGGTTGGCGAAGTGATGCTGCACTTTTTGGGCTCCAATTCCTCTTTTTTTTCTTCTTTTCTTCATTTCCCACGAGCATTTTTGTTACCTTTGGTTGATTTGCTCACTTAATTGGGTGAGATAATAATGGACTTCACTTGATTGGTGAGAGAGATGGGGAGAGGGAATTGGATTATCCATCTGTTTAGGCTCATAACACCAATTTAAAGTTTGGGCCAGATAATTTTAAGTTGTAACATATAAATTAGTTGATTATTGTTGATGTTATGATAAATATAAACATACAAATGTGCAACTTGCAACATTTTGGTGTCCTATTATAATGGGGGAAACTCTAATTAGCAAAGACTAAATTTACTAAGAAATGGAGATTAGGATCGTGATAATACATTATATGGGATGTTGAAAGAATGTGGTGAGATAGTATCATTAAATGAAGATTCCACTGCAAGGACTCCATGTATATATGAGTATTGAACATCACTTCTCGAGTTTTGTAGTGAACAAACCTAGCTGTTACTTAGGGTCCGTATGGTGCTTCCTTTATGTCAAACTATATCCAATAGTTTTCAACACTACCTCTTATTGGCACAATTAGATACCTTATCTGCCATCACTAAACATATTGAAGGGCAATCTTTTCTATTATGTTCGAGCTTTTACAAGGATGTTGTATTATTTACTTGATGCTATTTAGTTTATAATTTGTTTCCTCCTTGTTGTTATCTACAAATTAGTTTTATTGTCATCATTGCAGCTTTAGGAAGGAGACAATTCAAATCGATTACCCGCATAGCTTACTATGGAGCTGGAGAGACATTTCCACCCTTTATATTGGATGACTACCATTTGTATTATGTTCATGCCTTTGAGAGTGCATCTAGTTCAGTGCATACAGTGCAGCTTCCACCGAGAATATAATGTGTTTAATCTTGTTAAGGCTTTTGGCTGAAGCATCTTCAAGGCCACCTGATGTAAGAGCACCACTTGCAGCAGGATTAGGGATGATCTACGCTAAGATTAGTACTGTAATGCATATATTTTAGAGGAATAAGACGCAATGTACATATGTAGTATTAACATTGTATTGATATGTATACATCGTATCAAAAGCGTCCATGACAATAGCTAAGAAAGTGGGCTAAATCTTATAAAAAAATGTCACTTATTAGTATAAATTTTGAAAGTTTGATCCTTGACAATAGCTTATACTGCATGAAATTGTATCGAGCTAATCCAAAAAATCTATGATTAAGATAATTATGCAACTGATTCACTAATCATATTTTCCTACTTTAGAGGACGTCGCGCATCGTGCGCCAGCCAACAACTAGTTTTTTTAAAAAAGAAAGATGATTTTACAAACCAAAATTAAAACACGAAGTTAACTTTGGTGCAAAATTTTGTTGCTTTATTGACTAGTAAAGTTTACTTTATAAACATTTTGTTTAATTGATGTGTTTTGAAGTACATTTTTACTTGATTATCATCATAGATATTTCAAATTGGAATCATCACTATATTTTTATCAATGATGTTAATGTATAGATTAGAATCATCAAAATATTAAAGCTCGACAAGTTATAATATATTATATAAAACATTTGTTAGATTGTGATTTTTATATAAAATAATTTTTTGTGGTTAATTTTATGCAATTTGGGTTTTTTGTTTTTCGCATTTTCGTATTCTATAATGTCATTATCTTAAGCCCTCCCAGGATTAAGATCCTGGATCCCCCCTTCATTAGATTGTAAGAAGTGGTAATTAAAACTATGGTCTAACTAAAGTTTCAAAAGAAATATTGAATAAATAGAACAACCCAAAGGATATTACCAGTGTTTTTTAAAGAGAATTAACATACATTTTTGAGATTCATTTAAACCAAATCCTCATCGATCTGAAATAATTTTTTGTGCACCAATAAATAACATATCTGTTAGGAAAGGGGTGTTGTTGTGTTTGATTAATGCGGAATAAGTCAATAAAATAATAAGGATGAGAAAAACAATAAAGAAATTAAACAAAAGAGACACAAGGATTTACGTGGTTCGGTCAAAATAGACCTACGTCCACGGTGGGGGGGATTTGAGCTTCTTCACTAAGATGGAGAAAAACGAGATAGAATAATACAAATGAGTCCTAAAATAGTAGGGGGCTAAAAGCGTGTGTGTTTTACATTGATCACCAATAGGATCCTTTTATAACATAAGGAAATCCTAATAAACCCTAGAAAAATCTCCTACTATAACTCTAATGGCGGCTTAATTAACTTAGGCTTAAAACAATATAAAAACCCGTGAAAAACGCCGACACCCGGTCGGGCGCGGGACGAAATCCCAGTTTCGTCCGTTCTTTGTAAAACAACCATAACTTTCTCGTTTCTCAGCAGAATTGAGCATATGACCTGTCGTTGGAAAGCTATTGGAACAAGCTATCACCTCCAATTTTAATCACATCAAAACTATTTATAGATTGAGAGATATGTAAATTCAAAGTCAGCCTTATGCCATTTTCACAAGATTTCAAGTCACAAATAACAAATCTCCACCTTGACTTGATACCGATCATCAAGATAACCACCTTGAACTGAAAACCAAAAGATGATGCTCACCATAAACATAAAACCTCCACCTTAAACATAATTCCATAAGCCTACTCACTTTAGGCAATCAAGAACGGATATCTTCTATAAATTGTGTACAAAGGCAGATCTAGGATTTCGGATTTGGGGGGGAGGGGCTGTTTTTGACAAAATTAAAAATTTATTCCTTTAAAGTTGTTTTCATTTTATCTAATATATGTAATATCATGACTTTGAAGCCTCTAATCTACAACTTTAACCATTAATATCAATTCCCTATACCAAAAATTATATGAAGTTGATATGTATATCAATATATATTTAATGTTATATATTGAGACAAATTTGACACATTTAAACAATAGCATTTGTTTTTATATGGTGTATTAGTTAAAAGATTTAAAGAAAATAAATGTATGAATAGAAAGATGTCAACTTTGTGAATAACATAAATTGAAAAGATAAAAGCATTTATTGGACAGTGGGACAAAAATCATAGCGGTAGCTTACTAGCTTGGAGATTCGAAAACGGAACTTGAAGTTTCATTTACGCTGTTATGCAGACATATTAGCCACTACAGCAAAGCATATTTACTAGTAGGGAGGCGTGCAAAATCATTTTATGAAAGTACAGGCGACTTGAAGAAGCAGATTTTTTTAAAAAAAATTTACTGGGGCCGGGGCCACCCAGGTTCCTATACTAGATCCGCCTATGATTGTGTACCGATGCGTCTTCGAACACAAAACTCCGTATACGAAACCATCACATGGCCTAGATTGAGAGTATAATGTCACCAACGCCAGCATGCTTATTCAAATTGACCAAAACTCTCTTCAAACACTTCTTCATCTCAACAACAAACTTAAGCAATTCTAGAAAATTAAATTACATCAATAATTTCTAAATTGCAATTGTACTTGACAAAACACAAAAGTACCAAATTGAGATAAGAACTAGCATAACCAAAACAAAATCTAATGCATAAACAAGATTGCTACTTTATTACAAACTCAAAAAATAATCTATCATAGACTCCATAGCAAAATCCACACGGTTTAATCATGAAGAGATCGTAGAAACCACAGCCCTGCCAAATCCCGTAACCCTAAAGTGCAACACCATCATCAAAGACATCGTTGGCAATATTTGCGGATTGGTCCTCATTTGACTTGTCCCATTCTTCTTCTTTAATTTCAAAAAATCGGCTTTGACATGACCCTTCACGTGACAATAGTTACAGATTTTATTTTTGCCATAATTCTTTCCACCATGAGCAACCAAAGCATTAGTTTGAGAAAGATTATTAGATTTATTAACCAACTTATTGTCAATTAAATCTCTCTGAGTTAAGGCATCCTTAACATCCTGCGAACTCAAATCATTTCTACCATACAATAAAGTATCTCGAAAATGCTTATACGAAGGCGGTAAAGAATACAACAACCTAATAGCCATATCCTCATTATCGATCTCAACATCGATGTTTTGTAAATCCATAATAATAGAGAAGAATTCATCTAAATGAGACTCAAGCGGTTTACCTTCTTCTAGACTGAGATCATGAAGTCTAGATTTGAGTAGTAGACAGTTGGTCACGCTCTTTGTCATATAAAGTGACTCCAACTTCAACCATAAACCCGCAACAGTCGTCTCCTTGCAACCTCTCTCAAAACTTCATTAGATAGACATAAATGAATTGGCGAGAGAGCCTTCAAATCGATCTCCTCCCACTTGTCATCCGCCATACCCGAAGGCTTTTTGGATGCACCTTCAAGAGCCTTGTGACAGCCACTTTGAACCAAGATGCCTTTCTTCTTCAATTGCCATAGGCCAAAATTTACTTGCCTATCAAATTTCTCAATGTCGAATTTCATTGACATAATTTAATCAATCTCGTTCTATAAACACCTAAGATCTTAAAACCTTGCTCTTGAGACCAGTTTGTTGGGAAAAGGGTGTTGTTGTTTTTGATTAATGCGGAACAAGTCAATAAAATAATAAGGTTGAGAAAAGCAACAAAGAAATTAAACAAAAGAGACACAACGATTTACGTGGTTCGGTCAAAATAGACCTACGTCCACAGGTGGGGTATTCAAGCTTCTTCACTATGATGGAGAAAAACAGAGTGAATAATACAAAGGAGTCCTAAAATACTAGGGGGGCTAAAAGTGTGTGTGTTTTACAATGATCACCAATAGGGTCCTTTTATAACATAAGGAAACCCTAATAAACCCTAGAAAAATCTCCTAGTATAACTCTAATGACGAATGAACTTAAGGTTAAAAACAATATAAAAACCCGTGAAAAACATTGCTGCCCGGTCGGGCTAAAACCCGTCCGGTCGGGCGCAGGACGAAATCCCAGTTTCATCAGTTCTTCGTAAAACAGCCATAATTTTCTCGTTTCTCAACGGAATTGGGCATGTGACCTGTCGTTGGAAAGCTCTTGGAACAAGCTATCACCTCCAATTTTAATCACATCAAAACCATTTACACATTAAGAGATATATACATTCAAAGTCAGTCTTATGCCATTTTCACAAGATTTCAAGTCACAAATAACAATCTCAAATTCAAGAAACTGATAATAATTCTGAACATCAAGAGATAAAATGGAAATTGATCGAGATATAGTTCGGAGATATTCAAATGTCAACCTAAATACCATGAGCTTCCTTATAAATATTTTGGGAAAAAAATTGCCAATTTATCCAAAATTGGTTAAAAAGTACGAATCATGGCCCCCAAAAATTAAAATCCTGGATGAGTTATTGTATTCTTAAAGAGATAAATTAAACAACTTTTACATTATATTGGAATAAGTTTTAAGCATCTAAAAATAACTTTAATTCAGGCCCTGTTCTGTTATACTTATTTTCAGATCAGTTCTGTTATTTTCTGCAGTCCAGTTTCTATCAGTTTAGTTCAGTTGAGCTTCTCTCGGTCCAAAAGAACAGGGCCTTACACCCCTTACAATATTTATTCTACACCTCAATCCCTTAATTAGGAATTTGTGTAGGTCAATTATTCATAAAATAGATAGTCAAATAAACTATAATAATACTTTTTTTTAACTATTGTTCATAATATTGCCAACAAAATATGGTAATATTTACAGAGTATTCAACTTTTATACTGGTATATATCAGTTTGAATTTTATGAAATTTTGTTTCATATTTTAATTCGGCCCCCCAAAAGAAAGTGGTCAAGATCCGGCACTGGTCGTCGGGGCATCAAAATTCAAAATTGTGGTTGTACTTCAACATATATGTGGAGAATCCCCATTTACTCATTTTATATATTTATGTGTGTGTGTGTGTGTGTGTTTGTGTGTGTGTGTGTGTGTGTGTGTGTGTGTGTGTGTGTGTGTGGAGAATCCCCAGTTGATTCACTTTCGGTTCAGCTAACTTGATTTGTAGTTTATTTCACGGTGTACCCCGATCAATTATTTCCTGTTATTCTCAGTTTTATATCGGTTATTTTTCGCTTTTTGACTGAAATCACGTCGGCTCGATCAAACTTTAAGGTTAATTTCATTTCTTGACAAGACTCGCATCCGTTCGGTTAGTTTCAGCTCTTGATGAACAACGTGTCAGTAATACTTCCCAAAAATCATGTGCGAATGTCACATCGGTAATTTGTACTTTATTGATATTGTGCTTGAGCGATATTACGAATCACATAGTTTCGGATAAAGTTTAAGATAATTTTAGTTTTAATTCCTAATTAACGAATGATAATTTAGATCAATACTCCATTTAAGTTAATCATGTTTAAGTGAAATTTATTTCAAAACTCAAAACATCCAATTGAATTGAAATAAGCTCGATTGTGGATCCTAATTATCAAAGATGTTTTCAACCAATGCACCAATATAACTCGGTTATCTAATTAAATATATAAAAAGTCCATTTTAGCTATATTCATTTCGAAACTGAAAACATCTACTTGAATGATTCCAAGTACTTATTCGACTAAATGAATGTGTCAAGTAAGTCGAAAAACTAATTCAGGATAACGATACTCCATTCAAGTCAATCATCTTCAAATTAAACTCATTTTGAAACTTAAACCATCTAGTTAAATTGAAATAAGTTTTTATTGGATAAGATCGATGAATGTATCACTTCAAGTAGTATAAGTTCATTCAAGATAACAATATACCATTTAAGTTAATCGTCTTACAGAATACATTTTATTGAATTTGAATAAGTTGTTACACATGAGATTAATAAATATATCAATGTAAGTCATTAAGCTAATTCAAGATAATAATACTCCCTTTAAGTTAATCTTATTTAAAATAATAATTAATACTCTATTTAACTGGTTGTTTTCCCATTGCCTTTGATTTTCTTTTATCTAGGTGTATCACTCATCGTTTTCTATATTCATTATTTAATACAAATTAACACATATAAACTAACTATATGAAAATCAATCAACAAATTACCATCATACAAGTACAATAAAAGCTAATATAGAAACTAAATCATCATATAAAATTATTAATTTATTAACAATAACTAATTTATACAAATTCACAAATTCATAAAACTTAACAACAAAGTGCATCAATCACAATTCACAAATGAGAAAATTCACACTTAAGTAAATATTACAATTAATATCAACCAAATAAGATTTTAAATATACAATATAGGGATTAGGAATTAATAATCACTAGTACAGAATCATCGATTTGCGTCGTACCTGGGACCATCATTTGCGTCGGACATCGGTCCGACGGCACAAGTCTCGACGCAAATCGCGAGACATGATCTGCGTCGGATGAGGAAACGAAGCAGATGCAGAGCCATTTGCGTCGGACTTACGCGATGTCCGACGCACATGACCCGTGAGCCTCAGCCATTTATTAAGCTATTTGCGTCACATGTAGCACTATGTGCGACGCAAATGACTTTTTTATACGTACAAAAAAGCCATTTGCGTCACATGTAAGGTTACATGCGACGCAAATAGCTTTTTTTTTATACGTAAAAAAAGTCATTTGCGTCGCATTTAACATTACGTGTGACGCAAATGGCTTTTTTGTACGTATAAAAAAAGCCATTTGCGTCGCATGTTATAAAAAAAGCCATTTGCGTCACATGTAAGGTCACTTGCGACGCAAATAGCTTTTTTATACGTAAAAAAAGCCATTTGCGTCACATATAAGGTTACATGCGACGCAAATGGCTTTTTTTTACGTATAAAAAAAGCCATTTGCATCACATGTTAGGTAACATGCGACGCAAATGAGCATTTTTATAATACAAAAAATAATTTTACACTACCTATATTAGTATTATTGGTGTAGTACTCTTCACAGCCATACTATGAAATTGACCCTTATTGATTCCGATACAATACTAAAAGTCAGCATTTGGGACAATCACAGACATGACAAGTAACACATAAATGAATGTAGAAAGCCAAAAAAAATTGACTTTATAACAATCATGTTTTGAGCTGACACCTGTGAATAAGTGAACTAGTTGAGAAAAACAAAAAAAAAAGCAAAGGACTAAAGCTAAACACATTTGGAGTAGTCCAAAAATGCAGTTAGTTATACATTTGCAATTACTAAGTACAGGACTTATAGGAAGTGAGCCGACCAACGATAGAATATAATCCTTTAACTGGCCAAACAACTACAAAATAATGTGTCAGATTTCAAAGTGACATTGAACTCATAAAGTACACATTTCAAAAGAGTTTACATATATTGGTTTCGACAAAGTATTAAAGGAGTATTTATCTGAGCTGAAACCTGACCATATTCAGCCAATCCGAACCAGTCTTTTTCCGAATATTAGTTGTCGTGTCTGATCATATGACAAGTTGATGCGATAGTTCAAACCACCAAGCCAAAGTATTCTCCTGAAAACACACCTCCCCATAACTAATTCAATAAGTTCTTGATCTGCAACATTCTCTGGTATTTAGAAGCACAAAATTTAGGTTAGTCTCAAGAATGCCAACATTATTGACCTATAGCAGTTACGGACTTCAGACAAGTAACATTTAGTCATGTCATATGCAGTAAAAATGATGTCACTAGTCTTGCATGCCTAGTACTCTGTTCTACTATGTCAGTAGCAAATATTGAGAGTATGAACATTCATTAAAAGAAGACTATGAATAAGCATTAAAAGAGCTCCAAACAAAGGAAACGACAGCAAGCAATTTTATAGGGGGAATTCAACACTCGTTCAGCGCATAAGAAAGCTTAAAAAGCAAACAATATTAAGTGATAATTCTCAGTCAGTCCTAGATGTGCAAAATATAGAAGTAATTGAGTATTATTTACCATTGATGACTTGGTTTAGCTTACTACACAAAGAATTAATTAAAAATTAAAAGAACGACCAAAAGAGATACCAAGAGTGAAAAGCACCCTGCTTCTAAATTATATGAAAGATTAGTTGTATGCCTTCCTTTAAGCTTTCTCAATAACATCATAACAAAGAGAAACGAAACAGCTATCTTATCTTTTCTCCTTTCTTATAAAAAAAAAAGCAAAAAAAAAAAAAAGGAGATTAGATTTTGATCCCTACCACAACGATGACGCTAATTCCCGTTCAACTCTCGTTCTACTAGTGTTTCTTAATCCGTTCAGCTTTAGCTGCAAATTTCAGATAATATAAGGGAAAAAGAAAGAACTCGATACTTGTTTACAGTAACTCAATATCAGTACAGAGCGGGATTTATGTGTAGAAAAATCTGCTCACCAGGTACATGAGTACATCAGGCTTTAAATCCCTTGTCAAGTGAGTAGCTTGAATTCCATTTTCAGTTGAGGTTCCCAAGACAGCTCGGGAATCTCCGAGATTAGCGATAACAACATCATCGCCCTGTTTGATGGCAACTAGAGCAGTCGTTCCACTGTTAATGAAGTCGACATCCTCGTGCATCTTCTTCGTCCATTGCTTCAAAAGTACTAACAAAAGCCTCATTTAGACTTCCTAATAAAGAGAGTATCATAAGAAGAAAAGAACTATCCAATATATATATATATATTATATATACTTATATGCTAGGTAATTAAAATGAAAACAATGCAACAATTGGCCAGTGAGATCATCTCAAACACATAATAAGCAAAAGTCATACTTCGCCATGCTGGCCACCCCTAAGCACATATACCACTAATTTCTAATACTATAATCAACAAAAACAGATTTAACAATCGACAAAAACAATCAATGATTAAATAACCTTAACATTTCTAATCTAACTTACAACCAAGAACAATAGTTTATCAGAAATCTAGCATTCCATAACTCATTGTTGATTCATAATCGTCTAAGGTAATAGTCAAATAGCATTTAAACAAGATATAATTGATTAAAACTAAGTACCTAAGAGTTGCTTCTTCATTCTTCAAAACAATTTCCACACTGAAATTCACATGTATTCAAACCAAAATTCAGAAAATTAAATCGAATGCGTAGACGCAAATTCACATGTATTCTAGAATGAGGGCAGAGAGCAGGAAAGAGAAGATGGAGGAAACCAGCATGAAAGTGATTCCTTCAAAATGCATGGATAATTCCCAATCCCTTAAGAGTGAAAACAAATCAATGTATTCATAGGCACATGTGAATCCTGCGGTAAATCTGACAGTGAAATTACTTAGCTTGAACTGCTCTAGTAGAGAAGAAAAGTAACCAGCTTTATTCTGACAAGGCAACTACCCTTGTAATACCCCTCATGATTGCTTTAAAGGGATTTAGCATGCTACTCATTCCAACAAGATGCATCTTTCTTTTAGGGAGCTCATTTCCTTAGTTACTCCACAGTTAAGCGTGCTTGGCTGGGAGTAGTCCAGGGATGGGTGACCTCCTGGGAAGTTTCTCGGGGTGCGCATGAGTGAGGACAAAATGTGCCGGAAGAACTTGTGTTGGTTATTGAGGACAGTTGTTGGCCCTAGATGCGCATTGGTGACGATATACACGACTCCGTATGGGTCGTGGTGTTACAACCCTTCTCTAAAAACAAACTCAAACTATAGAACTTACTAGTAAACTAATCTCTAGTAGTAATCAAATATGAACATTTTCAGATAATCAATTCAAGAAATCGAGATATCACAGCAAATTTTGAATTGAAGATTTTAAGTACCACCGCACCTTAAGGAATCCATGGAGAAACCCTTGATTTCCGAAGTACGAGACGAATCCTTAATTTCCTATGATTTTCGAAACAAAATCAACAAATTTGTGCAAAACAAAAAAAAAAGTAAAATCGAAATTGAAGAAAAAAATTGTGAAATTAGGGTAACCTGGTTAAATCGGCCCGTAAGAAAAGGCCTTTTGAAATTCCAAACTAGGAGTAGTTGGTGCGATTCTTGAAGAATTGGAATCCATCTTTTTGATTTTTGTAATCGAAGTCAACAATCAGAGTGTTTGCCGGAACACCGACGAACTTCGTCGGAGATGTTGAGCGAGAAATCGAAGGACAAATAATGCTGCGCCTGTGAATATATGCGGGGTACTCGCTATTGTGGAGAGGAGGGAGAGTGAAGGGAAAATTTCTGGATTGGTTGGGAAGATCAGTTGCCGAAGAAGAATGCGAGAGAATGAGGTGTGGAGAGGAGGGAGAGTGAGGAGAGAGAAGAAGTTGAGCGGCTATTAAATTTTGTAGGGTTTGGGGAAATAAGTTGTATCAGGGGGTGGGAGTTTTAAATTTCACGTACAACTCATCTGCGTCGCGTGGGATAAGATAAACGACGCAGATCGTTGGTAAAGATGATTTGCGTCGCGTGCATATTAGTATCCGATGCAAATCATTTTTCCCCTATTTACAGCAATGATTTGCGTCGGATGGGGGGCAATGTCCGACGTACATCACTTAAAATTTACGTCGGATAGGCGGCAGATCCGACGCAAATGATTTGGGTCTGACCATCTGCGTCGGCTTCTTATATGTTCGACAAAAATCCGGAGACACAAATTCGCATTTTTCTACTAGTGAATGTAAAAAAATTAAATTGTTTTAATACCTGATTCAGAGACTGTGGGACAATGGTACTGCCGCCTGCTAGGAACAGCGGTGCGGCTCGGTGGACAGCAGCTGCACGCCTGTGGTGGTCGCCGGTAAGGGTTAAGGGTAGTAGCGTGAGTTATTAAGAAAAGGAGGGAGAAAGTGAATTTTGTTTAAGTTTTAAAATTAAAAATCCTTTTAATTTTTTAGGGTGATTTTTATTTTTATTGGTGGACTGGTGGTGTGATCAGATGGGCCCGCCCAATTTTGGTTCTCATTAATTGAGATACAGTAGTTTGCAAGTGGCAGACAACTGAGACAAGGAATCTGAGACAAGTCAGACAAACTTTATTGCTTTTTCTCTTTTCTGGCGCTGCAACTCTCCTGCATCTGGTGCAGTAAGTTTTTCTTTTCTTTTTATTTTTACGAAAATCCTTTAAAATAATTTTTAATTCGGGGGGTCACGTGACCTCCCATGCCCTATACTGGCTCCGCCACTGCTCCAAACCCTCCATTTATACTAGTCACCAGCCTTCCCTCCTCAGTCCTTATTGAAGATCTCCAACCCCCCAAATCCCAAACCCATCTCAACCCTGTCTCAACCCCATCATTATCTCTATCTCTTCCTTCACCTCCCTCTTTCTTCCTACCCGGCTGTCTCGGATCAACTGCCCCGCCTCCGCCAGAGCTTCACCTCATGTCGCCACCGTAAATTAAAATCTAAGAACTACTAATTTTTTCATAAAATTAGTTCATGGGTTACTAATTCGTTGACGTAAATCTGCTAATTTGTTGGTTTATATTGATTTTTTCCTATTTAATATGTTTTTATGCCCTTTTCTTTTATTTTTTGTCGGAGATTTTCTCTATCTCTTTGGATGAAGAAATTATTCACTTTGTAGGAGATTTTCTCTATTTCTTTGGACGATTTGGATTATTTCCTTATGGATTTTTGGATGATCTATTTTATAATAATATATTTTCTTTAACCTTTTAGAGTGATATTTTCGTTCGGTGATATTTCTGATATCATCTGTTTATCCTTTTTTGGATGATTATTTTATTATTATTATGTATAAGGACGGAGTGCTACATTTGCTCCCCAAATCCACCCTTTCTCTTCTTGATAGAACATATAGGAATTTTTCATCTCATTGGTTGGACAAAATTTGTCTTCCTAAAGATAGGGGTGGTCTTGGTTTCTAGAAGGTTTTTCTCAACAATGAAGCTCTCCAAATGAAACTATTGTGCAAGCTTATCTCCAGCTCGCCAATTTGTTGGTATAGGTAGTTTCTAAAAAATATCCAAGGAATTAGACATCTTAAAAGCTAAAACCAGCTTCCGGCTCTTGGTAATGGAAGAAACGTATGTCCCTTAGACCTAAATTTTCTAAGTGGATCAGATGTATTCTTGAGAATGGGTCTCAAATAAACTTTTGGGAGGATAATTGGGCCTTCCCCTATCCTACTAGTAAAATATTTCCCCCTCTGACTCATCTGACTAATCTTAAAGTCCAAGATGTTCTCGCGAACAACAATAGTTGGAATGTTCAGCTCCTAAAATCTTTCCTCCCCCCTTTAATTAAGCCCTAGTATCAGTGGCATCTATATTCCAGTTCATCCAATTCCAGATAAAGGGTTTGGGGTCTCTTTCTTAATGGAAATTAAGTTGTTAAGTCGGATGCCCATCTTCTCCAAGGCGTTGATCAAATGGAAAAGGGTTGCTTTTAATTGGATTTGGAAGTTGAATGTACCTCCAAAAGTTAGCTCTCTTTTATAGAAAATTTTCAATGATGACCTCCCTACCAAAAACAGGCTTGAGAGGAGCCATGTTTACACCCCTCAAAAGTGCATGTTGTGTGACGCCTCTGGGGAATCTTTTTTCCACTCATGTGGAATATGCAATTATACTTGTGATACTCTCAACATTCTCCAAAAATTAGGGTGTTTACTAAACCTCCCCAAATTCCCCCTCATCTCTTTTACATATTATATTTTAAGGATTAAGTAATCCCTTGATGCCGATGTTGTTGCTAAATTTGCCTTTTTTTTTTGGTGGTGTATTTGGTATACTTCCTCCGTATCAAATTAAATGCAACAGTTTCTAAATATGGCAGTTTCAAATTAAATGCAACAATTGCCTTCTTTCTATTTTTGGTATGATTTTTACCCTTGAAATTACCAAAATGTCCTTATTAAAAAAACTAAAACACATATTATACTACCCAAATCAAATTAATTACAAACATAATCACAATTAATCAACCTAAATATAACCCCTCCCTTCCTTCAATACCACCTTCACTCCACCACCCACCACCATTTATCTCTCCTCTGATCTCCCATCTCCATCCTCCTGCCACCACCGCCACCACCGCCACCACCACCACCACCACCATTGATACGCTCAAGTTATACGATGTTTATATTATATTTTGGGTGCTTTTTGCTAAGAGTCTTGATCATAAGTGTTAACGTTTGCGTTTTATTTAGCTCTTAGCGGAAGTTCGGAATTTTGTATTTTAATTATAGTTAAAGTTGTAAGTTCCGAGCTCCTAGAAGCATTAGTGTTTGGAACGACTCAACATCGTTATACTTGCCAAGCGTCGCCACATGTTCCAATCAAGCATCGCCGCAAGCCGTAGCCGAGCATAGCACCTAGCCCATCACAGCCGCACCAAGCTCTCGTGAGCATCGCCAAGCCAGCACAAGCAGCGCCCAGCAGCATGCTCGCCCAGCGCTCCCGCATCGCCAGCCCAGCGCGCGCTCGAGCCAAGCTGCCCAGCACAAGAGCTCGTACCTCGCGAGCATGGTCGCACCTCGCGACCTGCCTTGCTCGCACCTCGCGAGATTCCTCGCACGGTGCGACCTGTTGGCTTGGCCCAGTTCTTCAGCTCGTGTTGGAAGGCAGAGTACTGTTCGCACCTCGCGACCTACTTCGCACCTCGCGACCCCTAGGTCGGTCTAATTGTCGACTGATTTTTGAGCTTTAGTATAAATACTAAGCTCTATTTTTGGACCTAGGGGGCAGCAGCCACAAGGAGAGGGAGTCTCCAAAACTCCACTCCTCTCCTCTCTTGTTGTCTTCTCTTTGTAGTTTTTATTTTCTAGTTTAGTTTTTGTAGATTTCAATTATGGGATTGGCTTATGATATGCCGATTGTAGCTTGAACCGTTCTTGAACGAGATTAATATGGAGCTTCAAGCATTATTGTGAGATCTTTCCTCTCTATTTAGTTTCTTTGATTATGGTTTAATTTCTATGCTTGCTTTCTATGATTTTTGCATAATTATGCTAGGAACGTTACTAGTTTGATTGTGTAATTAATCTAATGCTAGATTTAAGAATAGAATCGGATTGTTTTATTCTTTTATCAATTGGTAGCAAACTAGGGAGTAACTTAGATGCTGATCGTCTTGGTTATTTCTTGGGGAAATTGAATTAACTGTTGAATGTTTATCGCTTGTATGACGTTAGCAGGTCTGTTGGTTCTCTGTGTTTATTGCTGCTATTGGATTGAACTTAGACGCTATCGGACTAGGTTATCCTTTGGTTAGGGTTTTATAGTCACGCTGATCGTGCTATTCAACTAAGAATAAGGAGAACGCGAGATTAATTCTCAACAATAGATAATTATGGAAATAATTAGAGTGGAGGTTCAAGGATCGATAATGAATTGAAGTGGATGTTAATCGGATTCAAGATCTTCCCATATTGATTTCTCATCTTGTTTATATACTAGTTAGTTGTAGTTTAGTTATAATCTACTTGAAACCCCCCTTTGTTATTATTATTAGGTTTCTCGGCCCTTAGCTTAATCTAGGTATTGAATCACGCTAAGTATTAGACTCGTCCCTGTTTCCCTGTGGATACGACCCCTACTTCCATTATACTAGCTTAGTGTAAAAGAGAGTAGGAGAAATTTTATCTTTGGCCGGGTGCGGTGCACAACGACACATCCGCTCCCGCCCAAATTTTGGCGCCGTTGCCGGGGAAACGGTGTTACTTGTTTGTATTTAGCGTGATTTTTGGATGGTATTGCTTGTGCTCTTTGTTTTTGGTTGGCCACTCTCTTGGGAAATGGTTGATTGAAGCTTTTGACGGTTTATTGTAAGATTTACTCTATATCTTGGTTATTGTCTAGCTTTAAATATTTATATTAATGGTCATGACTTGGATTAGCTAGGAGTACTACTAGTTGATGTTTGTTGTTGACTTAATGCTAGGTTTTGGATATAATCTGATGTTATATGCTCAACCATGTTGTAGTAAGCTAGATACTAACGATGCATTGCAAGAGTCCTTCTCAATCAATTTTGCAGGTACTTGAAGTGGAGATTGACATGGAACCACCATTGTCACACATGGAGCACAATCCCAATGATTGAGCTTAAGGTATTAAGTCGAGCTCACGACTTTAAACAACAGCGCTTCTCGGGAGGCAACCCGAGACCCTTTTTATTTTCTTTCTTTTTCTTTATTTCTCATCAAATTTCCACCACCACAACAAATTTTCTTTCACCCACCGCCCACCCACAAAAAAACATCCACAACCAATCTTAATCCGCTTGGAACCAAAATCCACAAAAGAAAACCCGTTGGGAGGAGTTCAATAGCTAGGAGTTGGTAACACTAGAGGATTGAGATTGTTAATGTATCTTTTCGATCTCTTAAGCTAGGTGCAAATCTCAAAAATTCAAAACTTTTGAACTTGTCATTTGTTTGAGTGATTCGAGGGAGAGGGTTGTGAGTTGATTTATGAGATTTGAGTTGGTGTTGTTAAGAAATTTGAGTTTGACGGATTGTTTGGTCATGAGTTTTGAGCATTCGATCTTCGATTTACCCGATTTTCGATTCTTTCCCCCCATTTTCCGTTTACTTTTTCTTCTAATTGTCGACACATTGAGGACAATGTGTAGTTTAAGTAGGGGGGAGGGTATTCTCATTCTCATGTATCTATGTTGTATATATTACTTTTAATTTGAAAAAAAAAATGAAAAATGAAAAAAAAATTATAAAAAAAAAAATAAAAAAAATGAATGATGATGAAGTGAATCCCGCTGAGTTGAAAACCCGCAAAGGCGGGCGACTCGGGCAAAATTGGGGGCTCGGATAGGTCGAAAACCCGAAAGGGCGGCCTATGCAAAAAAGAGCTAGTTGAGCGGGTGAGTTTTGTGAGCCGGAAAAAGAGGAGAGATGAAAAAAAAATGTGAGAAGCTAGGATGAAAACCCGAAAGGGCTCCTAGGCAAAATGAGAGATTAAGAGAGAATTTTGTGTTTTGAAAACTCATTGCCGGAGTTGGTGTCATAAGGTGGAAATCGTTTTCGGGTATGGTTAGTTATTTCATCCTTGATTTTGTGAAGATTTATTTTGGCTTTCACATTCTTTTGGTCAATTGTTTGTTTTTGGGAGTAAGCATGGAATTTATCCCTTTTGTCTTTGTTCCATGGCTTGCTATTCTAAGTTAGTTGTAGTAGTAGTAGTTTTAGATCATCTTTTGGAGGTTTGGGAGAGCTGGTAGTTTAGTGTGTCGTGAGCTGGCATTTGGATTCTTGTTGGTGTTGCTGGTTAAACTTGTTGGCGTTGCTGGTTATTATTGTTGTCGCGTCTTTGTATATTTCAGGTGAGCTTGAATCTAAGTGTGGGGGAATCATCATCCCTTACGTTTAGGTTTTGAGCGTATTTTGTTAAGATGTGATAATGATGGTGTAGTTGATGGGGAGTGTAGGTTGGTGTCGTTAGCTTGGGTGATGATTTATTTGGTGATCCTCATTTTGAGTTTACTCGAGGTCGAGTAAAGTTCAAGTGTGGGGGTATTTGATACGCTCAAGTTATACGATGTTTATATTATATTTTGGGTGCTTTTTGCTAAGCGTCTTGATCATAAGTGTTAACGTTTGCGTTTTATTTAGCTCTTAGCGGAAGTTCGGAATTTTGTATTTTAATTATAGTTAAAGTTGTAAGTTCCGAGCTCCTAGAAGCATTAGTGTTTGGAACGACTCAACATCGTTATACTTGCCAAGCGTCGCCACATGTTCCAATCAAGCATCGCCGCAAGCCGTAGCCGAGCATAGCACCTAGCCCATCACAGCCGCACCAAGCTCTCGTGAGCATCGCTGCCAAGACAAGGCCTGGCCGGCGCCCGGCATGCTCGCCCAGCGCTCCCGCATCGCCAGCCCAGCGTGCGCTCGAGCCAAGCTGCCCAGCACAAGAGCTCGCACCTCGCGAGCATGGTCGCACCTCGCGACCTGCCTTGCTCGCACCTCGCGAGATTCCTCGCACGGTGCGACCTCTTGGCTTGGCCCAGTTCTTCAGCTCGTGTTGGAAGGCAGAGTACTGTTCGCACCTCGCGACCTACTTCGCACCTCGCGACCCCTAGGTCGATCTAATTGTCGGCTGATTTTTGAGCTTTAGTATAAATACTAAGCTCTATTTTTGGACCTAGGGGGCAGCAGCCACAAGGAGAGGGAGTCTCCAAAACTCCACTCCTCTCCTCTCTTGTTGTCTTCTCTTTGTAGTTTTTATTTTCTAGTTTAGTTTTTGTAGATTTCAATTATGGGATTGGCTTATGATATGCCGATTGTAGCTTGAACCGTTCTTGAACGAGATTAATATGGAGCTTCAAGCATTATTGTGAGATCTTTCCTCTCTATTTAGTTTCTTTGATTATGGTTTAATTTCTCTGCTTGCTTTCTATGATTTTTGCATAATTATGCTAGGAACGTTACTAGTTTGATTGTGTAATTAATCTAATGCTAGATTTAAGAATAGAATCGGATTGTTTTATTCTTTTATCAATTGGTAGCAAACTAGGGAGTAACTTAGATGCTGATCGTCTTGGTTATTTCTTGGGGAAATTGAATTAACTGTTGAATGTTTATCGCTTGTATGACGTTAGCGTGTCCGTTGGTTCTCTCGTGTTTATTGCTGCTATTGGATTGAACTTAGACGCTATCGGACTAGGTTATCCTTTGGTTAGGGCTTTATAGTCACGCTGATCGTGCTATTCAACTAAGAATAAGGAGAACGCGAGATTAATTCTCAACAATAGATAATTATGGAAATAATTAGAGTGGAGGTTCAAGGATCGATAATGAATTGAAGTGGATGTTAATCGGATTCAAGATCTTCCCATATTGATTTCTCATCTTGTTTATATGCTAGTTAGTTGTAGTTTAGTTATAATCTACTTGAAACCCCCCTTTGTTATTATTATTAGGTTTCTCGGCCCTTAGCTTAATCTAGGTATTGAATCACGCTAAGTATTAGACTCGTCCCTGTTTCCCTGTGGATACGACCCCTACTTCCATTATACTAGCTTAGTGTAAAAGAGAGTAGGAGAAATTTTATCTTTGGCCGGGTGCGGTGCACAACGACACATCCGCGCCCGCCCAACCATCACAAATCTCGTCGGCGTCCCCCACCAGCATCATCATCACCTTCGATCTCCTCCACCCACCACCACCATCATCACCTCCTATCTTCGATCTCCTCCACCACCAGCCGAAATCCACCCGAAATCCGAAATGAACCTCCATCTTTCTTCGTTCTTTCTCCACCCGAAATCCACACCAGATCTCTCACCTTCGTTCCTTCGTTCTTTCTCCACCTTCGTTCTTCTCTCTCTTCGATTTGTTGGTGGTTTTTGGATTCGAATTTCGGTGGGTTTTGGATTCGAATTTCGACGGATTTTGTTGGTGGTTTTTGGATTCCAATTTCGGTGGGTTTTGTTGGTGGTTTTTGGATTCGAATTTCGGTGGATTATGGATTCGAATTTCGGTGGTTTTTGGCTTTTGACGGTAGTTGTTGGTGGTTGTGGTGGCGTTTCGGTGGTGGTGGTGGTGGCGTTTCTGTGGTGGCGGTGGGGGGCGTTTCGGTGGTGGCGGCAGTATGTGGTGGTGCGTTTCGGTGGTGGCGGTAGTATGTGGTGGTGGTACTTGGTGGTGATTAAGTACACTAAACATTGCCCTTACCTTTGTTAATCTTCCCTTAAGAAATTTTGCCTAGGAGTCCGTGTCCATTGAATTGTTGCGTTTAATTTGATACGGAGGAAGTATAAGAAATCAGGTAGTTTTCACTTTTCAGAAAGATTCGTTCCACGGCGTTGACAACAACAAATCGTATTGCAGATTTCTTTCTTGAATGGTCAAGGGCCTATTCTGTTGAAAGAAGTCTTCTTATTGCCCCCAGATCGATGGGTAGTCCCTCTTCCTCTTGCCCCAATGGAAATGTGATCTCTTGTCCCTTCGGCCCCCTTTGTATTAGTCAATTTTGATGGTCAAAGAAAAATGATGGCAGTGCAGCTATTGACTTTGTTATAAGAGACCATAAAGGTGAGGTCATTTGTGTGGGGGCCATGCTCTAAACTCTGTTCTTACAATCCTCGAGTTTGATAAACACCCCCAAATTCCTCCCTACTATAATAAATACCATATAACTAAATTGGAGGAATTTAAAAGTATTACCGTCACGGTGATACGCATACGGCTGAATAATAATTTTAGAAATAAAACTTGCTAACTTTTGAAAATAACACAGCAGAAGACTTAAACTGAAATAATTAAACTACAAGTTGGAAACCATTTGAGGCCCCTTATTAAAAATCTCATAAATCCAAAATCCCAAACTTAAGAAAGAAAGAAATAAAACACAATGTCTGATAGAAATAAAATGAAATCCAACTCCAACAGCTAACTCCCATGCATGAATCTGGATAACTTGTTACTAACCTGCTCCCCGTAATTTATAAGAAATTATGGATCATTACAGAACATGCAACCAAACACACAAAGAACAAGTCAGCTAATGCTGAGTACGTACTTAACCAAATTAATAGAATATAAATACTAAACATGATACTAGAAAACTTTAGACAACAAATCATGCTTGACTTAGAAATTAATAAACAAATGACTCCGTAACTTTTATTAATATTGATCTGGCATGGAACGGACACCGTCCTCACTTTGGAGTCATACGGGCTACTAAACCTTGAATAACTAAAGCGTCCTTGACTGCATTTAGTAGATAAACCTTGAAAATCAGTATGATCAAAATCCCGAGAAGTGTCCTTGACTAACTTTACTTAGGAAGCTTAGATAACTTATCTAACTCAATTATAATAAAATAATTAACTGTATCGTCATACAAGTTAATATGTGTAGGAGAAGGTAGTTCAAAGACTACTTCTCCCCCCTTGTTCAATACTCAATAGGGGATCCATCCTATGAGTTTTCATGCCGTTCTCTTTCTCTTTAAGTGTTTAATAATTTTTATTAGGTCTAACAAGTATGAAGAAAAATAATAACAAACCCAAACACTTATAATTTATTTTTATCTCATTAATAATGAGTGATTACACAATAATAACCTCACCTTTATCAAACCATTAAACCTTGAATTGGGAACTTAGAAAGTCTCCCTAAATAATTGAACCTTGTTCAACACTAAAAGTAACTTGAAATAGTCAACAAAGACTCTTAAATATTGCAAACTTCCACTTTCAATATGAATAGGTTATAGAATAAACTCATGAACAACCCTAACCATGATACTAACTCAAATAGTCATGCTACATTAAATAACATGTCCACTACATAAAAACTTCTACTTACAGACAATAATAAAGTCTATTCTTTCATATAAATAAAGATCATATAATCATAGGTATTATAAGTACTACCACATTATAACATACAATGTTTATTCCCTGATCAAGACTCTAAGTTCCATCGTGCTCCGAAATAGATAACTAAGCATACTAACTATAACTACTAATACTACTAGTAATACCTAGTACTAGTACGTACCTCTGAAGCGTGAATTCCACATAACTGCGCACTAAAAATTCCCTTCTACGAATTGGGAACCTAAAACACATATTGAGTAATAATCAATACTCAATTCACATCAAATTACTACTTAGATACCTAAAAATCAGATTTAAAAGTCATAGCCTAATCTGATTTTTTTACCTTCTTTGAACACTAAAATTCATTCAACAATTATTTCAAACTTTAGTAATAACAGTTGGTCTTATAAGAGACCGCCTACTTTTAATTCAAAATTAAGCACAACCCAACCTCAATATTAAGAAGAGAACATGTCACCTTTCTTAATATAGTGACTAGTTTAATCTATTTAGGGACCAGTTTAATCTATTTCGTGACCAATTTAATCTATTCAGTAATCACATTCTTTAACCCATTCAGTGACTAGTTTAATCTATTTAGTGACTAGTTTAATCCGTTCGGTAAGATTGTCGGGTTATTTTTTGAAATTATTTGTTGTAGTTCGAGAATCAAGAAAACAAAGGAAGGAGAAGATAAAGGATGACTAGGATAGTATTGGGTTAGAGTGAAATGGAATGGGCTTGTTAGGAGAATGCAGGCTTGAGTTTGTCTAATTTTATATTAAAATTAGACCGTCTATTCTAATAATTTGTGTAGTAATAAAATCTTTAACCAAAATCCCTTTATGTATAAGTCTTTACTATTGTATATAAATCTGAAATTTATTAACAAAACTCAAAACATCATCTTTCCTTGTTTCTTTAAGGACATTACTATTTACCACCCGTATTTACTAAAAATCGTCCGTATTTTTTTTCAAGATTTTCCTAAACTACCCCTCCTCTTTCATCTCACTCTTACTCTCTCACCTGTCATCAAACTTCACCTCACACCACCACCACCACCACCACCAGCGGACCACCACCACCACCGGCAGATCACCACCACAGGCGGACAACCACCACCGCAGACCACCACCACCGGAGCACCACCTCACTCTCGCGGACAACCACCAACGGAAACGAAATTTCATTCTATTTCCTCCATGGAGGAAACGAAAAAGCACTTTGGTTCCATTGTTTTTTTTTTTTTTTAATTTCCAATACTAAGGAATTCATGTTTTCAAGATATTAGTAATGTTTTCAAGAATCTAAATAGTAGTAATGTTTTCAAGATATTAAGGAATTCATGTTCTTAACTAAAATTCATGTTCGGAAATTCATGCTACATAATTTGGAAATAAAAAAAAAACAATGGAACCAAAGTGTTTTTTCGTTCCCTCCATGGAGGAAATGAAAAGAATTTTCGTTTCCTCCATGGAGGAAACAAAACAAAATTTCGTTCCCTCCAGGAAACAAAGATCTATTTCGTTTCCTCGATGGAGGAAACGAAAAAAAACACTGGTGGTGGTGGTGTGCGAGTGTGGCTCTGGTGGTGGTTGTCCGCTGGTGGTGGTGGTGGTCCGCCGATGGTGGTGGTCTCGCCGGTGGTGGTGGTGTTGGTGGTGGTGGTGGTGGTGGTGGTGGTGGTGGTGGTGGTGGTGGTACACTCGGTGGTGGAGGTCCGAGAGGTGGAGTGAGGTGAAGTTGGATGAGAGGTGAGAGAGTAAGAGTAGGGTGACAGGGAAAGGGTAGTTTAGGAAAATATTGAAAAAAATACGGGCGATTTTTAGTAAATACAGGCGGTAAATAGCGAAAGGGTTCTTTAATTACACGCACAAAACAATCATAGCTACTCGTGTTTTTCGGCGTAAATCGCAACATAAAACAGAGCGCCATATTTTCTTTTCCTTTTTTTTTGGATGCAAATCAAAAGTCATCAACTTAATTAAATATTTGATATTCATATGCTGCTACAGCCTGCATGAGGCGTGAAGAAGAAAACTACTTCTGCCGGATTTTTTTTTTCTTTTCTTAAGAAGAAATTGTGAACAGAACAACAATAATGACGACTCAGTACCAATTGTTCGTGTGAATATTTAGATTTGAAGTAGGTTGTATAGTATATCGTGACATGTGCTTTAACATATAAAATATGTAGTTTCTGCATGTTAGAGTGAATGTTTGAATCATATACTGAGTTTCTGCATAATATAGTAAGTGTCTAAATGATATAGTGGATTGTTCAGAAATGATGTAGTTGTTGCATGATGTAGTATGTTTCTGAATGATATAGTGAGTTTCTTTTCATGACATATAAATTAGAAACCAACGTCAAAGATAATAACAAAATCATATTATAACTTTTAGTTGTTCTATGTCAAACAAAAAGAACGGCAAAAAATAGGGGTGTAAATATTTAAAAACTCTATCTCTTCTTCACGAAATATCCCGGGCATTTGCCCGGGTCCCAATACTAGTATATATATAAACCTAGAAAAATTAGCTGACTTGTCATCAATTTAGGCCATGTACGCCATTTGTAAACTTCACTTAATTCCTTCAATATTTGGGATGCCATGTGTTTAGTATGCTTGTCCAACAAGTAAGCTACAGGTTTAGCTTTCTTGTCCAGCAAGTAAACTAGTATCCCTTAGATGTTCTTCACTTGGAGACTTGTGCAACAATGTCTGAATCTGCCTGGTCCGAACCCGAGCTTCGTTCCCGAACCTGCAAAAAGGGACCCACCCTGGAGCTTTGGGTGGTGGTTCCCCCTCCGAAGCTTAAGTCAGATATCAGGAGTTGTAAAGAGAAAGTAGAGATAGAGAGAGAAAGTGAGAGAGTATTTCTTCAGAGTGAGTTTACATTGCTTGCATTGAATGATCTTTCTCCTGATTTCAGGGGTATTTATAGTGATTGTAGTATGACAGCTATCCTTAAAAACTGTCCTAGAATAGTGGCATCTGATTGGCTAAGCAATCAGATCATGACACATGGCAGGCCAGGATTTGTGAGAGTCTATCAACCAATCACTTGCAGCCACCTTCAATGAGCTGGGCTCTGACTAACTTTTGGGCCAGAAAAAGTAAGCCTTTTCTCCTAACTGGATACAACCCAAGGGTTAAATCTTTTTTCTTTATTTATTATGGGAGGACACATGTACGACTCTGATGAGCCCACGTGTCTCTAAAGGAGCCGTAGATTTTTAGGCTATAACATTTGCCCCTAAAAGGGTTTTCACTGTTGGCCTATCTGACGGTTAATACCCTTTTACCCAAGGTAGATTATTCAAATTCAAAAAAGAGGCAATGACGCGCCCTTTTCTGGGTTTTACCGGTCATAATCGACCGTTTTAAACTTTTTTCGGTCATCCTTAACCGGCTCAACGGGTTTCTTACCCTCCTATATATATCCTTGGTGTGACCTCATTAAATCATTATTTCACACCTTGAGAGAATTTTTCTAGAGAGAGAAGCTCCGCAAATTTTTTCTAGAGAGAGAGAGAGATAGTCTAATCTCAGTCTTCTTCACCGAATCGTCCAGGCGTTTCATCAGGTATCTTTTCTTTGTTCTTTTTACTTTTCTTTATTCTTTATTTTTTCTTAGAAAATCAATAAATGGAATCTTCTTCGTCAAATAATCCTAGCCGACCAAGAGCTTGTCTTGACCCTAGAACCGATACTTCTTCTTCGGCACATTCTAGAGTTGGGCCTTTTCTGGCCGAGTATATATTTTTTTGTGGTTTTGGCCGAAAAAGTCAGACGACCCAGTCTTTACCTGTGCAGGGTAATCTGGCGCGCGTAAAGCAAACGGCCCGTCTAAGACGAAAGGTAATATTCCCATCAAATAGTTCAGACATGGAGGAATCTACTGGACGAGTTCCAGATGAGGTGAGGGAGGCCCAAAGTGCTGAGCCTTTAGGCGGGCCTCCTTCCCATGACCACAGTTTTGAAGACTCCCAAATAAACCCTGAGGCCAGTCCTTCTGGCAGGGACGTCGATATGGAGGAAACCGGCGAAGACAATAACGGCAGTGAATCTGGCGCTGCCGATGAGTTGGACGAAGCCTCCACTACCTCGTCTGAGATTAGGAGACGTTTAGGTCCCCTTTCTGACCCGGCGTTCATTTTGGCCAATCGTAAATGGTTAGAAGATAAGACTTAACCCTAGTTAGTTGTTCAATTACATGTGTAACACCACGGATTTTCGCTAATATTTTATTCAAGTTATTTTCCCTTAATTATTATTTTATGTTAAAATTAGAATATTTTACTTCTTAAAAATATTATATCTTATATTATTTATTTTTTTTAACTTTTAAAATGTCATATTTATATTATTTATTTGATTAGAAATTATATATTTTCTCGTATTTAGAAATACGCGTTTGAGCTAGTATTTTTATTTATTAGATTTGAGCGCGTTTGGACCGTCGCACGACCTTTTAATGTGAAGTTTGAATCTCCTAAAAGCTGTCCACAAAATCAGAATATTAGAAGCATTGGAGGGGCTTTTGAGCACCTTATAACCCCCCTTGTAACCCCCTTTGTAACCCCCCATTTATTAGCCATTCAACTCATTATTGTACCTGTTGTAACCTTCTTATTTACACCCTTTTATCATCTCATGAAACTAGTTTATGGACAGCAAAAAAATCAGTCCAAATTCTTCCTTCTATTCGACCATTTGAAGAGACAAAGTTGAGAGGAAAAGTTCATCTCGGTTTTCCCTGCTACACCTTCACGAAAATGGCTATCACTGGAAATCTAACCGTTGGATCGTTCTAAAATTTGGACAGCGTGTTGAGGACATATGGACGTTCATTGTGACCGGAGCGATTTGGCATCCGATTTTTGGATCATCGGGAATCGTGGTCGGAAAAGAGCAGTATGTAATGGGAATGCAAGCAATTGGAGGTCTTCAAAGGTAACTAATGACGATCTTAGAATGGTTAGAATTCCTATAGGAATTATGATAGTTTAATAGTTAAGTTGGGTTAGTTTTATTTTAGGATTTTGGGTGGGAATAACTTCATGTTATATGCTTGTCCTATGAGTTTTTATGAAATGTATGAGTATATGATTGTTTGGAGAATTTGTTATGAGCCTTATTCTTATGTTTTGGTATCATTGTTTTAGGACGCTTTTTGTTGAATGTGTTTGCTAGTTAACTCTTACCTTGTGATAAATTTCTGTTGTTGTGAACATGGTAGCTGTCAATCTACATTTAATCCTGAAATGTTATACTGAACATGGTTTATGGGAGAGTGATGAAGTCAGATTGTGTGGTAGTATGGTGTTTCGGCTGGGTTGAAGATTCAGGGCACGAAATCTTAGCTTCTTGGGCTGGCAGCAACTTGTTGCTCATATTTGTAATGCGTTGTACGTTATTGCTATCTGGTAATTCATGTGAGTAGTACGGTATCTGGTTAGTGGGTTCCTTAAACCATGATCAGGTGATGCTCATATTGGGTGCTTTAGTGTGTATGCTAAGGTTCACGGAGGGTTTTGTAGGAAAAACTTTTCCGACGCTTAAGCCAGACAGACATTGAGCAAAGGTGTAAGAGACTATGAGTAGGTATTTATGTGTTTATGGATAAGAATATAATAGACCTTTATAGAATCATGAGATGTTAAGGAATTCTAGTGAGAGAAAATTAACCCCACTAAGGAAACGAAAAAAGAGGAAAAAGAAACGCTCTTCTCTCAAGAACATCAAAACAGCTTCCCTCACACGCTTCCCTCACACGCTTCCCTTCCTCCATTGCAACCACCTCATTCCACCCTGAATCATCCCTTTTCAAGGCCATTTCGAAGCAAACTCAACCCCATGCTACTGCTCATGCTCCACTTCTTGTGGGAATTAGCCTGAAATTGTTCTACTTGCGATCTAAATCGCCTGCAAAGGCTATCGCTACCGCTGCCTCGTTCATCAGATGCCGTCTTCCCTCCTCCGATTCCAGTCTCGCGCCGACGCTGCTGCGCCACAGATGCGCCCTTCCTCCGGCGACCAAGAACGAATCAGGTCCAAGTCACTATGCCTTCATCCAGGTAACTTCTCTCTTTTTTGTTCTTGATTTTCATTGGTCCTTTGTTCTATTGATATTGATCGACCTCTTAGTCGTAATACCCCAGATTGTTATTTGGGTGTTTTTTGGTATTGATCTAGTTGCCTGCTTTGTCACCGCCATTGCACATCCTTTTTATCCGAATATGCATGTTTTGATTTCTTTATCTCATTATTCGATTTTATTTGTCAAACATTACCTATTCCTAAGTGTTATGCTTTGGCCATGGTCTAAAGTTTCTGCCCAGTTACCCAAGTCTCATGCTTTCTATTGGTTGTGGTATGCCTTCATTATATCTTCTATTGATGGTTCAACATTTCTATTAATGAACTGGTACCTTGTTGCTATGGATCTATTTGTCTTATTCAGAATCTTTTTTGCCATTTCTCCTACCTCAAAGGTTTATAATAGGACTTTCAAGTATGCTCACCTTCGGATTAATATGTTGATCCTATTTTTAGCTATGTGTTTCTTCTTTGTTACTATATTCATCTCTTTCCTTGCTATGTGTTTTTTCTTTCATATTATAGTTCCTTACCCTCTATTGATTAATTCTAATCTTTATATGGTATATGATTCTACTTCCTTAGTGTTGGCAAGTTTTTCTACCATGATTTCATCTTTTATGACGGTGAATTATATATTTTGGTTTTGCTTTAGCTACTATGCTCAATTTCAGGCTATCAAGGCCGTTTTTTCTCTCCCTATGTGGCTCTGCTTTGCTAACCTACCATTACTGCGTTATTGCCTGCGATCTTTTGTTATTACTTTCATGGATCTTCATCTATCTA
The DNA here is from genome assembly GCA_947648045.1 of Beta corolliflora. Taxonomy (NCBI): domain Eukaryota; kingdom Viridiplantae; phylum Streptophyta; class Magnoliopsida; order Caryophyllales; family Amaranthaceae; genus Beta; species Beta corolliflora. Next base: position 60,805 of record CANSZD010003076.1, on the reverse strand, counting down.
AAATTAGTTACTATATGTTATATAATTTTGTTTCCTCAAATTTGACAAGTTTTACCCCCATGAATTCAACTCTTATGTGTGCGAATTATATATTTTACTTTTGCTCTTCCTGTTGTGATCATTTCCAGGCCGCTATGTTAGTTTCATCTCTTTCTATGTGGTTTTTCCTTGCTATTATGGTAGGTGCTTCATTAAAGAAGAATTTATTGTTAATAATTAGTTATTATACCTTATGTCTAAAATGTATCCAATACGATTGCAAAGCTCAAGTGCTCTATGCCAACGCAACAGAACCCAAAAGGTTATTTCTTAATATCATGTTCTCTAAACTGGACTGGGCCTTAAAAACCCAGTGGACTCGAGTGCTCCATCACTCGCTATTGAACTTTTACTTATTGTATTCCGATTTGCTATGCTTATTCATATTGTTATGTAAACTTTTTCTCTCTAAACTGGATTGGGATTCAAACTCCCATTGGACTCGAGTGCTCCATCACTCGCTATTGAAACATCTTACTAATTGTATACAGTTTTTTTGCATTTGTGTTTATCTATGAAGATCTTATGTTGGAATATTCAAGGAGGTAAAAAACCCCAAGCTTTGAGTGAGCTACTCTACCTAAAGAACAAATATAATCCGGATATTGTATTCATCATTGAAACCTTAACTAATAATAATAATAGTCACCGAATTCTTAAAGCACTTCACTTACACAATAAATTAGTTATTGACCCATTTAATCATGTGGGTGGAATGTGGGTATGTTGGAATAACTCCAATATTACAGTTCAAAATCACTATTCTTATGACCGTTTGGTTCATCTCGACGTTCTATACAAGCCACACAATAAAATATATTCAGTTTTGGGCACATATTGCCCGGCTAAAAATGTTGAAAAATATGCTTTTTGGACTTATTTGAACAACTATATTACTTCTCTACACTTTCCCTGGCTTTTACTTGGGGACTTTAATGAAATGCTTTCTCCTCAAGACAAATTGGGGGGATCCCCGTTGAAATCAAACCAGCTTAATCGACTACCTTCTCTCCTCTCTGATTCCAACGCCATTGACATCCCGTGCCTCCAACAAGCTTACTCTTGGAGAGGTTTACGTAATAATAATCTCATTTTCGAACGAATTGATAGGGCTATTAGCCACAACTCCTTTTATGACGCGTTTAATAGAAGCACCATTTTTTATGGTCCTTTCACAGTTTCAGATCATGCTCCAGTCATCTTCTCCTCCAATGAAGGAGACTACAATCGCCCACCTCCTTTTCGGTTTCAAAATTTTTGGACTTTAGATAAGCATTCACACTCTATTGTTAAAAAGAACTGGAACATTCCAATTACAGGCTCTCGATTCTTTCGCATTCAACAAAAACTCATCCGTATAAAAACTGATCTTAAAATTTGGGCTAAGACCAACTATCGACATATGACCAATAAACTGGTTACAAATGAGGAAAAAATTAAGGAATTACAATTAAAATTGTGGCACCAACCTTTTAATGACATTTTAATTAAGCATATCAATCGGTTGATTATCCAAAGGGAGAAACTTCTTCTCTTTAATCAGAAAGCTTGGGGACGCTCTGCTAGAAAAACATGGTTAACTCAAGGGGATCGCAACTCTCGCTTCTTTCATAATAGAATGAAAAAATCTATGGCTAACATGACTATTTTTAGACTAAAAAATGATGTAGGGCAATGGGTTGACTCCCATGACGACCTAACTCATCTATTGTCTGATTCATTCAAAAATCGTTTTTGTTCCGCCCACTCAACTATCAGGGAAATTGATTTGAGCTTTCTCGACCCTTTTATATCTCCAGCTGATGTGAACTCTTTAATTGCTCCGGTCACAGCAGAAGAAATAAAAGAAGTCTTCTTTGATATTAACCCACTTAAAGCGCCTGGATCCGATGGATTTGGGGGAAAATTCTTTCAGGCTTATTGGCCCATCATTGAAAAAGAATTAATCATTGCCGTACAAAGTTTCTTTTATCATGGTAAATTGCCCCCATCTTTGAACCACACTTTGATAACCCTCATTCCCAAAAAAAAGGCTCCTGAATATCAGATCATTTCAGACCAATTAGTTTAATTAACACTATTTACAAAGCAATTTCAAAACTCCTAGTTAATCGCCTCCGCCCTATTTTGCAACGGGAAATTAGTCCCCTTCAAAATGCTTTTACTCAAGAACACTCTATTCATGACAACCTTTTGATTGCACAAGAGGCTCTCAATACATTTCAAAAGTCTCAAAACAAAACAGGGTGGTGTGCCCTAAAGTTAGACATGGAAAAAGCTTATGACCGGATCGAGTGGGATTTTCTTTGGCAAACTCTCGAGGCTTTTGGTTTCCCCCCCCACTTGGATCCTGTGGATTAAGGAATGTGTTAGTAATGTTTCCTATTCAATCAAAGTAAATGGCCAACCCTCCCCTTGGTTTCGACCTTCGAGGGGTCTGCGACAAGGTGACCCCCTGTCACCTTACCTTTTTATTTTATGTATGGAAGTTTTTATCCGAAAACTAACTCTCCAAAGTCAATCTCGAGATTCAGGTATCGGTTTTAAGCTGCACCCCAGAACTGCCAATATACCCTGCCTAATGTTTACTGATGATAGCCTCTTATTTTGCAAAGCAACTACCTCGGCTTGTAGAAATATAAAAACTGTCCTTGATGACTTCTGTGGTCTTTCCGGTCAATTAGTGAATTTTCATAAATCTACTATTATTTTCTCTAAAAAGGTCTCCTCCAACCGAAAAAACGGCTAGCCCGATCATTTTAATATGTTGCCTAATTCTTCTCTGGGAAGGTACTTGGGAATTTTCTTTAGTTCCCATCATCCCTCTAAAGCTGACCTTGCTCATATTGTTCAAAAGACTGATCAAAGGATTAACCTCTGGGAATCGGGATTTTTGTCCAAAGCTGTGAGGCTCACCCTCATTCAGAGTAATCTTGAAGCTCTACCGTCTTATACGTGTGCCTCCACCATGCTTCCTCCGGATGTAGCTAAATCCATTGATACTCTCCACATGAAATTTTTTTGGCGACAAAATAAAGATAAAAATGCAACACCTCTTATTGCATGGGATCAAATTTGCACTCCTAAAGTGCAGGGTGGCCTTGGCCTAAGAAAAACGCATCCTATGAATAAAGCTTTTATAGCAAAGCTGGGTTGGAAAATTCTTATGGAACCTACCAACTTATGGGTGAAACTAATAACGCAAAAATATCTAAAGGGTCAATCCTTCTTTAATTGTAAAACAAAAGCGCACGATTCTCCAATATGGAAAAAAATCTTACTCCAGAGATCTCTTCTGCAAAAAGGTATTCGGTGGAAAATAGGTGATGGCTCCCAAATTCTTTTTTGGCTTCACAACTGGTGTGCTGATGAAAATTTAATGGAAAAACTTAAATTATCAGAAAACCAGGTTGATCTTAATATTCGTCTAAAAGAGTTCATTCTTCCTACTAGAACTTGGGATATTGACAAACTAAAGCTCTTGCTACCGGATTGCATTATTAACTCTATCAATGGCATTCCTCTGCCAATAAACTCCCTTCCGGATGAGCCTATTTAGGGTCCTAGCTCTTCAGGCTTATTTACGGTTAAATCCGCTAACTGGCTAGCTCATAATCTCTCACCAAGTCTAGAAAAATGGCCGCATCGTTGGATTTGGAACCTTGATATCCCACCCAAACTGATAATTTTTATGTGGCAAATTTGTCACAACAGTCTTGGAGTTAGAGCCATCCTTGCTCAGCGCAACATAATCCCTTTCAACCATTGTGCTATTTGTAACACTCATGAGGAATCTTTAGACCATCTTTTTGGGGGATGCCATCATCTCATCCCCCTTTGGCAGCTTCAGGATCTAAAGGAGTGGATACCTCACACCTTACATCGGGCCACTCTTCTAAATACTTTGTCTAAAATCAGACATGATAGATCCTCAACTATCAAATTTGTTTTCCTTATGTGGAGTATCTAGGAAGGAAAGAAATTCTATTATCTTTCATAATACTTCTCTTAATGTTCACAGAATTCTGTATAAAGCAAAAAATTTATTTTCAGAATGGAGTCTGAGGAATGCAGTGGACCTCTGCAACTCCTCTGGTTCCCCGTTCTCCCATTCCTCTTTTCCTCCATCCTCTTCGGTGTATCCTTCCTCCATCCTCGTTTCTTGGGAGCCACCTCCCACCTCCTTCTTCAAACTCAACTTCGACGGTTCGGTTCGCGGTACTTCTGCAGCAGCAGGTATTATCATTAGAGATGTTGTTGGCCATCTCCACAAAGCTGCAGCTTTCAACCTTGGTTCTTCTTCCGTGTTCATTGCCGAGGCAACTGCTCTTCAACAAGGGCTTCGCCTAGCTATCCAGAGCAATATTCGTCAACTCCAAATTGAAGGTGATAATCTTATGGTCATCAACTCAGTTAAAGGTATCTGGTCTCCTCCTTGGCAGATTGCTCATATCATCCAGGATATCAAAGCTCTTCTTCGTTCTTTCTCTTCGTGGGCTATTCGTCATGTCTACCGGGAAGCAAACAAAGCAGCAGATTGGATCGCCAATGTCGGTCATTTAGTTGATTCTCAGTTTAATATCGATGATTGTACTAATTCTGCTCTTCATTCTATTCTTGTAAACGATAAGGTTGGAGCTCCCCTCGTGCGGAGGGTCTGCTAACCTTCTTTTCCCCTTACCTTATTAAAAAATATATATATATATATATTGGGTGCTTTAGTATCCAATGTTTTGTACTTGAGTTTATATTGTGACTGCATATTTGATTAAGTTAGTTTTAGTATTATAAATATGGTGATGTTGTTTTTGGCATGTATGATGAACTATTGTGGCTGTTCTTATGCTTATGTGAGTTGATACTTGATATATATCATAAGTGATTTAGTTTTCTTTTCACATTGGTTGGGTTAAATTGTGTTTTCAAGATATTATTATATTATTATTATTATTATTATTATTATTATTATTATTATTATTATTATTATTATTATTATTATTATTATGATTATTATTATTATTATTTTGAGAAGAATGTTATTTTGAATTGAAATTCTTGGGTTGCGATCCTAGATTTCTGCTGTTTGGTGTAAGGCCTTAAGGGCATCCATGTAATTTGATGATTGAGTATTATTTTATTATTATTATTATTGTTTGAGAGCAAGATTATCCGGAGGGACGTAATCCCGAGGTGAAGAACATGCAAACCATAGGACGTAATCCTAGGTATACCTTGGTTTTGTTGTCGTCCGAGAGGTCGGTGGGGACGTACTCCTACACTGCATCGGGAGTATGGCCGTTCTTAGACACATGCAGTAGGGAACGTAACCCATAGGCTGTCTGGAGGTTGTCTCACATTACCATAGGAAGTGGGTTGTCCACTAGCGTTCAGCTCTCTCTCTCAAACTAATTATATTATTTTAATATTTTAAACTTGATGGTTTATGTTGTTGATACTTGGGTTTATACATATAAGTTATTTATCCATTTTGTTTATTCTGTTATCTTTACCTATTTATATTAATCATGTTGTACTATATTTGTTTAAGTGTTCTATTTGAGTATTTGGAGTTTGCTATTGAGGTGTTTTTTTGTACAACTTGATTATTAAGGCTTTTATAACTCTTATATGGATCCTAATTGGGCTGGGAGAGCTGTTAGTTACTCCCCACTGATTGTGGATGTTGTTGTTATATTTTACAGGTAAAAATGAAGAGTAGTTATTTTATATATTGTGGGTTGTGAAGGAAGACCTATTAGGCTTTTGAGACTTTATATTTTATTTCTATTTATGTTTGTTAAATTGGATTTATGAGGTTGTCTTGCCTTCGTTTGGATATTTTTGGTTTAATTTAATTTGGGATTTAAATTTCAAGTTTGATTAGTTTAATATAAACCGTACAGTGACATCTCCGTTTTGACGATATTTCCGCTATCGTCATTCCTTCGATAAGTTGTTCTATTTTCTTTAATTTATGTCTATAATCGGACGGAGTGTTACAACATGCCCATGCCGGGCTTCTCTTTCATCATCCCAAATAAGGAGGCCACCATTTTGAGTACTCCTAAGAACCACTTCGCCGTTTACAAGCTAGCCTTGGACGCGGGATTAAGGTTCCCCCTCCATGATTTTATAGAACAAGTACTTTGGTATTACAACATCGGCCACAACCAGCTGGCTCCTAATGCCTGGTACAACGTCCTGACGTTCATAGCCGTCTGCGAGTTGCGCGGCCTGGCTCTTTCTCTCCAAGCCTTCACCCATATTCATTATGCGGCTAAGGTTCCCGACGCCGTGGACGGAACGTGGCTCAGTATCTGCAACCGCCCTGGCTTTCTAACTGCTTAGGGCAATCCGTCGAAGATGCATGAATGGAAAGCAGACTTCATCTTCCTAAGAGCGGCCAACGACTCCGCCACTGAAAGCTACCGTTTTTATAATCGAGCCGTCACCAATACCGGACGAAAGCAGTCCTGACTGGAGCTGGAGGACCATTATGATGAAGAGGTAGTGGAGTACTTTAGGATAAAAGAGTACTCCAGGCCCGGTCAGTCATCCTTTAAAGGGCCAGCTAACTGGATACCCTTTAAAGAAATATTTTATAGTGATGACTTCTTGGTCGCCGCCGGCTTGCGGTTGGCCGAAGATAAAGGTATACATTCAAATCCCTAAAGTAAAATGTCTCGTCCATAGCCCATATCGGACTAACCCTTTTCATTTCTTTTTTGCAGACTCAGCCAGAGCACGTCTCAAGCATTCTTGGACGGGGGATATAAGTATGTCGAAGTTTTCTGACAACTTATGGAAGGAGTACGCCAAGAGAAGTGCTGAGAAGAGGGCTGAAACACTGGTAAATTATATACTTTTTTTTTTTGGACGAGGATCATTCTGACTCGTCAAGGATTGATTTCCAATCCTTGGACGAGAATCACCCAAAGAAGGAAGGCGTCCAGGCTTGGACGGTCACCATCTTTGGGCTATTCTCGTCTGAGATACTGAACAGCTTTTGACGAGGACCGTTGGGGTTTGTCCAATTCGGTTTCCATTCTTTGGACAAGAATCACCCGAAGAAGGAAGGCGTCCATGCTTGGACGGCCACCTTCTTTGGGCCCTTCTCGTTTGAGATGCTGAACGGCCTTGGACGAGGGTCATTCTTGTTCGTCCAGATTGAATCCCAATCCTTGAACGAGGATCACCCGAAGAAGGAGGGCGTCCATGATTGGACGGCCACCTTCTTTGGGCCCTTCTCGTCTGAGTGACTTTGAGTTCCAATACCGGACGAAAAGTTGATTTCCAGTCCTTAGACGAAAATCATTCTAGTCCGTCCAATTTTGGACGGCTTCCTTCTTTGTTGGAAAGGGGTTGTCCATTCTAGGACGCCTTCCTTCATTGGGTGATTCTCGTCCGAAGTCTTATAATTATTTTATAGCTTTTGCTCTTTGGACGACCCGTATAATAACTTCTTCATTTTTTGCAGAAAAATGCTCCTACCAACAAACTTCCGCTTGGGAAGTCTTCCTCGTCCAAGAAGCGGCCTACAACGGCCGCGGACCAGCCTCCAGCAAAAAGGCCTAAGGGCTTTACAAGGAAGAAGACGGAGAAAACTACTCCGGCTGGTAAAGGAGTTGGAGAGAAAGCCATGCTTCCCCCGAAGGACAAGGTCCTGAAGGAGTAGCCTTCCGCTGCTGCCCCTGCCGTGGGGGAGAAGAGTTCTGACCCTGCTGGTCAGTTGGATGCATTACCTGCGGATTCTGCTGAAATCAGACCAGAGTCGGCCTTGGCTTTGGTTATTTCGGAGCCGGAGACGGCTACTGAAAACTACACGGGCTTCAGCGGCTCGGTGGCGAAGCTGGTTTCGCAGATGTCGCTATCCGTTAAGACGGCCTCCTTATCGTCGGGTGAGTCGTATTATCCCAATAGAGTTAGGACGGTGCGGGTCGGTGGACAGTCCATGAGTCCGTCCAATAGACAAGCCATAGTCTTTCCCATCAAGAGAACAGACTCCCCCCCTCTTTCAGATAAGGGCAAAGGACCAGCTTTACCCACAGCTACTCCCACCATAGACTCGGACGAGGAGTCTTCTGCTGCTTTTGCCAAAATGTCAAAAGTAGAACGAGATCGGCTCAAGCAGGAGCTCTTCAAATGTTACCCTGAATCCTACATTAAAGGGTTGAGGGGAGCATCAGTCGGGCATGTGGGCTACATGTCTCAACTTGCTGCTGAGGTATAACTTGTTGCCGCTTTTGCTTTATACTTGTACAAAATTCCCTTTTTTTTTATAACTCGTCTAATGACTTGCTTTATTTTCATTGTTCCAACTTTTTGCTCGCAGTATACTGACCGAGGAGTGGGCTTGGGAGCTTAGGAAGGAAAATAAGCAACTCGCCCACCTTGCTACGACGACTGGCGACAAGGCTATCCATGACATTGAGATGGCCAACACTCTCCATCGCCAATCACTGGAGGCCTTGGAGAAGAGATCAGCAGTCCTAGAATCCGAAAACAAGAACTATCTCGTTACCATCAACCAGCTGTACAAGGAACAAGACCGACTGAAAATGGTCTTAGACGCCGTCTCAACTGAGTTGAAGGGCGAAAGGGATACTGCTCTTCTGGCCGCGGTCCAACTGAGGAGGGAGAATATAATCCTAAGGGCGAACAATGCCCGTCTGCAAAGGGAAGCGGCCCAATCCTTTGATGACGCCAAAGAAGGCTTGAATCAGGTTATTACGACGTCCAAAGACTGGGCCGTCAAAGCTTTTGAAATGTTGGCCGAGCCTAGTGAGGTTCCCAGCTTTGTCCGACGTCTGGAATATCAGGAGAGTGTTCACCGTACATTGGTGTCCGCTGAAGAACCTCCTGAATTTACTGAGTCGGACGAAGAAGGTGCGGGCGAGGATGAAACTCCTGAGGACGACCAAGAAACTCCTGCTGAATGAAATGCCTAGCTTTAGGTTTATTTTTCTAAGTTACTTGGCTTGTTGGCCGTCGTAGCTTTGTCTCTTCTAGCTTTAAGTTGTAAATTTTTGCCAAGTATATAATGAAAAGACTTTTTGCCAATTGCTTGTTCTTTCCTTTATTGCACTTCAATTTGTATCAATTATAAAATAAGACTCATCCTGACTTTTGGACGATCTACACACATGTTTAAGGAAAGAGCATCGTCCTTGACTTTGGACGATCGTGAATCTTTCCAAAATTTAGTTAAATACAAAAAGAGAGTCGTCCTGGATTTTTGAACGGTCTACAAACTCGTGGTTTATGGACGAGCCATGCTTTAGCCATTTTTCTCGAGTTAGCAACACTCTTCTTGAAGTAGCGAACCATTACAAGGGCATCTATTGCCTAGTTCGTCCTGGTCTTTGGACGACCTTTGACTTCCCTTAATCGAGGCCAAGTGCAACCGTAGCTCGTCCTACAGACTTGTCTTGTCCCCCCCCCTTCTTGGGCTTAGCTCATATGCATCTTATGGACGAGCCATGGTCCAAGAAGGAGAACGGCCAACATTGGCCAAGCCCGTTCAAATTTCTAAGGATGAGCTTTCGATATATGGGCATACCATGTCTTGGCCGCCTTCCTTGAGGGAGCAACACTCGTCATGAAGTAGCGATCCCTTACTAGGGTCTTTACTACTTAGCTGACCGTGTATTTTGAAAGTAAGTATCCTTTACTAAGGGCTTATTCCAGGTCAGCTTTCTCTTAGAGACTTTGACGTTTCTCTTACTAGAGATTTTTGTCAATTTGTTGACCATTTATGTGTTTTAACCTTTAGGGTGTTACACTTTGGCCGGTCTCTTCGAGGGAGTGATGTATGTCAGAGAACAGAGCATTTTGCACATTTTATTGCCCTTTGTAATTTTGTCCAAGTTATAGTCACTTTTAGACTACTAGACTTAACTGATAGAATGCCCCACAGTGAATAACTTGGTAAAAAATAAACAAAGATAAGAAAGAAGTAGGAGTTGTATTATATGAATATTGCTTGACTAAGTGCCAAGATACATGTATACAATTCTTTCTTTTGCTTGTGCCATGGCACTTTGGAGTGATTACAAACTACTGGCTAGTGTCTTGGCGATTTAACTGAGTCAGACGTGGTAATTCTTCGGAGTGTCTGAGTTCCAAGTGCGCTGCATTGGTCGTCCATCCAGATCTTGGAGACGAAAAGTTCTGCTGCGCACCTCTTGGACAATCAGATATGGTCCTTCGCAATTTGGTGTAAGTTTCCCCAGCTCTTTAGCTCGTCCAACTGCCTCCATTTTCCTTAGAACCAGATCCCCCACCTTGAGTGGTCGTCTAGCGACTCTCTTGTTAAAGTCTCGAGCCATTCGCAGCTTGTACAATTGCATTCTTAGCAAGGCATTGCCCCTGACTTCTGGTACTTGATCCAAAGCTGTGCGCAATGCAGCCCAATTGGCGTCTTCCGTGTACAACATGACTCGTAGGGTGGATTCTTCAATCTCAATGGGCAAGACGGCTTTAGTGCCATAAACTAACATGAAGGGTGTCTCCCCTGTAGAATTTTTGACAGTGGTTCTGATGGACCAAAACACCAGCTGCAGTTCTTCAACCCATTGTCACTTAGCATTATCCAACTTCCTTTTGATTCCATTGGATAGAATCTTGTTGAAGGACTCTACTTGCCCATTGGCTTGTGGGTGGGCGACTGCAGCAAAGTGGGCTTTGATTTCCCTTTCTGCCAACCAATCTTTCAGCTTGGGTGTTTCAAATTGTGGGCCATTGTCAAAGACGATGGACTGCGGCATGCCAAAACGAGTTATAATGTTTTTCCCAATAAAGCTTTTGACGTCATTCGTTGTTATACCCCTCATGGCTTCAACCTCTATCCATATAGTGAAGTAATCCACAGCTACGATTAAAAACTTCTTTTGCCCAGCGGCCACAGGGAAAGGTCCTAGGATATCCATGCCCCATTTGGCAAAAGGCAGAGGGAACAAAATAGGAGTTAGGTAGTTGGACGGCTTCTGATGCAGATTTCCATGCTTCTGACAACTGTCGCACTTCTTTGCATAGACGAGAGCGTCTTCCTTTAAGGTAGGCCAATAATACCCTGTCCTTAAAGCCTTTTCCCCCAAAGCTCTTCCCCCAACGTGAGATGCACAAGCTCCCTCATGGAGTTCTTTCAGAACTTCTAGACCATCTTCCCTGGTGATGCACCTGAGGAGAGGACGATTGAATGACTTATTGTAAAGAGTCTCATCCCACAGTTCAAACCACTTGTCTCGAGCCTTCACATACTTGGCCTCTACAGGGTCTGAAGGCAGCCGTCCTGTCTTCTTGTATTCTATTATAGGCTCCATCTAAACTGCCCCTCGGCCAAGAAACATAACTTGTCCTTGGTCGATACTCTTTTGGGTTTAACTTCCCAAAACACTGTTCTTGGCGCATCACCTTCAGCCGAGCTGGCCAATTTTGAGAGAGCGTCCGCTTGATGATTTTCTGACCTTGGTACTTGGTCGAGAACAAATCGTTTCAAAGGCTCAATCTCATCTTTGATCAGACGCATATATATGCCCATCGATGCTTCTTTACATTCAAAATCTCCATTAACTTGACTGACGACCAAGAGAGAGTTCGATTTGGCCTCAATTTCCAGAGCTCCTGCCGCTTTACACATTTTGATTCCAGCTAGAAGTGCTTCATATTCAGCTTCGTTATTGGACGCTTGGAATTGGAATCTTAGGGCATATTCAAACTTGTCTCCTTCTGGAGATTGACAAATGATTCCTGCCCCATATCCATTGACAGTGGACGATCCATCAATCATGAGCGTCCAATGCTTCCTTCCTTCAGCTGGATCAAGTATTGGTTCTATAATTGGCTGAGTAAGCTCAACTATAAAATCTGCTAAGGCTTGCCCCTTAATGGCTTTCCTTGGTTCAAATGATATATCGAACATGTTAAGCTCAACAGCCCATTTTAACATCCGTCCGGCAGCTTCCATCCTTTGCAAAACTTGCTTCAAGGGTTGGTCAGTGTAGACGAGTATACTATGAGCCAAGAAATAGGGTCTTAACTTTCTGCTGGCCATGACGAGGGCCAATCCAAACTTCTCGACTGGAGTATACCTATTTTCCACATCCTTGAGCACATGACTCACAAAGTATATTGGAACTTGCACATACTCTCTTTCAGCCAGCAGAACAGCACTCACAGCCTGAGTGGACACAGCCAAGTATACAAACAATTTCTCCCCCTCGGCTGGACTGACCAACCTAGGCAACTGACGAAGGTGATCTTTGACTTACTGAAGCGCTTGCTCAACTTCTGCTGTCCACTCAAACTTGGTCTTCTTCTTGATAGTAGCGAAAAAGTGATGGCACTTGTCGCCCGACTTAGATAAGAATCGTCCAAGGGCAGCTAAGCAACTCGTCAGCCGTTGAACTTCCTTTATCTTTGACGGGGATTTTATGTCTAGAATAGCTTGGATCATTTCAGGGTTGGCTTCTATTCCCCTCTGATCTACTAAGAAGCCTAAGAACTTCCCAGATAAGCTCCAAAGACACATTTGCTGGGGTTCAATTTTAGCTTGTATTTTCTGAGAGTTTCGAAAGTTTCTCTCAAATCACCAACATGACCTTCCTCTCGCCGGCTCTTGACTATCATATCATCAATATGTGCTTCCATGTTTCTTCCCAATTGTGGCTGAAAGACAGTATTAATCAATCTTTGAAAGGTGGTCGACGCATTACGGAGGCCAAAGGGCATTCTCGACCAGCCATACAGCCCTTTTTCAGTAATGAAGGACGTTTTGTCCTGATCCTCTGACCACATGGGGATTTGATGAAAACCTGAGTAGGCGTCCATGAAGCTTAATAAAGCATGGCCGGCTGTGGAGTCCACTAGTCGATCCAACTTAGGCAAAGGGAAACTGTCCTTGGGACAGGCCTTGTTGAGATCAGTGTAGTCCACACATATCCTCCAAGTGTCATTAGGCTTTGGCACCATAACCACATTTGCTATCCATTCTGGATAATAAGTCTCTCTGATGAATTTTGATTCCAACAACTTCTGAACTTCCTGATCGACCGCCTGATTCTTAGCCGGTCCTAAATGTCTTTTCTTCTGACGAATAGGTTCTAAATTCGGATCAACATTTAGCCGGTTGACGACTATCTCTGGATCAATTCCAGGTATTTCTTCAACACAATAAGCAAACACATCTTGAAATTCTTTCAGCAAGCTGATTAAAAGGCCCCTCAAATTAGGAGAGAGCGAAGACCCAATCTTCAAAGTTCTTTCTGGACGAGCCTCATCCAAACAGACATCTTCTGGGACTTTCACTGGCTCTGGACGTTCTAGTGCCAGTCCCATAATGGCCATCACTTCTTCAGACGAGGAAGGCTCTTCCTTGACGGGCTCATACTTTCTTTTCTTATTGGGGAGATGTTCAGACGTTCTCCTTGAGGGAGCGACCGGTGTCTGAGGACTCTCAATTGCCATTCTATGCTCCTTTACATTTTCGGACGCCTTCCTTTCCCCAGCAACCTTCGTCTTATCTCTCCCAACTTCAGACGGGTTCCTTCCGCCAGCGATCTTCGTCTGGTCTTCATTGTCTGCTTTCCATGATGATGGTTTCAGAATAGTTAGGTAACATTCCCTGGCCGCCTGCTGATCTCCATAGAAGGAGCCGATCTGGCCTCCATCACATTCAAACTTCATAAGCATCAAGTGAGTTACGATTACGGCCTTAACATGATTCAGAGTTGGCCGTCCAAGTATGACATTATAGGCTGTCAAATCTCGGACAACCAAGAACTTGATAAACAAAGTCCGCAAGGCATCCTTCTCTCCAACTCGGACGGGCATCGTGACTGTTCCCATAGGATGGATGACTCCTCCACCAAACCCTATGATGGGATGGTGGACGGGAACTAAGTTCTTTTCATCAAACTTCAATCTAGACAAGCAATCTGCACTCATGATGTCAGTAGAGCTTCCGGTATCAATCAGAATTCTTCTTACTCTCAAATTTGCTATCTTCATTTCCACAACCAAAAGGTCATCATGGGGGTTTCTCAACTTCGCTTGATCTTGTTCACTGACCACCACTTTTGGGAAGGGCTCGGCCTTTGTCTGATCAGTCAATAAGACTTGGCCGAGCTCCCTGAGGTAGTTTTTGTGCCCTCTATTAATTGGTCCTCCAGCAGTAAACCCTCTTGAAATAACGAGGACGACATCCTCGTCCGTCCTTTCACTCTTTTTCTTCTTGCTTTGACGATCATCTCTCCTCTGGAACTTCTTTCCACCTTGGGGTAAGTATGAGTTCATCTTTCCCTTACGGGCTAGATCCTCCAAAGCCCTCTTAAGGTGTTTACATTCATTGGTCTCATGACCACAGTGCTTGTGAAAATGACAGTACTTGCTCTTGTCTCTGTTTCTGTAAGGAGTCTTCATCTCGGCTGGAGCCTTCAGCTCATATTGGTCCTTTATCTCCATGAGAATGGAGTATTGGTCCTTGCTGAATTCGAAGGAGTTGGCTGAAGGCTCAGTATCCTTTCTCTTACCTTTTTTGGATGAAGTAGTGGTTGAGGTGATAGCCCAAGTCTCAGCCTTTTTGGGGTTGATCTTCTTTGGTTGAGCAATCTCTTCAGGCTTCTTGGACTCGGGATGCTTCGCCTCAACACATACTTCAGTGGCATGTATAAAAGCTTCGGCTTCCTTTAAAGCTTCGACAAGAGTAGTGATTTTCTTCTTCACAAGGTCAAACTTAAAGCTTCCTAGCCTCAAACCCCTGATGAAGGCATCAAAGGCCACTCCAGCATTGAGATCTTGGATTTGAAGCGCTTCCAGATTGAAACTCTTAACAAAACTTCTAAGGACTTCTTTTGGTCCTTGGACGACCTTGCCCAAGTGCATGCTGGTCTTCTGTTCTTGCCGATTAGCAACGAAATGACTAGTAAATAAGAAACTGAGTTCGGTAAAATTGTTGACTGAATTGGGGGGAAGATTATTGAACCACTTCTGAGCTACACCCTTCAGGGTAGCCGGGAAATTCTTACACCAAGTAGCATCATCTATCCCTTGAACGTACATCTGATGTTTGTAAGCGGACAGGTGATCATCTGGATCGGTTGTTCCATCAAAAGGTTCTATTGTTGGGAGTTTTACCTTTGGGAAGGGGGCGGCGCCTCCATGATCCTGGCCGAAAATGGGGTAGGCCAATTGATCCGGAGGGCTCCCAGCTGTCCCTCGATGGGTATGAACTCCTTGCGATATGCTTTTAACACTGGATTAGATGAAGTGTTTGCCGGTACTGGACGCCTATAGTCCATTGGCTAAACCACCGTCTTCTCTTGTTTTGGACGAACAAGAGAAGGACCCAGACTTCGTCCTTCTGTTCTGGATGGTATCCTTAAAGGAGGGTCTCTTAAGTACGGGGTAGAGCCAGTGGCCGACTGTTCTATTTTCCTCTAGGTAAACCCTGGCGTCTGTTTCCATTCGGTGTCCATTCGGACGAGCTTGATCTTGGGTCCTAACCACCAGGTTCCAGTCCATCTTCCTTCGCTGCTCGCTGCCTTCTGGTTGCTTTCCCCTGGTTGTCCTCCTAGAGGGTTCCTGACGAACAGGTCGACTAGGACCTGGACGATTCTCTTGTGAAAATCCCCTAGGAGGAGCTCTACTGTTAGCGACTGGCTCCGGATTATGATGGAAAAACAGCATCTTGTTCTTAATCTGTTCTTGGACGACAGCTGCCATCTTAGTCTGAAAGTCATTCAGGACGTTTACTAAATGAGCAGCAGTCACTGGACGTTCAAGATTCTCTTGAATGACCGGTTGCTGGCTTGGTCCAGGGACATTGACGATGGTCGGAGGTCTGTCCCTTCCTCGAGGCGGTCTCTCATGCTCTACCATGTCTTCAACATTGACCTGAAAACTTCGGTTCCTAGCCACATTGGACGATTGACAGTCAGTCATTATTGCGTCTCCCCACAGACTGCGCCAAATGTTTAGTATGCTTGTCCAACAAGTAAGCTACAGGTTTAGCTTTCTTGTCCAGCAAGTAAACTAGTATCCCTTAGTTGTTCTTCACTTGGAGACTTGTGCAACAATGTCTGAATCTGCCTGGTCCGAACCCGAGCTTCGTTCCCGAACCTGCAAAAAGGGACCCACCCTGGAGGTTTGGGTGGTGGTTCCCCCTCCGAAGCTTAAGTCAGATATCAGGAGTTGTAAAGAGAAAGTACAGATAGAGAGAGAAAGTGAGAGACTATTTCTTCAGAGTGAGTTTACACTGTTTGCATTGAATGATCTTTCTCCTGATTTCAAGGGTATTTATAGTGATTGTAGTATGACAGCTATCTATAAAAACTGCCCTAGAATAGTGGCATCTGATTGGCAAAGCAATCAGATCATGACACGTGGCAGGCCAGGATTTGTGAGAGTATATCAACCAATCACTTGCAGTCACCTTCAATGAGTTGGGCTCTTACTAACTTTTGGGCCAGAAAAGTAAGCCTTTTCTCCCAACTGGATACAACCCAAGGGTTAAATCTTTTTTCTTTATTTATTATGGGAGGACACGTGTACGACTCTGATGAGCCCACGTGTCTCTAAAGTAGCCGTAGATTTTTAGGCTACAACACCATGTGTCGTGTGATGCTTGCAAAAGCTGATGTGTTGTTCTTCCATTACAAGCAAAAGTGTGCCATTCATTCACTCCATACATAGAGTAGGAGGAATCAATTAAATATTTTCTCAATTTGGTAAGTTAACTAAACATTTCCCTCAATCACGCCAGCCAATTAGAGCCCATTAAGTGGAGTTAATTTTGGCATCCAAAAATTAACAAAATTGAACCAGCGTTTTACAGTGTAAAACTAATACAAGTATAATAAATTCTCCTCATAATCACTAGTATTTTCTTATCATATAATTGAATTGATATTCAAAGCCAAAAAAAAATCAGCTCATTTCATGCGAGAAAAATCTAGCCACTTCTCTCTGAATCAATTAGATATAATTATGTGTTGCGATCAAATATAGTAATATATATAAACCTAAAAAAATTAGCTGATTTGTCAACAATTTAGGCCATGTATGCCATTTGTCAACTTCACTTAATTCCATAAATATTTGGGATGTCATGTATCGTGTGATGCTTGCAAAAGCTGATGTGTCGTTCTTCCATTACAAGCAAAAGTATGCCATTCATTCACTCCATACATAGAGTAGGAGGAATCAATTAAAAATCTTCTCAATTTGGTAAGTTAACTAAACGTTTCCCTCAATCACGCCAGCCAATTAGAGCCAATTAAGTGGAGTTAATTTTTACATCCAAAAATTAACAAAATTGAACCAGCGTTTTACAGTGCAAAACTACTGCAAGTATAATAAATACTCCTCATAATCACTGGTATTTTCTTATCATATAATTGAATTGATATTCAAAGCCAAAAAAAATCAGCTCATTTCATGCGAGAAAAATCTAGCCAATTCTCTTTGAATCAATTAGATATAATTATGTGTTGCGATCAAATATAGTAATATATATAAACCTAGAAAAATTAGCTGATTTGTCAATCAACCTTAAATGAATTCTTCACCCCTGCAAAGGAAAGCCTTGATGATTGTCGTGATGCATGTCGTGATTTGTGGAATTAGAATCTCTATGTTTGGAGCATATACTGATTTTTTTCCTTGGTAAATTATAAACCATCAAGTATATAGACCAAATCCATTATTCATAAATTTCGGATTGAAAAAATTATAAACCATCAAATTGGCGTAGAGATATTCTAAATGATTTCTTTTGTTATTCAATAAAATTGCTTATACGCTACAAGCATATATTAGGAATAAGGACCTTATTGCAGAAGCAGATAACACTAGAAGATTGAAGGAAATGCAAAGGAGAGAGATGTAGATGTGTGCAGGCCAAGCCCTTTGAAACAACCCGTAGCAACTTAGCCACGGTGGCACCACCACAAGGCACAACAGAAGTACAGATTTTGGACAGAAGCGAACCCCGGTGGCGCAGCACTTGTGGCACCCCGCACCAGCGGTATAAAATAGAAGCAGGAGCACTAGCAACCCAACTCCAGCCCACGAGGAAAAGGAGGGAGAAAATACAAAATTTCAGATTGGTGGGGTGTGGATTTGAATTAGCGTGCGTTCATCTTCTTGATTTTTCGCCAGATTTACAAATAAGAGAGTGAGAGAAAGAGGGAGAGGAGGTGAGAGAAAGGAAAAACGGGGAGGGAGGGTTCCGGAGTTTTTGACTGAAGAAGCCCAAGAACGAAAATTAAAACAGGAAGGGGGATTTAAACTTTTTGTATTAAAACCATAAAGTCGTTGTTTTTCTTTAAATTGAAAAAGGAAGGTAATATTTGATATACTACAAAATAGTCAAACGAAGTAGCATAATATTATCTTGATATCAATTTTTATTTGGTATTCAATAAATTAAATCTGTATCAATTGCAAGTCTCCAGTAGATTATGAGACGAATCCAATCCAACACAAAGGGGAAAAATCTTAAAATAAAATTTTTGAACTCAAACCATAAGATTAAAAAGAGTATGACAATCGATATAAGATTGTAAAGTAGTTGGTTAATGCATTTGCATTTAGACCATGATATATGTCAAGGAACATGAGATTGTAGAGTGGTTGGTTTATGCATTTGTATTTTAAATGACATGTAATGAATTCAAGTCTTAAAACACACATTCATTAGAAGTTTCTCTGGCCACGAGCGGAGGGTTTCCTTATGTTATTTTTTCTTACCATTACAAAAAATAATGTTATATATCATAGCTGCAATTTTGAATTAAGATTGATTTTTTCTTCATAGTTATATCTTATAGAATAACCTTCCACCCTTTCTGGATTTGGGATCGTGTATCCAGCACAACTGAAGTCATGTCAGGACCTCCTCTAGAGCTTATTTCTTTAATCAATATATTAATATCTAATTTTATATATGATAATTCCACCTTCTCCCTATCTCCTAGATATTAATTATGAGAATTATATTTTTAATTGATTATGTCATATATATATATCAGTTTTGTTATGCTACATAGCTAAAGTGCATAGATTAGAATAACCCACTTAGATCGTATGATCAATAAAAATTTGGATTAGACTAAGGATTATTTTTATCTGCGTTAATAAAATGAATGATTATGGATAAACATACAATCAAATATTGAATCATCACCTAATAAAAGTAATCATTATTTTAAAATTTAATTTAACTATGTTATGTTATACGAATACTGATGAATTTTATGTGATGTGAATAATTATTGATTATGGAGAGATAATATAGATTTTAAATCAATTGCCAACAAAATATTTGAATCACAAATTCTGCCAATTACGTTCACTATAATAATTCGTTGAAAAAATTTATTAGACATGCTCTTTTTTTTATTAGACATAAATTTACTCAATAAAAAAAATTAACAGATCATGGAATTGAGATTGATTACTTGTCGAATTTAAAAAAAATCACATCGTATTGCCAAAAATTTGATCATGTAGAAATGTATTAATTTGATATCAGTTCCCGAAAAGAATTCGTAAATCACAAATAATCTTGCCGAATTTGTATTCTATAATTAGGTTAGTTTTTTCATTGGGAAAGATGAAATAAATACATATTGTAACTTTTCAACAAAATTAGAAAAATGGTTAGTAGATAATAGTAATACTGAAGTTATAATACAATGCTACTTCCAGTAACAATGTTAAAAAGCTCAAATATATGTGCTTATGCTTATATTATAATTCAAGCTAATAATCTACAATATTTTAATCAATATTGTAAAGTAATAAGACTAATTAGTAAGATTATCAATCTCAAAATAGGTAAATACTTTATGACTAAAAGACAGTTTCTTGAACAAAACAAAAAATTGTTAATCATTTGTTACAATCAGTTTAGAAGTGGATTTAGAGAATCAGAATATGCAAATTTGTTGTTGGGAAGGGAAAAGGAAGGAAAATTTTACGTGATTATTAATTAGTAAAATTATAAAACTCAAAATAGGTAAATGTATTACTTTGGTCATTTTTACATGTTTAGGGTGTAAAGTATTATTTCTGGCAAGATTGGATACAAGGATGTCAACTGGTAGGATCTGGATCGGATCCTCTAGGATCCAGATCCAGATCCGATTTTCAGGCATGGATCCAGATCCGACCCGCATCCGCTCCGGGTCAAAAACAGATCCTAACCTATTTTCTTCAAATTACCCTAATTTTCACAATAATTAAAGATTTTAAAGAGCAAAACAACACCATCTAGCATCTTCATTTGTCGATGTTCAAGTAAACAAGCATTCAACCTTAATACAACAAATCCAAGCATAAATAACATTAAGAGTTTAACATTAAGTTTTACCCTTTTATTATATATTTTAAAATAACTTTATAAAAAAAGGTAAACGGATCTGGGTTAGAATAATAATTTAGGACCTGGTCCAGACCCTTTTTAAAAACTAGGATCCATATCCTACCGGATCCAACGGGTCCAAAATTTGAGGATCCAGGTCTGCAAAAAATGGATTTGGATC
The DNA here is from genome assembly GCA_947648045.1 of Beta corolliflora. Classification (NCBI taxonomy): domain Eukaryota; kingdom Viridiplantae; phylum Streptophyta; class Magnoliopsida; order Caryophyllales; family Amaranthaceae; genus Beta; species Beta corolliflora. Next base: position 40,223 of record CANSZD010003076.1, on the reverse strand, counting down.
CAAGGATCCATGTAGATTCTATTATCCACTGACATCCCTAATTGGAGATGTTACTTTTGTTCTATTTAAAAAGCAAGTGTGTAAATTGATTGATAAATCCGCTTCTAAATTATTAGAAAATCAAGAGAAGATATTTTCATTATTTGGTTTTGTTTGTAAACAAAAATATAACATATTTTTTATAAAGAAAGATTATCAAACGCTTATTGACAAAAGAATGAGAAGATACACACACACACACACACACACACACACATATACTCCCTCCGTTTTGAAATAAGTAAAATGCTTCTCTTAGAAAGCTCTCACATAAAAGAGATAACTGTTTATATATTGATAACCTCAAAACCGATTAAAAGTTTTTTTCGACGACAAAATATATATCAAATAATTTAGAGAAAAATCAAATATTGTTATTATGTAAATATTCTTAACATATAATCAAGAGAAAACAAAATCAGATTTATGTATGTTCACAGATTGATTTGGATATTGTATTGAAGAAAAGTAATATCGATCACAACGATGGTGATTATGTACCCTAAAAGCGCTTTGTTTCCATCAACCAATATATTTTTGTATGTTTAAAATCTTAGTTGGCTAAAAAGAGGAGCAATTGACTATAACCAAAATTTATGTACTACTAATGCATGTTTTTATATTAGTTTCAATCCTAGAAAAAAAAAGGATAATACATTATTATAGATAGGGCATAAGTCGTAATCGTGCAACATACCGGTCGTAAGTCAGAATAAAAATTATTCTCACTACAACATCATAAAATTTTCTATATTGATAACGCATGCCAAAATTTTCAGTACAAGTAGTGGTGGCACAGACTTGTAAAAAAAAAATTTCGTGAGCGTGATTGCCAAAAGAGGGAGCGGAAGAGGAAGCGGGTATATGGGTGAATGTCAGTGGTGGTGGGAATTGTGATTTTATTTCCTCATCTAAGGGAAGTAATATGCAGAACAAAGACTTTTTTAATCAACTTTGTTTTAAATAAAATGGTGGGTCACGTGATCCACTATGACATTGACCCCATGAGCCACTGAACATACAGGTCATAAGCAAGTTTTAAAACTATTTTAATACACGATTATATAACTTTTAGTCACAATAGTTAAAATTCACAAAATTCTTTTAGAAAAAAATTCCTAAAATCTTAAATTTATGGAAAAAAAAAAATTCCCGTCCAGTTTTGATTATTGTCAATACAAGATCATAAATTTAAATCACAAGCTATTAGTTTTGAAATTAAGATACAATTGTTCTCATGGAGTTCTCAAGTCTAATTACAACATTGACTATTGATAGTAATATGTGATAAGTACTTCATGTTAGTATTGGATAAAATTTTCAGATATCAAGTCCATTTTACTAAACCCATCGTACGGTTATAAGCCACTTTTAATTATTCTTTCTACAAGATCATAGTATTTAAATCACAAGTTATTAGTTTTGAAATTTAGGTAAAATTGTTCTAATGGAGTTCTCAAATTCTAAAAGCATTAACTATAGTTAATGATATTGATTGTAATATGTAAAAAGTATTTCATATTGTCAATTCAAAAGTATTGAATATTTTCAGATATCAAATCCATTTTACGAAAATCATAACTGTATAACGTACGGGTCATAAACCAATTTTAATTGTTCTCAATACAAGATCATAAAATATAAAGTTATTAGTTTTGAAATTCAGATAGAGTTGCTTTCATGGAGTTCTCAAAGTCTAAAAGCATTAATTATAGTCAATAACATTGATGGTAATATGTAAAAAGTATTTATTCCTTCTGTAGAATATCCTTTCACTTTTGTTTCAAGGTCCAAATTTTGAAAAACTTAGTATAATTTTATAGGAAAATTTGTCAGAAACCACCTTTTATAACCACTTTTTTGTGAGAAACCATCTTTTAATAAAAATTGGGCACGCAACCACCTTTTTGTATTTTTTTTTTTGTGGGAAGCCACCACTTGCCGGAATCCGGTCGTCGACCTTAATTTTCCGGCGTTGACCATCATAGAACCTATTTTTTTTTTAGATTTTCGCCATTCCAACCACCAAGCAAGTAGGGAAATAGTAGGTAGAGAAAATAATATTTCAATCAACTCTTTTTTTATAAAGGTGGGTTACATGATCCGCCATGACATTAACTACATCAGCCACTAACCACACGGGTCATAATTCAGTTTTAAAATATTCTCAATACATGATTATAAAATTTTTAATCACATTTTAATATTCACCATCATAATTTTAGGAGAAACTTCTTAAAATATTCAATTCATAAAACAAAAAACTTCCCGAGCAGTTTGCACGAGTTAAAGGAAACCAGACAAGATATCGTGTTCGCGACCATTCATTCATCTTACTTGTGGGATTCATGTAAGGTCCTAAGATTTACTCGCAATATGAGACTACAAGCAGATTCTTCAAAGTCTGATGTTGATGAATTATGAGAATTTTCAGATTGGATCATAAGAGAGACGGAAAATCTGGGGGTCCTAATGATGGTGAAGCAATAATTGAGGTTCCACAAGATATCCTTATAGATCCTGGGGAGATCCAATTTCAGCAATTGTTCAGAGCACATACCCTTACCTACAAGATATATCTGGGAAGCTAAATGCTTCAAGAAAGAGCTAGTTTGGCACCAACTAATGAGATAGTGGAGATGGTCAATGATAATGTTCTATCTACCATTCATGGAGAAGAGAAAGTGTACTTAAGTTCAAATGCAATAAGCAAAGAAGAAGGCAAGGCAATTTTAGAGTACAAGTAATTTACTCCACTGAAATCCTAAATGCAATAAGATGTTCAGGGATCCTGAGTCATAGCATATGATTAAAGGTTGAAGCGTCAGTTATGCTTATAAGGAATATTGATCAAACATCTGGATTATGTAATGACACGAGGTTAGTTGTGAATCATTTAGGCAACCGTGTTATTGAAGCTACTTTTATTTCCGGAAGCAATGTAAGAGATAAAGTATTCATCCCAAGAATGACACTGACCCCGTCTGACTCCATCAAATTTCCTATCAGATTTCAGGGACGACAATTTCCTTTAATGGTTTGTTTTGCTATGACTATAAATAAAACACAAAGACAATCTTTGTCTCATGAAAGGTTGTATCTCCCGAGACACGTTTTTAGCCATGGTCAATTTTATGTTGTCGTTTCCAGAGTGACAAGCAAAAAGGGTATGAATATCCTTTCGTTTGATAAAGAACAAGGAAGTGTTTGAAAACATATAAACTGATTTGGAAATTAAATTTGTAATTTTTTTTCTTTAACCGATCTTACTTTATGATTTTATGATTTTGTTCAATACAGGAAGTTAAGCCATTGTTATTGTGTGACTTCTAGAATATATAATGAGGCCAAAAATACTCCCATGCATAATGCACGGGTCTAAAAGCTATAGCTGGTTTAGCTGGTGATCAGTATCAAGAAGTGGGCAATGTCAATGGATTATTTACGCTATTAAAAAGATCCTCCAAAAGCAATTCTTTCTCGAATTTGTTTGATTTTGAAAGAGTAGAATAATTTTTTAAAATATTGGAAAATATTTTTTCAATGGTAAAAGAATTATATTCCTTCATATTCTTTAAATTTCTCTTTCTCATCTCCTGTCCAACCTTTCTCGCCCATTTTATATCTTATCTTTCTTGTAAGGAGCCTAACAAATTATATTATCCTTATATTTTTGGAAAAAAAATCAAATATAAGGCAACCTTAAGCTTGTCTACTCAAAATAAGTCAAACTTCGAATTAACTTAGAATAATCAAAGCTTATGAGGGTATTCTCTTTTAATAGGTTCAATAGGTCAAGAACCTGCTATTGTAGGTAATCTATCAACGTGTTTTTTTTTTATTGATCTAAATTTTCGATTTTAATTTTTTAAAATTCTAAATGTTAATTAAATTTAAAAATAAACTTGAGTTCCCACCTAAAACCCCTCTCTTACTGTGCGATCACCACCAGCCTCATAGCTTGCGCCCACCCCTCCCCCACACCCACCACCTCAAACACCGCCCCAACCACCTACGACCATCCCCTAAAGTGTCTTTGAGCTTGACTATGTGGTGTGAATGGGTTCGCTTTAAGAGGTTGGTGAGCTTGTCAATTTGTATTTGAGCTGCAAAGGAGGAAGAAAGATAGAAGTATCCATTAGCTAAGCTAGCTGCTTAGCAATTGAAAGAAGAGTGCGAATGTGCAATAGTAAAGCACCTGTGATCACGGGACGTTATGTAGGTCAAATGAAGCCAACCAACCCCCTGAACTTCAATGCTTAACACCTTAAATTCAATTCAATTCTGCTGCCAATGGATGTTGCATTTTTTCTGGCTTTGGCCTTAATATTAAGCTTAGTCCCAATGCTACACCAATATCCACAGGACCTTTCTCCATTTAGTGCCCAAATTGAGTAGGCGGCAGGCCTTCACACTTCACAGTAGCATCTAGCTTGCCTACCTTGCAACTTAGCATGAGTACTAGCGTACTGATACTACTACTGCCAGTGACCAATTAACCAATATACTCGAGTCAGTTCTAATTTTCATAACTTGTGCATTTAAGATTTCACTTACATGACTAACCAGACATTTAAAATATATACCTCGTAGGAAAGTAACTTGGTTATAAAGATAATAAAATTACAAGTCTGTAGGCACTTGATTCCAGTACTGTAAACATCTGAAAACAGTAGTTAAGGCAGAGCACCAAAATTTGAACTTTGCAAGGAACCATCAAGAAATCAAAGTTTTATTCAATAGAGTGATCTTTTCCCATTTTTCTACGAGCTTCAGCTTGCCTTTCAGCCTCCCTTTTCTCGACCAATTTGACATAGTGATCTCTCTCCTGAAAAGTAAGGAGGAAAATACAATTGATCTTTCCCTTCAAAAAAACTTGCTGATATATCTGAAAAACACAAATATATCCAGATATTACTTACTTCATCGGTCAAGGAAGCCCACCTCCCATGCCCTTCTTCCCACATTCTCATTGCTTTTAGCTATTATGAAAAAGAGTAAGAAAAAATAAATTAAGAAATTGATTAATAAAAAAGGAAATTCTGACTGGTAATGCCCTTTTTTCCGATTTATCATTGGTAAGCCTTAAAAACATCAAACGTGACCCGAAGTTTGATCATTTTACTAATCGTGACCTTATTTGCATTTTAAGGGTTATTTGTCGTTAAGTCTGTATTATTAAGGTTAAATTAACTTCCTCTGGGTTAAACATGAGTTAAGCTCTTTTCCCCCCAAAACCCATGTCAGTTCCCTCCAAAATTAAAACCCTAAAGCGGCTATAAAATCCTTGCTTTCTCTCTTTAATTTTTTTCATCTTCTTCTCGCTTTTGTCCTTCCCCTCTGTTCTGCTGAGCATGTATCACTCAGATACTTTATCTAACCTTGTCATCCAAATATTCCAAATTATTCTGCAACAAGGCAGATATTTCAATATTCTGCAAATACTCCAATTATTCCAACTATACCTGAGCTAAAAAAACTACAACAGTGGCAAATATTCCAAGGCAAATATCCTTGCTTTCTCAAGTGCTGACAGAATTAAAACAGTGGCAAATATTCCAATTATTCTGCAGCCAGGCAAAAACTCATTATGCCTGAATACTTAACTATTATGAAGAAAAAAAAAACTATTATGAAATTAAATGGGCTATAGTAATCACCACTACAAAACCATAATACATTCTGCTAAGTACCAGCAGTACTTAACCATTCAATACTACCTGGTTATAATGATCAACACCATGTTTCATGTTCATGATTTATAAAGTCAAAACTCAAAAGCAATTCGTAACAAGGCATGTCTGAAATTCAGACCATACCTGATCACAAAACAAAACATGTCTGAAATTCAGATTACAATACCTGAAGTGAAGCATAAACAACAAGGCATAGCATGAAGTGAAACCCTTTTATTAGACTAAAGCCAAAAACATTGATATACAACGTCAGTACCCAAAACACTGAGCTACCAAACCAGTGCCAAACAGGTCTTCAGACAACAATTCAGCCTACCAAATCAATGGTATCCGTTCCAATTAACAACAAAACCATACTAAATATTCCAACTGAGAAATTAAACCCAAAAGTAGCTAACTTATTAGTAGCTAAACAACCAAAACCATAATCATATCAGTAGTAACATATGAGTAGCTTTTCTCCAAAAACAACTGAGATAACCTAATTACTGCCTACTTAGAAATCCAAACATAGGGGTCTGCTTTTTGCTAACGATGAAAGGGATACTTTTGCTATGAATATGCAAATATGTAATACTAGTTACTTTTGCTAACAATGAAAGATATACTAGTTACTTTTGCCAACAATGAAAACCTATGTTGCACCGATACGGGTACGGGGACGGGGACGGAAAAACGGTAAAATCAAAATTGCAAAAAACGGGTATGGCATGGATTCGGCAAAAAAAAAAAACTAAATTAAACATCCATACATAAAATTTAAGTAAATTAAACATTCATACATAAATAGTTCAAAGTTGAAAATACCAAAAAACAACAACTAAATTTAATGTCAAAGTAGATAAAAGTTAGACAAAGCACATCAATCTTCAAGGAGCAACTCATTTTCTAATAAAATGAAAAATAAACACATTCAACAATTCACGACTAATTACTCAACAATTCAACACTCAACACTCAACATTCAACACAACAAGTCAACACCAACACTCAACAATTCAACACCAACACTCAACAATTCAAGTACTGCATAAATATTAAAAAAAAAAAAAACAAAAAAATAGACCCAAAAAAAAAAAAAAAAAAAAAAAAAAAAAAAAAAAACAACTCAACACATGCGTGACTAAAGAAGTGAAGAGAGGGAGAGACAAATTAAAACAGAAAATAAAGAAAAAAAAATCAGAAATAAACCCTAGAATTCGACCAATACCAGAAGAAATCTTACTCACCTAGGCTAGTTCAGGCCACCGTTCAGGTGAGAGAAGGAATCCGGCGAGAGGACGACCGACGAAGCCACCGTGAGAAGAAACCAGAGAAGTCGAGAGTCGAGAGAAGTCGAGACACGAGATGACAAATTGACGAGAGACTTGCTTCGAACTCAGAGAGTTTTGCTTCGAAGGAGTCGAGACGACGACCGGCGAAGCCTCCGGTGACCGGTGAAGCGGCGAGAAGAAGTGCAGGTAAGTTACTTACCTTTCGAAGTTCAGTGAGATGAGAGAGATTTGAGAATTTCGAACCACAAAATGATAAAACCCTAGAATCTGATTTGGGGTTTTTGAATGTCATTTGGGTACGGCCCTTTCCCCTCAAAAACATACCCAACCCGTACCCATAGTTGGCCCATCCGTCCCCATAAACACCCCCGTACCCGACCAACTGGATTCGTCCTCGGTACGAATCCCAGGCGAATCCGTACCGTACCCAGGACGTCCCCGGTACGGGATTCGCAGCTGGGAGAGCGGTATTGGGCGGGTCGGGCGGGTCGGGCGGAGTCACTAACGGGCGGGTCGATGCGGGTCGGCCATAGTCCATAGCGGGTCGGGGTCGGGGTCTAGTGGTCGGGGTCGGGGTGCGGGTCGGGCTAAAATAAAAGCGGGTCATTAGCGGGTGAGTTATGTTCATCCAAAATAAACGACAAACTAGTAGACTAAAGATGCTTGCTTTCTTCCTTCTTCAAGTAAAAGGCTAAAATATTAAGTAGATTAGAGATTACCAACCTTATAGCATAAACTAATTGAAAGTTATGTTCACGGTATTAATTTGAAGAAAATTGGGCCTAACTAAAAAGATATTCTAAAATAATAAAACCTTAGCTTCATTAATAGAATGCAACATATGGTAAGAACCTTAGCTTTTTATAGAATCGACAAGCAAAGGCTAAAATGATCGGTACATAGTTTGAAAAAGCTTTTCTTGAGCAATACAAGAGATCAAATGCTCTCGGTCAAAAAGTACATAGTTTCATGTATTTAACCAAAAATCAGTCAAGTGTCGTCCTTAAGAAAAGCCCATCCGCAAGTTTCATGATGTTGGTGTAGTTCCCACAACCACGAAGAAGAGGCGGTCCAGTTTCCGGTGTTCCACAGAAAGTGTACCGGATCATCAACAATATCTTGAAAAAGTTAAAGATGGATATGAAAAAAGTAAAAGCAAAACACTCTTACTTAGTTACCTATGAAGCAATAACCATCGATAAGGCAAAGCTTCCTAATGTCCGAATGCGAAAACAACCAAGAGCAAGAATGGAAAATCTCCCGAAACCTCAATATAGGTTCGGTCCAGTAAGGGCATCATTTCAAGGACTCGAGGACAGTTTTGTGATGCAAGAGTTAAGAAATGATAAATCACCAATTAACTACAATTTAGAAGAAAAAAAATCAGCAAGTTTAGAAGGGTCACTAAAACTCTAATAAAGAGACAACAAGAGAAGGGTAACATAATCATAGTTCCTTATTGCAACCAAAAAATTAATAGAAAGAACTCCAAATAACATAATCATATTACCTAAAAAAAAAGGGATCCACGTCGTCTTCCTCCTCTTCTCCATCAATTTCATCGTCAAACCCATAATCAACCTCCTCCGTATCTTCAATGTTGTACTTTGCACGATGCCAATCTTGCAAACATACTAGAGCTTGAACTGTTTTTGACTTCAAGGAGCTACGAGAGGCCGAAATAGTCTTTCCTCCAATACTAAAGGCGGATTCCGAAGCCACAGTACTCACGGGAATAGTCAACAAATCTCGTGCCATTTTGAAAGAACGGATATCTCACGAACTTTGATGCCAAAACTCTAAAATGTCTAACTCACGGTTGAGATCAAGAACATCATCATCTAAATACATGTCGAGTTGTGATTTTCCCACTTGAGACCTACTACTACTAACAAATTGGTCATAGTCATCAAAATAATTTTTAGTACCTAACCTTGAAGAGGGAGAAGGCAATGCTACAACAGGTGAGACGCCAACGTATTGCAACTTGTAATCATTATACAATCCAATCAAGGCACTCAATACATCATTAACTCTTCTTGAACCCTCATCATTACCGAATAACTTACAACAACAATACTCCACAAACTTAACCTTATACCTAGGGTCAAGAATTGCAGCAACAAGACAAGTATATGTTGTATTCTGACCAATATTTGTCAAATTTCAAAAGCATAGGTTCGATCATTTCCTTTAGAAACTCATAAGGACCATTTGCCGCCTCAACTAAGTGACGATGCACCATCCATGCACCTTTAAAATACAAGTTTGAAGTGGGATGTTTAACAGCTGAAAACATGCAAGTAACTTGATAAAACAACTCCAAAAAGTCATGAATTACCCTCACTTTATCCCACTCCTCTTCTAAAGGAACAAAAGTTTTGAATGGTGCATAATTTGAACCTAAATGAATGAAGACATCCTTGAAAAAAAGTGCGGTACCAAGCATATGATAAGTAGAATTCCACCTAACTTGCATATCAAGATTCAATTTCTTTCTCCCATCCAAGTGGAAAATTCTTTCTGCACAATCATAAAACTCGGTACTTCTATGAGAGGATCTAGTAATCATTTTTATCAAGGAGCGAATTTTATCCAAAATGTCACTTATGTAAATCAACCCATTTTGCACAACAAGATTCACAATATGAGCACAACATCTCACATGAAACAAACACTCACCGTAAGCTAATCCTCCCCTAGGAACAAGACGCCTTCTCAAAGTAGATATCATCACATCATTGTAGGTTGCATTATCTACGGTGATAGAGAGTATCTTGTTATCCAACTTCCATTGAGTAAGAAACAAAGCAATTTCAGTAGCAATACTTACACCATCATATGGGGGAGCTAAAGCCCTAAACCTAACAATCCTCTTATGGAGTTTCCATCTATCATCGACAAAATGGGCAGTCACGCAAATAAATTGTTGCCTAGTATGATTACATTTCCAATTATCTGTTGTTAAAGAAACTCGACCCGAAACTTTAGACAACAAATCTTTCAATTCATCCCTTTCTACCACATAAGAAGACAATAAATCCCTTTTTGCAGTTGCACGACCAAATGGAACAAAATTACGGTTAGCTCTAGCCATCATTCTCTTAAATCCATTTTCTTCAACTATAGAAAAAGAATGAGCTCCTTCTACTATGAAACTAACAATATCTGCTCTAAGCTCAGCCATATTAAACACATAATTATCCCCATCACTATCATCCTCATTCCTAAGTTCAAGAGGCCTAAGTAAACATCTTTCTAAGTGACGCTTTTAAGTGAGAAGTGCCATTATCACGTTGTGCGACAATTCTAAATTACAATGCGTGCAAGTAGCTATTCTCTCACCTTGAGCATTCTTTCCTTCGATAAGTTCCTTCCAAACTTTAGACCTTTTCTTTCTCTTCCGCCGCTGAGGCACACCATACTCCGTATACCCATCATCACGTCTTGGCCCCATTACATTAGTAGCATCACCCCCATCATTCTTAAATTTATGATGCTGCATATACGAGAGGAAACAATTCACGATAGTTAGCACGTGTCTTCCAAACAATAGATGGCGTGGAGAATGGAGACTATTATCAATATGAGGTGTTTATAAATAAATAAACAAATCTGCCACTATCTATTCTAGCTTCAATTTTACAAAAATACCGACATAAAACTAAATGAAACTGCATCAAGAAAGTAATTGAAAACGAAAGCTAACTCCAAGCAAAGAGTCCATGCATCCTATTTTCCCTCTACTGAGCGAAATCGGTCATAAAAGGTGCACTCTTCTTAACAAAATTTTCCTTTAAGATATACATGGATTTGTTCAATTAAATACACAAATGCAAGTGCATTAAAAACATACAATATGTTTTCTTTTAATATGAAGCCGTAATACGTTCCGCAAACTTGGTCTAAGTGTTGTATTTGATCAACGAATAGAAGAAAGTGGTCTAAGATAATATTTTCCATACAAACAAACAACTAAACCAAATCACACCATTATCCAACAACAAAATCCACGAAAATCCCAACAAAAATAACCCAAAAGTCTACTTTTTTTTTACCACTCACTACATTAGATTTTCCCAAAAAAAAAAAGGATTGAACTAAATTTACCATAAACCCACTAAAACTTTGAAGTTAACATACCAATCCTAAAAAATTCTACAACTCAAATCAACAAATACGGGGAACCAATATCTCAATGTATAACAGTTCAACTCAAACAGATATATTAACATAGATTAATATAACATAAAATTACAAAAAATCGATCGATAATTCGTAAATTATAACCAAAAGTCAGCTAATATTTGATATCATCATTAGTTTTGCAATTACATCAAACAGAGTCAAATTCTCTCTTTTAATTCCACTAAACAACTATCAACAGATTCAAATAAAAAATTCGACAACATACCTTGGAAATTCGTCCCTCAAACGATTTCCCTAATCTGATTTTAATCGATTCAAATTTTGATGGAGAAAAGAGCCTGGAAATTTCGCCCTAATTTGTGCCCTAATTTTTGTCGACTGAAAGAGAGGAGAGAGAGGGGAGACAAAAAAAATGAGACCCTTTAATGATTTTAGTGGACCTAATAGTTTAAGGTGGGTTGTCCAATAAGACCCAAAAAAGGCCCTTTCCATTTAAAACCCAATAATGACCCTGTTCATTAAGGGATAAAGGGTAATAAAGCCCTTTAATGATGGCCCGACCCTTATGCCATTGGACAGCCCTGTCTAATAACCAGGCCTACCTGGGAGGCGTACCCATGCATCATTGATGAAAACAATACTAGTTACTTTTGCTAACAATGAAAGGAGTGCCATAATTCAGTTGATTAAACGAATAAAGGACATACCTTTGCAAATGATAAAAAAAAGACACCCTAGAATATGAAATTCGTCACTCGATTGAGATGATCTCACACATTTATCTTTGGTTACTCTTCAATACGAAATTCTGGAAGAAAAAAAAACCCTCATGCAATTCCACTGACAGTAGCACAATGGTGGAATTGATTCTTCATCTTCAATGGGTTTTTGAGAGTGAGAATGTTAGAGAGAGATTTGTGAGAGAATTGAGTGAGTTGAGAGTGAGTTATGGAAGGAAAAAATGGAAGATGAGGAGTTGCATTTTTTGAATGACAGAGAGTTGAATTGAGGTGGGTGGGATGAAGTTAATGAAAGAGTAATTGCCAAACCATAACCATGGTTAGCCTAATAAAAGGAGACTTAACGGCATTAACCCTTAAAATGCAATTAAGGTCACGGTTAGAAAAATAATCAGAGTGGTCACGTATGATGTTTTTTTTATAAAAAGGCTTAACAATGAGAAATCGGAAAAAAGGGGTTTACCAGTGAGAATTTCCCAACAAAAACTTGATGCTAAAAAATGTGTAGAAAAAAGATATCTTACTACTTACATTCTCCACATAATACTTTACAGGGTAGTGTTCCCTCCTGTTATGGAACAAAATAAATATCACACAAAAACCTACAAAGTAAAGACTAAATATGAAAAAATTGAACTAAATAGTTACATGAAAAGGCTGAAAGCATCATTCATTACTGTCCACAAGAGCCACAACGGCTTAGAGTCAGAGTCTGTCTCAGACGCTTCAGCGTTCCTAAATCATAAAATATAGTACAGATCAGATCTGAAACCAAATTCAGATCAATAAATCAATTAACAAAAATTGAATAAAACCAAAAAAAAAATTCAACTATCTTAGTTGTTCCAGCCTTTGCCTGCAAAAACAAGGTTAGATCAGTGAAATTTGAATAAGATAATTATGAAAATAAAAAACCATAATAATGCATATACCATTGTCATACGTAGATCCATCACTAATATAATTGGCATTTATGTAAGCTACATGGTGTACGCCATAGATTGTACTCCAATATCTTATACTATCGAGTATGAGCCAGGGTAAAGCAAATGGCATTCAAGAAAATGGCAGTCGTGAGTGCACCTTTTGAAAATCAGTGGGTGAAGTGAAAGAATGAGATCAATCCACAACGGGAGTTGAGGGTCTATTAACCTCAGGTATAACCACCATTCCTATTACATTCGCCCTTTAATTTGAAGATGTGTTTGATCTCAATACCAACTTCTAAGGACTTGGAAGTTCCTAACATTGATCTTTCGATGATCAATGATGGTCAGCCAAAAATTGGCCATCAAAATAAAAATGTTATTCTACTTGGGGGATTTTCCAAGTCATTTACCATGGGATGGATTCCCATACAAGTCATGGATCGAAGACAGCATCAAAGCAGTTCAATGTTTCCATGAAAAGGACTAATATATTAGGTCGGGTCGGGTTTTGGTCTTTTACTTGCGGGTTCATTTTCGGTTTTGGGTTTGGAACATCTTGTTCGTGACCCAGATTTGTCGGGTCATGTTGGCTCAACGGTTTTCTGCCGCCTTTTTTCATTAATTATATCAATGACAATGTTAAAATATATACCGTTATCTCACAAAAAAAGTACATGCAGTCCAAATAGTATTCTATAATATAACTTACAATCAATTACTAATTTCTACGTTAAAATTAAATCCGACTATAAACAATGCAATCAGAATTCTACATTACTTTGTGATGACTGCTGATGCCTATGAATCCCAACAGCATCAAAATAATCAGTAAATAATGTTTGAAGAGCATAAGAAAGTTAATTGATGGGGACTACCCAAACTTGGAGCCTATTTGGTCTTAGATGGATCGAGAACCACCATCTCACAAGAATTAGACGATGTGTATATATTCATAATTTAAGCTATTCATTGCCAAGTAAGCATTAGACTAATATCAGACTAATTGTGTGGTTGGGTAAGTTACCAGAAAGTAAATCCACCATAATCACAAACAGTTCCAAAAAAATATCACAATGCTACCAAAAATTTCGAACTATATACATCCAAAAGTATGAGTTGAAACGAAAACAGTTACATTTGGATCACAACATCATCACATAATAACAGCAATTATAGCAAGCAAATCAAACTCGATAGTCGATACTGCCCCAATAAAAATCAAACTCCATTTAATGTTTATGGGGGCTACTTCGTCAACCTCGGCCCCCATAAACATTAGAAAAACTGAAAAAATGTATATTCATGCTGAAAACGCACCAAACCCGCCGGGTCAGACCAAACCCGCCGGCTATTACCTAGTGTGTGTTCCTTGTAGTAAAGAGTTGGGTTGGTGGCGTGCGATGAATATATCAAAAGTTAATTAATTAATTAATGTGTCACTCACTATTATTATCCACATTGTCCTTAACCTGAGTGATTTAATCATGTGACTTCCTACACATATAGAAAGAGGTCTATGTATGAGTGTTGAGGTTAATCCGAACCTTATGTATCACGATTTATATAGATATAGGCACAAACACATAAACAATATACTTGTATGTATTTCCTGGTTTCATTTTGTCAGATTATCTCTATAAACCACAAGTTCTTAAGTAACTAACAGAAGAATTTTATTTCAATTCCACTTGACTGACTATAAACCAATAATAGTATATCATAGATTTTATAAAATGAATATCAGATAAATGCGCAAGAACAGAACCGAGCCTTGCTTGTGGTCTCCTTCTTTGTTTGCTTGCTTGATGTCACAGCAACAGCCATCCTAAATCACAAAAAAAAAAAAAAAAAAAATCAGATGAGAAACCAAATTAAAATCGATTTAACAATAATTTAACATAAATTTTTTTATAAAAGTTACTTAGTATCAGTAGTTTTCTTAGTTGTTCCAGAAATTGATCTGGTTACCACCATGGTTAATTCCTGCAAATCCAAGGTTTCATGATTCAGTAGGAAAAGATGAAGAATCAATCAAAAATAAGTGCGAAAGAAAAGTTTTACTTCTACTGGTGTTGGATTCCCCCTGCCTAGGTGGCTGATCTAAGTTTAGGGTTAGGGTTAAGGCGAACGGCGTGACTCGTGAGAGAATGAAATTTATGATGGAGAATATCAGATAGATAAGGCGCCTAATCTATATTATCTATATATCTATATATATATATATATATAAACCTAGAAAAATTAGCTGATTTGTCATCAATTTAGGCCATGTACGTCATTTGTCAACTTCACTTAATTCCTTCAATATTTGTGATGTCATGTGTCGTGTGATGCTTGCAAAGCTGATGTGTCGTTCTTCCATTACAAACAAAAGTGTGCCATTCATTCACTCCATACATAGAGTAGGAGGAATCAATTAAAAATCTTCTCAATTTGGTAAGTTAACTAAACATTTTCCTCAATCACGCCAGTCAATTAGAGCCAATTAAGTGAAGTTAATTTTTGCATCCAAAAATTAACAAAATTGAACCAGCGTTTTACAGTGCAAAACTACTGCAAGTATAATAAATACTCCTCATAATCACTGGTATTTTCTTATCATATAATTGAATTGATATTCAAAGCCAAAAAAAATCAGCTCATTTTTTGCTAGAAAAATCTAGCCAATTCTCTCTGAATCAATTAGATATAATTATGTGTTGCGATCAAATATAGTAATATATATAATCCTAGAAAAATTAGCTGATTGATAAATAAACCTTAAATTAATTCGTCACACCTGCAAAGGAAAGCCTTGATGATTGTCGTGATGCATCTCGTGATTTGTGGAATTAGAATCTCTATGTTTGGAATATATACTGATTTTTTTTTCTTGGTAAATTATAAACCATCAAGTATATAAACCAAATCCATTATTTATAAATTTCGGATTGACAAAATTATAAACCATCAAATTGGAGGAGAGATATTCTAAATGATTTCTTTTGCTATTCAATAAAATTGCTTACGCTACAAGCATATATTAGGAATAAGGACCTTATTGCAGAAGCAGATAACACTAGAATATGAAGGAAATGCAAAGGAGAGAGATGTAGATGTGTGCATGCCAAGCCCTTTGTAACAACCCGCAACAACTTAGCCACGGTGGCACCAAGTTGAGTTCATCGAAACACTCATGGCACACTTTATGAAGCCTTGGAGGAGTACAATGTAGGTAGTACAACATCATATTATCACAATCCAAGTACGTCCTAAAGCCAGCTTTTGATGAACAAACGTCTTCAATAGTATCCCATGTAGGCGAATCCAAACATATATCTTGTGTGAACTCACTTGATACTTTATGGCATGAGAGACGACCCGAACGAAACAGGGTTAAAACCATTGCATCCACATCTAGGAAATTGGAATGTTTAAATTTTGGGTGCCACCCTTCTTCACACGTTTGTGCTTCCAATTTGAGAGATGAATCTTCAATTGAGGCCGATTGTGATGACTTTCATCTTCTAGTATGGAAGCATCACATATGTGGTTGTTTAATTTGTGTTCATTTTTAAATTTTTTTTAATGTAATTTTTAAGATATACACGAATAAGCTAGAAAAAAATCAATTTAATGGTCTGAGAAGGCCAACCTAAAGCCGCCATATTTGCTCTCTTCTAAATTCTTTCACGCTCAATACGCTAAATTCCTCATCCAAGGGCCAACTTACCTATCGTATTTATAATCATAATGGCCATGTATAATTAAGGTGTTTTTTTAATTTATGTAATTTAATCACAATAATAATAACGATATTCCTTAACATTAGCCTGACTAAATGATATATTTGGGATGCAATATAATTGTTTCCTTAATTATAGCAATTACGTATCAATTACAAAGCGTGATTGTTAGCAAGTAATACTACTAATTGGCCGAATATTTTTAAGATGAAATGTTAGATTGATTGTTGATCTGATTTATTTCCTAATTTATAGCAATCTCAAATCAATTATATGCGTGATTATAACCATTTTATCATCTAATTGACCGGTGGGCTTAATGGCTGATTGACTTGCCACGTGGACAATCTAAATGATCTTCTAAGAAATCTAAACAATGGAGCATGTCACATGGGCAAGAAAGCTCTAACTTTGCGCTACGTAGCATATATATATATATATATATATATATATATATATATATATATATATATATATATATATATATATATATATATATATATATATATATATATATAAATAGAGATAATAAAGAGATGGTAAGATTAGAATTTTGAATTAGAATTAGAATTAGAATTAATCTGATTTACCTTGGCTTTGCATTGGTGATTTTAATGAGATTCTTTCGATGACGGAGAAAAGGGGTGGCAATGAAAGGGCTGAGTGGCAAATGAATAATTTTCGAAATGCTGTGGATGTGTGTGGTTTTCATGATATCTCCTTTTCAGGGTATGATTTCACTTATGATAATGGTCGAGAGCTTGATGATAACATTCAGTGCAGACTTGATAGAGCATTGGCCACTAGTGGTTGGTTATCGTGTTTTCCGGATAGTCATTTGTGGCACCTGGATCGTGAGTGGTCTGATCATGCTCCGATTAAGCTTACTTTGTGGAAGCGAGCGGAAAGTACTCAGCTTCGGGCAAAACCTTTTCGCTTTGAGCAGCTGTGGACTTCGGAGGGGGAGTGTGAGGAGGTGATTGCTAGTGCTTGGCTGGGAGGTGATTCGCTGGGGAGTAAGATAGAGTTTTGTGCTGCTGAGTTGTCGTCGTGGAGTCAAAGAAAATTTGGTAAGGTTTTTACTGACTTGAAGAAGAAGAGGAAAGCTCTGAAAAAGCTTAATCAGGGGGGCCTTACTGGGGCGCAGTTGGAGAAGAGGAGGAAGCTGTTGAGGAGATTGCGGATCTTATGTCTATTGAGGAGATTTATTGGAAACAAAGGTCGAGGGTGTTATGGCTTGCTGAGGGGGATCGAAATTCAAAATTCTTTCATCAGCGAGCCTCAGGGCGAAAAAGGAAGAATACAATACGAGTGTTGCATGATGAGGATGGATCTGAGCATGTGGGAGACGAAGCAGTGGGCCAAGTGGCTGTGTCTTACTTTAAGCATATCTTTACGTCGTCCTGTCCTACGTTGATTTCGGAGGCTCTCGCTAGTTTTGGTGAACGGGTTACTAATGATATGAATGCTGTTTTGCAAGCGGAATACACTGAGGAGGAGGTGAGATTTGCTTTGGGGCAGATGCATCCGATTAAAGCCCCTGGTCCGGATGGTATGTGTCCTATGTTTTTTCAGACGTACTGGCATATTGTGGGACAATCTGTGACTCAGATGGTCTTGGGTATTCTTCGAGGGAACCCTATTCCCAGGTATCTCAATCAGACTTTTATTACTCTTATTCCAAAAAAGAGTAATGCGGTGCATATGACTGATTTTCGTCCGATTTCGCTATGTAATGTGGTATATAAGCTGGTGTCTAAAGTGCTTGCTAATCGTCTGAAATCGTTCCTAACCAAAATTGTTTCGGTAAACCAGAGTGCCTTTACTCCAGGGCGCTTGATCACTGATAACATTTTGGTAGCCTTTGAGTTGTTTCATCACATGAAACAATTGAAGAGTGTGGAGGGTTGTATGGCGATGAAGCTTGATATGTCGAAAGCTTATGATAGGGTGGAGTGGGAGTTTTTGGATGCTGCAATGGTGAGGTTTGGTTTCGATACGGGTTGGATTAATAGAGTGATGGAGTGTGTTCGTTCGGTTTCTTTCTCTGTTCTGGTTAATGGGAAGCCGTCTGCTGAGTTTCGTCCACATCGAGGCATACGTCAGGGCGATCCTCTCTCGCCGTATCTATTCATTTTATGTGCGGAGGTCTTCTCTCATTTGATCAGGAGTGCGGAGGAACGGAGCTCTTTGAGAGGGATTAAAGTGGCCCCTACTGCTCCTTCTGTTAGTCATCTTTTATTTGCTGATGATTGTATTATTTTTTCCAGAGCTTCTATACAGGATGCGGAGGCTATTCAGCAAGCTCTTGAGCTCTATGAAAAGTCTTCGGGCCAACAGGTTAATCTTGACAAAACCAAGATTTCATTTAGTCGAGGTGTGCCTGCTGCTAGAAGAGCAAATATTTCTCATCTTGTTGGTGTTCAGGAAGTGGATATTCATGATAGGTATTTGGGGCTCCCTACAGTGGTAGGGCGGTCTAAAAAGGTGATTACTAGAGGAGTGAAGGAGAAAATATGGAAGAAGCTTCAGGGATGGAAGGGGATGGTTCTATCTAAAGCTGGTAGGGAGGTCATGATAAAGGCAGTGGCCCAATCTCTTCCTACCTACGCTATGAGTGTCTTTAAGTTTCCATCTTCTTTCTGTGATGAGATTCGATCCCTTGTTTCTCAGTTTTGGTGGGGGCAAAAAAGTGGTGAGCGCAAGATTCATTGGGTAGCTTGGAAGAAGTTGTGCAGACCGAAGGCTGAAGGTGGTCTTGGATTTAGAGATATGAAGATGTTCAATTGGGCTCTATTGGGTAAACAAGGGTGGCGACTTATTATGCATCCAGGCAGTTTGATCGAACAAGTCTTGAAGGCTCGATATTATCCGAATTCTTCGTTTATGGAGGCAGAGTTGGGTTCTGTACCTAGCTACACATGGAGGGGGTATTTGGGAGGCTCGATGGGTCCTTAGAAGAGGTTTGAGATGGAGGGTGGGTGATGGTGAGAAGATTAGAGTATGGAAGGATGCTTGGATTCCAGGGTCTCAATCGCGGAAGGTGCTTTCTCCTCGTGGGGAGGCAAATATTGATTTGGAGGTCGGTGCATTGATTAATCCAATTACTAAATCATGGAATGAGGTACTTCTTTCTCAACTCTTTCTCCCATTTGAAGTTGATAGAATCTTGAGTATTCCTTTGAGTCACCGACTTCCGGAGGATATTTTGTGTTGGGACTTGGAAAAGGATGGAGTGTATTCGGTTAAATCGGCCTATCATGCTATTGTTAATGATGAGTGGCATTTGAAAGAGGAGTCGTCATCTTCGACACATGAGTTATGGAGGATAATTTGGAGCTCCAATGTCTTACCTAGAGTTAAAATTTTCGCTTGGCGTGCGTGTTTGGAGGCTCTCCCCACTAGACTTGGTCTTAGTCGTAGGTTGAAACACTTATCTCCTGAGTGTAGTATTTGTGGGGCTGCTGTAGAGTCGGGTTTACATGCCCTCTTTAATTGCGGTTTGGCACGTGGGATTTGGGAGGAGAGTGGAAGTGATTTTGGTAGTCGGAGGGGATGCTCGCTGATTGCCGATTGGTGGAGCTCCATCTTCAAGGACATGAGTAGTGAGGAGGTTGAGAAGTTTCTAACCTTGTGTTGGGCTATTTGGAGTGCACGTTGCAAAGCGGTGATGGAGTCGGAGTTTGTGCCCCTGCATTTACTGTACTTATGCGGCGAAATCATGGAAGGGAGGCATCGGAAGCGCGAGGCTAATAAGGCGTACGTGGGCTCGAAGCTCTTGCTCCCTCATGCGGAGGTGCAGGGTGCGCCGAGTGTGGGGTGGAGTAAGTGCAATGTAGATGCGGGGACGGTGGGTGTGATGGGTGTGGGTGTGGGTGTGGGGGCGGTGTGTAGAAATGCTGAAGGCGAGGTTCAAGGATGTGTGGTGGTCCAACTTCGAGTGGGGTGGGAGCCGAGAATTCTTGAAGCTTGGGCGGTCTTGGAGGGGCTCGGTTAGCCAAGAGTTTAGGGGTGCGCAAGCTTGTGATCGAAAGCGACGCCTTCAAGTTATCAATGCTCTAAAGTTGAAGATGAGGGGCTCTAGTGAATTTTATTTGCTTATTGATGATATTTTAGCTTTTGTTAGTTATTTTGATGTAGTTATTTGGTCATTTGTTAAGCGTTCGGAAACACAATGGCCCACAAGCTTGCTCATCTTCAACTTTGTGGAGTATGGGTGTAGGTGTTGGGTTGATAACTACCGGATATTGTTTCTCGTTGTGCGATTTCGATTTAGTAATATAGTCTCCTCTTTTGAGGTTCCTTTAAAAAAAAAAAAGAATTAGAATTAGAATTAGAATTAGAATTAGGCCCCTTATCTATCTGATATTCTCCATCATAAATTTCATTCTCTCACGAGTCACGCCACTCGCCTTAACCCTAACCCTAAACTTAGATCGATCACTTAGGGCCTGTTTCTCCCGGCTTATTTTCGGTTCGGTTCGGTTCGGTTCGGTTCGGTTCGATTCGGTTCGGTTCGATTCGGTTCCAATCGATTCGGTTCGGTTCGGTTCGGTTCGGTTCGGTTGCGTTGATTCGGTTCGGTTCGGTTCGGTTGGTTCGATTCGGTTCGGTTGGTTCGGTAATTTAATTATATGATAATAAAACAATGATAATTATTATTATTATTATTATTATTATTATTATTATTATTATTATTATTATTACTATTACTATTATAAATATTAATATCATCATTACAATTATTATTATATTATTATTTTATTATTATTATTATTGTTATTATTACTCCTATTACTCCTATTACTATTGCTTTTAATAATATTATTATTATTATTTTTAATTGTAGATTATTAATTATTATTATTAATAATAATTATATTGCTAATTATTATTTTGCTAATTCTTTTTTTTTCTATATGATTTTGCTAATTATATTGAAATGATAATTCAAGTTTAAGACGTACACATTTCTATAATATTTGTCATTGTTCAAAGTATAATTAAACTTTTTAATAGATGACAACAATAATATTATTAATAATAACAACAATAATACTTGTCATTGTTGAAATGATAAAAAAAAAATACACGTTTTGATAGTTGAACTAATAGGCAAAATCTAGAATACTGTATAAGGTTGAGTCTATTAGCATATGCAAGATAATGCAGCGCTAAAGTCTAAAACTTGCATCAAACATAAATTTTCTCCTACCGAAAACATTAAAGATTGAATCTTTTTAATGACACTTACTAATGGTATGATCAAGCAAACCCCATCTTTCACCACAACCAAAAACATGGAAAATTACAGTAAAAAACATGAAAAATTTCAAGACTTGAAATTCGAGGGAACAAATTATTACCTTGGTTGGGGATGAACGAACCGTGATGTCGCTCAGCGCTCTAAACGTGATCGTTCTTTTAGTATAGAGTATGCCCTAATTATTGTTTTGTTTGAGGGTAGTTAACCTAAGTTTGCAGCTAGGGTTTGAGAATACTTCATTTATTGTTATAGGGTTTGTGGGTAGATGCTGGCGGTAGATTTTGCGTATATGTTTAGGATTTTACTATGGGTTTTGATGTTGGGGGTTAACGTTATTATGTTTACTGATAAAATTATTAATTTTTTTTTTTGACAACAGATAAAATTATTATTAATACATCATTGTTATGAATTAAATAATATAACATAATATTATATTATATTATTATCATTACTATTATTTATAATTCGTTGGTTCGATTGATTCGATTCGATTCGGTTCGGTTCGGTTCGATTCAATCGATTGATTGATTCGGTTGATTCGGTTCAATTGCAATCGGTTCGGTTGATTGGGTCGATTCGGTTCGGTTCGATTGATTCGGTTGATTGTTTTTATGTCGAAGAGAACAGGCCCTTAGGCGGGGGAATCCAACACCAGTAGAAGTAAAACTTTTCTTTCGCACTTATTTTTGATTGATTCTTCATCTTTTCCTACTGAATCATCAAACCTTGGATTTGCAGGAATTCACCATGGTGGTAAACAGATCAATGTGTGGAACAACTAAGAAAACTACTGATACCAAGTAACTTTTATTCAATTTTATGTTCAATCGATTTTAATTTGGTTTCTCATCTGATTTTTTTTTCTTTTTCTTTTTGTGATTTAGGATTGCTGTTGCTAAGACATCAAGCAAGCAAACAAAGAAGCAAACAAAGAAGGAGACGACAAGCAAGGTTCGGTTCGGTTCGGTTCTTGTGCATTTATCTGATATTCATTTTAATACATAACCCGTTTAAACCGTGGGTTGACAAGATTTTGTGGTTTCGTAACCCGTTTAAACCCGATATTTTCAACCCGAGAAAATTGGGTCGAAAACGGGTTGGGTTGGGTCTGACCCGGCGGGTTTGGTGCGTTTTCAGCGTGAATATACATTTTTTCAGTTTTTCTAAGGTTTTAATACATAAAGATAAACCCTACTTTTCCTGTCACTCAGCCGTTCTTTGTCCTCATTCTCTATGAACCCTCTATTCTTACACTCAAGCACTTGCCATCTAATTCCCGGCAGTAGTGGGGGGACCGAGGTTGATGCTGTTGGGATTCATAGGCATCAGCAGTCATCATAAAGTAATGTAGAATTCAGATTGCATTGTTTATAATTTTTTTTTTGCAATGTAGAAATTAGTAATTGATTGTAACTTATATTATAGAATACTACTCGGACTGCATGTACTTTTTTTTGTGAGATAACGGTATATATTTTAACATTGTCATTGATATAATTAATGAAAAAATGCGGCAGAAAACCCGTTGAGCCAACCTGACCCGACAACTCTGGATCACGAACAAGATGTTCCATACCCAAACCCAAAAATGAACCCGCAAGTAAAAGACCATAACCCGACCCGACCTAATATGTTAGTCCTTTTCATGGAAACATTGAACTGCTTTGATACTCTCTTCGATCCATGACTTGTATGGGAATCCATTTCTATGGTAAATGAGTTGGAAAATCCCCCAAGTAGAATAACATTTTTGTTTTGATGGCCAATTTTTGGCTGACTATCATTGATCATCGAAAGATAAATGTTAGGAACTTCCAAGTCCTTAGAAGTTGGTTTTGAGATCAAATACATCTTCAGATTGATGGGCGAATGTTTTAGGAATGGTGGTTATACCTGAGTTTAATAGACCCTCAACTCCCATTGTGGATTGATCTCATTCTTTCACTTCACCCACTGATTTTCAAAAGGTGCACTCACGACTGCCATTTTCTTGAATGCCATTTGCTTTGCCCTGGCTCACACTCGATAGTACTCCCTCTGTATTTTTTATTTTACCCACTTTGACTTTGCGTGTTTACCAACGCAACTTCTTTAACCTTAAATATCTTTTGTTACATTATAATAAAAATTATAACAATTGAATATTAATAAAGTACTTTCGTTGATACGAATCAAACAAAGATCCCACAC
Organism: Beta corolliflora; assembly: GCA_947648045.1. Taxonomy (NCBI): domain Eukaryota; kingdom Viridiplantae; phylum Streptophyta; class Magnoliopsida; order Caryophyllales; family Amaranthaceae; genus Beta; species Beta corolliflora. The sequence goes on along the minus strand of CANSZD010003076.1, from coordinate 16,212 downwards.
GAACTATATTTTTCATTATATATTGAGAAGAATATAAAAGATTCTCTCAGTTGTGAATAGTCCAAGATTCCAAGTAGGTAATTTAAAAGAATACGAGAGGGAGTATAAGATATTGGAGTACAATCTATGGCGTACACCATGTAGCTTACATACATGCCAATTATATTAGTGATGGATATACGTATGACAATGGTATATGCATTATTATGGTTTTTTATTTTCATAATTATCTTATTAAAATCTCACTGATCTAACCTTGTTTTTGCAGGCAAAGGCTGGAACAACTAAGATAGTTGAAAATAAAAAGTTAGTTTTATTCAATTAATTGATTTATTGATCTCAATTTGGTTTCAGATCTGATCTGTACAATATATATTTTATGATTTAGGAACGCTGATGACGACTTTGACTCTGATGACGACTTTGGCTGTGACTATGTGCCCCAGTGGACAATATTGAATACTGCTTTCACCCTTTTCATGTAACTATTTAGTTCAATTTTTTCATATTTAGTCTTTACTTTGTAGGTTTTTGTCTGATATTATTTGTTCCATAACAGGGAGGAAGACTACGTAAAGTATTATGAGAAGAATCCACATAACACAGGAGTAAGATATCTTTTTTCTACACATTTTTTAGCATCAATTTTTTGTTGGGAAATTGACATTGGTAAGCCCCTTTTTTTCGATTTCTCATTGGTAAGCCTTTTTATAAAAGAATCAAACGTGACCCTCAGTTTGATTATTTCTCTAACCGTGACCTTAATTGCATTTTAAGGGTTAATGCCGTTAAGTCTCCTTTTATTAGGCTAACCATGGTTATGGTTTGGCAATTACTGATCTGCCCTTTCAGTAACTTCATCCCACCCACCTCAATTCAACTCTCTGTCACTCAAAAAACGCAACTCCTCATCTTCCATTTTTTCCTTCCATAACTCTCTCTCAATTTCACTCACTCAATTCTCTAACCGTGACCTTAATTGCATTCTAAGGCCTCAATTCTGTCAACAAATATCTCTCTAACATTCTCACTCTCAAAAACCCATTGAAGATGAAGAATCAATTCCACCACTGTGCTACTGTTAGTGTAATTGCATGAGGGTTTTTTTTTCTCCAGAATTTCGTATTGAAGAGTAACCAAAGATAAGTGTGTGAGATCATCTCAATCCAGTGACGAATTTCGTATTCTAGGGTGTCTTTTTTTATCATTTGAAAAGGTATGCCCTTTATTCGTTTAATCGACTGAAATGTGGCACTCCTTTCATTATTAGCAAAAGTAACTAGTATTGTTTTCATTATGGGCAAAAGCAACTAGTATTCCTTTCATTGTTAGCAAAAGTAACTAGTATTGCATGTTCATAGCAAAAGTATCCCTTTCATTGTTAGCAAAAGTAGGCCTGTATGTTTGGATTTCTAAATAGGAAGTAATTAGGTTATCTCAGTTGTTTATGGAGAAAAGCTACTCATATGTTACTACTGATATGATTATGGTTTTGGTTGTTTAGCTACTGATAAGTTAGCTACATTTGGGTTTAATTTCTAAGTTGGAACATTTAGTATGGTTTTGGTTGTTAATTGGAACGGATACCATTGATTTGGTAGGCTGAATTGTCGTCTGAAGACCTGTTTGACACTGTTCTGGTAGTTCAGTGTTTTTGGTACTGACGTTGTATGTCAATGTTTTTGGCTTTAGTAGAATAAATGGGTTTCAGTTCACGCTATGCCTTGTTGCTTATGTTTCACTTCCTGTTTTGTAATCTGAGTTTTTGACTTGATAAATCATGAACATGAAACATGGTGTTGATCATTATAACCAGGTAGTATTGAATGGTTAAGTACTGCTGGTACTTAGCAGAATGTATTATGGTTTTGTAGTGGTGATTACTATAGCCCATTTAATTTCATAATAGTTTTTTTCTTCTTCATAATAGTTAAGTACTTCAGGTATAATGAGTTTTGCCTGGTTGCAGAATAATTGGAATATTTACCACTGTTTTAATTCTGTCAGCACGTGAGAAAGCAAGAATATTTGCCACTGTTTTAGTTTTTTTTTAGTTCAGGTGTAGTTGGAATAAATGGAGTATTTGCAGAATATTGAAATATCTGCCTTGTTGCAGAATAATTTGGAATATTAGGCTGACAAGGTTAGATGAAGTATCTGAGTGATACATGCTCAGCAGAACAGAGGGGAAGGACAAAAGCGAGAAGAAGCTGAAAAAAATTAGAGAGAGAAAGCAAGGATTTCATAGCCGCTTTAGGGTTTTAATTTTGGAGGGAACTGACATGGGTTTTTGTTTTGGGGTGGGGGGGGGAGAGCTTAACTCATGTTTAACCCAGAGGAAGTTAATTTAACCTTAATAATACAGACTTAAAGACAAATAACCCTTAAAATGCAATTAAGATCACGATTAGTAAAATCATCAAACTGAGGGTCACGTTTGATGTTTTTAAGGCTTACCAATGAGAATTCGGAAAAAAGGGCATTACTAGTGATAATTTCCTTTTTATTAATCAATTTGTTAATTTATTTTTTCTTACTCTTTTCATTATAGCTGATACAGTGGGTAGAAGGACAAAAGAAGTGGGCTTCCTTTACTGATAAAGTAAGTAATATCTGTATATATTTGTGTTTTTCAGATATGTCGCAAGTTTTTTTGAAGGGAAAGATCAAGTCTAATTTTCCTCCCTCCTTTTCAGGAGAGACATCACTATGTCAAATTAGTCGTGAAAAGGGAGGATGAAAGGCAAGCTGAAGCTCGTAGACAACTGTTGAAAGATAACTGGTAGTATTGAATAAAACTTTGATTTCTTGATGGTTCCTTGCAAAGTTCAAATTTGGGTGCCCTGCCTTAAATATTGTTTTCAGCTGTTTACAGTACTGGAATCAAGTGCCTACAGACTTGTAGTTTTATTATCTTTATAACCAAGTTACTTTCCTACGAGGTATATATTTTTAATGTCTGGTTAGTCATGTAAGTGATGTGTACAATATATATTTTATGATTTAGGACCGCTGAAGCGTTTGAGACAGATGACGACTTTGACTCCGATGACGAGTTTGACTCGATGACGACTTTGGCTCGACTATGTGCCCGAGTGGACAATATTGAATACTGCTTTCACCCTTTTCATGTAACTATTTAGTTCAATTTTTTCATATTTAATCTTTACTTTGTAGGTTTTTGTCTGATATTATTTGTTCCATAACAGGGAGGAAGACTACGTAAAGTATTATGAGAAGAATCCACATAACACAGGAGTAAGATATCTTTTTCTACACATTTTTTAGCATCAATTTTTTGTTGGGAATTTTTTATTTTTTTTTTTCTTTTTTTCTTCCTCTTCTTTTTTTTAAATTATAATTTAACTTTTCCTTTTTTTTTTTTTTTTCTCTTTCTGTCTCCTTAATTTTTTTTTAGGGTTAATGCCGTTAAGTCCCCTTTTTTTAGGCTAACCCTTGTTTTGGTTTGGCCATTACTTATCTGCCCTTTTAGTAACTTCATCCCACCCACCCCCACTCTCATTTCCTCTCTTACAAAAAAACACCCCCCCCCTCCTCTCCTTTTTTTCCTTCCATAACTCTCTCTCAATTTCACTCACTCAATTCTCTAACCCGTGACCTTAATTGCATTCTAAGGCCTCAATTCTGTCAACAAATCTCTCTCTAACATTCTCACTCACAAAAACCCATTGAAGATGAAGAATCAATTCCACCACTGTGCTACTGTTAGTGGAATTGCATGAGGGTTTTTTTTTCTCCAGAATTTCGTATTGAAGAGTAACCAAAGATAAGTGTGTGAGATCATCTCAATCCAGTGACGAATTTCGTATTCTAGGGCGTCTTTTTTTATCATTTGAAAAGGTATGTCCTTTATTCGTTTAATCGACTGAAATGTGGCACTCCTTTCATTATTAGCAAAAGTAACTAGTATTGTTTTCATTATGGGCAAAAGCAACTAGTATTCCTTTTATTGTTAGCAAAAGTAACTAGTATTGCATGTTCATAGCAAAAGTATCCCTTTCATTGTTAGCAAAAGTAGGCCTGTATGTTTGGATTTCTAAATAGGAAGTAATTAGGTTATCTCAGTTGTTTATGGAGAAAAGCTACTCATATGTTACTACTGATATGATTAAGGTTTTGGTTGTTTAGCTACTGATAAGTTAGCTACATTTGGGTTTAATTTCTAAGTTGGAACATTTAGTATGGTTTTGGTTGTTAATTGGAACGGATACCATTGATTTGGTAGGCTGAATTGTCGTCTGAAGACCTGTTTGGCACTGTTCTGGTAGCTCAGTGTTTTTGGTACTGACGTTGTATGTCAATGTTTTTGGCTTTAGTAGAATAAATGGGTTTCAGTTCACGCTATGCCTTGTTGCTTATGTTTCACTTCCTGTTTTGTAATCTGAGTTTTTGACTTGATAAATCATGAACATGAAACATGGTGTTGATCATTATAACCAGCTAGTATTGAATGGTTAAGTACTGCTGGTACTTAGCAGAATGTATTATGGTTTTGTAGTGGTGATTACTATAGCCCATTTAATTTCATAATAGTTTTTTTTTTTCTTCATAATAGTTAAGTACTTCAGGTATAATGAGTTTTGCCTGGTTGCAGAATAATTGGAATATTTACCACTGTTTTAATTCTGTCAGCACGTGAGAAAGCAAGGATATTTGCCACTGTTTTAGTTTTTTTTTAGTTCAGGTGTAGTTGGAATAAATGGAGTATTTGCAGAATATTGAAATATCTGCCTTGTTGCAGAATAATTTGGAATATTAGGCTGACAAGGTTAGATGAAGTATCTGAGTGATACATGCTCAGCAGAACAGAGGGGAAGGACAAAAGCGAGAAGAAGCTGAAAAAAATTAGAGAGAGAAAGCAAGGATTTCATAGCCGCTTTAGGGTTTTAATTTTGGAGGGAACTGACATGGGTTTTTGTTTTGGGGTGGGGGGGGGAGAGCTTAACTCATGTTTAACCCAGAGGAAGTTAATTTAACCTTAATAATACAGACTTAAAGACAAATAACCCTTAAAAATGCAATTAAGATCACGATTAGTAAAATCATCAAACTGAGGGTCACGTTTGATGTTTTTCAGGCTTACCAATGAGAATTCGGAAAAAAGGGCATTACTAGTGATAATTTCCTTTTTTATTAATCAATTTGTTAATTTATTTTTTCTTACTCTTTTCATTATAGCTGATACAGTGGGTAGAAGGACAAAAGAAGTGGGCTTCCTTTACTGATAAAGTAAGTAATATCTGTATATATTTGTGTTTTTCAGATATGTCGCAAGTTTTTTTGAAGGGAAAGATCAAGTCTAATTTTCCTCCCTCCTTTTCAGGAGAGACATCACTATGTCAAACTAGTCGTGAAAAGGGAGGATGAAACGCAAGCTGAAGCTCGTAGACAACTGGAGAAAGATCACTGGTAGGTATTGAATAAAACTTTGATTTCTTGATGGTTCCTTGCAAAGTTCAAATTTGGGTGCCCTGCGTTAACTATTGTTTTCAAATGTTTACAGTACTGGAATCAAGTGCCTACAGACTTGTAGTTTTATTATCTTTATAACCAAGTTACTTTCCTACGAGGTATATATTTTTAATGTCTGGTTAGTCATGTAAGTGAAATCTTAATTGCACAAGTTATGAACATTAGAACTGACACTAGTAAATTGGTGAATTGGGGAGAAAGGTCTCGTGGATATTGGTCTAGCATTGGGACTAAACTTAATATTAAGGCCAAAGCCAGAAAAAATGCAACATCCATCGACAACAGAATTGAATTGAATTTAAGGTGTTAAGCATTGAAATTCAGGGGGTTGGTTGGCTTCATTTGACCTACACAACGTCCCCTTGATCACAGATGGTTTCTGCTATTGCACATTCGCACTCTTCTTTCAATTGCTAAGCAGCTAGCTTAGCTAATGGATTACTTCTTGCTATCTTTCTTCCTCCTTGGCAGCTCAAATACAAATTGACAAGCTCACCAACCTCTTAAACCAAACCCATTCACACCACATAATCAAGCTCAAAGACACTTGACAATCGGCGCAGAGTTTGTTAATCTCAGAAGGTAACTCAATATACTATTCTACCCACAACTGCCACGCGAAAATGCGGCACAAACAAGCACTAGAAGATGGTTCCTGCAACAAGGAAGTAAATTAAGCAGCAAATGCAACAAAATTAAATTGGTTGAAAGTTATATATACGAGAAAGTTACAGTACGGAAATGCCTTTGAGAGCTATAGAAACTTCTCGAACCACGGAAGATTCATCCGCAAGTGATGAAACTAAAACCTGTACGGTCTCTGACGATGATGTAGAGTTCATAAAAAATAAAGTTAAAAAGGAGAAATTGATAACAAAAATTGCAGAATTGGAGAGATTGAAGAAATTATGTGATTGAAATTGAAGAAATGGAATATTAATGTTGGAATTAAAGCTGGAAAAACAGGGAAAAATCAGGCGCACGATGGGATTCGGCGTGTTTGTGCAAAATCAGTTTGTTCACTGGGCAAGCAGTTTAGTCGTATGCACCTATCTAAAGATAAATTTCTCCTACTCTCTTTTACAATTAAATGTAGAAGGGAAGTAAGGTTCGTATCCACAGGGAAACAGGGACGAGTTTTATATTTAGCGGGAATCAATACCTAGATGACTCTAAGGACCGAGTAACCAATTCGGGGGGTTTCCAAATAAATTATAAACAAACTAAAGTTAATTAGCACATAAATAAAATGAGAAATCAATATGGAAAGATCCTGAATCCGATTAACATCCACTTCAATTTAATTATCGATCATTGAACCTCAACTCTAATTATTTCCATAATTATCTATTGTTGAGAACTAATCTCGTATTCTCCTTATTCTTAGTTGAATAGCACGATCAGCGTGACTATAAAATCCTAACTAAACGATAACCTAGTCCGATCAGCGTCTAAGTTCAATCCAATAGCAGCAATAAACACAGAAAACCGACCTGCTAATGTCATACACGAGATAAACATTCAACAGTTGTTGATTCAATTTCCCCAAGAAATAACCAAGATGATCTGCATCTAAGTTACTCCCTAGTTTGCTACAAATAGATAAAAGAATAAAACAATCCGATTTTATCCTTAAATCTAGCATTAGATTAATTACACAATCAAACTAGTAACGTTCCTAGCATAATTATGCAAAAATCATAAAGTATAATCATAGAAATTAAACCATAATCAAAGGAAATAGATAGAGAGTAAAGATCTCACAATAATGGTTGAAGCTTCATGTTAATCTTCTTCAAGAATGGTTCAAGCTACAATCGGCATAACAATAGCCAATCCCATAATTGAAATCTCTAAAATCTAAGCTAGGAAATGAAAACTAAAAGAGAAGATAACAAGAGAAGTATGGAGCCAAAAACAAAGTTTGGTATTTATACTAAAGCCCAAAAATCAGCCGACAATTACACCGACCTAGCAGGTCACGAGGTGCGAAGTGCGTCGCACCATGCGATGAGTGACTGATTCCGCAAACTTAATGCAGAGTTGGGCTGGGCAAAAAGGTCGCGAGCCGCGACAAAGCTCGCGAGGTGCGAAGCACAGGTCGTGAGGTGCGAGCATAGGTGCGACCTACGTGCTTGCTGCTTGCTCGCTTCGAGCGCGCTTCTTTGCTGCGTGGCTTGATGCACTGCTGGGAGGTTCGAGGCTGCTGGGTTGGGCATACTCAGATGGTGCAAAGTTGTTGTTGGTGAGATTATGCAATGTTGTTGAGTCGTTTCATCGGCTAATGCTTCTTCGTGTGCCGCTACACATAGAAAACCCATCAACCGCTACGCATGCACTCATGTTACGACCCTACAACTTCTCGAACACTCCCAAGTATATCGCTCAAACCCATTTTACCTTAAAAGCTCAGAACACATAACATTAACACTAATTAACTCACAAAACTCCGAGCTTCTGCTAAGGGCTAAATAAAATGCAAACATTGAGAATTACGATCAAACCCCTTAGCAAAGTGCACCCAAAATAACGTAAATACACCGTATAACTTGAGCCTATCAAATACCCCCACATTGAACTTTACTCGACCTCGAGTAAACTAAAAAATGAGAATCACCAAATAAATCTTTACCCAAGTTATCGACACCAACCTACGCTCCCCACCATCTACATCATCATCATCACATCTTAACGAAATCCGCTCGAAACCTAAACGTAAGGGACAATGACTCCCCACACTTTGTTTCAAGCTCACCTGAAATATATAAAGACGTAACAACAACAATAACCAGCAATGCCAACAAGAATCGAAATGTGAGCTCACGACACACTAAACTATCAGCTCACCCAAACCTCAAAAGATGATCTAAAACCACTTCAACTAACCTAAACAAGCAAGCCATGGAATATTGACAAAAAAGGATAAATTCCATGCTTACTCCCAAAACAACCGGCTAACCAATACAAGTTCAAATCCTTACCGGCTAAGGACTTCAATTTCAACAATGACCTCCAACTCACCAAAAATCAACAAAAGAATGTGAAAGCCAATTATAAACAAATATTCACAAAATCAAGGATGAAATAACCAACCCAACCCGAAAGCATCTTTCGCCTTATGACACCAACTCCGGCAAATAAGTTTTCAAACTACATAATTCTCTCTTTAGTCTCTCATTTTGCCTAAGAGCCCTTTCGGGTTTTCATCCTAGCTTCTCACAATTTTTTTTTTTCACATCTCACCATCTTACCTTCTCAAATTAAGCCACTTTTTTTTGCATAGGTTGCCCTTTCAGGTTTTCAACCTATCCGGGCCCCCATTTTTGCCTGAGTTGCCCGCCCTTGCGGGTTTTCAACTCAACGGGTTTCATTTCATCACTTTTTTTTAATATTTTTTTTTTCATTTTTCATTTTTTTTTTTCAATTTGAAAGCAATAAATACAACATAGATTTTTTGTTCAAATTGAAAGTAATAAATACAACATAGATACATGAGAATGAGAATACCCTCCCCCCTACTTAAACTACACATTGTCCTCAATGTGACGACAATTAGAAGAAAAAGTAAGCTGAAAATAGGGGGAAAAAAATTGAAAATCGAGTAAATCGAAGATCGAATGCTCAAGACTCATGACAAACAATCCATCAAACTCAAATTTCTTAACAACACCAACTCAAATCTCATGAATCAACTCACAACCCTCTCCCTCGAATCACTCAAACAATTGACAAGTTCAAAATTCCAAGAAATTTTTGAGATTTGCACCTAGCTTAAGAGATCGAAAAGATTCATTAACAATCTAAACACTCTAGCTTTACCAATTCCTAGCTATTGAACTCTTCCCTAAGGGCCTTCTTTAGTGGATTTTGGCTCAAAGTGGTTCTTTTTAGTGGGTGGGTGGTGGGTGGAAAGAAATTTATTGTGGTGGTGGAAATTTGATGAGAAATAAAGGAAAAGAAAGAAAATAAAGAGGGGTCTCAGATTGCCTCCCGAGAAGCGCTGTTGTTTAAAGTCGTTAGCTCGACTTAGTACCTTAAGCTCAATCATTGGGCTTGTGCTCCATGTGTGACAATGGTGGCTCCATGTCAATCTCCAATTCAAGTACCTGCAAAACAGATTGAGAAGAACTCTTTCAATGCATCGTTAGTGGTACGGTTTCAAAACAAGGTGGTAAATCAGGAGGCTTATTCCGCTCTTTCAACTCTAACGCCATAACATGCACGTTAGTAGGAGGTACATTATCCTCAACCAAGAAATCATCAGCATTCATCGACTCATCAACCTGCTCAATATCAAGAACATCATGCAAAACAGAGTCAACAATGTTAATAGAGCAAAGAGGGTTATCATCCTTAATCAAAGGCTTAGAATCATTGATATTAAACGCCTCTACCTTTCCCTCAAACTCCATGGACAAAGAGCCAGCGCAAACATCAATTTTAGTGCAAGACGTTTTCAAGAAAGGGCGCATCAAAAGGATGGGGGTTGCATGCTTATCAGGTTCCATTTCCAAAACATAAAAATCAGTAGGAAATTGCAATTTACCAACCTTAACTAACACATCCTCTAATTTACCCCAAGGATAAACATTGGATCTATCAGCTAATTGAATCACCACACCAGTTTCATGCAAATTGCTAAGTTTCATAGACTTATACAATGAATATGGAATCACATTAATTGACGCACCTAAGTCTAACATGGCTTCAGGAAACATGGTGTCACCTATAGTACATGGGATGGTAAACATGCCTGGGTCATTGCACTTTTGAGGCAATTTCTTTTGAAAGATAGCAGAGACATGCTCGCTAGCCTCCACTTTGTGCATTACGTTTTGTTTTTGCTTTCTTTTTGAAGTACACAATTCTTTAAGGAACTTAGCATACCTAGGTACTTGATTCAAAGCATCTGAAAGGGGAATGTTTACCTCACATTTACGAAAGATTTCGTAAATGTCTTTGTTGCGCTCTGCCTTGCGGGTTTCTCTCAATGCCTCAGGAAATGGTGACTCCGGTTCATATGGTGGGGGAGGTGATCTTCGGACTTGCTCCTCTTGTAGAGGTGGTGATGATTTAGAATCTGTTGTCGGTTTGTGCACGATCTCCTCTTCCTCGATCTCTTTGTCTCGAACCACCAATCTCTCTTTGCTTGCAATCTCCGTTCCGCTCCTCAATGTGATAGCACTCACATTCATTTTAGGGTTGAGCTCTGTTTGGGATGGAAACCTCACCGAATCCCTAGCCTCTAACTTGGTTACAGCTCCTGTAATTTGGCTTACTTGGCTCTCCAAGTTCTTAATGCTCGATCGAGTTTCTTCTTGGAACTGCACCATATTACCCTGCATGTTAGTCACATTTTTAGTTAAAACATTTAACATTTCTTCAGTGGACATGCTAGAGCTAGAGCCTTGGTCTTGGGGCCTAGGATAAGGGTGTGGTGGTGACCTGTTATAGTGTTGTTGTTGTTGTTTATTGCCAAATTTGTAGTTAGAATGATCTCTCCACCCTTGCTCGGAAGCATAGGAGTAGGGATCATGTCTCTGTAATGCTTGTTGACCTTGAAAACCTACAGCTTTGACCTCTTCCCTAAATTCTTCTTGCATTTGAGGGCAAACGTCAGTGTGATGATCTAAAGAACAAATTCTACAAGCTTTTACCAGATGAACTCTATTGTTCTAACCATGAGCTCACGCATCATCGATGTGAGAGCTTGAACTTGATCTTCGGCCTTTGAAGAGCTAGAACCTGGACTTTCAACGTTTGCTCTACGATGGATCGATCTTCTACTGAATTGTCTCGAGCCTTCAGCTAGTTCTTCAATGAGCTCCCCAGCTGCAGTTGGAGTTTTGTTGACGATAGAACGCCCACTAACAACATTCACCATTCTTACATCTTCGTCAGAAAGACCATTGTAGAAGTACAAAATGAGGTCTTCATCAGAATAGCCATGATATGGACACTAGCACAAAGTCTCTTGAACCTCTCCTAATATTCGTAGAAAGATTCATCGTATTTCTGCTCAATATTGCTGATTTCCTTCTGTAATGTTGATGACTTAGAAGCTGGAAATAACTTCTCAAGGAATCGCCTCTTCGTTTCAACCCAAGTGAAAATACAACCAGGAGGAAGATAATATAACCAATCTTTAGCTCCATCCTTCAAAGCAAAAGGAAAAGCTCTCAACTTGAATTGTTCATCCGTTGCTCCACTTGGTTTCATGCTAGTACAAACCACGTGAAACTCTAAAAGAAATTTGTTTGGATCTTCTCCATTTAGCCCATGGAACGAAGGAAGCAAGTGTATCAACCCCGACTTCAACTCAAAAGTAGTGCCTTCATCAAGAGCCGGAAATGAGATGCACAATGGTTGTTGATCGAGGTTAGGAGCCATGAGCTCCCTCAAGGTACGAGTTTCAATTGTCGGAGGCATCTCTTCCTCCACTTCAATGTCAAAAGGTAATTCGTAAAATTTTTCTCGTAAAACGTTTCTCAACCTGAAAAGAGTCAATTCTAATTCGGGATCGTAATGCAAAGATTCTTTGTTAGTAGCACGAGTGTTAACCATAAACAAAGAGCACAAGCAATACAATCCAAAAACACACGCTATATACAAACAAGTAACACCGTTTCCCCGGCAACAACGCCAAAATTTGGGCAGGCAGTTTTGTCGTATGCACCTATCCAAAGATAAATTTCTCCTACTCTCTTTTACAATTAAATGTAGAAGGGAAATAAGGTTCGTATCCGCAAAGAAACAAGGACGAGTTTTATATTTAGCGGGAATCAATACCTAGACTAAGGACCGAGTAACCAATTCGGGGGGTTTCTAAATAAATTATAAACAAACTAAAGTTATTTAGCAAATAAATAAAATGAGAAATCAATATGGAAAGATCTTAAATCCGATTAACATCCACTTCAATTTAATTATCGATCATTAAACCTTAACTCTAATTATTTCCATAATTATCTATTGTTGAGAACTAATCTCGTATTCTCCTTATTCTTAGTTGAATAGCACGATCAGCGTGACTATAAAACCCTAACTAAACGATAATCTAGTCCGATCAGCATCTAAGTTCAATCCAATAGCAACAATAAACACAGAGAACCAAAAGACCTGCTAATGTCATACACGCGATAAACATTCAACAGTTGATTCAATTTCCCCAAGAAATAACCAAGATGATATGCATCTAAGTTACTCCCTATTTTGCTACAAATAGATAAAAGAATAAAACAATCCGATTTTATCCTTAAATCTAGCATTAGATTAATTACACAATCAAACTAGTAACGTTCCTAGCATAATTATGCAAAAATCATAAAGTATAATCATAGAAATTAAACCATAATCAAAGGAAATAGAGAGAGAGGAAAGATCTCACAATAATGGTTGAAGCTTCATGTTAATCTTCTTCAAAAACGGTTCAAGCTACAATCGGCATAATAATAGCCAATCCCATAATTGAAATCTCTAAAAACTAAACTAGGAAATGAAAACTAAAAGAGAAGATAACAAGAGAAGTATGGAGTTTTTGGAGACCTTTCTCCTCAGGTCCGCTGCCCCTCTCTCCAAAAACAAAGTTTGGTATTTATACTAAAGCCCAAAAATCAGCCGATAATTACACCGACCTAGCAAGTCGCGAGGTGCGAAGTGCGTCGCACCATGCGACGAACGACTGATTCCGCAAACTTAATGCAGAGCTGGACTGGGAAAAAGTTCGCTAGCCGCGACAAAGCTCGCGAGGTGCGAAGCACAGGTCGCGAGGTGCGACCTGCGTGCTTGCTGCTTGCTCGCTTCGAGCGCGCTGCTTTGCTGCATGGCTTGATGCACTGCTGGAAGGTTCGAGGCTGCAGGGTTGGGCATACTCAGATGGTGCAACGTTGTTGTTAGTGTGATGGTGCAAAGTTGTTGAGTCGTTTCATCGGCTAATGCTTCTTCATGTGCCGCTACACATATAAAACCCTTCAACCGCTACGCATACACTCATGTTACGCTAAGGAACGAAGAAATGCAGTTTGACGTGTTGTTCGTTTTTTTTTTTTATAATGATTTCTCTATTTATAGAGAAATTTCACGTATAACTTACATGCTTGCTAGGGAGGGAAAATATATGAATCATATTTTATTCAAATCTCAACCGTCTTCTGGCGCTGAATAACTGTGGCCTTCTAATGCACATGTGTCTTTTTGTTGAACTACTCATGATTGTCCTTTGATTGTTTGTTCCTCTATTACCCTTGACTTCATCTCTTGATAGTCTTGATGGTCTTCTTTTGTTAACCTTGACCTATATTGACTTTACCCAATGGGCCTTATGCTTATGTTGGGGCTTTACGTTAAATCAAAATTAAACCTTTTCAGGTTTAATTCAATGTACCACTATAAATGTTACTTAACATCTGAAAATGGTAGTAACAAATTGGCCCCCTGATTTGTGGAGTGATGTGGTCAGCACCACACAAATTATGAGCAGAAGGACTTTTAATGGTTATAGCCAATATCATCTAGTAGTATTCTGAATGTGATTTCTTCCATTGTTCTAAGGTGGTCAATAAACATTCTTTTAGGATGACTAAACTTGGTTGAGAAGAATAACCTTTCATGTATTCTTTCAACTTTCTTTCTAGCCATCGTGAAATCCATTAAGAAAGTTTCTTTAGGATGCATACTTGCAAGGTTATTTGGTGATAAACAACAAGGATTCACATCATAGGTCATGAGATCATACCAAATCTGGCACGCTCATTTATATTGTACTACATCTCTAAATGATGACCCATCCACCGTTATGTAGACTTTTTTTTTTAGTTCCTTTAACAAAGAGCTTTTTCAGATATCTCCAAGGAATGTTAGGTTTTCATACCTCTTTTGTGATGGCTTTGCCCCATGATTTGCAAACTAGAAGAGATGTCACCTGATCACTCCTTTCAAGTTTTGGAAATATCAATTCCTTCATGAGATCTAGATTAGACCCTATTTGGAAGGCCTTTGATTCTCTTCTATTCTCCAAATTCTGTTGCATAATAGGATTATCTCCAAAGTATTTTTGAATAGAAGAGATCCATTTGGTAGATTTTACATTCAATGCCTTGTGATGATTCGGACATTTTAATGGATATGGCATATCATTTGGAGCAGTTTGGTGAAACATGGGAAGATATGTGTAATCCATTGTGATTTAAATTTAGAATCTTTTTGGAGATCACACACACATATATATATATATATATATATAAAGATTTAAACGTCTCAACCGTCCAATGATTCTTTCCTAACTGCCTAACTTCATGGGAAATTAGAAACAGTTTTTAGGGAATATTATTAGCAAATGGACATATGATTGTTTTGCTTTAATTTGGTAAAATAAAACTTATGTTAAAACAGTCGGATTATAATAAAACAAATGTATTATTGATAAAATTACCATTTGAGGTAACTTGGTTACATTTGTCTCATGACTTATCTTTATGAAGATAGAGTCATTAATGACATATCAATTTAAAAGACTTGCATCTAGAGACAACATTTAGAAGTATTCCCTACATATTGTCTCTACCATAGCCTTGTATTTACTGGCTTCTAATTCGTGCCCTGCACTGCTCTTGGAAACTGTGAAACAGTAGCCATCTTCAGGGGAGTAGTTGAACCTTGCCTCGAAGACATCCCTTTGGTAACTATTGTCTCAAGCATATCTCCTGTTGATCAGTGCAACATACACTGAAAGGAAATTTTCTTGGACCAACAACTTCCATAGTTCGCACATATACTTAAAGTGCATTAATCTCCCCTGATGATCATTTTGACCTTCGTCCATCCTCACCACTTTAAGGGAGGACTGGGTACAAGAAAGAACTAGATTCTTTGCGTATATCCAGTTCATCCTCTGAGGTCTTGGGAAATTGAAGATAGTGAAGACCTCCTTGCCCCACCTTTTGCAAACTGTTAGCAGTTTGTCTTGCGCTTCCTCTTCCAATTTAGGCCATATATGGGTGGATAAGAGGTCTATATTAGAATCGATCTTCGCAGCGCTTGATCTTACTAGTTCCAAATCTATTGACTCCACTACGGGCTCATCCCCAAACACCCGTGCCATTTTCTCTGCCCATCTGGCTATCTCATTTTTAAGGAAAGATCCCTTGTCTTCCTCTATGCTGTTGGAGGCGAAACGATGATTAAAACAATCATCATCAAACTCAACTGCTATGTTTGCATATGCCTCGTTATTCATTTTGATTTTTTGAAATGAAAATATTATGTTAGTATGCCATGGCTAGACCTTTTTAAATAACTAGCCAATTTGCTTCAACGGTTATTTTTGTAATAACTCCTGGGATTAGTTAATAGTTAAGTACTTTTGACCTCTTTTGAAGAGGTTTTTTGACTTTTCTTTAATTATTATTATTTATTTTAAAATTATCAATTTGTTGATAAGTCTAAAACTTATATACTATTTTTAGGCGTTTGTGCCTAAGATTACTTCTTTGGGTTTATTGTTCATTTTATGGACAGTGGTATTCAAGCCCACAATTTTTAATATGATCTGGAGATATATTTGAAAAATTGACAAGATAAGAATTAATTCTTTAGTGAAATAATATTGCTTGATCATAAAATATCTTTAAGAAGACATTTATTAACTGAATCCAAATAGATACATAATTTCCTAGAAAAGATCCAAACTATGCACTATTACTAGGATTACTAAGACATTTT